>JAXQJQ010000004.1:165011-765011 GCA_037042055.1 Penicillium sp. S103-07
GTGTTGTGAAACGGGGGGTAGTAGAATTTTTGGGGGCATGTAAAATATTGTTCACCCCCCCCCCCCCCCCCCAAGCCAGCCTTAAAGTGTTTGTGTGGCTGGCTGGCCCCGGTCTCGAATAGCTAAATTCGCCAATTTGAACCCAACAATCAATAATTGGGACATGGCTAGTACATCTGGGGCAATTTCTTGCCTTGAGTAGCATATGAGATAGAGAGAACCCGGGGCACAGTGCTGATCCCAGTGGGCGCTATCGTTTTATCAATTCCCCTAATCATCAATCTTTTTTTCCCTTTCTCCCCGCCCCACCAAAAACAAAACTCCTCCCTTCCTACCACCCCTCCGACCCCCACCAAGTCATCCTACCACCCGGGTTCGAAGAAACTGGGTTCTTTCTGATAGTTGGATCTTGGGGAAAAGACATCCACCATGTCCGTGCTGCCACCCGAGGTCCACGCACAGCTGTCGCAACTGCTGGGCGCCCTTGGGACTCCCGACAACGCCGTTCGTTCACAGGCCGAGGATCAGCTGAACAATGAATGGGTGCAGAACAAGCCCGATGTGCTCTTGATGGGCCTGGCAGAGCAGATCGGTGGTGCCGAAGACACATTAGTGAGTGCTATCTGACCCTAGGGGCTGCAGAGTGGTGCCCGCGTTACATGCACTCAGGCACCTACCTACCTGCTTTTAAGAAACCCCGCCATCAAAGAATTTATACTGAAACTGCTCTATCACAAACAGACGCGTGCATTCGCCGCGGTCCTTTTCCGGAGAATCGCAACCAAGACCCGCAAGGATCCCGCTACCGGAGAGGCCAAAGAGGTCTTTTTGACCTTGCCCAACGAGCAGCGCGTGGCGATTCGCGAGAAGCTGGTGACTTGTCTCACTACCGAGTTAGTTACCGATGTGCGCAAGAAGATTGGCGATGCAGTGGCAGAAGTCGCCCGGCAATATACCGACAACGGTACGCCACCTCGAAACAAATACCGGAATCGGTACTGATGGTTTGGTTTTTAGGCGATCAATGGCCAGAGCTCCTCGGGATTCTCTTCCAAGCCAGCCAGTCCCCCGAGTCTGGTCTGCGGGAGACTGCTTTCCGTGTCTTTACTACCACCCCCGGCGTTATTGAGAAGCAGCACGAGGATGCTGTCCTCGGTGTATTCACCAAAGGTTTCGAAGATGAAAACATTGCCGTGCGTTGAAAATTGGATCTCAAAAACAATTGCGGCGGTTCATTCTTGCTGACCTCCTCTAGGTGCGAATCGCCGCTATGGAAGCCTTCGCCGCTATGTTCCGCTCCATTCCCAAGAAGTCTCAGCAGAAGTTCTTCGCGCTCGTGCCGTTCCTTCTTAATATCCTTCCTCCCCTAAAGGACTCCAGCGAGAGCGAGGAGCTGTCCTCGGCCTTCCTTGCTCTGATTGAGCTCGCGGAAATCAGCCCAAAGATGTTCAAGAGTTCGTTCAATGACTTGGTCAAGTTCAGTATCAGCGTTATCGCCGACAAGGAGCTTAGCGATCAGGTCCGACAGAACGCTTTGGAATTGATGGCCACCTTTGCAGACTATGCGCCTAACATGTGCAAGAAGGAGGCCAACTTTGCCCAGGAGATGGTCACCCAGTGTCTCAGCCTGATGACTGACGTCGGTGCTGATGACGATGATGCCGAGGAGTGGAATGCCTCTGAGGACGTAAGTTCTTGTTAATCTGTTCCGAGACGAATATGTTGCTGACTACTTTTAGCTCGAGCCCGAGGAGAGTGATCTCAACCACATCGCTGGTGAGCAATGTATGGATCGTCTAGCCAACAAGTTGGGCGGCCAAGCCATTCTCCAGCCCGCTTTCTCCTGGATTCCCCGCATGATGTCTTCGACTGCCTGGCGCGATCGTCACGCCGCGTTGATGGCTATCTCCGCCATCTCGGAGGGCTGCCGTGACCTAATGGTGGGTGAGCTCGACCAGGTTCTTGCCCTGGTCGTCCCCGCCCTCACTGATGCTCACCCCCGAGTGCGCTATGCTGGTTGCAATGCCCTCGGTCAGATGAGTACCGACTTCGCTGGCACCATGCAGGAGAAGTACCACGCCATTGTGCTAAACAACATCATTCCTGTTCTGAGCAACAACGAACCCCGTGTGCAGTCCCATGCCGCTGCCGCTCTGGTCAACTTCTGCGAGGAAGCTGAACGCAGTATCCTCGAACCTTATCTCGGCGATCTGCTGAGCCGCCTTCTGGACCTTCTGCGCAGCCCTAAGCGCTACCTGCAGGAACAGGCTCTCTCTACCATTGCTACCATCGCTGATTCCGCTGAGACCGCTTTCGGACAGTACTACGATACTCTTATGCCGCTCCTGATCAACGTTCTGAAGGAGGAGCAGGGTAAGGAGTACCGTCTGCTGCGTGCCAAGGCTATGGAATGTGCCACCTTGATCGCCTTGGCTGTTGGCAAAGAGAAGATGGGCCAAGATGCCCTTAACCTCGTCCAAATCCTGGGCAACATTCAACAGAACATCACTGATGCGGATGACCCTCAGTCGCAGTATCTTCTTCACTGCTGGGGCCGTATGTGCCGTGTTCTCGGCCGTGATTTCGTGCCCTACTTGCCCGGTGTCATGCCGCCTCTGCTGACCGTGGCCGCCGCCAAGGCCGACATCCAGCTTCTGGATGACGAGGACCAGATTGAGCAGGTTGAGCAGGATGAGGGCTGGGAATTGGTCCCGCTCAAGGGCAAGGTCATTGGTATCAAGACCAGCGCTCTGGAGGACAAGAACACCGCCATTGAGTTGATCACCATCTACGCTCAGATCCTCGAAGCTGCCTTTGAGCCTTACGTTTTGGAGACCATGGAGAAGATTGCCGTCCCTGGTCTTGCATTCTTCTTCCACGACCCCGTCCGCGTGTCTGCTGCTAAGTTGATCCCACAGCTGCTGAACTCCTATAAAAAGGCCCACGGTGACCAGTCCCCCGGCTTTGCCGAGATGTGGAACAAGGTGGCGGAGAAGATCATCGAGGTGCTGAGCGCCGAGCCTACCGTGGACACCCTGGCCGAGATGTACCAATGCTTCTACGAGTCCGTCGAAGTTGTCGGCCGCAACAGCCTCACCCCGCAGCACATGCAGGCCTTCATCGACTCGGCCAAATCGACTCTAGAGGACTACCAGATGCGTGTGAAGCAGCGTTTGGAGGAGCAGGCCGAGCTGGAGGAGGGCGACGAGGAGAACCTCGACTACGAATACGCAGTGGAGGATGATCAGAACTTGCTCAGCGACATGAACAAGGCCTTCCACACCATCTTCAAGAACCAGGGCACTTCCTTCCTGCCCGCCTGGCAGCAGTTGATCCAGTTCTACGACAACTTTATCACAAGCCAGGACCCGACGCAGCGGCAATGGGCCCTGTGCATCATGGACGATGTGCTTGAGTTCTGCGCGGAGCAGTCATGGACCTACAAGGACCACATCATGCAGCCCCTGGCTGCCGGTCTGCAGGATCAAAACGCCGCCAACCGTCAGGCTGCCGCATACGGTGTCGGTGTCGCCGCGCAGAAGGGCGGTGCTGCATGGAGCGACTTCGTTGCTGCCAGCATCCCCAGCCTGTTCCAAGTTACCCAGATCCCTCAGTCCCGCAGCGAGGAGCACGTCTTTGCTACCGAGAATGCCTCTGCCAGTATCGCTAAGATCCTGCATTACAACCCCTCCAAGGTTGAGAATGCTCAGGATATCGTCGCTACTTGGATCGAGACTCTGCCCATCACTTACGACGAGGAGGCCGCTCCTTACGCATACTCCTTCATTGCTCAGCTGATCGACCAGTACGTTTCCCCATTTGTTCCTTTTCCCGCCCAATTATATACTAACTACCTCCAGACAAAACCCCGTCGTCTTCGGCAAGGCAGACCGCGTGTTCGGTTTCATCGTGCAGGCACTCGAGGCCGCCACTCTGCAGGGACAGACCGCCGTGCGGGTCGCCGAGTCGGCCAAGCGGCTGGTGGCAGCCACCGGCCTGAACGGAGAGCAGATACTGGCGGGGGTCAGCCCGGACAGCCAGGAGCGGGTGCGCAAGTTCTTCCAGTAGAATGTTCTATAGCTACTTGTCTACTGATCGGATTGTCCATTTTCCTTTTTGTTATCATTCCCCTTGGCCCATATGAATCCGATGCTAGTGAAGACCAGAAACATTTCGTTAATTCTATCCTCCGTCCTCTATGGTTTCCGTACAAGTCTTAGAGAATAAGGAAAGATTTTTGTGACTGTAGGCAAAATTCACCAGAATACACCGAGTTCAGTGTTTAGGGACTTGATTAGGGCTACACCCCTCAGCGCATCTACAGTGAAGAAACCCGCTTGACCTCATTCGCAACCACTTCCTCCAGGGACATCATCTTGGGGTCACCAATCAGCCCATTAGCCCGTTGATCGTACAAGGTGCCTCCCTCCGTCCAGATCCGCCGCAGCGTAAACAGAGTCGCAGCGGGCTTCCCAGCCTCCCAAGCTGCGGTCTCCAGCTCGCGCAGCCGTTCGACTGATGTACAGGAGACATCATCCCACGGCCTGCCAGTAGTCTGGCGCTCGAATTCAGCCTGGATCTCGGCGGGGCTGGTGGTGAAGGAGTTGACGCAGAGAGGACGGTTGCGGACCTCGGGGGTGGAATGGAGAAGTGTTGCTAGGACGAGGGTTCCCACGCTATTCGGTACATCGTTAGCCAATCCATTCCCTGACCAATATACCAAAGACAATTTGGAAAATAATGAAAAACTTACTCTTTCATCGTCGTCAAACTAACCCTCTCCTTCCCGGTTGCTCCCAGCAAAACAGCCTTCCGGGCCTTGACATCCCATCCGCCAGCCTCCTCCATTCCAGGGACGAAATGGAGATACATCTCTGCAAATGGACCCGTCACGACGTATGAGTAGTCCAGATCCGCGCGCGAGATCTCTTTCTCCAGCACGGCTCGCACCTTGAGCTTCTGCTGGTGCGGCTTCTCATGCGCCGAAGCTGGGCCGTACGCAATGTCAGTGCCGTACTCCGAAGGCAGGAACCATTTCACACTGGAATTGGCAGCTAGGCGGATCAACGGGATCTGCTGGGCGAGAGCATCGCGGCCCAGGGCTGAAATGACGGTGTCAATGCCTGTGGAGGTTAGTTTATCTGAATTGCACTTGGTAGCATATGATCCGGGATATTACCGTCATAGGCAGCCTTGACAGCATTCTCATCTTTGACGTCACCGATTATTACTTCGACATTCTGCTTTTTCAATGTTTCCAGGTACGCGGCTTTGGTCTCGGCAGTGCGTGGGGAAGTAAAGATGGCCACTCGGCCGAATTGAGTCCTCGCCGAGAGGATAGCGGTTAAGATGAACGAGCCAATTTGGCCCGTTGCACCGAAGAGAAGAATATTCTGAGCAGCCATTGTCTTTTTTTTTTTTTTTTGATTCTGTGTGATGTACAAACGGAAAAAGATACAGAGGATGGATGGAATATGTAGATGTGGGGGGCGGGGCTGCTTATCAATACGTGCTGCGTTCCATTTATCCGATCATCCTTAACCTATCTTAAACTACCATCTCCAGGATCTCCAGTACCTGCTCCTTGTCCGTAAGTGGCACGGGATTAGTCTTGCACCACCGGTCGTGCAGGCTGTGTGCGGCCAGGGCATCGAGCTTGTCACGGCCCACCCCGACGTCACTCAAAGATCGAGGCATACCGATCTCGCGGATGACGGCGTCGAGGATGTCGCCCAGGTCTGCGCTCTCAGTATTGACATTGCGCTTGCGTAGAACCTCTGAGACGACGGGGTCGTGGATAAGGAACTCGCGAACGTGCCCTTGTCGATCGCGGTTGGCATTGTGCTTAGCATTGAACTTGCACACGGCCGGCAGAAGGATGCAGCTAGTTTCACCGTGTCCGACGCCCAATGGACCGAGCTACACAATTTGATTAGCTTAAACTCCAACCATCAATCTCTGAGATAAATACCTGATGCCCAATGCCATGACTAGCTCCCAACTCCACTGAGCCACTCGTACAAGCCGCCATCGCATCCACTGACCCCAATTGACATTGCAGGTGCGCATTGCGATCCGCACGACTCTTCTTGCAGTTCAATAATCCCGGAACAAGTAGACCGAGCGCATTCTGCGCAAGCTTATCCGACTCGGGCGTTGTGCCGACGATAGCGCACAACGTCTCGACGCAATGATCAACAGCGCGCACGCCCGTGCTAAGCCAGATTGAATCTGGGGTAGACTCCGCCAGTTCCGGATCAAGGATTATAAGCTGCGGCCCGCGCAACGGCGCCTGGAAGCTATACTTGCGGCGGGAGCGGTCTTCGGTGCCGCCTGCGAAGTTGGAGTACTCGCCGGCGGAGAGTGAAGTCGGGACTGAGATAATAGGGACCGTGGGAGCTTTGATTTCCGCACGCTTGTTAGGTCCCTCGGCGAGCGTTTCGAGCTCGTCTGGAGTGTGAATGTCATTTGCAAGGGCCTGTGTAATGTTAGTGTGCAGCCCATTGAGCAACACAGGTGAGATTCCATACCAACGCAATGATCTTCGCCGCATCGGTCAAACTGCCTGCTCCCAGAGTCAAAAGCAAATCAGCCTGCGCGTTGCGAGCATCTTCAACGATCTCTAGGACCTCGGACCACAGTGTATGGCTCTGCATGCCAACCCGGCGGCCAACCACCTTCCCAGACCCCAGCGCGGTAGACAACCTGTCAAGCGAGTCCGTGTTACTGGCCAGTGATCTCGAGCAAATCACGTAAATGCGCGAAGCGCTGAATGTCTCGGTAACATGGCGGGCAGCGGCCGCGGGGAAGGCGATGCCATAGGAGAGCAGGGGGCGTTCGCGGCCGGCGAAGGCTGGACGGACGGTTTCTTGAGACATGATGGAGAGTGTAGGGTTCAATTCTGAACAGGAAAAGCAAAAGTAGAGGTTCGATCATGGCTGCGACTATAAAGCTTAAGCTTCTCCATGTGGGATGTGGGGCCATGTGGGTTCTCGGAGTATCGATCATCTTCCCAGAACCAGGTATCGGGGAATGGGAGGAGACTGCGTACCCGGTTTGCATAAGTGTAGTGACCGTCGGATGCCTCTGAGGAGGTGGTATCCCTGGGCGAGCTTCAATAAGCGATGCAAAATATGAAGCAGTGAAGAAAGGTTCCGAAGACGGGAGCAGTATTAATGGAAGCAATTGAGGAGAGCAGGACTTTTCTACATTACGACTGGTTTATTTTGCATTTAATGCTTATCTGTATTTTCTTTTGACGGCTTCTTCACGACGGCATTGGTTTACAGAGCCTTTAGAACATCATGTCTTCCATCTTATCTCCCTTGTCCAAAGCATCCGCTTCTTTCCGCAGCACGTCTGCTCGGAATCTCCTGAACGCAGTCTCAATTCTCTTCCGGCTTTCTGGATCGGATGTAATGTTTCTGCTTGCGCTAGCGGAACCAGCAAGGAAGCCTTCCCGAACAGTCCGAGTCAGTATCGTTTTCATCATTGGACGATCAATGGGTGATCTTACCAAGCTCTCCACCCAGAAACAGACCACCAGCCGAAGCGAAGAAATACGTCGCAAAGTCACCCAGAGTTGTGGGCTTGAGGAGCGGTGTCAGATCGGGAATCGCTTCTATTTCACACGTGAGACCCGGTCCTCACTTTGTGTTAGATGCATCAACTTACCAGTACGACCGTCAGCGAAGACGACCTTGACTGGCTTCTCTTGCGCACGGACGGCAGCGAAGAACGCCTTGCGGGTGCTGCGCAGTCGAATTGCAGCATACAATCCGAGTGAGATACCGATTGCTGATCCCACCGTTGTCCACATGGAAACCTTGGTGGCAGCCGCCTTTAGCTTGTCGCGGTCATCGGCCTGGAGGTCATGCTGCATGTGCTCATCGGCGAGTTTAGCGAGCTCGTCCGAGCGACGGCGGCGGAGGACAGCAAAGGATTCAGACATTATGCAAAATATAGAGGCAATGAACTAGGAGAGAAGTTTACCGGAACGAGAGCAATTAAGTTGAAGAAGCTTGGCCGGAGCGGGTAGTAATGACGTCATGTGGGATCGTGCTCCGTGAACGATTTACAGTTGCATTATTCTAAACCACCCAAGATAGCAGCGATTTAGAATAATATCGGTGTTGACTGATCTCCATTCAGTTCCTTTTATCCATATTCTGCCGGGCTAATCATGAATAACGAAATTTTTGTCGCTGACGTCAGATTTAAGGACGGCGAGCTTTAACTATGAGACTTGCACTTTCAAGGAATTCCCCAATAGCAATTGACGTCCATAATGGTTCATTTCGTCAACGACTCACGTACAGCTCCAACGGAGAAGCCTTTCCTCCGCGTTATCGAAGCCGGTCTCCCTCGCATGGTAAGATCCTCGCTCCAAGCAGCACTAGAACAACTGGGCTTCGAGGCGATACTCTTAAGGATTATAGAATAGCTATTGATAAACATTCAAGGCCGCCCTCTCCCTCTCCGAACCATTGAGGTAGTGCCTTGGCCAGCATTACTATAATCAATGAAATCAAACTTTGCGTACAAGGGAGCACCATCCTTACTGGCGCTCACATACATCTCAACTCCTTCGGCGTCGGCCAGATCACATCCCCATTTGACAAGCATAGAAGCAGCCCCTTGCCGTTGATAATCTGGATGCGTAGCTATGATGTCCAGAACTCCAACTCGTGCAAGGGTTAGTACAACTTATTCGACATAGAAATAGAACGGGAAAACGCACAGATATGCTTTTGGTCACCCATAACACGCTTTCTGTTGCTCTCACCTCTACTCACAAAATCTTCACAGAGCTCCCTAGGCATATCATCGTGCCACGGCGGATAGCGTGGCCCGCGCTCTTCGGGTGTGGACAAGTCCCATTTTGCATAGGCGGCTATTCGCGGTTGGCCGTTGGCACCTTTCGATCCAGGGTCAACAACTTTGAGATAGCGCTGGAAGGGTCTTCGAAGTAAATCTTGGTATATGGCATCTTCCAGCCACTTTCGTACGCCGGGAGTATTAGGAAAAAGGCCTCGGGAACCAGGGTCTGAAAATGCCGCGAACCAAAGGTCCATGAAGGTGGAGCTATCCTCGAGGGTGACGAGGTCTAGTTTTAACGGACTCGAAGCTACCATTATGAAGCGAAAGATAATATAGTTATCTGGTATGGATGTAGGTATGTGAAAATTTCGGGCACAATTTCGCCAGATACGGAAGCCTAAGCACCGGAGGCAGAGGCGCGCTTCTTGCGGGTCACCGTGGCGGTTAGATAGACGCACCTGGCGACCCCAACAAAAACAAGTGCGCCAAGTTAGCACTGTGTAGGCATTCTAAACACCCCCGGTTCTGATATAATTTCACCTTGAATGCTCTGTCAACAGCCCTTCGGCTACCATATGAACATAGGCTTTATTGGATAGATTCGATCATTCGGTATCTTCGCTTTTGAATTGACTGTCGCCACGTATGCTATGATTTGGATGATGTCTCCGGGCGCTCTTCTTCACTACGGATCAACCACGGCAGAAGGTCGTATACACATGCGGGGCAGATTCATCAAGAGATGTCTTCCCAGTCGCGCACAAATCGTTGAATCCACTTCCATAGCTTGAGAGAAGCAACAAACATATCTTTCCGAAGCCTCGGTATGTGATTGACGGTATACTGTGCTTTCCATTCGGACACGGGCATCAACTTCTTAGCTATTGTGTTTCTGGGATCTTTGTTTTGGAAATAATCGCTTTCATGAAACCGAAATATCAAAACATGCCGCATGTCGAGCAATTAAAGAGTGTATGTGGTGACACCGATTTCCAGATATACTGTGATTGTAAACTATTCAAAGCTCAAGTCTAGCACAGAGACGTAATTAACATCCATCGAGACCATGCACACCGCCATTCGCCGTATACTTGCAGGATCCCGTCCCTGCCGTCGTAGAATTCTCCGGATACAGCACCACATTGTCAAAGTCAATATTATAGCACGGATGCACGTTCGAGCAGGACACGGATGCAACAGTACTCTTGCTGGTATCAATGGTCCCGGTGAAGTTAACAAACGCAACATTCGAAATACTCATGAGACTCGTCCCGGGATAAGAGCCATTATCACCGCTGTCCTGTGAAATCGCCGGTCCAGAGCTCGCGCCATCGATTTCAAAGTTGGAGAACAGGACATTTCGTATGCTTCCCCAGCCACCACCTCGCGGGAGTCCAGCACTTTCGTAAGATGACTGTGGTACCAGGGCTCCGACCCATGTCTTGATGTATGCACTGTTGTGCATGTCCTCGTTGTATCGGATGATTTTGACTCCATCGACGAGAATATTTGCCACGCTTGAGTCTTCGAGGTATTGGCCCAAACTGCCAATGGCGATACCATTTCCGCCGCGGCAGGTTACGTTGCGGATGTCGACGTTGTATGAGCGAGGTTTGATTGCGATACAGTCATCACCACCCTGGTAGACTAGGTTTGTGAGCTGGATATTATCCACATCCATTGTATCTAAACCTCGTTAGTTTGTTGGGAGTCAATCCATACTTCGCCCACAAACTTACCAAATCCGTCCGTATTCTGAACCCAATTTTCGCCATACGGCGCATCTACTGCAGTTGCATTGGCGTAAATATTGTTGAATCGCATATTCGTCCCGTTCATAATATTTAAGCTCCACAACTGCGGGTCCTTGATGTAGAAGTTGTCCACGTTGACATCGGAGACATTCCAGAAAACAAAGGGCATTGGACGTCCCGGCTGGGTGTTGCCTTTTTCTGCGGTATACCACACATTTCCATTGCCGTCAATTCCACCCGTGCCATATCCGTCAATTGTAATATTGTGGCCGGTGATGATAAAGCCTGCGTGGTGATTTTGGAAGGCAATCGGGTAGGAGTTGTTTCGCCAGTAATCCAAGTCATCGGAGAACTTTGAAAAGTTAGTTTTAGGCCTGACGGATGGCTTTGAGTGACTTACAGTCCACTTGCCATGCCACTCGATTACCACGTTGTTGACGACAGGATTGAGGCGAGATGCAATCCAGTATGACTGGTCTTTGGGAAATATAATCGTGCCCCCGTTCCCGCACTCATGGAAGGCTCTGAGAATGTTTGGGACATCGTCCTTTTGGTGGCCTTTAGCCTTGACTGTGCAGACATTCGAACCGGTTTTGAGGACCGCTGCATTTACAGTTGACAGCAGTCCTGTGCAAAGCGCCAAAGAGATCTTTAGCAGCTGCATGGTGACTCGGGCTTAGAAAATACCACATACAAAGTCAATGCGGAGTCAATGCTTTATACCGGGAAATGCACGAACACCGAGCAATCCCCACGTCAACTCGGGCATCTTTGCGCCGACATCAATTGCGGAGAAGAGCGATCGCGGGGAAAAACAACCGAAGTGCTTGTTGCGCCGATCCTTGCCCTGATCCTGGCTGATGTCAATATCGCTTTGGATATAGATTCTCCACCAATGACTGTCATGCTACGCACGAGCTCCGCCATTCCCCACGCCGGATCGAATGAAACTGAGCTCAAGGCTCGTGTTATTCAATGCCGAAAGCTGTCTTTCTGTTTTAGTTTTATGATTTCCCCTCAGTTATCTGACGACTATATGTAGCCCGTTGTAATGGGTCACTCTTCTTGTACACGGCAAGGCCACTTTTCGCTTCGTGCAACCTCAAGATGGTGCGAGCATACTGGTCCAGTCTGTTTGCAGGTTTATGCTCCCTTTCGGCTCTGAGTAATGCGCAAAGTTGCTGGCGGGACACTTCCTGTTCCGGCCCAAAAGACAGTGCCTTTAGTGGAGCATGGGACAAGAACATCTATGCGCCGGCGTCGCGAACAGTCCGACCTTTGTCAACTTTGTCGGACTTGAAGATCAATTCTAGCACCACGCATTCCCATCCAGCCACGGCAAATCTGCATGGTAATGGATCTCTGGTGGTATTTGACTTTGGCAAAGAGGTAGGAGGCATCGTCCACCTGGAGTATAGCTCCAGCGGGAGTGGAGCACTCGGGCTCGCATTCACTGAAGCCAAGAATTGGATTGGAGAGTGGTCGGACTCGTCAAACAGCCTATATCATGATGGTGCCTTGTACGCGAATTTCAGTTCACCGGGAAAACACTCCTACGACATGCCAGATCGGTATCTGCGCGGAGGATTCCGATATTTGACCGTCTTTTTGGTCGCGAATAGCTCCGTGGATGTGGAGCTGAGCGATTTGAGTGTTGAGTTGGATTTTCAGCCGACTTGGTCCAATCTTCGTGCATACCAGGGATACTTTCATTGCAGTGATGAGCTGTTGAATCGTATCTGGTACAGCGGTGCCTACACATTACAGAGCAATCAAGTCCCGGTAGACACCGGTCGGATCACCAGTGGACTCAAGTCCGGCTGGCTGAACAACGGAACTCTAGGACCGGGAGATACGATTATCGTCGATGGGGCGAAAAGAGACCGTGCTGTTTGGCCTGGTGATATGGGCATCGCAGTCCCGTCCACGTTTGTCAGTCTGGGGGATCTTGACAGCGTAAAGTATGCTCTTCAGATAATGTACAACACACAGGTCTGTCTTTCGGGTCTTTCCGTACCAATTCCCGGCAAGAAGCCGGTCACTAACGAAAACAGGACAAATCAACGGGTGCTTTCGCTGAGTCTGGACCACCACTTAGCCAAACAGGCTCTGACACCTATCATATGTGGTCGATGATTGGCACCTACAATTATGTGCTATATACAAACAACACCGACTTCCTTGAGGAGAATTGGGATGGCTACCTCCTTGCCATGGACTATATTTACGGCAAAGTGACGTATCCCAGTGGTCTCCTTAACGTCACGGGAATTCGCGATTGGGCTCGCTGGCAGCAAGGATACAACAACACAGAAGCCCAAATGATGTAGGCTAAGACCCTTCTATAAAAGATAAGCAGCTAACAAGTCCCAGACTTTACCACACTCTGCGAACGGGTGCAACCCTCGCCTCGTGGGCCGAAGACTCAACGAATCTTTCAAGTACCTGGAACTCTAGAGCAGACAGGCTCAAAACGGCCATCAACAAATACTGCTGGGATGAGTCTTATGGCGCTTTCAAAGACAACGCAACAGACACAACACTCCACCCGCAAGATGCAAACAGTATGGCAATTCTCTTCGACGTCGTAGACGCAGACCGCGCAGCCACCATCTCCGACAGACTCACCGAGAACTGGACACCGATTGGAGCGGTGGCTCCTGAGCTGCCGGACAACATCGCATCATTCATCTCCTCCTTCGAGATCCAAAGCCACTTTGTCGTCCAGAAGCCTGCCCGAGCTTTGGACCTTATTCGACGCAGCTGGGGCTGGTACCTCAATAACCCTAATGGTACTGAGAGTACTGTTATTGAAGGATATCTTGCAAATGGAACTTTTGGATATCGCAGCAGCCGAGGGTATGGCTATGACCCTTCGTACGTTTCCCATGCGCACGGCTGGTCCTCTGGGCCTACTTCTGCCCTGACCGAGTATATCGTCGGTCTCTCGGTCAGCTCTCCTTTGGGTTTGACATGGTCTATTTCACCGCAGTTTGCGGATCTAGACTTTGCTGAAGCAGGCTTCGTGACCTCGATCGGGAAGTTCCAGGCTTCCTGGACGAAAAAGTCGAACCGATATACATTGGAATTTACTGTTCCTGGTGGTACCTCTGGAAAACTTACTCTTCCATATGTTACTCCGTCGAAGAAACCTTCGATTACTATCAATGGGGACCGGGTGACGAGAGATGTGGTGTACGCCGATGACACTGCCACGTTCGGCGTAGATGGAGGCTCTTACAAAGTGGAAGTCCGTTGATTTACAGCAATTGGCTTTTGTTTCCTTCTTCTCTAGCACAAGTTCATCATCAAACAAAGTTGAAACACTTCCAAATCCGTATAGATCAGCCCATATCACGTGCATCCCCACATTCACCTCAACTCCGACACGAGCCGCTCGGCTCCCATTACAAAGTACAAAGAGTACACATTATGGCCTCAGCACTTCGCTCCAGTCCCTGGCGAACGTGCCAGTGCCTCTCTCGCCAGCATATCCGGAATCCTCAAATCGCCCGCCACCTCTCCACGGGCAACATCCTCCGATCTACCGGCCATGCCGGCAACAACCCGCTTCGCTCGCAAGGTGGACGCGCAGGAGGTGCACAGGATGGCGCACGTCGGTCAGTTATGCTTTCGGCTGCGGGAATGGTCCTATGTGCAGTGGGCATGTACGGCGTGATCAAGATGGACGTTTTCGGGATGGATGCAGTCGAGGCAGGAAAGGACAAGCAGAACCATGCGACGGTCACGCCGACGAAGAACGGCGCATTGAAGATGGATGGGCCATCCGGGTTCCCAAGTGACGGTGGACCTTCGGTTATCCCCCTGAAAGGCCAAGACACCGTCAACATCGAGCGAGTCGCAACAGGAAACAGCACAGTCCCGTATTTCCCAACCACGATCCGCCTGCCCTCGGCCTCTGAGACCGAAAATAAACAACCCGGCGATGAACTATCCACCACCAATGGCGACGAGTACCAGCTTCTGGGTCTGGGTATCCGCACCGTATCATTCCTCTCAATTCAAGTCTACGTGGTCGGTCTGTACGTGGCCAAGTCCGACATCACAGAGCTACAACAGCGCCTGGTGCGCGTAGCAATCCACCCGCCCTCCGACGATGACGCTGCCGTCTCCGGAACTGGCGCCGACGCCGCAACATCCCTCGTCCCGCCCGAGCGTGCCCAGCTGAAGGAGCTCCTCCTGGATGCGGAGCGCGGCGATGCAGCCTGGACCGCAGTATTGAAGGCAGACGGAATCCGCACTGCCTTCCGTATCGTCCCAACCCGCAACACGGACTTTATGCACCTGCGCGACGGCTGGGTCCGCGGAATCACTGCCCGCGCCCAGCAGAAGAAGCCGCTTCCCGGCGCCACGGCCCCTGGCGAGTTCCAGGACGCGGAATTCGGGACGGCGATGAATGATTTCAAGGCTGTTTTCGGTGGTGGTCAACGCAAGAATGTGCCAAAGGGTCAGACGCTTGTTCTGCTGCGTAATGCGCACGGCGCTTTGGATGCGCTTTTCCAGGCTGATCCTGCGCAGTCGCCGAGGTGGATGGGCCGTGTTGCGGATGAACGGGTGAGTCGGCTTGTGTGGTTGAATTATCTTGCTGGAAAGACTGTTTCTAGTGAGGGGGCGCGGAAGAGTATTGTTGATGGGTTGATGGCTGTCGTTGAGCGACCTGTTGGAACGGTGGTGCAGAGGGTTGTTTAGAATTTGTGCGAGCTGTATTATTATGGCTGTGGCTTCTCTATTCGTGTCGTTATTACTTTCTCACCGTACTATCTACACGGTGTTGCATTTGTACTTCGATTCGGGGATTCCCCAAGAAGAAAGCATATACCTCCAACTCGACTCACTACAAGCTCGAACTGGTTCTTTCACTGCTGCCAGGCAGCATTTAAGTTGTAGGGCCTGTAGCGCATGTTCAGAAGCAAAGCTGTGCAATTATGAAAAAGGCTCGAGTACCGCATCAACCCCCGAGCCTCAGATCTATCTTAGAAACACAATCATATTCACAGAGCATTGGCATCCTTCAGCAGAGCAGGGAGCTCAGACTTGCGAGCCTGGAGGTCGGAGTTACCGCCGATGTGCTTCTTGTTGATGAAGATGTTGGGCACGCTGCGCTGGTTGGTGATCTCCTGGAGAGCGTCTTGGATAGCAGAGCCGTCATCTGTGACAACGTCAGTATAAAATCTCATTATAACATCAGAAATAAAGCGCATTGGTGTAACACGGATGGCAGGTAGCGACCAAGAGACCCGGCCAATTGCCCGATCATCTTTGCGCCCAAGAGTAGTGAAGCGCAAGCGCAAACCAAGGTCTAAACCAACTCCGAAAAGCAATCACTCACCAATTTGGTCCAGCTCAAGCGCTGTGAAGTTCGCGCCGAGTTCGTTCAACAGCTTCTTGCTGGCAGTGCAGTAGGGGCAGTAGCTCTTGGAGAAGACGACGACGCCGTTCTCGTTGATGAGCGTCTGAGCCTTGGTCTTAGCGGCGGACATGGCGGCGGGAGAAGGGGCGGCGAAGGAGCCGAAAAGACGTTGGAAGATGAACGAAATGGTGGGCGAGAGGAGGAAAGAAACCGGAGGCGTGCGCGGTCTCTTTAAATTCGAAGAAAGATGATAAACGTGAGGGGGCGGAGTTGGGCGATTCGGTCATCATTTGCCGCTAGTTAGTTATGGTAACCTATCAGGTGACGACATGCTTGGTCATCATGCGGTTCTAGTTTGTTGCGTCATGTGGAATGGTGGTTAGTAGATGGTCGGTTCATTTGGAATCAAATGCTTGTTCTAAAGCATTCTATCTATATTCATTGACAAGGTTAGCATATGGCCTGAGCACGCAATTCACATGGTTTGATGTTGTATGTTGACATGTTACCGCAGTCGCTTCCATGTAATTGGACCTACGCCTGGAAACTCTCGTTCTTTATGGTTTTTGATTGATAAGCTAGCTTAGCCGCGCACCGTAGTTACTCAAGTCAACTGAAATATAAGGAAAGAAATAACAGAATCGCTTGCAAGAAGGCTTGGGAATCTGGCAAAAGTGGCAGCAAATGTCCGCAAAACAGGCGAAATAAGGACGAAAACAAATGGATCAAAAATGTAGAGAGAAGATATACACTGAACCGTTGACGAGACGGTGTCTTTTGCCTTCCGGCCACGCTGGCCAGGAGTCGGGGAATTGATGACAGGAGAAGAGAAGGAGAAGGAGTGGATGCATGAGAGGGCGGCATGCTCCGGTAGGAAAGGACCGAATTAAAAGGAATTCCGGGTAAAGTAGACCAAACACCATTTGGCCATTGGGAATAATCAATCCGACTGAACACCGTGCCTCGGAGATTAGAACAAAAGTTGATAGACAATGAAGAGAAAGGAGACCAAGGGGTCTGTGCAAATGACAGGTATCTCGAAGTTAGATAGGGCACGAGAAAGAGATGTTGGTTCGCCAAGGGGGGGAAGAATAAGAATGAAAATCCATCACATCACAATACAGCATCCACATCCCTTCTCCTTCTTGGGCCGTTCCTGGGCGGTAACCACCGGAGGATTCCAATTTGGGTTCGGTGTCAGCCCTAGTGGGGGTGTATCTTGCACCTTGGGCATTGTGCTGTATCCTGTGCTCGTGTTTGGTCGAGGCACTGCTTCTGGTTCTGGGCTCTTGCGCTTCTCCTCCACTGGAGGCTCCTTGCCCTTAGGCGGCACAGGAGGCACGTCGTTCGGGTGGACGGCAAGAGGCGCAAAATCGCGGTCGTATGTGGTAGGTGTTCGTCCCTCTTTCTCCCACTGCTCTTGTTGCAGCTTCTTTGCAACAGTCGGAAGCATCTGCTGGTCAGGTGGGAGACGAGGGTCGGGCTTATACATTGTTGCCAGCCACGGCGGGTCGCCCTCGGGTCGGTTAACCGCAGTGGTTGGCCGACTTTCGCCAGAGCGAGTGGTAGGTCGCTGCAAAGCATTGCCCGAGACCGCACGGGATCTGGCAGTCGAGGTCTTTCTATTTGTGGGCGGAGCAGATGTCTTCCGGGTGGCAGATCCTGCCTTTGCCGCCGTCTTTTTGGCCGGCGTATTTGGCGTGGTGCTGAAGCCGCGGCTGCCCGGTCGACTTCCCGGCGAAGGAGTAGACGGGTTCACTTCGCCCATAGGCTCGCTTGCTCTGCGTCCTCGATGGTCCTCCTCGTCATATTCGTCCGTGGCCGCGCGGCTTCGAGGTCCGCGAGAGTCACGGCCTGGCATGATCGGTACAGGACTAGCCGTCGATATGGGTATTCGGGAAGAGCTCTTTCGGAGGCCGGGATGACTGTAGATGCTGGAGGCTGCTTCGTCCGCGGCAATTTCCTCAGGTCGGCGAAGATCCCAATTCTGTCGTTCATCCTCGGGGTATTCACCATCATCGCCTTTCGGTTCCTCCCTTAGTTCGGGCCAGGGCTCCGAATGCTCTAAATTAGGCGAAGTCGTCGAAATAGGAGCACCACTCTGGTGAGAATCGTGACTCCGTCCACGCCCTGTGCTCGACTTGCTGTCTGCCGTCATCCGTCGTTGGAACATGATGGAGGCCTGGTGAAGCTCCTCACTCTCAATTTTTGCAAGCTTGTCACGGTGAATCCAATTCTCGTGATTCAATTCCTCTGGGTAGTACATCCCCCAGCCGTCCGGACCCTCTGCGTACTCCTTGCGAGACGGGTCATCTGGAACGATGCCGAGGTCAGTTCCATGTCTGTTCATGCTGGGGTCACGTCGGCCTCGGTTGGAGTGGTAGGAGCCATCGTGGACAGTTCGGGAGACGGAGGAGCTTCGAGAGCCGTTCGAATTGTGCTTCCGAGTTGATCTCGCCCGGGCCGAGCTCGAATCGTGGGAGTTTCGCGATTTTGAGGAATGCTGAATGCCCTGTAAGAAAAAAAAAAAAAAAAAAAAAGCGATCAGCAAGAAGGTTTTTCCTCTCATCTTCTCCCGCCCCCGAGTTCTCCCTAGGGACAAAAGAGAAAGAAAGACCAAGAGGTACCTACATCATTGGGAATCGGCACAGCAAACTCCCACTTCTCGTTGTCCACGCCTCCAGGTGAGGTCAGGGCATCTGTTGAATAGGCGGTAGCTACGCCCGCCATTCCAACGGTGTGGGGGTTTTATTGGGGGGGGAAGGAGAAGGCCAGGCCAGCTGGAACCCGAACAATGGAGAAAACAAACAAAGGTCAAGTCCAAGTTCGGTTCAACGAGTATCGTGTGTATCGATTAAGCCATCACAGGCTTTGCCGAAGTCCCGCGTCACGAACCAAAGAAAGTCGGAATGGCGAACCTCGGGGGGGTTTGCAGGCTTTCGGTGGTAAGGGGGGGCCCGCACACCGCAGTGGGGAAGAGACCAAAAGCAGTAAATCGTAAATAGACTGCAGGGGGCTGAAGGTGCAGCAGTCTGGGCGCGGCCTACAGATGTGACTTTTTGGTACCCGGTAGCGATCCACGGGTGAGGTCCTGGTCCGCGCAATTTGGTTCCGTGGGAGCCACCAAGTGGTCAGGGCAGGGGTTCGGGATGCCTCGAGGTATGACCTCTTGACGAGAGTCAAAAAATCGAGCCTTTGACTTCGTGAAGGTTCGAGAGGCACGAGGGAGAGGTTGGGGAAGACCGTGCGATGCGACAGTGAGGTAAGGAGGAGGGGGGCAGTGGGCAAACAGTGCGGGGGAAGGAAAGAGCGGGAAGGGGAAGAGAGGAAGTAGATATCACGACCTGCAAGAATCAAGACCCCAAGATCCAAGACCCAACGTCCAAGGTCCAAGATGGAAGAGCAGAGCAGGAGAAAAAGAGGAGAGAAGAGAGCGAACTGGGCCCATCCCAACTGGGTATAGCACGTCGATAGTCGTCGAACGAGTCTCTTTTCTTTTCTCTACTTGACAAGCGCATTATTAACCCACGTCAAATCATAAAATTGACAGCTCGGGACCATTTCCCCGTACGCGCATGGACGCAGCGTCTGAACTGGCCCTCCCCATAGTCTCATAAACGAGTCAAACTGTTGACAGGACGAGCCCGAGCCTGGACCGCGCGTCGGGGAGGAACCCCTGAACCATGTTGATCAATCTTGAGATCCCGCTAAAACATTCCGGCAAACGTTCTTAGTTCTTCGTCGAGATTGTCTCCCCACTTTTCTTACGTCGAATCCCGTTATTTCCCAGGGGTCTGAGCACTCGACTGATTCGATATGTCAATGCTAAATCGTTGTTCATCATTGACAGCTCCCAATAAATACGATGCTCGCTGGACTAGTATGTAGAATCGATAGTCTATGTGTAAGAAAAACACCCTTCCCCCACGAATCAAACGCGTCAAATGTACACTTGTCCCGTGGCGCGACCGGGCTCTTCTACTTGTTGGCCTGGTCCAATCGGTTGAGGGTCGCTTGCGCTTCCTTGATGAGCGCCTTGCGTGCATTGCGGACGGTCTCATTGCCGTCGGGCTCGATGCCGTCCGCCTTCAGCATGATCTGCGCCAGGATGGTCTCGCTCAGCTTCCTGTATTCGAATTCCCGCTTCTTCGGCTCGGTGGGCGGGTCTGCCACATATTCGTCACAAAGCGGGATCAACTCCTGTTGGAGGTATCCAAACAGTGCAGAGACTTGTTCCAGTGGAGTCTTCAGGATCTTCAGATTCGGAGGCTGTAACGGAGTAGAGGCTCGATCAGGCGCCGGTTGCGGAGGGGCAAGGGAGGCCGATGATCTCAGCGCTTCCTCTCCACCTGCGGGTCTATTGTTCTTCTTCTTGTTCTTCTTCTTGTTTTTCTTCTTGGTCGTCCGCGCCGGCTCATCTTCCCCGTCTACGCGGGATGAAGAAGACCCGGGGCGCTGGATCGTGGGGTCACTAGTCCGACCGTCGTAATCGGAGACGTCGCTGGGTGTGTTTGCTCCGACTTCAGAGACCACGCACAGCACTTCAGAGTGCTGTTTCAATCCTTCCGATTTGCATGCTCGAGTATCGTCCTTGAGGAGATTACCCTTGTATAACAGTCGGATCTGGTTGGGGTTTTTCACGCCCATCTTCGCGGCTGCCTCATGTCGTAGTGCGCCAACGGACAGAACGCCATCATCGATAGCATATGCGCGGAAGTGGAGCGGGTAGATCGTCCCGCGATGTCGGAGACAGATGATATCTGGCTCATTCTCATCCGCGTTCGCACTGTAGCCCTGAGAAGGCGGGTCAACGATATCATCCGGTCCGATATAACTGAAATCGCCGTCGCGAACTTGTGGCGCGGATGCATAGTTAGGCGAGCGGCGCCAGAGGTTGGAAAGGGGGTTCGTCCAACTCATCACGGTAACGGTGAGCAGGCAAATGAGAAGAGCGGCGCAGATGGTGGTAGTTTGTTCGTCGGCGTCAAATGGCAGCGCGCGCGCGACCGAGCGGACAGAGGTGGCCGAGTATGTCAGAACGGGGTCCAATCGAGGGCGGAGGGACTGCAGGAACGGGAGGTTCTCCGTAACGTGGTCCAGGTAGAATGCACACTTCTCGCCCAAGGTGGACTGAGCGAGGGGGGAAGGCAGGAGAGTCATGGATCGCTGGAGGGGCAGCTAGACCGAAGAGGTGGTCACATCATGCCCGCTCAAGCTGCTTCCCAGGCAGACAAGGCGGAGAGCACACTTTTTTTTGCCATGTGTGGAACGTTTCCACAGTTGCCTTGCAGTTTGCCATCGCGAGAGGCGCAGGTCTCGGCCTTTCTTACTGATCACTTGGAATCTTCGTGAGGAGTCGACGGGTGCCTTGTGCCAACTCAGAGCTTCCTAATGCTATCTGGTGGCATCGGGTCATGACACATCATGTCTGAACCCATCTGTGGCGGTAATTGACAACTAGTTACACGGTTGATTCTACGCTTAGAGGCACGTCTGTAGAACCAATATCAGTCTAGTGGACATGAGCTAAAGAATAGTACAGTCCGACTTAGCTTGGGGATATTTTCTAGGTCCCCGTCACGTGTCGGTACAATCCATTCATTGAACCTTCGGGATTCTTTGTCCGCAGGCGAAATATTGGGTTTTCGGTGGTATTGGCGGTTTTTGCAAGTCTGTGTGGGTATTGGGGCTATTCGATTTAGTAATTCTGCTGTAAAGTCTCGTTACTTGATCATCTTTCTGGCCATCCAGACTAAAGTGCGAGAGTCGAAGTATATATATTCATTGACGGACCCCCCGCCAGGGCCAGAACAACACCTCCAAAGAATCTATCGAACTTCTATAACAACATGTTTAATCCAAATACGGAGGTAAAAAATAAAATAAAAATAAAAATTAATGAAGGAAGAGTAAGAGGTACAACATTGGAATTGCCGAGACTAAACTGTGCAGGGCGGAGAGGTTGTATATGACACACCACAAGATACAAAGTTGTAGATTCCAACAGTTGAGAAAGCAGCTAAAAGGCATTGATACAGTATTTGATGAAATTATTCAAAAACAAAAATTATACAGTCAAAAAAAAAACTATGCAGAAAAAAAAGCAAAAAGGTATGCCCTCAGCCAGGATCGAACTGGCGACCTTCGGATGGCAATCCTGTTATCAGGACCGTCAAGGTGCGATGCTCACAATATGAGACCGACGTCATTACCACTAGACCATGAAGGCATTTGATGAAATTTGGCTTTCTTAATAGCTACGTGATGCAGCAGGGATGGAGCCAGGACATTGGAAGTTTTTTCCGGTTACGCAGCAGTTCGCACTTTGGCTTGAACTAATAGATCATTCGTCACTAAATTATAAACCATTTCCCTCACAAGCCTGGCAGGTCCACCTTAGCACTTATTTTGTACCTACTTATAAATTTAGACAAAATTAAGTACATAGTGAGAACCGCCAGTTTGCAGATGGCCTAAAAGGAACAGAAATCCGTCACGTGCATCAGTAAATGCCTTCATGGTCTAGTGGTAATGACGTCGGTCTCATATTGTGAGCATCGCACCTTGACGGTCCTGATAACAGGATTGCCATCCGAAGGTCGCCAGTTCGATCCTGGCTGAGGGCATACCTTTTTGTCAAATAGATTATTTTGTGTGGGGAGCTGGGGACCCACCCCCAACAATGGAAGATCCAACCATGTCCCATCGAAACTTGCAGATGGGAGCAAAAAATAAGAACTGCGAATGAGATGTGAAGGAGAAGCAGGAATTTACGTAGCCTCGAAAGAGTTCAACATTTTCCAATAATCATGATATTTACAACTCAAAGAAATTTCTATATTATACACTGTCCAGCAGCGGATACGGAGCAACGAAGACCCAAACACCGCATCATGCAAAATACAAGAGCCAACCGGGCGATACGTGCAAAACCCTCTAGCCTAGGCGCAACCGACCAGAGACAGCCCGGCCGCCAAACAACCGGTTTATACCGCCGTCCTCGGTGGTGGTGTTATCGCCTGACATCCAGCGAGGCAGGCGGAAGGGCTCACCACCATTGAACCATTGCGGGGTATTGGTGGTCTCAAAGGTATTGCGCACACGGTGGGCGAAGGACTTGAAAAAGTTCTCTTCTTCTTCCTCGCCGTCAACCACAGTAGGAGCTGTTACCGGTCTTGGAGTTTGCGAAGTCCGAGGAGACCGCGAGCCCTCAGCAGCCGGGACACGTAGCCGAGATGATCCACGAGAGTCTCCCTCCTCGCGGTCAGACGCCCAGGTGGAACGACCACCACGAGAAGAGACGGCTAAGGTGCCGTAGCCGTTGAGTTCTCGCTCGATCAGGTCGCGGCCTTCACGCCAGCCACCCATACCGTACCCGGCGGGATTATTCTCGACATCGTGAATATCATCGTCCTCTGCAAGGCCAAATCCGCAGATGTTCTTAATACGACCGTACAGGTTGAAAAGAGTCGCGCAGATGGGAAGGAGAATGAAGATGGGGAATATGAAGTCGAACCATTTACCGAGACGCGTGAGGTTGATCAGCTGGCCGAGGAACTTGTAGAAAGTGGTACCCCGGCGGAAATCCTTAGGCAGGAAGGTCAAAAAGTTGTAGGCGATGGGGACAGTCAATCGAGCCACGAGGCTGGCATACCAGCAAGCACTCTCGCCGTAGGTATTGCGGCGCACGAGGGCCCGGTTGCCCCACACCTGGACATCATTGACACCTACGAGGGCTGCAGCGCACATGTATAGCAGCCACGCAGAGGCGGTGACCTGGTTGCCAAACCCAAGAGGCTTCTCGTCCTTCCACCTCGGTACGACAGTCAAAGTGACGGCTGACAGTTGGGGTGCCAGAGACTTGATCAGTTCTGACCAGACGATGCACACGGATGCTACCGCGAAAAAGGCACCAAAAGCGAGTCTCACGGTGGGAATAATGTTGTAGTAGAGCTGATAGCGCATGTATGGTGTCAAAAACTTCATTTTAGGAAGGCAGGACGACCGGCGCGGAGCGGGTGCAAACTCGAGCTTCTTCGACGCGGCGGAGTTCATGATGGTTTGTATATCGGCTGCAGATTGAACCAGGCGATCCCACTCGTCCACAAACCGTGCCTTCATATGCCGCGCGCGCTGCAGTCGCCTCGTCAGGTCTGCCAGGTAGCGCTCCGTGATAACCGGCGGGATGGTGGCAGAAGTATCGGCCGACTCAAGGATCGGGACACGCACATCGGAAGAGCCGGAGCCTTCGGCTAGATCCTCAATCCATTCCCGGAAATCACGAGCGGTCCCAGTCTTGCGCTGCTGCAACTGATTAACCTGAGAGTTGAGATTTTCCAGTTCGTTGACCGCGTCCATCAACCGCTCATGCACCTTGGGAGCATGCGCCTGGAGGCGACGCAGCCGGCCGCTGATGTTGGCATTTCGGAAGAGATTACGCGGGATCGAGACCAAGCCGTGACCCATCAGGTAGATGGCGAGCACAAGACCCCACACGTATGCTAGGGCCATCACCAGACCCTTGATCGAGATGAAGTCAAATCCATTGGAGATAGAAACATAGATAAGCCCCACAGTTGCGCATGCCAGGACGATCAACTGGTACCGGGCATTCGAGCGGAGGGAGTAGAGGATGCGGGCCTTGGGTTCGCGGTATCCGGAGTCGACGTACTCGCCCAAAAGCGGAAGAATGGCCCTGCAGACATCAAGTTAGCGGTTGGAAGTACCCGAGTCGCGTAATCAAAACATACCAGGTTAGCATGAAGATCAGCCAATAGGCGATGCGCCAGCACACCAGGACCACGCGATCCGGCAACCAGATTGCCTTCGGGCCGGTGCCATCACGCGAGCTGGAGGCCAAATCAATCGGGACCAGGAGAACAACGCTGGCTGGGAGGGCGAGGGCCAGGAATATCGGGACGAGGATGTAAGCTGGTGTGGCGCGAATGGTCACAAAGCGGCGCAAAAGCAGTAAAACGAGGACGGAGATTGAGCAGAGGGCCAAGGCGAAGAAGACGTTGGAGCCCACGGAGACGGGCGGAACGGAGACGGAGAACATGATATAGGAGAAAGGGAAAAGAAAACAAGCGAGAGTGTGTCTAGCTATTGCTCATGGCGAGGATGAAGCCCTGGAGAAGTGTGGAGGGAAGTTGAATATAGAAATAGAACAGTTGACGTTTCCAGGGGAGTGAGTGGCTGACTTAGGCTCGGGGGGCTACGCAATGCGCCTCGGGTAGCGGTACGCACTCCACCACGTTATTTTGTACTAGGGTGGAGGTACTGATACTTGGGTGACGCCTCAAATGCGGGCCAATTGGACCAATTGGGGCGGCCGGATCAGGCCAGGGCCAGAACGTCGATCTTGGGGACGGCCAGAGGTATACTCATCGCAATGTGTATACATACCCTAATGTAGGGTTATCCGTATGTAGGGTAGGGTATTTGGCATTTGTCGAATTGTTCTCCAAGACAATAGCCTCAATCGCCCTCCGCCATAGGACCAGTAAAGAGTATGTAACAATGATACCGGGAAATTCCATAAATTACGCAGCGGGAGACGATCACGCGGCTCTTGTGCCTGGCCTTGTGACCTGGAATGACATGGCAATACCATGGCAATACAGCCTTACCATTACACCCAATTCGTCGTCACCAGCTTCAGGTGAATTGCGATTGCTCTCTACAATCCTTTTTTCCCTGTCCTTCTGGTCATCTTCTCACCATCTTCTTCTCTGCATACTCCAGTTGTACCTTGACTCTTTTTCTGTTTTCTTTTTGGTTCAGTTTCGCGCCTCCGCCCGTTTTCCCCGGGCCCCTCCACCAAAGAGTCCTGTGCACTCTTGAAACAACCTTGAGACCCAACCATCAAGTCTTCTCCTCCCAACCACCCCCTTCCTTCACTCGGTTTCAAAATTCACCCTTCCTCGTTCGTATCTCGAACGTGGTGTCCTCCCGAATTCGTCTCTGCTTCATCCACCCCATCGGCTTCTGCAGACACGACGCGGACAGGCCGGTGCGACTTAGGAGCTGCAGCATCCCTGTCACGGATCCCATCACCCTACGATTGCGCCCGTCCACCTCATTCGCTCCAAGCCACATCCAGGCTTTCGTCAGCGAATTGAATCCACTTGACGCTGGTGCCCGAACGCCTTGCTTTCCCGCCGTGCTGGTCGCTCGTTGCTCCTCCTCCACTCTCCTGCTCTCCGTTTGGGCCGTTTCGAATTCATCCCCACCCTCCCTGATCGACTCAACTCAGCACGGTTCCACACCAGCATTCGCCTTCCTTTTTTTTTTTTTTTCCCGCCGATCTGCGTACCGAAAGATAATCCGACCCTGCGTCTCTTACCGATCTCGCGACTGTCATTGTTTCGTCTTAATCACGCCGCGACATCGACACACCGCCCAGCGAATGCTGATCGCAACGACCACCCCTTCGCGGATTGATCAGTGATCCCCATTAATGGGGCTTCGGTCATGAATCCCGCTCAGTTCCCCAACCCTGGCGGGGGCATGCCTGGTGCAGTCACGCAGGGCATGCAGCCGCCCAAGAACGAGAATGCTCAGGCCATCATGGCCCATGTCGCCCATGTGTTGTCGAACCAAGGACCTTACAGTGGATGGAAAGCAGAGGTTCCGATAAAGGCGCGGGCGATGAACGTGTATCAGATGTACGTTTAGCCCTTGTTCTCGCTCCTGCATGCTTACACCTCACTAGGATTACTTCCCTCCGTCTCATCCAACCTCGGATTGATATTAACCAGGCCGCTCAGGCTGCACTGAGCTTCGAGCAGAAGTCCTTTCAAAAGGCCACCGAACGTGTTCGTCTTTCCCGCCCTATTTTGAGAAGGGAAAACCATGCTGACATCGATCCTGTTTCTCACAGTCCGAATATGATAAGGATTGTATGGAGAAGCTACTCCACATCAAGGATACTCGACAGAGACAGGCAGCGGTTGCAATTCAAAGTGGCATGATACCCCAGGGTGGTGCCATGCCGAACCAACCCCAGGGCGCTTTTCCCCAGCAGATGAATCCGAACATGCAGACGTCGCCCGTTCCGGGCCAACCACAGATGGCGATGGGAATGAACAATATGAGCCAACAGGCTGCAATGCAACAGCGCCGGCAACAGTCGGCCGCGATGCTCCAGCAGCAGCAACAACAACAACAACAACAGCAGCAGCAGCAGCAGCAGCAACAGCAGCAGCAACAGCAGCAACAGCAACAGCAGCGAGCAGCTCAGCAACGCCCCGGAAATGGCGCTCCTCTTCCTGATGACCTGAACACCCTCTCCCCGCAAGAACTCGAGCATGTGGCTCGACTGGCTCAACAGATGCAGTCCAAGACTTCGCCTGAAGACATGGAGAAGATTAGGATGAATCTGTCCAATATGAACCCGGAGCAGCAGCAGTACTTGGCTCGAAAGAACCTGGATCCGTTGACCTACTTCTTCCGCTCGCAAGCACTCAACCAGCTGAGAAGGCACCGTCGCGCTCGCATGGAGATGGGTCGTGGCCAAAGTGGTAGCGTGGACGGAATGATGAGTGGTGGTGATCCTATGAACAATCCTCAGATGTTTCAAAACATGATGAACCTCCAGCGCAATTCCGCCTTTTCTGGCACCCCTGGCCAGGGTCTTGATCCGTCGAACGCCTTCATCGGTAACGTGGAGAATATTCAGGGCCAGCAGGCAGACGGGCTGCGATCGCAGGAAGCGGGCCAACTCGTTGTTCCTGCCAGCTCAACGCAGATTAACCACCAGCCGTTCCCAAACCAGCAGAACATGTTCCCCCAGGGAATGGGTCAGAACGGCCAAGCCAACATGAACGGCGCTGGCGTTAACCCTCACATGTTCAACCAGCAGCAAATGCAGAATGGCAACCAATTCCAGGCCCAGCAGTCACAGGCACAGGCTCACGCACAGGCTCAGGCTCGTGCCCAAGCAGCCCAGAAGGCCCAGATGGCGATGTCAGCACATGGTGGTCAGGCAAACCCCCAACAACAGCCCCATCTCTCCCAGCAGAGCCCAGTGATGCCAATGTTGAACCAACCGATGCCCGGTCAAATGTCTCCCGCTCAGGTCCCTGCTCAATCTCGACCTCCATCCCGCCCACCAAACATGGGTCAGCAACCCGGTGGTGTCTCACAGCCTGGAATGCAAGCTCGACCGCAGATTCCGGCAAACCTTCCCCCGCAAATCAAGAACCAGCTACAGCAAATGACTCCCGAGCAACTCAATGCTTTCTTCTTGAACCAGCAGCGCCGTGCCAGCATGGCAAACAATATGGCTCGAGGCAACGCTCCCCAGCCGCCCGGCTCCCTCCAGCAGACCGTATCGCAACCTGGTCAGAACCCCGCGATGATGAACGGACAGATGGGAAACAATCGCATGAGGAACTCCATGAGCATGCAACAAGGCATGAACGCAGGGCAGGCCCAGGCTCAGCAGCTCCAAGGTCAGCAGCTGACGCCGCAGCAACGACAACAACAGCAGCAACGACAGCAAGAGCTTTACCAGATGCAACTGCTCCGCAATCAGAATAACGGCATTGAGATGAACCAGGAACAAGTCAAGCAAATGGACCAGGTCCCCTTCCCGCCGTCCCTTCTCAGCAATTCTTCTTCTCAGGTGCCGAAGAACATCAAGTCCTGGGGCCAGCTTAAGCAGTGGGCGGCTTCAAACCCGCAAGCCTCGAATGGCGTCGATCTGCCAAAGCTCATGACCCTTCAGAAACTTCATTTCGCGCAGGTTGTCAGCAATCAAGCCAAAGACCTCAATGCCCAGGCCGCGGGTCTACCTTTCAAAGGAGCCCAACCACAGGTGGCAAACACACAGAATAGCGCACAGAATTTCCAGCCCGGCCAGCAGCCTTCTTTAAATATGCCAACTATGCGTGCGATCACGGCCCAAGACATTTTGATGGCCCGGCAGAAGATTGGACCCAATTCTCACAACTTCAGCGACGACCAGATTCGCGAGATCCTGCGCAACCGTCAGAGACAAATTCTCATGCAGGCGGCTCAGAACCGAGCACAAATGACTGGAAACATGGCGTCGGCTCCGAATCAGTCCATCTCACAGCCTCCCGTTTCCGTTCCCCAACCCGGCCCGCAAGCCAAGCCTCCGATGCCACAACAGCCCCAGCCAGCTGAGCCTGCGAAGGCGCAGACTGTAACCGCAGCCAAGGGAGCAAAGGGACCGGCTAGCAAACCGGCTTCGAAGAAGAGAGCCAACGCTGATGACTCTGCTGAGAGTCGCGCCACAGCCACTCCTCAACAGCCTCAACCCGCAGCACCTTCTGGTGGGCCTTCCAAACCTGGTGTTCAGTTCACACAGGAGCAAATTGCCCAGATGAGCCCGCAGCAGCGAGCACAAGTTGAGGCTCAATTCCGTCGACAGCAACAAATGCAGTTCCGCGGAACAGTCCTTAACAGGGCAGCTGCAGAAGAAGCGTGGAACAAAAATCTCCCGCCCAAGGTCATGGAGGTGTATAACGATATCGCCAAGAACGCACCCGCTTCGAAACCTATTCCCGTTTCTCCAGAACAGAAGGCGATCATGACCCAGCAGCTGCGTGACTCCCTGGATGTTCTTGGTCGATTGGATGTTTTGGTATTGCACGGATTCCCCCGGTTACAAGGCCAGGAAAAGAACGTGAGGAATCTTCTTGCGATGCGAATCCAGTTGATGCGGCAGTTCAAACCGTCAGCCGAATGGATTGTAAATGATCAGTTTACCATCACTCCTGATTATTTGACTGGTGCAATTCTTTTCATCCGAAAGCTGTTCCAGGTTATGATGGTTCGCATGAACCAGCAACGATCCAACGCCAACCAGCAACAGCAACAACCTCCTGTTTCGGGTCCGCCGAACACGCAGGCTGGCACCTCCGCATTGAACGCGACCAATCTCCAGCAGCTGCAGAGGCAGCAGGAAGAAGAAGCCCTCCAAAGAGCTCGTCGCGCCTCCAGCCAGTCTGCAGGCGTTGCACCAGCGCCATTTGGAGCCCCGTCGCCCCAGGGAGTTCCGCATGCATATGGTCCCGGTGGTCTCGCACCCGAGAAGCTCAAACTTCCTCCGCCCAAGAAGAGAAAGCAGTCTCATGCCGGCCCCAGCGCATCTCCCGTGCAGGCCAGCGCTCCTCCCGCCGCCGCCGCAAAATACAAGCAGGACGTGGCAGATGCCAAGTCTCAAGCCGCGGCTTTGTCTCGAGGAGGGCCGTGGACATGCTCCGTTGCTGAGTGCCCGCGTCACCTCCAAGGCTACACGACCCAAGCCGGGTTGGAAATGCATATGAAGGACGAACACCCGCCCGAAGAAGAGGAGATGCCTGAAGATGTTATGCAGTTCTACATGGACAGCATCGACATTGGCCTGGGTCTTGACCAGAAGACCCTGAAGGCCAAGGCGGTTGCTACCGCCGCTGCATCTGCTTCCAACAACCTCAGTGTGGCATCTCCTGCCAAGCCGGCCCCTGTCACTCCCACCGCTACCCCCATGCTGCGCACTTCAAGCCTCCTGGGAGCAAAGACCGCTTCCCCCGCCACATCGGCTCAGCAGCTCACGCCTGGCCAGGCTGGCAAGAATGTCAAGCCTTCACCAGGCAAGGACATCCAGAAGGATGCCAGCAAGGATGGTGTGGCGAGAGATCCGTGGGCGGATGCCCCAATGTCTCTGGAGAAGATCCACGATACCTTCCAGCCCGTTTTCGCGGAGTGCCGACGCCGTGAAATGGGTTACGACCCCTTCGAAGAATTCATGAATGCTGACATGTTCTCTGGAGAACAATCAGACAGCACCCCCGACTCCCTGGATGTTGCACTGGCGACTCGGACCCCCGAGGACAAACCCAACGTCGAGACCAGCCAACCCGTCAACTGGCAAGACTGGATGCCTTGGGATTCCGAAGCAATTGAGGCCACCGAGGAGTGGATGGGGATTCCCTCAAGCATCGCTTTTGATGACCAACTTCTCAATGGTGGTGACACTCTCCAAATCGACTTCGAGCGCCTCCAGCGCATGTACCAGGAGTCAAAGAACCTCGACAGTGCTAATCTTCCGATTCCCGCCTTGTGATCGACACAAGTCTTTTCATTTATCTTTACATCACAGTTAATACGGACCGATATCACGACTTTGTTTCTGGCGGCTTTACGGCGTACATAGGGTCTTTTTTCTTTTCTTTTCTCTTTCCTTTTCAGGGGCGAAGCATGTGTACAATACCCAATGCGGGACTCCAGCTTTTATGTTTTACTTTCGTTTCTGAGCGATGTCTATCCTCTTCTTTTCTTTGTCTTTGTGATTTCCCACCGAGCTCAGCGAGGGCGTTCTTGAGGGGAAAAAAGATGGGACATGTTCGCCGCCGGGAAAGTGTGACGGTACATTCGGCAGCTATTTGGCTTAGTAAGGTTGAATTGAACCTGCTTGCAAATATTGTTTCTTGTAGAGATCCCGATCCCTGCAGATAGTAGCTTTGAACGTACGTCAACCGTCAACTAAGCATAGATAGATCGACGCGAGACCCACTTGGCATACCGCGAGTCTGTCAGCTGCCGCTTATCACGCGATAAGGATCTCCGCTTTGTTCAACCTCTCCAACTCTCTCCTCTCCTCTCCTCCCCAACTGTTCCTCACCACGGCAATCATGGCAGGCCGTAGTTTCATCCCATTCCTGGTCACGATGATGCTCGTGACTGGAGTCTGCAACACCATCCTCAACAAATACCAGGTGTGCACGAGTAGCCCCCGGCTCACCAGGGTCCTCAGCTAACACCGAACAAAGGACATGCAATGTGTACGGAACTGCGACTCTCCCGATCCCAAGGAGCGGAAGCTGTTCGAACAACCCGTTATTCAGACGTATGAGTATATTCCGACGTCGGCACCGGAAGCGTGCGGGCGATGACTCGTATGAGACGATACGCTAATTCGTTGCTCATACAGGGCGCAGATGTTCGTCGGTGAAATGGGTTGCTGGCTAGTCCTTGGGCTGTCCATTCTTTACACGCGCTTTGTTGCACCCCGATTATCCCGCAACGCATCGCCTCTTCTGGCTGGCGGCTACCGTCCTGTATACGAGGAGGACGGCGACGACGACGACCACACGATTGATGAGCCGGAGGACCAGGGACATCCCAAGCCTATCCATGAGGATGGCGACCGGATTCCGCTTCGTGGGTGGCGGATTCTGCTCCTTGCTGCACCCTCGTGCTGCGACATCGCAGGCACGACCCTCATGAACGTGGGTCTGCTTTTCGTGGCGGCGAGTATCTACCAAATGACGCGCGGGGCTCTGGTTCTCTTTGTTGGGCTATTCAGTGTCCTGTTTCTCCGTCGCAAGCTCTATCTGTACCAGTGGAGCGCGCTGTTCGTCGTTGTCCTCGGCGTCGCACTCGTGGGACTCGCTGGTGCTCTCTTCAGCGGTGATAGCGGCCACGATCTCACGCGGGATGACGGTGTCTCTGGCCAGGTCACGAATACCCCTCAAGCTGTACAGACGATTATCGGGGTGCTCCTCATTGCCGCAGCGCAGATCTTCACCGCCTCGCAGTTCGTGCTGGAGGAATGGATTCTTGAGAACTATGCCATGGATCCTATCCAGGTTGTAGGCTGGGAAGGTGTTTTCGGGTTCTCGGTTACCCTGATTGCTATGGTTATCCTCTACATCACCGTTGGAAGCACCGAGGCTGGTCGCTACGGCTACTTCGATATGAAGGAGGGATGGCACGAGATGATTACGAACCGCGCTGTTGCTGTTTCCAGCATTCTGATCATGATCAGCATCGGGTATGTCTCTTTCCCTTCCGCCGTTCTTCACTAATGTCACGTAACCCCATTAACAAAAACCTAGCGGCTTCAACTTCTTCGGTCTCTCCGTCACTCACTCGGTCTCCGCCACCTCGCGCAGCACAATCGACACATGCCGCACACTCTTTATCTGGATCGTCTCGTTGGGTCTGGGCTGGGAATCCTTCAAGTGGCTACAAGTTGTCGGTTTCGGCCTGCTCGTCTATGGAACCTTCTTGTTCAATGACATCGTCCGGCCCCCGCTCAAGGCCTGTCTTCCGAGTAACGCGAGAGAGGGCGAGGTCTTGCTCCCCGAGGAGCCGATTGAGCATATCTAGATCTACCGTGGACCTTTTGATACGAATGCAGACTTGTATGTTAGGCTACGAGAGTCGACGCTGTGTGCTTCGATGCTTTGGATACGATCTTGCATTCGGGTGCTTCGCTGGAGTTATTTGTTTCTGAAACTGTCTCTGGGAGATATATCGGCTTTTTATTTTTTATTTTTTGCATTGATGGCCGTTCCATTTTTGGATATCTATAGAGCCTTGTGGTTTGACTCGTGTCATTCTCGGCTGACCCTACGTACAATCATTGGAATTATCTTATCCTTGGGTATCGAGTAGTCACCCCAGATATTCTAGTAGAAAATAAAGCCCAATCGGGGCTCTACTGAGACCTCAGCAATGACCCTATGAAACCCTTTTGTGGCTACAGCTCGAAGAATCTCATTCTTTGACTATCGTACTCCAAACAGAAAAACTACTTCATCAAACGCCCCAATCCTGCACCATGCAACACAGGCTCATGCGTTGAATCATCTGCTACCGAAGCATGTACAAGAAATATAATCACTTTCCCAATAGAAGGCAAAGCAGCAACAGGGCAGGAAACTAAAATGTCTAAAGGGGGGTCCATAAAAGTGACTAGATGTGTGGGTGTATAGAACGAGGTGCTGCATGAGAAATTAGACGTTCATCCGCCCGACATTTTGAAGCGCTCTGCTCTTTCTCCTTTTTACTCAGTCAAGATCCAGGGAAACACAGCCAAGTTCTCTTTTCAATTGACCTGATTTACGGCTCGGTCCAGTCAACCTGGTCGGTGACACTGTCTCCACCGTCGCGGCTGGATGTGACGCGCAGGCGCAGGCGAAGTTTGGGAGGAAGGGCCTGAGTGTGTTTGTTAGCTTGGGTGTTTGGTAGGGAAATGGAGAAAGTATTGCTTACCCCGTTCACTGCGGTCACGCGCATTGATTGCGTGCCCTCGTCGCCGGCATCGAGCTCGGCCTTGCTGATCGCGCTCAGTTGCAGCTTCTGGCTTTTGGGGACGGCAGCCTGAAGACCGACGTTGGTGAAGCGGTCGAAGTTGGACTCGTTGCGGAAACGGGCCGTGATCTGGGCATTGTTGCCGCTGCGCTGGACTCCCAGAGCAAGGGAGAGGCCGTCTTTGTTGAAGACTGTGTGTGCGGGCGTCGAGACGGAGCCGGGAGCGGGCGAGGATGAAGACGAAAGTGCAGCTGCACCGCCATCCAGCAAGTCCACGAAGGCAGATGAGGGCTGCGGTTGCGGGGAAGGTGAGGCACCGTTGGAGCCGAACATGTCCATGATGGAGTTGGTGTTCATGCTGTTTTGAGCGGGAGCTGGGGCAGGCGACGACAGGCCCGAATCGCCGCCAAGTATATCTGCCAGCAGTTCGGCGGTGTTGGACCCGTTGGATGTCGGGCTGGTCACTGGAGCTTCGTCACCTCCCATCAGGTCGAGAAGCAGATCGTGCTCGGCGGGCTTGGAAGCCTTGGTAGACTTGCCGCGGAGGACTTTGCTCTGGCGCTTCTTGGCAGGTGCACCGAGAACACGCTGTTCCTCGCGAATCTCAGGTGCGGGCATCCGCTCGAGCACGCCGCGGCGAATTTGGTCATAGCCGAACAGGTTGGTGTATTCGACAGCACGTTGTTGAATCTCAACGCTTAAGTCGGCAGTCCGGCCGGTCAGGAAACGACGCAGACGTTCAATCTGAGAGGGATCTGACATGCGCACGGTAAGCTTCATGGATGCAGTGGTGATGTACTCGATGGCAATCTGCGTGGCGTAAGTGCTGTTTAAGATGTTGGTGAACAGGTCCACAATATCGCTTTCCCGGACCTCCTTGACCAGCTCCTCCTCCTCGTACTGGCCGCCCTGCAGTAGACTGTCGGCATATTCACCAATGGTCCACGTAGCAGCCAGTGTCAGACCCTCTTGCGAGATATCTTCTTTCAATGACGAATAAAGCTTCTGAACGGCATACGTCTGCAGCTCGGGAGTAGTCGCAATGAGACGCACGAACGAGGAGAGAATCTGCTCCTTGACGTAGTTTCCAGCCAGCTTGAGAACTCGGAGAATGGTGTCCATGTGCCAGCGCTTGTTTGGGGCAAATCGATCAGCGGCGATACCAATCTGGGATGTCATAATCGGCTTGAATTCGTTGTCGGCGACCTCCAGGAAAGCTAGCAGTTCCCGCACGAGCACCCGTACGTTGCTCTCGTTGATCAGCATGAAGCTGAGATCAAGAGCACGTCGGCGAATACTGATATCGGGATCCCGCAGACATTCTAAGATGGTATTGCGATGTCTTTGCACCGCATTGGGTTCAATCGCAACGACCTTGTTGAGCGTGTTCAATGCAACATAGCGGATGTTGTTGTCCTTGTTAGCCAAGAATTTACCGAGGATATTGACACCGAGAACTCGCAGACCAGAGTCCGCCTCGATATCCAGGATAGTGAGCACGGCCTCGTACAGAATGGCGTTGCCCACGTTCTTGGACGAGTCGGTGTTGGTGGCCACCTGGGCCAGGATGTCGTTGATCAGTTCGCTGGTTGCCGCATCTCCTCGGCCCAAAACCCGCAGGAACCGAAGAATCTTGACTTGCAAAAAGGGATCGGTGATACCAGAGACATCGTGTTCCGGTGCATATCCAGATGTTGTCAATCCCTTCAAGGCGCGGACGAGTCCACCGGCAAGTGGCCGGAACATCTCAATCACACCCTCCGGCCCTTCCTCCTCCTCCTCTTCCGCCTCACACAGATCAATAGCAAACGTCAAGCCGCAGAGCAAAACACCGTGGTTTCGGTCTGACAGCAAAGTCTTGGCTTTCTCCAAAAAATGTTCGTACAGGTCAGGGACCTTGCGACATATCCGCATGGCACAGATGGCCGCTTTCCGGCGAATGTAAGGGTTCGCGGTGGACATGAGAGACTCGACTTGGGGGAATAGATCACGGGACATCTCGATGGAGGCGATGTTTCCGAGGGCGCAGAGGGCGAGGCCGACAATATACTGATTGGAGTGGTTGAGATCACTGTGTGCTTGTAAGCATTGGTTCCGCATCTATCATCCAGCTCGTAGTACGCACTTTCCAAGCGAATTGGTGACGAGTGTCAACACCTCCTGGTTCTCGTCAAGCAACAGCATCGTTCCCAGGTAACCCAGGCGCTTGTCAGCGAACCGATGTGAGGCGAGTAGTTTCAGGCATTCGATCTGACCGAAATGAGTCCGCTCTCCCAGGGTAAAGAGATAAAGCAATTTGGCCACGTTGTTCCTCCTGCAACAGCATTAGACGGGGTTATGGCAATGGATAGAATAAGGTGACGGTACCGGATGCCGGAGTCGTGGCTCTCTTCGCGGAATGAAGCTCGAATGGCGGCGCTTTCTTTCTGAATAACGGCCCGCTCATCGGCGATTGTCTTGGCCGACCGCACATTTCGAATGAATTGCTTGACTGTTGGACGAGTTGGGTTAGAGGGTCTGCATCGTCAGGGGAGAGGAGGGGCGGCGGGCAACGTACGGGAAGACATGGCGGCCACAACCCCCCAGCGGGGTCAGGGAGGTAAAGGGGCAAATAAAAGGGAAATAGATAAAGTCCGCGGAGGACTCAAAGACTGTGCAGGTAACTCGTCAAAAAGTGAAGCATCCAGCAGCCGGTCTGGACTGTGCTTTATTATGAGCCCGTGACTTGGGTCGACCTGGCTTCTTGGCGCGGGAGGTCGCGCTAGTCCTGACACGGAATAGCGCGCTTGTTTCTTTGGCGGATGGTCACCTGACATTTTCACCTGTGAAACAAGGTGTCGATAATGGCTCAGCACATGGGCTCTGACGTAATAACGGGTCCCTGGTAATCCTCCTTACCTGGAGGTATCTAATTTTGTAGGATGGCAAAAAAAAAGGAGCTGCCTACATATACTTGCTGCCGAGGCCCTGCTATGCAGCTCCATACATGGAATAGCTCCGGTGGTTTTCATTCGCCGTAAGGCTGACCGTTGACGTAGGGGCCCCATTACTCAATACTCTTTCGGCGACGGTGTTCCCTCGGACCGCGTCAAATAGATGTCTGTATAACAACTGTTTACTCCGCTTGGTTTAGTGGGTCTCTTCTTCACCATCATCTTCGATGGGACCCCTTTCCTCGATTCTACAATCACATCCCCTCCAGGATGTCCACTGCCGTCTCCCAGAATGCGTCCGCCAACCTGCGGCCGCGCTCCGTCCCCGTCCAGCCAGACCCCAAGGCAGAAGTGAGTCTCACGCCGCCCGTGGATAAGCTGGTTGCGGACACCAGGTAGGTCGCTCATAGACTCAAGCTTCCCTGTCGTGTTGGTGCATTGGCTTATACAGGAGCTTCCCATGTAGTGGCCGCTCTACCCCCGTCCCTGATGATGCCCCCCCTTCGGCGCATTCAATCTCGACGGCCCGCAAGCAAGTGCGGGCTCGGAATCGCCTCTTCTATACCATCGACTACGTACCCCGCGTATCCCATTTTGACCCCGAGAGCGACTATCATAACTTCCGCGGCTTCTTCATCCTTTTCTGGATCTCGCTGTTTATCATGGTGGTTACGACCGTGCTGCGCAATGTCAAAGATACCGGGTATCCGCTGCGAGTGCGGGTCTGGAGCTTGTTGAGTGCCAATGTGTGGGAATTGGCTTTTAGTGATCTCGCCATGGTGGCGTCCTCGGCACTCGTCCTGCCATTGCAAAAGTTGTATCGTAGCGGCCCGCGGTGGCTACGATGGGTTCGCGGGGGTGTGGTGGTGCAGAGTGTCGGCGAAGCGCTGTGGCTAGCGCTATGGATCAAGTGAGTCGAGGTTCGGCCAGTCTCGAGAATTGCTACTGACCAAACTAATAGTTGGCCCTTCATGCGCATTTGGACCTGGACCGCCCAGGTGTTCTTTACGCTCCATCTCTTGACTATCCTAATGAAGTTGCATTCATACGCCTTCTACAACGGTCACCTGAGCGAGACTGAACGTCGTCTTTCCGACCTCGACAAATCCGATTCGATGGCACCGAGTTCTCCTGCTGCGGTTCACTACCCGGAACCCCAAGGACGTCGGCCATCGATGAAGTCGCAGCACGAGGACGCTTCTACCGAACCGCTGCTCCGTCTGCGCGATGATCTAGCTACCGAGCTAACGTCTCCCCTCGGTAACATTTCTTACCCTCAGAACCTCCACTTAGGCAATTATGTGGATTACCTCTTCTGCCCAACTTTGTGCTACGAACTCGAGTACCCACGCCGAAGCGAGCGGCGCTGGGCAGAGATTGCATACAAGACCATGGCTGTCTTTGGTTGTATTTTCCTGTTGACGCTGACAAGCGAGGAGTTCATCCTGCCAGTCCTTAACGAAGCCCATTCCCAACTTGAAGCGTTTACCACCATCGCCGATAAGGCGCTGGTCTTGGCTGAGACCATTAGCATGCTTCTGTTCCCCTTCATGATCACATTCCTGCTGGTCTTTCTGGTCATCTTTGAATATATCCTAGGTGCGTTCGCTGAATTGACCAGATTCGCGGACCGGCACTTCTATTCTGACTGGTGGAACTCGTGTGACTGGTGAGTTGACTCGTCCAACCCCATTTCATCCTTCTTACTGACCATTGTAGGCTCGAGTTCTCCCGTGAATGGAACGTTCCTGTTCACAACTTCCTCTTCCGCCATGTCTACTTCCCATCCCGCTCCTACTTCTCGAAACCCATCGCCATGCTCATTACCTTCTTGGTGAGTGCCGGTTTCCACGAACTGGTCATGAGCTGCATCACCAAGAAGCTGCGTGGATACGGTTTCATCTGCATGATGCTGCAACTGCCCATCGTGGCAGCCCAGAAGTCCCGCTTCTTCCGGGGCCGGACGATCCTAAATGTGAGTCTTTGTCCCCCATTTGATTGAGAATTTAGTTGCTAATTTCATCTAGAATGTATTCTTCTGGTTCTCGATGATCCTAGGCCTTTCGATGGTAAGTGTACATTCTTCTTGTGACGTCTTCATGCAGATACTTACCGGCCGCTTTAGATGTGTGTACTCTACGTCTTGGTTTAGGACCAAACTCTTTGACTTGGAATGGATATTGGTCAGGAATTGGAAGACCCGTTATGCTCAATACCCTCTACATTTGTTTTGTGACGGTTTTACTTAGTCTCACTACCCCATATTGTACTGGGCCTTGTATATAGTAGCGATTCCCGTCCTTAAATTAAGAATCATTATGGTTAACCAACTAACTATATTCAATGCCCTTGCTGCTTCCCTCGTTACGTTCGCTTGCAGATGATTTGAACACCCGTCTGCCCAGCCCATTTTCTCTCTCTGATCCTCATCTATCAGACCTTCCCGGATACCTCTTTCAAGGAAAGAACTCTGCTTCAGTTGTCTCGCCGTAGTCTCTCCCCTCCAAATTGCCTCTGACTTCAACAAATGAACCATGCAGCAGAAGCCTGAATATCTCCCGCATTGGACTAGCCCTTTCAATCCAAGACCGAGTTTTCCCACCATTGGCGATGCCTTTCTCAAAGAGGTCAAGATTTCCGCCATGCAAAAGAAATATTCAACACATTGGTGACCATGAAAGATGCATTCGAAACAATTCGGGCCTTGCCAAGGTCTTTTGCGGAGTCGATTGCCGTGGGAGATTTTAGAAGAAGCGATGTCAAATGGATCAGCTTGAGTTGTAAGTGACGAAGGCTGTGACGGGCTGGAAATGCAATGTCGGACAGTACGACGGGGTTCATTTTGCCACGCTTTTCCCGGCTTGTTCGGAAGATCCTACGTGACTCTACGGAGGCCGACAGTTTTACAATGGCTAGGTCATTTGGTGGAATCGTTTGACGATAAAGCGCACGATCTTCATTCTGATAATGACGCACACCACGATCAAGTTATATTAACTTACTAAAAGAGCATCTCCCCGAAATCAAAGAAATCAACACCTTTCATATCTCATATCATCTCATTTCAAAGAACGTCAATTCGTAAGGATTTCCCGGTAGGTTCCACGGGTATCTAACCATCTCCGCGGGAGGTAGGAACCAAAAACGCATAACTAAGCCAGACAAAAGAAAAGAAAAGACAATGCGCCATTGGGTGTTTGCGAGGTGTATATCGAAAGCAAGTAACACCGGGAACCCCCCTATTACGCCGCCAAAAAGAACATAGCGCGTCGATCACGCAGATACCAAAACCATCCCAATGCTTAGGGTTCGAGATCCCAGCCCACTCACTCGCTATCCTATCTTCATTGGGACAATGAGAATGGGCATGCGATGTGGCTGGAACGGGTCTCTATGTAAAGAACTGACGGGCAGTTCTGAAGTATAGACAAGAAGGACAAAAATAAGAAAAATGGAATGTGCAATGTGCATGGGCGTCAGAGCTGTCGTGACTTGAATTGTGTATAATGCAGGGGTAGTCGTTTCTGGGATTATGCTTCAAGCATAGGCCGATTGCCGGCGAGCAGGCGGATGACGAGGGTACTGGTCGGCGTACTGTGGACTGGAGCGACTGACATCGCTAGGCCGGATCTCACGGGTGTATTTGACGTCTTCGCCGCGAATGCGCGGGGAGTATTCCACGTCGCCGTGAGGCCTAGAAGGTCGCACAGTGCGCACCTCGATGCGGGGCGAGGCCTCGGACTTGTACTGAAAAGTGCTGGCTCGTTTGGGTGGACCCCGCGGGCGCTCGGGCGAAACAGACCGATATTTCGATTTGGAGGAAGGCTCGATCACCACAGGATCGTCAATCTTGTAGCGTGTAGTCGTGGTTTTAGGCGAAGCACCTCGCTGGGGCATTTCGGGCGTGCTGGGACTTGAGTAGCCGGAGTCGTAGCGCTTGGACGAACGTGAAACAATTGGTTCGCGAACTTGTTCACGGGCCATTTTCTCCAGAATTGGTTCCTCGCGACCGGATCCTTCGCGCTTGCGAGTAAAGCCGGTGGCCCCAGCGGTGGCGGCGCGGTGGAACAATGACGGCCGGATGGAAGCTTTGTGGCCAGGTGAGGTGGCGGTGGTGGGAATCTTAGGCGGCTTGAAGTCATAGCTCCGCGAGGATTCCAGGTGCTCGTAGGAGTTGTTGCGCGATGACGATTGATTCCTGGTCGAGCGGGAGGACCGACCCGAGCGCCGCGAGGCGCTGGACTCTGGTTCCGTCGAGTCGTAACCACGGGGTCGCTGTGGAGACCGGGAGGATCGCGGAACTTCATACTTGGACCGCTCAATGTGCTGCTCTGCCAGCGTTTGCCAGCCGTCGTGCTTGTTGGAGGCGTAGCGGTCGGAGTAATCATCCTCGTCATCGTAGACACGCTCGTGTCGGCGAGAGGAAGATTCTGTCGGGCGGGAACGCGACTCGCGCGACTCGCGAGGCTCACGGGAATCACGAGTCGTCCTGCGGGAGGCAGCTGGCTTCCTCGGGGGCACGTAGGTATCGGAATCACTTGAATCGGATAGATCCGATACCACACGTGGGCTGAAAGACTCGTAGACTTCCTCATACTTGGCCGAGGCCTGGCGCTTGCGATCTCGATCCCGTTGCTTGGCCCGGTCGGCCTGTGTCGCTTTGGCGGACTCACGATCGTCCTTCGCTGCGCGATAGCTGGTCGGGGGTGCGCGATACTTCTTCTTCTCTTCAGTTGGCTTCGCCTTGGGCCGTTTGCCAAACTCATTGTCCTTGCGCGACATCGTCCGCGGTTCATCTGTATATCGCATTTCTTCGTCTAAGAAGACATCCACGGGCACCCGCTCTTCCACGATATGACCACCGCGCATCTCTCGGGCGTTGCCACTCCCGCGCGGCGAAGAATACATGGCCTCGGTCCGCCTGCGCTCCATGAGCTCACGCTTGAGCTCAGCCAACTTCACCTTTTGGTCGTAGCGAGCTCGTCGGGTGTCATCTGAAAGAAGTTCGTAGGCCTGCTGCACACGTTGGAATTCGTCCTGGGCGGCATTGCGTTGCGATATATCTTGGATCTTGTCGGGGTGGCACTTGAGCACTCGTTTGCGATGGGCGGCTCGGATCTCGGAGATGGTGGCATCTTTGGCGACTCCCAAGGCAACATATGGATCTATATCGGGTGGCGAGGACATGACGGCAGTACAAAACCGTCAACAGGTAGTGAGGATTGAATTCCCAGGAGGGAATTGAGGAGAGTTGGGAGTTGGAAGAAAAGAGGGGAGAGGGGAAGAGGCGGTGGAGGGAGCGACGTATGTTATGGGCCCCGACTTTGCCGTTGTCGGTGCATCCAGAAGGCTCTCAAAGGATCAGGAGACGGCGGGAGGCAAATAATAAAGAGCTTAGAAATATAGCGGGAGATACATTCACTGATCAAACGGCCAGGCCGGCACGATTCTCTTAGGGAGTAGTCGGGAATGGTCAGACAGTATAAGCCACTCCAGATGGCCGATCCAACCGGTAGCGTCACTAACTATGCGGGCGTGGAAAATGAAATAATCAGGGGACGAACAGGAACTGGACATTCCAATTCCGCCACTTGCCAGGAAGGATGTGTGAGTGGCGGATTTGCGGACTTGCGGATTCCGAGTCCAGAATGACAACAGACATGCCCAACGAGCCCGTTCAAATAGGCAAAGACAAATAGCAGGGCCTCGCCCATCCATTCTTCTCTCTACGGCGAGGCGCTTGCCAGCACCTCGTCACTGGCCGTCACTACATATCACCGTGCCCTTTCACCGGTTTCTCAAGCCCATTATTCTAGCCCGAGCGCTTTACCCGATTTGCTGCGCCGTCCACCAATGACGCTGCGCCCAAGGAGAGGCATTTTGTTCGCCTTGGAACGCGGTAGAAGCGGGGCGATCAATTAACACGAGATGGCCTGCGGGGCTGTCGCCCGATTCTCTTTTCTCTTTTCTTCTTTTTCTTTACTTTTTTTCCATGTAGCTCTCTCGATCAGGTAGTCCCGTTCCTGTACGGCCCAATGGCCCCCCGCATAGCCTTTTGGCTTCGCCTCGTCGCAGGCACTCGGCCGCAACGACTTCCCTCCCGGGATAGATCTGACTGTACTGTATCCCAGGTACTCCTGAGTATAGGTATACCGTGCCTGTGTCGTGCCTGATCCGTGGATCGCGTGGAAACCCCGGGTGGTTCCGTCGACACCTTATTTCGTGGCTTATTTGACCACGCACTCTCCGTCTCCACGGTAGAACCTTGAGTCCCTATATATAGAACTCACCGCCTCTCTACATGTGACGGTGCCTCGATGTTACTCATTACTATTCATCATGACCGTCGACCGTAATAGTGCTCGAAGTACCTCAGATCGCGTCAGATCTTTACTTTCGCTGACTGCACCCGAAGCTGGAAGTACGCGCTGCTCGATCTACCACTAGTCCGCTAGGCTGGCCCAAGTCCTCCGGTCTCTGTCCCACCCGGACCCATGATCCAACGTGTCTTTCCGCCCCTCCTTCCCCCACCCGAGACGGTTCGCTTTCTGGTTTCGGACGGCCTGTCATCTGGACCTGATGCTGCGGTCAGGGCGGCCTTTCACCTGCGAACCTACCAGCTGGATTGGAAAGATAATGAGTGTAACGAGTCAATTGGAAACGAGATCCCGGCGTTCTCGGTCATTTGACGTGTGATAGCAACTGCAGCTGTCCACCGTATCTACCCACCTTTCAATCTGGTCCGCCACACCCTGCACCCTGACCTAGGTAATCCTCCGATCCCATCAAAACTGCCACTCGCGTCGCACAAAGTGTCTCGACCTGAACAAGGTTCCAACCTTAAGCGTAGACTTGTCCGTAGACCCGACAGCACCTCGGTAGGTCCAGGATTGGTCGTATCCGAGCATCTGAACGTGCAGGGCCCCTGTGTTCGAACCGGCTGCAAGTTTCCCCCTGCGTCATTTGAATCGGTGTTCAAACCCACGACCATTCAGGCGTCTCGATGCGTCATGCAAGTACTAGGAGCCGGGTCCTGTGAAGAATCTCCATGATCAGCCTCGCATGGGTCACATCCGGTGTCAGAGAGATGGTGGGAGGCCCGTGGCCTGGTTGGTTCATGGTCGCCTGCCGTTATCCCTCATCGTCCACTCAAGACGCGGCTCCAAGCGCCGGTGTTTCTGGAACCTGGACCATTTTGAGTTCTGTGGATTTCCGTTGCAGATGACAGAAGATGTGATATCGCCCTTTGTGATGCGCCAATTTCGGTTGTTGCGATCTGTCAGATGCGTATAGAGACGTGGATGTCAATCTGCGGGGTTCTAAGTGGGGGGGCATGGTGACAAGTAAACCTCGAGCCTCCGGGTCCAAGTGATTTGATTGCTATCGATGTACTCGAAACTACCTGCTACGGGTCAAGGATCAACAGCCTCGGGGTCTCACAGCCCGCCAGCGTGGAGTGATGTAAGCGTCGACAATCTTCTCAAATGCTCGGGTCACCAGTCGACAAATCCCAGAGCGATCATGCATCAAAGCGCCCAACCACCACGCTGCTAAGGGCCAAAGCTCTCTGGGGATCCCGCATGGCAGCAAGCACTGGATCGATCCCAAGCCACGGCATGCATGGCAGGACACTCACATTGCCGTGCGCCGATCGATTTGCCAGCAGACCAAGAGTCCTTCTCCAAAGAGTACGCATCGCGGGGCGATGAACTCGAAGTCAGTTTCCTTGTGAATCATCGGCACTCGTGTCCTGCCACACTGGAAGCTCCAAGTCGACCACTATCGGCGCATTGAACCGTTTCCCTCCTTGGTGCGGCCAGCTGGTGGCCACGACGGCAGAATTGACAATGCACGTTTCCTTTCTCAGCCTTTGCAAGGCATGATCGCGCTCTTTGGTATCAGCAACACTCACAGACCGAGCAGCAGAGCCCTGCTCAGGCCCAGCTGACCCTCTCGATGATTTTGACATTAGAATAGGAGAGACCGGCGAACAAGAAAAGCCCTCGTTATCGAGGCGTTCCATCCGTTTACCCGTCAGATCAACCAGGCTCTGTTTCTTACTTCCAGGGGGAGGCAAGAGGCCCTGACTGACACCATCGACGCCGTCAGCATCTGGCCCTGTCCTGATAAGCGCGGGCTCCCAGCGGACTCTCTCGTAGCCTCGTCCTTCATGCACATGGCCACAAATAGCTAACGGCGGCCTGACGCGGCTCAGGGCCCGCCGAAGCGCCTCGCACCCGACGGACATTCCATTCGGCTTCTGGTCGCAGTGAGACCGTGGTGGCGTATGCGTCACGATAATATCCGTGTCCAGGGGAATCGGATCCCAGAGCGTCGTCGTATTACTAGATTCGTATCCAAAGGCCCACTCGCCCTGGAACTGCGAATAGGGAGACCCGAACACCTTGAATGCGGTCTTTGGACCGTCGGCTCGGGTTAAGCGGATAACAGCTGCCTGGTGTTGAAGGAATACGACCGAGGGTGCTGACTTCGTGACGATCTCCATGCATTGTCGTGGATCTTCGAGGCGGTCGCCATGGAAGCTTTGGCCATGTTTTGCATAGAATTCTGGATCTAGCGTGATATCGTGGTTCCCTATGGAGTTGGTAAGTTCGGCAATTAACGAGGTCCTCAGTCATCACGTCGCCCAAGTAGTGCTGCGGCATGAACCACCAGCAAGCTATGACGCTCAGCCCACGTAATATGCTCGACCAGACACCATCGGGCATCAGAAAGAAAAACACTGACCAGCCACGATGAGTTTAATTTCAAAGTCGGCCTTGGAGATCCAGTCAATTGTCCTGCGGAGCTCGGGCATGCTTCCCTTGTTAGTCAAATCGCCCGCGTGTATCAGAACATCGCCCGCCGGGAGTTTGAACCCAGCCTCTGACGGAGTATAGCCGTGGGTATCGGAGACGCAGACGAAACGTGTTTTGCGACGCATGGTTCTTTTTCTTGATTTTGATCTCGGCTATGCAGCTATGTAGGGCTGTTGATGCTGCCCAGTAGCGTCGCAGCGAGCGCGAATGAATGGGCTAGCCCGAAGCCCATCGAGCGTGGCGAGAATGAGAGGCAGTACAATAGAAGGGAGGCAGCTGATGAAGAGAATAACATTGAAAGGCCCATGGTAGAGATTAGTCATCGGACCCAGTCTTTTGATCAACTCGAGACCCGACAATGGAATGCAAGTTAGATCGCCCCAGATGAAGAAGATGTGAGATACGGATGGTAATGGGGGATTTAATGCTACAAATAGGAATGATATAGGGAAACAGTGTAGATGAATTTACTCTCCAATTATCTACAGGAAAGAATTATCACTTGAATCTCGCCAGGAATGGCCCCCTCCGGTTTTCTAGAACATGGACAGGCAGCCCTAGAGGCAAGCCCTAAAAAAGTTGAGCGGATGAACCGCACCTTGAGGGCAAAATTTGGTGATCAGTCAGCAGCACTGGCTGGATAGCGGGACGGTCACCTGACCTAATTGATACAATTGGCCCACATTAGGGCTGCGGCCCTCGCCACTAATCCACACACAGTAGGCCTTCGGGCTCGCTTAGCCACTTCGCCTGAGATCCATCCGACTTCGTTGTGTGCGTCGACTTGACTCCAACGACAACAACCGCCGACAACCATCCGACATTTTCTTCACACGGTGACTGCAGGATGTCCTCCTTCGAATCAGTGGTGCGTTCCTGATTTCCACTACCTTGTCTATCGCCAAAAGACCACCGTCTTCAAAACTGTGCAATTCGAGGTCAAGATCGCTGACTTGAACGCTTTACAGGTCGTCATCGACGGCAAGGGACACCTCCTTGGTCGCCTGGCCAGCACTGTCGCTAAGCAGCTGCTCAACGGCCAGAAGATCGTCGTTGTGAGATGTGAGGCCCTCAACATCTCTGGCGAGTTCTTCCGTGCGAAGCGTACGTTCCACCCCCCGTTCTTCCTATCTGTGCCGTTGAGGGAAAAATGTGTTGCGAATGGAGGAAATGGGATAAACACAACACAACACGACATCTCCGGCTATGGAAACCACACATCGGACGCAGGTCGCTAACATTGAATTTTTGTCGACCTACAGTCAAGTACCACGCCTACCTCCGCAAGATGACTCGTTTCAACCCCACTCGCGGTGGTCCCTTCCACTTCCGCGCTCCTTCCCGCATCTTCTACAAGGCTGTCCGCGGCATGATCCCCCACAAGACTGCCCGCGGTGCCGCCGCCATGGAGCGCCTCAAGGTCTTCGAGGGTGTCCCCCCTCCCTACGACAAGAAGAAGCGCGTTGTCGTTCCCCAGGCTCTCCGTGTCCTGCGCCTCCGCCCCGGCCGCAAGTACTGCACCGTCGGCCGTCTCAGCCACGAGGTTGGCTGGAAGTACCAGGACGTTGTCTCCAGGTACGTTATCATTTCTATGCCTACAACTGTTGTATCGATTGCTAACGAACTTTCTACAGACTCGAGGAGCGTCGGAAGGTCAAGAGCAAGGCTTACTACGAGCGCAAGAAGGCCGCTCGCCGTAACCTTGCCAAGGCGGAGCAGGGTGCGAACGTTGACAGCAAGACCAAGAGCCAGCTTGCTCAGTATGGCTACTAGATACCTGATGAAGTGCGGTCGGTTGTTGTGAGCGGGTTGGGATCGCGGACGGTTTTGTTTCAGCGAAATTGAACGGCAAGCCGATCGACCTCTTTCCATGGCCTCGGGCCTTCTGGCTTTCTCGTGGAATACCACGACTTCGCGGTTGTGACGAACATGGACTGGCCGGCGGGACTGTGTGCTCTTCGGAAGTTCTCAAAAAGCAGAAAAAACGTCGCGGGATGAAGGTTGTTCAAAATAGCTGGCTGTTATCTCGCGCCGTGGCGGTTTAATCCAAAACAAATTTTCAAGAGTTCAACATGATCTTATGATGATGCAGGTTCATCTTCTTCCACATGTCTTCCCGTATGTCCATTGCCTCGTCGGCGTAATCGTATTTTTAGGGTTTCGGTGTACTATGACTCGTCTTTTCGGACTCTATTTTGGTTTGGTTCTAAGTGTAGCAATGTCTTCATTGAGACTATCTCGACTATCTACTGTATTTGGTCTTTGTTCGACTTGAGATCATGGAGTGGTCAGTAGCGGCATACCCGAGGCATTTGACTGGCTGGACCCGCCCCCGGCTACACCAACTATTCAAGATGATCCCCCTACAAACAACTCTCGCTCAGAAGGAAAGAGCTCGGTCCCCGGTGCCTGCGCACTGATCTCTTAACATAAAATGGGCCACTCAAATCTCCAAATCCCCAAATCCCCAACCGGCCCGTCATCACGATTTATCCGTATCCCCGCCTGGGATCCGCATACCCTTAACCTAGGTTAATGACTAACGCTATAATTGACATTCCCCGCATTTCTCCAACACAAGAATATCATTCACCTTCCCCTTATTACTTCTACAATCGATTGTATCACACGATTCATACCATACACCGGCCCTTATCATGTCCGGCGTCAAGTCTCGGTTGTCGAGCCTGGTCGGCCATCTAACTGGGTCGACCTCGGCCCCTTTCGAACACCGCTTTAACAACCATACCCTCTCGCCGACTTTCTTCCTACCCAGGGCGGCAGCGATTGAACCTGATGTACGTACCTGTAGGGCTTTTAATACAGGTGCTACGGCGGTATATCTTCGGATTGAAGGTCAGCTACTGACAATTACACAGGCGGAAGCTGTCTACCATGTTACTGCCAACAACAAGATTCTTCGCAAAAGCTACAGCGAGCTCGCGGACCGTGCACGTGGTTTGGCGTATTACTTGAAGAACCGCGGGTTCAAAAGGGTCGGCATTCTGTGCCCGAATACCCCGGCCTTCTTGGAGTCCATTTTCGGAATCGCCGCTGCGGGGGCTATCAACGTTGGTAAGGAGATTTTGCATTGCTCATACATATTGAACGAGTATTGACTGGACTGAACTCTTAGCTGTCAATTATCGTCTCAAGAAAGAAGATATCACCTACATTTTCGAGCATGGAGATGTTGACGTGATCATCGTGGATAAGGAATTTGAATCGCTGCTCGAGACATATCAATCCCAGCACCCAAACATCCCCATTATCGTCGATACTGATACCGATGCCACCGAGAAAGAATTGATTGGCCCTTTTGACCACGCAGTGCTCGAAGGATTAAAATACGACTCGGAAACTGATGCGCAAGGGTGGGAAGGCCTAGAAAGTCAGGCTGCGGATGAAGAATCCACAATTGCATTGGCATACACTAGTGGAACTACTGCCAAACCCAAGGGTGTTGAATACACCCATCGAGGTTGCTATCTAGCGGCTGTGGGAAATGTCATTGAGTCTGGCTTGAACTATCATCGCGGTCGAGCCAAGTATCTCTGGACATTACCCATGTTCCACGCAATGGGTACGTGAATTTCTCTAATGGTTGAATGCCTAGTTTTAACATTTGCAATAGGATGGACATTTCCATGGGCCGTGACCGCAGTCCGCGGCACTCACTACTGCCTACGCAAGATTGACTATCCAGAGATCTGGAGACTGCTCAAGGAAGAGCATATCACCCACTTCAATGCCGCACCAACAGTCAATACCCTTCTCTGCAACTCGAAGGAAGCTGAGAGTCTTCCGAACCCCGTTCGCGTTACCGTGGCAGCTAGCCCGCCAACACCTCATTTGTTTGAACAAATGACAGATCTCAACCTGCATCCGGTCCATGTGTACGGCATGACCGAGACATACGGGCCCATTACCAAGGGATACTATCTTCCGCAGTGGGATGACATTCCGTTGAAGGAGAAGTACCAAAAGATGGCCCGACAAGGCCATGGCTTCATTACCAGTCTCCCCGTTCGGGTGATCAAGACCGACGTGCCCGAGGGAACGGTAACCGATGTGACACGAGATGGCAAGGAGATCGGTGAGATTGTTTTTATCGGCAATATCTGTGCTCGGGGATACTTCAAGGATCCCGAGGCTACCCGCAAGCTGTTCGCGGGTGGCGTGCTACATTCTGGAGATCTGGCTGTCTGGCATCCCGATGGTGCTATTCAGATCCTCGACCGAGCCAAGGATATTATCATTAGTGGTTTGTCATTTCCATGATGTTCTGTGAGATTCTGATCAGTTGCTGACCAAGATAGGTGGCGAAAATATATCTTCCGTAGCACTGGAATCTATGCTAGCTACGCACCCCGATATTCTCGAGGCTGGCGTTGTTGCTGTTCCCGATAGTCACTGGGGAGAGCGACCAAAGGCGTTTGTTACGGTCAAACAGGACAAGCCGCTTGCGGGACAGGACGTGATCGACTGGGCCCGGAATCACAGTGGAATCAGCAAGTTCATGATTCCGCGTGAGGTGGAGGTGGTCAACGAACTGCCTAAAACCAGCACGGGGAAGATCAGGAAGAATATCCTGCGTGAATGGGTAAAGGGGCCAAGTGCAAGCAACTGAGATATAGATAGGAATGTATAGAGTGGTAGAACTGATGAATGAGGTAATCGAAGAACCCTTCTGTGGGGCCGGGACCATCCAGAACTGCACGGGACCGCATCAAAAGACCTCGAAAGACCTTAGTAAGACCGAAAGTCGAAAAGCGAAGAGGATTGAACCTCCTTTCTCTCCCTCTCACACTGAATCTATTTTTGTCCCTTCAGGGTCGCATCTTATCACATCGATAAGCAGAGCTTGGCGCCCACGCCGCGCTTGTGAGACCGGCTCCATTGCCTCATCCCCTCCATTTGCCGCCTTGCTCCCCTCTCGTCCTGCACCTTGCCCCCTGGGATCGTTAAAGGGGTTGACTATATGTTGACTCCCCTCGAGTTCCTATACTCTGGCCCTCCCTTCACAACCCAACATTCGCCATCCGCGTGCGACTGAGCGCTGAGGTCGTCAGCTCACCCTCCACCTTTCACCCGCATGATCTCACCCATTTCCCTGAAGCCAACCATCACATTCAAGACTTTCGACCAACTACCCAGCAAAGACCTTACCTCACTCCATATCCGATCGAGCGGTCCGTTTCCTCCTGCGCACCCACCGCCCATGCCGACGTCACCCCGGGAGTGATGAGATTTCAACCCTACGATCACCTCAGAAGAAAGTCTGATCGGACCGTAGACCTCGACTCCTCACCGGCCAAGATGCCTCGTCCCCTCCCCCGGGCTCGCGTGTCGAGCGAAGCCCCCTCGGAAACTTCGTCATCGACATCACCGGAACGAACTGCAGACGATGACACCGACTTCTTTATGGCCCAGGCCAACGACTCGCAGTCTTCGATCGGTGTCGCCAACTTCCGCGACTCCCACGTGCAGAGCAGTCGACCCTTTCCTGTGCCTCCGATCGGCCGCCTCCCACCCGAGATTTTGATCGCCGTCTTCTCCAAGCTCGTCTCGCCCCTCGACATGCGGAACTGCATGCTGGTGTGTCGCAGCTGGGCTGCGAACTGCGTGGGGATTCTGTGGCACCGCCCGTCCTGCAACAACTGGGATAACCTAAAGAGCGTGGCTGCATCTGTCGGAGAACCGGAGAGCCTCTTTGCCTATGCGGAGCTCATCAAGCGGCTCAATTTGTCTGCGCTGACCGAGGACGTCAGCGATGGCACGGTTCTTCCGTTCGCACAGTGCAAGCGTGTAGAGCGGCTGACGTTGACGAATTGCTCCAAGCTTACGGATAAGGGCGTGTCAGATCTGGTGGAGGGCAATCGGCATCTGCAGGCGCTGGATGTCTCCGATCTGCGCTCTTTGACTGACCATACCCTTTACGTGGTGGCTCAAAACTGCCCGCGTTTGCAAGGTTTGAATATCACAGGCTGCTCCAAGGTGACCGATGATTCGCTGCTGGTTATATCGCAAAATTGTCGCCAGATTAAGAGGGTAGGTGGATCTATACTTGAAAAAAGAATTTCCTAGAGAGACTTGCTGACTGCTCGTAGTTAAAACTTAATGGCGTCTCTCATGTTACTGACCGGTCAATCATGTCCTTCGCGGAGAGCTGTCCGGCCATTTTGGAGATCGATTTACATGACTGTAAATTCGTCACTAGTCCATCAGTAACGGCGCTGATCACCACACTCCGTCATCTCCGAGAACTTCGCCTTGCGCATTGCTCAGAGATCAATGACTCGGCCTTCCTCAATCTCCCGGAGCATATGACTTTCGACAGTCTGCGTATCCTCGATTTAACAGCATGCGAGAATGTCAAGGATGATGCAGTGGAGCGCATCGTCAACGCTGCTCCTCGACTGCGAAATTTGGTGCTGGCCAAGTGCCGGTTCATCACAGAACGCTCGGTTCAGGCTATTTGCAGGCTGGGCAAGAACCTTCATTATGTTCATCTCGGCCACTGCTCAAATATCACTGACTCGGCAGTGATTCAGCTCATCAAGTCTTGTAACCGCATTCGATACATCGACCTGGCTTGCTGCAACCGCTTGACAGATACAAGCGTGCAGCAATTGGCCACTCTGCCCAAGTTGCGTCGCATCGGTTTGGTCAAGTGCCAGGCCATTTCGAACCACAGTATCCTAGCTTTGGCTCATCCGCCCCGAGCTAATCACCCGATGGTCAGCAACCTAGAGCGTGTACATCTGAGCTACTGTGTTGGCTTGACTATGGAAGTAAGTTAATCTAACGAGTTCTACCAACTATCTATGCTGACTTATTCCCTAGGGCATTCGGCCATTGATCAACAACTGCCCGCGACTCACCCACTTGAGCTTGACTGGCGTCCATGCTTTCCTGGAAGACAACTACACTGCATTTTGCCGAGAAGCTCCACCAGAGTTCACACAACAACAACGAGACGTCTTCTGCGTCTTCAGTGGCGAGGGCGTGACCCGACTTCGTGAATACCTGAATCGAGACATCGGACCGATGCGAGAAGAGACGGAGGCCACCATGTACGATGACGACGAAGAGCTGGACGAAGACGAGGGCCAGGTAACCGGACTGATGCATGCGACAGACCTCAATGACGAAGATTATATCGATGTCGGGCCTTCCAACGAATGAAATACGATACCCCTCTCTTTTGCTGCACTTCTCCGCTTATGATATAGGAGGCCTTCATTTCTTTGCATCCCTTGTTTTGTTTTCTTGCCATAAGCCCTCGGCCCATCTACCCCGTGGCTTGGAGTCGGGATCATGCGCAAGCTCTCATATTTCTACCCATATCAGCGAAAGATTACCCTCTGCCCTTCGGTGTCTGTGTTATTCAGGGAAATGCATTGTGCGCGAGCGAGAACAGTTTACCGCTGTATGACTTATTTACGTGGAATTATATCGCATCTATCCTATGGACTGGATTTCAATGGTGATGGTGGAGTTGCGTATTTGTAGATTAGATGTTCTCTTAACATTTTCCTAGTTATCTTTTTAACGTTGCAGGACACAGATCTAAACATCTCTTTAGACGTGCATTCTAGCATTCTACTATGCAAAATGGAAAGTCGCCTATGTCGTTTTGTCATTATGTCCACTAGTTATTCATCCTGTCGTAGTTGTAGATTGCGGAGTGCCCGAGCGACGGCACTGTAAAACCAAAGCTGCCCCCGCATTCTCCAACGCAACCTCAACGTTCCCACCCCTCGGCTGTCCACCCTCCGGCGATGGCTTTTCCCAAGGCCAGAAACCCTCTGGCATTTACGCCGTGGCCGGTCACCTTAATTACCACCGTGGTGTACCTCGCCCTGATCATCCCCGTGCTTGTCATCCATCTCAACGTTCCGGCTGCTCCGCGAACCAGTCCCAAGGGTTTGGACCTCACCGAAGCATGGCAGGACCTTCAGACTCTGACAAGAGGCTTCCACCCGTACAACTCGCGCCGGAATGACCAGGTGCGTGAGTGGCTGCTGGAGCGCATCGACGCGATCACGAAGACCGCGCCCGCGGAATACGCGACCTCTGAGGAACAGCCCGAGGTCTTCGTCTTCGACGACCTGACCTCGAATTTGACTTCGAACGATGCCCGCACCGGTGTTTACTTCGAGGGAACGAACGTTTTGGTCTACGTCCGTGGCTGGGAGGATAAGAAGGATAACTGGTGGGAGGTTCCTGGCAAAGTGCCCGCCGGTAAGGGCGGAGTGCTGGTTAACGCGCACTACGACAGTGTGTCGACTGGGTATGGCGCCACAGATGACGGTGTAGGTGTCGTTACATGCCTACAGCTGCTCAGGTACTTCACTACGCCGGGCCACGCGCCGCGCCGCGGTTTGGTGGTGCTTTTCAACAACGGTGAGGAGGACTATCTGAACGGTGCTCGGGCGTACAGCCAGCACCCGATGGCGAAATTCGCGCATACATTCCTGAACCTTGAGGGTGCCGGCGCTGGCGGCCGTGCGACTTTGTTCCGCAGCTCGGATACAGAGGTCACCCAAGCCTATGCGAACTCGAAGTATCCGTTCGGGTCGGTGTTGAGTGCCAATGGTTTCGAGAAAATCGGTAGCCAGACAGACTACGTTGTTTTTGAGGGTATGATGGGCTTGCGTGGGCTGGATGTTGCCTTTTTTGAGCCCAGAGCTCGGTATCATACCGATCAGGATGATGCGCGGCATACGAGTATGGATTCGGTGTGGCATATGCTGTCGGCGGCGGTTGCAACGACTGAAGGTCTTGTGTCTGACTCCAGTGACCAATTCGACGGTCATCTCCGCGACGACGGCTCCGTCCCCAGTGGAACGGGTACTCGGGCTGTTTGGTTCGATCTTTTCGGCAGTGCATTTGCGGTGTTCCAGCTCCACACGCTCTTTGCTTTATCGGTTACCCTGTTGATTGTGGCGCCGTTGACGTTGTTGGCTACTAGCGTGGCGCTTTCCAAGGCTGATAAGATGTATCTGTTCCGGTCCTCAGCGAAGGTGGATGGCAGTGAAGAAAGAGTCGCACTTCGCGGCATGCGAGGCTTCTTCCGCTTTCCGTTCCTGCTTGGGATTCCCACGGCCGTGACTATTGGCTTGGCTTACCTGGTGACAAAAGTGAACCCTTACGTTGTGCATAGCAGCAGCTATGCTGTATGGAGCATGATGATCTCTGCCTGGATCTTCTTGGCTTGGTTTGTGTCTTGCGTGGCCGACTTTGCACGGCCATCAGCCTTCCACCGGGTGTACACCTGGACATGGCTGTTTGTTCTTACCTGGGCTCTGTTGGTAGTCGCCACTGTCTACGAGAATGAGCAAGGTCTGGGTGGTGGCTACTTCGTGTTCTTCTATTTCGCTGGCACCTTCCTGGCTACCTGGGTTTCTTATCTCGAGCTTTTTGCTCTCCCTCGGAAATCGGACTTCACAGACCGCTTTGCCCTTGGCTCTCGCCGACCCAGCACCTTCGGAAGTCGGCTTGGCACTGCGTCCGAGGATGAACACCAGGATAATGATCTCGAGGAGGAGCCAACTGAATCAACCTCACTGCTACATGGCCGCCAGCGCACTACGTTTGCGAACTACGTTAACGTCTCCGGAAATTATACAACAGAGTCTGAAGAGGCGGAAGAAGAACAAGACCCGAACGTATACGGTAACGAACAGACATGGAGTGCCTCGATGCCTTCGTGGACTTGGGTCCTCCAGTTACTCCTGACTGTTCCCATCATCCTCACTCTGGTGGCTCCACTTGCCCTGTTGCTTACCAGTGCCCTCCACCAAACTGGCCAAGATGGCAACCCCGTGCTGTTCGTGTATATCGCAATTGCTGGCCTGACAGCGATGCTATTTGCTCCGATGCTGCCATACATTCACCGTTACACATACCACGTCCCGATCTTCCTGTTCTTCGTCCTTCTCGGCACACTCATCTACAACTGCATCGCCTTCCCCTTCTCCGACTCCAACCGCGTGAAGCTGTTCTTCTCTCAGCAAGTTGATCTAGACAGAGGCAACACCACGGCCTCTCTGACCGGTGCATACCCCTTCGTGGCCGACGTGGTCCGAACCCTCCCAAGCTCAGGCGGACAAACCGAGTGCCATCCCTGGCTCAAACGCACTCAATGTACCTGGACCGGTCCAGAACCACAAGTCGTGCCGGAGTCTTCTTCTCCCTCACCTGACTGGGTTTCATTCAGCATCTCCCAGCAAGAGAGCAGCACCCACTCTGTGCGCTTCGAGGTCTCAGGCCAGAACACCCGCGCTTGCCGTATCACCATGGACCGCCACCCAATCACAAACTTCAGCGTGGTCGGCGCCTCCCCTCCAGATTCCCGCTTCTTGCACCCTGCCTCGGACGGTATGCAGGAAATTCGGCTGTGGAGCCGGACCTGGGATGGGCAGTGGACCGTGGATGTCAACTTTTCCAAGCATTCTGATGAGGAGGAGCCTATCAAGGGCCGCGTATCTTGTCTGTGGAGTGATAATAACACGCCCGGACTGATCCCCGCCCTCGACGAGGCTAGACAGTATGCACCGGCCTGGGTGGCTCTAACCAAGCTGAATGATGGGCTGGTTGAAGGATACCGGGAGTTTGAGCTTGTGCGCGGAGAGTCCGGATGGGAGCAGGCTGCGAACTAGTGATGTTTTCTACGGTCGAATGGAGTTTCAATTTGATGTCGTCCTTTATCTTTTCGTTTCTAGTTCGGGCCTGGTTGTCCGCTATACTTCGTCTTTGCCATCCCACGGTACAATACTATGCAACATCCCAATTTCGGTTTGACAACTCCATCTATACATCTTGTTTCAAAGTTTGGTGTGTTTAATTTCACCGGAGATCGGATCAGATAATGCATTCGATATTCAAATTTGCCCAGCGTTTTGTCACATTCGAACCAAAAACCAGTCATGTCAAGTTCCTACCGGTGTCTTATAGTTCCGGACCGTAATACACCACACTAGTCCTCCGATCCTACTTATAATTCTCATTCCTAGACACAGCAAGGAAAGATAGCGACCAAAGTTGCCGGATATCGGATTCTAACCAGTCAGCGTAAGCCCACTCGCCATTGAAAAAGGGAGAAAAAAGAAAGACATACCAGTCTGACTTCCACCTCCGGGCGGCGGAATTGCCCCCAGTGGAGTAACCTGGAACCCACCACGATAAACCCAGGACCACACCTCCTGCGAAAGCTGATTCTGATTCCCCTCAATAGAATCCCAAAGCGTATTATACGCCTCCTTCACATTCCCATACACCGAATCATCAGTACAGAAAGCAGGAACAGGGGCAGGGGCTCTCTTCTCCTTCGAAGAAATCGAAACATTCGACGTAACCTCGCACCTTCCCAGCTGCAACTCCAGGCCCTTGGCCATCATCGCCAGCGGCCAGGACCATACAACCGTGCCGTGGTATGCGCCCGTAGTCCAATTCTGCGCATAGACCGGGTCGCCGCCGAAGGCTGGGTTGGCTACTACCATTCCGGCGGAAGTCATCAGGCCCGCTGGGAAAGTGCGGCGGATATTAGTGGCAGAGTTGTTGAGGAAGGGTGTAAGCTGGGAGTCGTCCGTTGTGTTTAGCAGGAAGTGGCGGAAACAGTCGTCTGTGTTCATGACTTGGACTTGGGTTAGGTTGTTGTTTCCGTCCAAGGATAGGGCGTGGAAGGTGACGTCTGTGTCGATGGTTGAGGATTGGTCCGGGCCTGGGAAGGAGGTATTGGCGTAGGATTGCACGAGGGATTGAGCTTTGGCTCGTGGGATCGTTACTGAGAAGAAGGGGAGCGTTTTGTCTTCCCAAATTTGGGCGTACTTGTCTGCTAGTTGGGCCCAGCTTTGGTGATTGGGATAGATGCCCTTTCGGGAGAGGGCGGCGATAGATCGTAGGGCTGCGGGGACGAGCGCTGTGTTTACGTCGTATGGAATGCGGCCTCCGCCGATACCTATTGCGTTGTAAGTCTCTTGGTTGTGGAGGTTGGGGTTGAGGGCGAATGGTGCCTTACCGTATTCGCTATCTCGCCATTCCCCGACGGTCTGGCCGTCCTTGAGATGGATGAGATTTGCCTTTGTCTGTTCATTTGCAAAGGGACCTGTAAGACGCATAATTCTGGCGGCGTTGATCGTTGCCAGCTGGCCCCATGTCAAGTTCTGGTTCGCTTCGTTGATATCCGAAGACGTGCTGAAGGAAGTTAGATTCTGTGAAGTGATTGGACATGTGTAGACTCACTTGAAGAAAGCAGATACCCTCTTTTGCCCAACTGGATTTTGCAGGAAGTACCGCTGCATCAAGATAGGAAGGTAATAGTCCGAGTCAATCTGTTTCATGTATAAGCAAGAATCTTCGACAGTCTCCGTTAGAAATAACAAACCATCTTGTAATCGCAGACCATGGCATTACTGGTAATATTGTCCTGCAGATTTGTCCAGGTCGCATAGTCCCTGCCCACTATTAGCCATTAAATGCCCCAACAAAATCAAAGCAAAACTCACCCGATAGTCTCCTCATGACAAACACTCCCATCCGTGCGATTGACTCTCTCCAGAACGGCACCGAGAACCGCCTCCATGGAACTACCATTTCCACTGCTAAGTACAGGCTCCATAAGAAGCGCCGAGATCATCGAATCGCGCCCGAAATAGGTCAAGAAGCGCCACGCTCCTGCAAGGAGCTTCTCCGAGTACGCCAGGAACGAAAGCGCAGTCGTCTGATCTGGCATTTGGGTAGTCAAACTCGCCGAGTCACTATTCAATGCTGCGCTTGCCTTGAGCTGCGATAGTTGGGGGTAGTTCATTTCCGCTGTAAAGAGGTAGTCACCGGCTGAGAAATTGACAGTGTTGTCGGATATGGTAACTTTGCTGTCAGTTCCATTGGGACTAAAGCGTAACAGTGTTGACGTAACATTATCCAACCAAAGACGCTGGAGCGTAGCACTACCGTCGCTATTTGAGGTGAACTTGATAGCGTCCTGTATCTCGGGGTAGAGAATGCTGGGACCTTCGGTGAAATCCCGGATCGTGCGAATACTTCCCAGAATTGGGAGTGTGAGAGATGCTGATGAATTAAATCGCATAGTTCCCTGTACACCTACACTGGGATACTGGCTCCCGTTTGAAGGTGCAGTGTAGACGGGAGTCAAGGGCTGACCATTGGTGGAATTGACCAGCTCGATAGAGAGCGAGCCGTTGACGCCATTTTGAGGCGCGAAGAATGCGCAGGCGCCGCTGTCACCGGCGGGCCATGCTACGATGAGCCGAGGCCCTATGATGGATAGATCGCTGTCCGGGAGAGGGCTGGTGATCACGGCCTGCGCGGCGACGTTGCAGTCTGAATAGAAGAAGTTGTTGTAGGGTGGGTCACTGAGTGACAACGTTGAAGCTGGATTAGAGCATTCCGGAGCATCCGAGCGGGTAGTGATAGACTTGGGATGATTAATGAGTGTAGATGTAGTTCGAAGAAACGCCACTTACATGGATCTCACCACTCGCGACGCCCGCAGCGACACCCGCCAACAGATACAGCTTTATCAGACGTGTCATGGTATAACGACAGCTGCATACTCCAGACATGGGGATAGGGCACTATTTAGCCATCAGGCATGGTAGCATCGAAGTAGTAGCACAGTTACCGACCTTCCTGATGAAGCTCGATCCGTCGAAAGGTGGACCGCTTCCCCACGGGGGATGTGGAGATCGGACCCTTTCAAGGTTTGTCATTCCCGATATTTCTCCGTCTACGCCGATCTTCAGTCTAACGACGTTGGTATGGATAAAATCATATTCAAGCGGAGCTTGGTGAGCGGGTATTCTTCTATATACAAGATCCAAGCGACATCTACATTCCTGGGTTTTCTGCGCGAATAGCGCATTCCGGTCATCACACTGCATTGTCCAGGCGACAGATCGGAGTTCCCATGGAATCAGAGGGCCGGACGCGAGGCCAGGGGAGAGCACTTCGAGTGTCTCGGGGGGTGCTTCTCAAGAGAGTGAAAATATTCAAGGGTGGGATATCACAAGTCTCAAATGGCGGGGGTATATCGTAAGGCGTGAGTCATCAAAACGAAAAGAACGAAACTGAAGTCCCCTCGACTCATCCATGTTTTTCGGGAGTGTCTGGTAACCTCGACGGCCGACTGCCCCAGCTCTGATACCGACAGAAAGGGTTGATGAAGTCGATCGTAGTGTGGTCCCCGTGATGGATGCGGGTTTCGCTGCTCCAGGAATGGGAGATATCAGATGGTACGCCGTTGGCGTCAACCGAAGGGGAATGTTCGAACATGGCGATGGAGACGTCGTCGGCATCCATCCATGATGGACCTCGATCTCGGGTGATGGTAGGAGCAGCATGGGTAAGGTCAGAAGTAACGCGGGTGGCGTCGACGAAGTCGGGATATTCGTTGGGGCCGGAGAAGGACTCGGCCTTCCAGACGTGGTTGTGGACGAGGTGAATCAGTTTACCGAGCACGGCGAATTCCAGCTTCAACTTGATGCTGTACACAACGCCCTTGAGCATGGTCTCCATGATATAGAAGTTTTTAAATTCGGCAACCAACAGTCCGACGTCCATCCCGATAATGAGCAAGTTGATTATGATGAGCTGGTACTGAATCTTGCGCTTCGTTCGGTCTGGATCGAGTCGGATCATGCGAACGGTTTCCCAGATATACAGACCGGAAATGACAAACTCCTGCAGGCAGAATCCGGTCATTTGGATCTTCTCCATCACGTTATACCCATGGATGTACGGTAATCGGGCGTTCACGGGGGCTAGGTTGCTGCCATAGGTAAGGACGGTGGTTGGGATGTGTAGCACGACGGCATCGACAAGGATCATGGTCAAGACGCGTCGCAGGATCCGCTGGTTCGACAACACCAAGTGCAAACGCGAGTATAGGACGATAGATTGGCCAGTGACCATACACCACCAACCTACGGTGAGAAAGGTCACGGGCAGCCAGGTGGCATCGGTGAGACGGAAGAACTTGAGCAGGAAGCCGAGCGAGTAGGGGATCAGGCCGATGGACGACGAAATGAGCAGACTCCAGAAGTAGAGGCCGCGGTACTGGGCGAAGGTGACGAAGATGAGGACGACCAGCTCGAATGCATTATACCAGGTAACGCCGGCCAGCGTCGCGATGGTGATCTTGGTGCCGAGAGAGGTTCCCATATAGCCGCCGGTGATGCCATCCCCGGCGGCGGTGATATTGACCATGATGAGATGTCAAGGAGAATGAGGCATGATAGGGACGCGAGATCGTGAAAAGAGAGGAAGAGAGAGGACAACGAGAGGAGTCACATCTACGGGGGCGGGGCGAGAGCGACGATCATGGAGAGGCGCGATCGGAAAACGCCCGGTCCTTAGCGCGCAGGGATCGAATCCTGCGTGACACGTTCACCGATAATATGATTATTACCCCAGCGGTGTCGTATACTGCGAGGACGGGACATAGATGTCGGGAATGTCAGGTGGGTCAGGGGAAAAGCCAAAAAACCCCCGAGTTGAGACATTGTATAGGGAGACGAGGCATCGGACAAGTACCGGTGACTTCGGCCCCATCTTGGTCAAGACTATGACTTCATTCCACCGGGCGCAACCAGTACTCCGGATCAACGGCCTAAACCGCGCCCCCAACAGGGATCTGAGCCCGCCTTGCCCGCCTCTTTGTGGGGTCTGCCCTGGTGCGGCCAGGTCCGCAGATCCTTTCCCTCAACCTCGCGGTATTCCGAGGGCATGGAAGATCCAGCAGGAAGAGCCTCTACATTTCTCGGGGCGCCCCGGGTTGATATTTTCAGGTGAGGCCTTTCAGTATCCTTTCAATCCCCCGACACGGTGAGGCGACTCTGGCAACTCGATGGGGGCCAAGCGGGATGCCGACCCACTCATCACGGCGGAGTCGTGTGCTCTTCAACTGGCGGAGGCTCTGAGGCCCTCGTGTCATCTCCGTAATGATACGCCGGAGGCCTGGGCCACTCCACTTGAGCTCGAACTCCGGTGGAGGACTGGAGTGGCCTGGGGGTGGACTGTGCAACGGCACGGCAATCGAGCCCGTACTACCCGCTGAAACACATCCTGCAGGTCATGAACATGACCGGGGGCCTGACTTCTGTGAGAACGGACAAGGTACGAAGGTGCTCCGCGCCTATGTAAAAGGAACCCGACACCCCGTGGATTCTCGGTACAGCAACGGTCGAAAACAGGTTCCCCGTGAACACTCTGACCGGGTTATTTTACATCCAACCCATGTTTTAGTTGTATCGTGGATTGTATCTATTGGATTTTGCGATCTAACGAGTCATTGCGAAGATCTTCGAGTCTCCGCGAAAAGCACCAGGGATATGCTAATATGCTAACCTATTCGTTGTATAAACGAGACTGTAAAAGGATAAGCATCACCTGAGATGAGTGACTTTACGTCTTATGTCTCCAAAGGATAACCCTTGATTTCGCTTCAAGAAGCAGTCTCCGTACGGACGGGATCTTTATTCCTCCCAGATGAAATCGCGGTGCCTTTCTTACCTGGACATTTTCAAAAACTGGCCCGACATCAAAAAGTTCAAATATGATAGAGGTTGGTTTTCAGAGTTAAAAAGCTTGAGAACTAAACCGGATCTATGAGGAAATGGGTGCTTTGCAGCTTGGCATAAACACATAAACACATCTCGGAATGGGTTTGAATGAGATCGAAAAATAATCCATCAGCGTCTATGGGTGAGCCCCTTTTTGAACATCGCTGTAGCGCATGGAAACAAAGCCAACGCCAAAACACCTCGCTTACATGCTGCCGAAAATGCCGAGAACAAAGATAAAGTATAAAAGTAGTTACACGGGAAAGGCCCCGTAACTCCCCGAACCCCTGCCCTGCTCAGAGCCCGGAACAACGTTGCAAAAAAACAGGCCACCGGCCATCATAAAATAGGGGCCAAAGACCCCGACTCGTACTATGCAACGTCACATCGAGGCTGATGCCTAGGCACCACGATGAGATCCCTCCAAAAATAAAATCACCGACTCGGCCCAGCCCCATCACGCTGATCGTCAGCAGAAGCAGACGCAGACGCCGCGACAACACGGTCCACCTCCGCCCGACACTCGGGCATGGCGCTGCGCATCTCGCGCGCCAGCACGTCCCGGAACCCGGCGAACGCCTCGCGCTTCCCTTTTAAGTCCTGATTGCCGCGCTGGACGAGTTCCACGAACTCACGAGTGTAGATGTCCGGGTTACGTGCTGAGTCAACGTAGTCGATGATTTCGGGCGGCAGTTGGATACTCGAGAGTGGTGGGTTGGACGGGTCGGTGGTTGTGTCTGCTTCTTGACCCGGCGAGAGGTTGGTGTCGTTGGAGAGGGTGGAGAGGGCGAGGGTGAGGTTTTTACTGAGATATTTGTTAGCTGAGCTGGTCCCCGTATATCTCTTACGGTAGACAACGGCTACTCGTAACACCTACATTTTCCGGACGAGCTCTTGCTGTGTCTCTGGGCCCAGGTAGCCGTGCACGGCGGACTGAATCTCGAACAGGTGCTGGATGACGTCTTTGAGGTCATCTGTGTCCCGTGTTAGCTTTGAAGGTCTCTTGATTGTATGCTGTCACTCACCATCGACCGTCTTCAGCATCACTGGGGCCATGATGCTTTGGGCTGTCAATTGAGGTTATTGCGATGGAGATTTGGCGGAGATCGCGGTGGTGGGGAAAGGCGGTGTGGGTGTGAGGAGGCTTAAAGTGAAGTAAAACTTGAGATTGCAGAAAGCGAATGGAATTCTGTGTATAGATCTTAAATTGAGTCGGATTGTTATTTCTAATTGCAAAATTTCTTTTCCAGCTGGGCCTAAATGGACGCTGCTTGTGACTTAATGTGGCGTGTGCGAAATAACAGACTATAAATCCGATTCAGCCGATCTATGCCCTAATGCCGTCACAACAGTGCCAATATCACCAATCTGCGTCTAGATAACGCTCTGGGTGGGTAGGTATATTTACACCCTACAGTCGATTAAAGAAACTTTGGGATTCAAAACATACTGGTGTCCAAAGTGACCCACGTTTCTTTCCCCCGTTAAGAAATCGTAAGAATACTAGAACGTACCATTTCCAACCAAGCCTCATGGACAGAACACTACCCAGCACAGCTCCAAAATGACAATCCAGCCATATAACAAATCCGCGGATACAATGACTCAAATTATCAGAAGATACTGACCTTCAGGACGAAGCTCTAACCCAAAAACCTGAGATCAAGTCTCAATGAAAGACAAGACCTTCTCCACAAAACTCTCAGGATTTTCTTCAGCCAGGTAATGTCCACTGTTCTGCACAATACCGACTTTCGGATCGACGTACATCTCTTCTGCCATCGATTTGGCACCCTCGGCATCCAAGCTTCTGTCGCCGGAAAGAATCATATTGCGAACATCGATCTTTCCATTCGTTCGAAGCCAGGCCCGGTTGTGCTGAGCGTCAATTTCGAAAGCGCTGTATGTGAAGAATGCGCACCTCAGAGCGTCTGGCATTGAGTACTGCATCGTATAAAACTCGACCACGTCCGGGCCGAACGCAGCTTGGTTTTGCGTAAGACGATCGAAGAAAAGTTTCAGATACATTTTCTCTTTTCCCGACACGAGCGCCACCGCAATCTCCGGGTTATGGCCATGGAAGTCGAAATGCCAATGGGTTCGTGAGTGTTTCAACTTGTCGAACAAAGTTGTTCCGGGAAGAGGGCATTCTCCCCATACAATGCTGGCCACATGCTCAGGAAACTGCGCCACATAAGCATGGGCAACCATGCCCCCAATGTCGTGGCCGACAACATGAATCTTCTTCGTGATTCCGAGTTGTTCCGTCATGAGTCGGAACAAATCCGTTGCCAGTGACTTTTTAGCAAAGTCAGAAACGGTTAACAAAGGTCGAGATGAGAATCCATGACCACGATAATCGGGGGCAACGACGTGATATCCAGCCGAGGCCAGTGGACCGATAACATGACGAAACTGGTAGGAGGATTGGGGAAATCCATGAATCAGAAGTATTGTTCCTTTCGGGGTTTGCGAAGGCTGGGCCTCAATGAAGTGTATGCGGATTTCCTGGTTGCTCTCCTCTAGCCATATCTGACGGTGATATGTTTCGAATTTGTTGGTCATTGTGGCCTTAGTGAGATCTGAGCAGTTTGCAAGATAGGTTGGTCTGATAAAAGTTCGCTAGGTCCCGCGTTCTTTATATACTTACGAAGCGAGTCCCGTAGTAGTCTCCTCGGATGATAGCGCTCTTGCTCATCGCGTGCTCCGGAATTGTTATCTAGTCCGGAACAAGTCGTAAACAGCAGATCTGCCTTGGATTGAGTGAGCAGAATGGATGACGAAATAAGGTTATTGGAAGTACGCTGACAAATGCGCTACTTGATACACTCCCGGAAACTGATATCCGTTTGGAGTCGCTGCTATGTACCTTCGATTTGGCATGACGTAGGCGGAAGGGGCATGACGAAAAAGGTTATTGAAGGAACGCTGACAAATGCGCAGCATAACACTCCCGGAAACTGTTATCCGGTCTGATTTGTTTGGAGTTGCTGCTACCTTTGATTTGGCATGACCTAGGCGGACGGGGCTGATGACGAAATAAGGTTATCGAAGCAATCGTGATATATGCGAAAACCAACTCACTCAGAGACCGATTTCCGTTTAGACCGGCCTTGCCAAACCCACTTTGGGATCCGGGGCTGAATAGAGTGCATCCGCGCGTGGTCTAGGTTTGACCATACATAGACGCCGACTGACAAGTGGGCCATTTCCAGCCCCGTCTTCCTGCAGTCTAGGGTGTGCGAGGCTGATCTCAGTCCCTGTGAGGTAGGGCTACGGATGTGAAATAGAAAACCTAGCCTGGGTGAGATTTCTATAAAAGGGCTCAAGAGGACGCTTCCCGACTTTTGTATACACCTCGAAAAGTACCACTACCTAAAATACGATATCAACATAGATCATGCGCTGTTTTTTCAAGCCAGGCTTCCCTACGCAGATTACCATTACCTGCAATCGTTTGAGGGCATTTTGATCAAACTTTAATATTGATGTCAAGTATATGAGGATCAGAGTTTGAACCGATACAAAGCTCGTAGGAAATTTAAATCGTGGCTCTCACAGGAAACAAACAAATTTTCTAGTCTTGTATAAGAATGCACAAGTATCTGGAGTAACCTAAAGTCTATAATTTCGACAGATTACGTAGATCACATTCCTACAACCTAGCATTTGCCATCGGACTTCTTACCAAAAAGTGTCGATGTTCGATTGTATTCAATAGTATCAGAGACCGAGATTTGGAAAGCATGAACGGATTGTTCTCTCGATTGTAACCTTATTGATGCATCCTTTGATCAAAGTCGAGTCTATCGGCTATCTGAGAAAGAAAGGAAAGGGGAGGGAGGCTTAGGATTAAATATGGCAGCCACGGTGCTTAGAGACAGAGGCTACTTCCCTCGGTAAAATGCGTATCACAATGTAAATCGACCGTGATAGATCGATAACCATCTCTATAACCATACTTATAATGGACCCAGCAAGGCCAGAATGCAAGTCTTTCAGATACATGTACAATCCCCAAAGTACCATCCACAGACGAAACACGCTAAAAGCAGCTTCACAGCACCACAACAACCTCTAAAACGCTCTACACTTCCCGAGTCCGCACCTTGGCGTACTTCGGAATCTCAATCTCCGTTTCCATCTCCAACCCTGAGAGACTCGGGAATCGCCGGCTGAAATTAGCCTCCCAGTCCTCCCCTTTTGGCGTTGCTTCAGATGACGGACTAGGGTCATGCCCAGTGCCGGGTCGGGAGGTATCTTGGGTGCCTACCCGCAGATTTTTCGGCTTTGGAGGAGCCGTAGGCCGGGCAGCTGGGCGAGAGCTAGAAGAATACCCCGTGGAGTTGGACGTGGCGGCTTGCGGGAGTCCTGCTGGCGCGCTGGCTCCTTCACGGCGGTCTGGCAGAGCCATGTTCCCATCGTGGGCACCGTAGACCGGGCCCGGGGTGCGGGATATGGGCTGTTTGCCCGGGGTTGGAGACTGCATGTCATTCTGCTTTGCCTGCAAAGCAGAAATATCGGTGTATTTGCCGTAGCCAGAGGCAGTCTTGGGAGGAGGCGGTGGCTTGCTGGACTCGCCGAGCAGTGTCTGCACCCTGTTCTGGATGGCTCGAGACCGGTGCCCATCTGGGCCTGCTCTTCCACCTTCGTGCTCAGCGACCCTGCGCCGGTACTCGGCCGCCGCAGTAGCTACTCGCTTCTCCTCCTGGGAGAGACGACGGCGCTCCAGCTCACGACGCATTTCTGGCGAGATGTCATCTCGATCGATATCGTCCAAATCAGCGTACTCGTATTGCGAGGGACTCTCGTTGGCGTCATCATAGGCTTCCGAGTCACTGACAAGGGCCTTTTGCAGTTGTGGCTGGTCTTCAGCCGAGGGAGTTGAGGGTTTGTCCGGGTTGCTGCTCTCGAAGCGGCGGAATGCCTCGCCAAAGCGGCCGGCAAAGAGGTTCTTGCCTCCTGAAAAGGATAGCGAAGAAAGACTGCCGCGCTTGGAATGCTTAGCGCCACTGCTCAAACGTTTCTCTCGCTTGCGATTGCTTTCTTCTTCCTCCTTGGCTCGGAGATAATCCAATTCCGAAAAGGTTTTGCTCTGCTCATCTTCGCGTTCCACTTCCGTGCGAACCGCCCTCAGTGGTGCACCGTCCTCGTATTGGACAGACAAGTCGAGCGACGACCGTGAGTGTTCGTTATTACGCGACAGGTCATGCCGCCCTCCAGCCTGCACAGAGACAGGACGAGCCTTTGCGATGGCAGACTTAGATCGTCCCGCGGACTCGTTTGCTTCCAACCCAGATGGCCGTCGTAGTGCCTCCATAGAAGGGCGCGCGGAGTTGGACTTGTTCGAGAACCGATCGGATGACAGGCGTGGGCTAGCGTCTGGCCTCAACATAGAAGATGGAGGCGACCGGTTCTTATTCCGTTCGTCATCAGCCCAAGGCTGGCTCGCGGCTCGCGGCTCGTCAGAAGGCGGGAATCGGTAAATTGGACGACTAGAAATCTTGGGCTCTGGCAAACGAGGAGTTTGAGCGGGCGAGGTCATGGTTCCTGTGGAGACCATTGCAGGCCGCTTGGGAGTCGGTTGATACAGCGGTGCCGATTGCCTGATAGCAGTTTCTCGAGGGGTTTGTGCCCGCGCAGGTGAGTCCTGCACTCGCCGGACACCCCGTCGCTCTGGCGAAGCCTGTCGGAAGGCATCATCTGCCAGGGCATTGGTAAGTCTTTGCGACAGATCCTCGTCCTCGGATTTGGGCTCCTTGGCTGCTGGCTCAAAGTCGAACTTATCGCCCTTTTCGTGTAAGATATCAAATTGATCCAGCGAAGGGAACCGCTGCGATAGCTCTTCTGCAGTCTTCTCGCGAGATTTTCCATCTAGAGCCGCGAACGGATCACTGGCGGAGCTTTTGGCGCCACCACGGTACGGAGAAGGGCTTGGTTTGGCAGAACTATGCGTTGATGACTGAGGTTTTCCAGGACGTCCTCTTCGCATCGGCGCAATCTCGGGGATGATTGGAGTCTCTTGCATGGGAGGCGAGAAAGTAGCTCCAACTGAGGGAGCTTCTGCGGGAGTAGGCGGCAACTCTTGGAATTTCCGTGCTTCGGAGATAGACCGGTTGGAGTAAATCTAGTTCAAGGTCAGTAAGTTGATTCAGGACATCACAGTCAGCCGGAAACGAACGTCTCGAATCGGGACTTCCTTGCCCTGCATTTTACACATTTCTTTAACCACCTCGTATATATTCGGGCGCTTCTGAGGGTTCTCCTTGAGCATTGATGCTGTGGAAACCAGTTAGCCATGAACTTTAAATGATCCACCGCACTTACCGATCAACATCTTCAATCGATCCGAAAACTGGGGGTATGATGGGAACTTGAAGCTGGCGTTAAGGATTGCCATCTGTCCAACTTCTTCAAATGGAGTCGTGTAGTAACATAATTTGTACAGAAGCACACCCAGGGCCCATATATCACTCTTCTCATCAATCGGCTGCTTGCGATACACATCGATCATTTCCGGACTGCGGTACTGTAGCGTTGTGTGTCGTTGTACATCATCTTCGATCAGTCGACCCTCAGCAGCCGATGTAGCAGCTGGACGAGGCGGAGCCGTAGAGCCAAAATCACAAAGCTTGTAAGTGGACGTGCCCCCGGAACGTGAGATCAAGACATTTTCCACCTTCAGGTCCCGATGGAGCAGAGGCGGTTTAAGATAGTGCATGCAGGCCACACCCTCGGCCACATCCGAGAAGATCTTGATGATCTCGGGCTCCGTCAAACGGTTCTGAAGCCGCGTGTTCATGAAGTCAATCAGACCACCGCCCCCGCAAAACTCCATCAGCAAGAACACCTCGTATCCGCCCCCGTGTAACTGTGAAGCATGCGAATCGATATACTTGACAATGTGCCGGTGCCCTTTGAGCTTTTTCATCGTTTCCACCTCAGTGCGCATGCTGGCCAGCGCCGCCTTGTCAGGTACGGCGACCCGCTTCAGAACCGCAGTCGGCGTGCCATTGACCGGCTGGGGTAGCCGTACGACGTAAACATGGGCGAAGCCACCTTCGGACAGGTATTTCTCAACCACCACGCGATGACTGCCCACTTGGACCTTGGTCCCGGGGAGGAATGTCCCCGCCGGCGCGGTCACAGCGGCGACCGGGTTGTACGCGGGGAGGTGGCGCAACGCGGAGTGGCCCGGGTGGGCTTGCGGCGATTGGAAGGAGGACATGGTGGTACGGAGCAGCCCTTAAGGGCAGGAGAGTTGGGTCAGAAAGGTCCTGGGCTATCGACGCGGCATAGGAGAAGGAGAGGGGAAATGGATGTCTGCGAATGGGGCCAAGAGGACAGGTTGGTGGGGAGCGGAGTAGAATGGGGTAGTGCCTGACTACCGCGAAGCCAAAGCAGAAGAGGAACAAGGAAAAGCCTCCACCGAGGAGGGAGGACTTCAAGACTCAAGACAGATGGAAGAGGAGGATGGAATCTCGAGGCGGAATATGATCCAATCACCGGGTGCGGGTCACGTTCTTTGGGGGGTTATTCTCTTGGAGCCGCCTTTGCATCCTTTGGAAGTGTACGTTCATCTTTACGCTAGCTCTACACCGTCCTTCAACCGGTCCATTTGAAAGACTTTCGCGGGTGGGCTGTGACTCAAAGTCTCGCGAGTGTTGAGTGCCCTGATCAGGGTGCCGCATCTCATGGCCGGATCATGGGACATTCCGCTATACCGAGCATGAGGCCCAAAGCATTGATACCGGTGTCGGCTTATCTACTTAGGGAGCGGCCTTCTCTAGATCGTCCGTGACAGCCTCACACACGATGGTCATCCTCTTGACCAGACACCTCTCATGGACGGACAGGCTTCGTCCGCGGCTTTCAGGAGCCACGTTGCCCCGTTTATCTCGAAGATCACGACGGACCCACTGCGCTCGAACTATCGTCCCCAACCGCTTGACCGCAATATCGACACGACTCTCTCCTGCGCTATACTATACCGGGCTATTGCGGGGACCACATGTTGAAATGGCCACACTGTCCAGTTTCTGAACGCTTGCCGCGGCATTGGGGTTCAGGAGACCCGAGGCATGAACAACGGCTGTGAACACAAAGTATTGCAGGCGGACTATGAGCACTTGCCATTACCTTGCACAGTCCGCAGCCTTCATACTTCTAACTCTACAGTCCACCATCGTCATTCTCTCTGCCTGAGGCCTAGTTAGGCGCAATTCAGGCGACGATATGATGACATAAGCCACCTTCCCTAACGGGCAAATTGTAAACAAACAGATTTCTTCGCACTTGCGAAACAACCAGCGTAGCCAGCATGCTCTACAGTTGATAACCATGTATATGCGACATTTATAGATCTTTATAATGGTTTGGGGAAGTACCTCGCTGTTGAAAGAGGGGTCGCGGGCCCAAAGCAAGGTTCAAATCGGCCTGATATCCCTTGATGCTGTGCCACGGCTACCATCCTGCCAGTAGCGATGGGGCTCGCGATCGCGTGGCGCCCCCAGGCATTCCAACAATGCGCAGAATCTGATCTGGGCGTAGAGGAATCCAAGATCGATGAAAGGGCCCATTTTGGCCGGGATCTATTGGTCGCGACCTTTTGTTTTGCTGAGTGATGGCCACGTCTGTTCTGCATGGAGTCGCCGATCCTTAGCGGCTCCCACTTCCCCCAAACAAACTTCCCCCGAACTATCCTCTTCACCTTCTCTGCCCCTGCAACTCGCTTTTCTTTCTCTGAGGATCAGAGTCAGATACGCGTCTCCGCTTCTTACGCCTCCCTTAATATTCCTTCGCGACTGGCCTCGGACGTGGCCCAGCACTGAGTGGCCTAGGGCCTCAGTGCAATCTTTCACTGAATATGATCTGGCTATCGACTCACAATTGCGCAAACCTGTTCAACTAGGGTCTAGTCGTCTGTTCGCAGCTGAGATATTCGCCTGGTGTAACGAGACGGGCACCTGGTATATCGAGGAAACCTTGGGTTTCTACCGGCTTCCGTTCCGTTTTATCTTTTTATAATTAAACCATCGCGCCCTAGCACGTCGCCCATTTTACCATGGACGGACCGCCGCCCCCACCACCGCCGCCGCACGGCGAGAACCCCAATACCACGGGAGGCGAATATCGCAAATCGTCCGACCTGCCTCAGGGGAACTACGATATCTTCATCGTGCCTCCGCATTCCTCCGGCGGAGGCTTCCTCTACCTTCCCTCCCTCCAATGCAATCGAAACAGCTTCCTCGCAGGCGTCGCAAGCACACTTCTCGTGGGCATGGTATGGACTCTCATCTCGCCGATCATCAGGGCGTGGTATATTGCTGCCGTTTCAAGTGGCAACAACATGGGAATCGTTGTGGTAGCACTCGGGTTGGGTGTGGCTGGTTGGGCTTTCGGAATGTCGCAGTCAGACGGCTCGAAGGGCAACCCCGGTGGGGGAAGAGGGTTCGGCGGAGGAGGACCTCGACCTGATGGGCCCAATGCCCACGGCCAGTCTTCCGGTGCCGGTTATGGAGGTGGACCCGGACAACAGCAATATGGAGGTGGAGGTGGATCGGGTCAGCAGCAACAAGGAAGTAACTTCGGAGGAGGGCAGCACCGGGCCAACCAGTACGCTGGTAATCAACACGGCTCTGAACCTCCGCCAAAGCAGGATTCGAAGAAGCACGGGCCAGAAGGAGCTGAATGGGAGCGTGCACGGGAAGAAACAAAGCGTAAGGAGGAGCTGCGCCGGAAAATGGAAGAGTTTAAACGCAAGCGTGAGGCAGAAGCCAAAGAAAAGGAGAAGAAACGTGAGCGGGAAGCAATGGAGAAGGAATTGAAAGAGCGCCGGGAGCAGCTTGAGAAAGAAATGGCTACTGCAAGGGAGAAAGCGGAGAAGGAGGCCCGCGACAAGGCCGAAAAGGAAGCTGCTGAAGCCAAGGTCGAAGCCGAGAGGCTTGCAGCAGAAGCAAAAGTCAAGGCTGAAAAGGAGGCTGCCGAAAAGGAAGCTGCAGCAAAGGCGCAGGCTCAAAAAGAGGCCATGGCCAAGTTCGCTGCCCTCAAAGAAGCAGCTGCAAAGCGATACGCCGAGAAGAAGGCCGCGGAAGCCACGAAGCCCGCCAGTGCAACAAGCGCACCCCGGACCCCTTCGCCTAAAAAACCTCCCTTCCCGACAGCTAGGACAGCTGTCGAGGAAGATGATGCATATTCCTTTCGGCCCTACGACCGTCCACGCCGGCCGTATGTCAATGCATCCGGTTCAGCATACTCCGAGTCATCTTATGCTCCGTCTCAGTCTACGGCTCGCACGACGCCTCCACCATCGCATCGGGGTACTTATTCCACCAAGGATCCAGACAAGATCGTGATCCAGGGTGTATACCAATTCAACAATGCCTTCAACAAGACCCCAGTCGCACAGCTTGTCTCCGGCCAGGGAATGGTGACCGACGGCCTCGTGCTACGTATCACGACGGAAGGCCTCTTCATCGATGACGACCTGCGCGGCGTCGGACAGCGCGAATGGGATGTCAAAGCCTGGACTCTCAAGCTGGCCGAGGTATGGTGTCCCCAGATGGGTAAAACGCCTCCCTCAAAGCAAGGCTCCACCAACCCCTTCTCCTTCCGCCGGGGCAATTCCGCGCACTCGGTCCCTACCACCGAGGAATCCGATGCGTTCCAAGCAGCCTTCCTCAAAACGTGCAAGAACACCTGCCGTCTGGCGTCTCCAGCTGCGTCCTTTGCCCGTAGCGCTGCCGCCAGTGGTGTCAACAGCAGCGGCCCGCCCCAGGCGGAGTTCCGTGGTCTTCACGTCCTCCGCGCCAGTATCCGCGACCAGGAGGGCAAGCGATACGTTTTCGTCGTGCAGGACACAGAAGCCTGGAAGGTCGCCATCGGACTGCAACGTCTGCGCGCCGGCGCTCTGGTCCGCGCCCTCGGTGTATCGGCTCTGCCAGTCCCGGAATGCAAGAGCATCCTCGGAGGGCTCGGCTACATTTGAGAAATGGGATATAAGATATTTGGGAACAATCTTGCGGGACCGCGGAAGCAAATATAGTTTTGCACTGCCTGATTCGACCACGTCTTCCTTTCACGAGCGTTTGTTGCTTTTGCTGCGTTCTCAAACCTGCGCTTTCATTTCTCATTAGCGGCGGAGTTTGCTCCATACTCTTCTTCTCTCGGTACATTCATTCGCTTTTTTTGCCATGGCCTCATAGCTTCTGAGATTCCCCCCTTACCTATTTTTGTGTTACTATTTTTGATGTTTAGTACAGTTGACGAGCATGTGGATGAGTTTCATCGGGGACGTACATAGCACACCATTACCGAAGTGAATCAGCGATGTCGCTTTATACCTTGCATTTAGACTACCCGAGACTTAATTAAGGTTAGTTGTTTGTATGAGATAATTTGCCGAGTCTCGTTACTTCCAATTTAATATAAAGCCTACATCAAGCTCCCTTAATTTTGATCATTCATAGAACATGATGCAATTCTATCCAAAGAACAAACGCCACGAATGATGTCTGGTGTATGCCTGTCGAGTCCATGGAAAATCAGTCCGAGAAGATGCACCGCTCATTTATTCATTCCCATCCAGCACTCATATAGACACATCGAAAGATAATGAAAAGACAAAAAGAGGAGGTAAATATGAAGCCAAAAACAGGGTCTATCATATGGGAATCATCCTGCTTTCGTATACCCGCAAATATGGAGAAGACATGGCTGGAAGCAGACGAACAACACTTTTTGCAGTGTTGGTGTCATCGAATCCAGATCAAGGAAATACCAGAGTACAGCCGAACAACCGAGTCCCCTGTATATGGGGGTGGAAACAACTGCAAGGACGAGGCGGGTATCAGGCAAGGCGCAAATGTCTCCGTCTCTGATGATATCTGGTCGTGACGCTTTGCTTCGGTTGTTCGCTAGTTGGCTTGAAAGTGGTGTTTGGAAAATGCGTTGATGGCCGGCCCATCTAGAAGGGGAAGCCGCCGGGGAATCCGCCGCCGCCGCGAGACTGGCCGCCGAAGGGATGGCCGCCTGCGGAGGCGAAACCGCCGCCGCCGCCGTTCATCATGTTGAAGAGGATGTTGGGGTCGATGTTGATATGCGAACCGCCCATACCTCCCATGCCGCCCATACCTCCTCCCATTCCGCCCATTCCACCCATGCCGCCCATGCCGCCGAAGCCACCACCGCTGAACATGTCGGACGGGTCCATCAGATCATCTCCGTTGTCGTAAGCGGCGCGCTTCCTGGTGAGGATGTTAGCAAAATGTTTTCAAGGTCAGACGAACAGTGAAGACACTTACTGAGAATCGATCAGAGTCTCGTAGGCCTCGCCGACCTCCTTGAACTTTTCGTCGCCGGCCTCGCCATCTCGGTTCTTGTCCGGGTGGTACTGGATAGCCATCTTGCGGTAGGCCTTCTTGATCTCATGGTCGCTGGCGTCCTTGCCCACCCCAAGGATCTTGTAGTAGTCCTTGCGCTGGGACTTCTTCAGCTCGAACTCGGCCTTGCGGATGTCCTCCGCGATGCGCGGCTCCGACGGGTTGTTCTCAGCAACGCTCTTATAATCGCGGATAGCCTCCTCCCAGTTCTCAGCACCCGCATGCGCCTTGGCGCGGGTCTTGTAGGCCTTGACGTATGAGGGATCCAGGCGTAGGGCTTCAGTGCAGTCCGCAATGGCCGACTCCCACTGCTTCATATTGGAGTAGGCCTGGGCACGGTTGCCCAGGATCTTGGCGTTCATGTCCTTGTTGGTGGGATCGACCTCCAGAGCCTGGCCGTAGAGATCAATCGCTCGCTGGTAGTCCTTGGCCTTGAAAGCAGCGTTACCCTCTTCTTTAGTGCGGCTGAGCTTCTGAACAATGCGTAGCAGCTTGATAGCCGCCTTCATATCCGGGTCCAGCCCGAGACACATCTTCAGGAGCTTCAGCGCCTGCTCCGTCTCACCAGAGGCATAGAACGCCCGCGCGCGGATCATCATCGCATCCGGATCCTGACTGTTCTCACGGAGCAAACCAATCGCAATATCCTGCGCCTTGCCCAGCGAGTTGCTGTTGTTCATCTTCAGCTGCGCCTCCGCGGCCATCAGGGTCCACTTGCGCGGCTCCTTCACACCACCGCCCAGTCCTTGTCGGGCCTGGTCCAAACAGAAAACGGCCATCGAGCCACCCCGATCTTCAGCCAGAGTTTGCTCGGCCTGTGAGATGAAGCGCTGCATCTTCTCTGCCGCCGCACGGTCGGTCGCAGTCGCCGGAGGGTCCACACGTGACAGCACATCAAGCGCTTCCTTCGGCCGACCCAGGCTCGTCAGGATCTTAGCCCAGCGGTGGAAAATCTTGGGGTTTTCGGGATCGAGGGCGTTGGCACGCTCGATGTCCTCGAGCGCATTGAGGAATTGCTTGGCGGAGATGTTGGCAGCCGCGCGGTTGGACAGGTACGCCGACGAGTTCGGGTTAATTTCGATCGCTGCAGTTAAAAACTAAGTGTTAGCGCTTGTTCTCCAGTCTCCCGTCGCCGTGCAGACTTCACATGGACGCCGGAAAGCATACCTTTGTTGTACTCCTCGATGGCGCGACGGTAGTCGCCATCCTTGAAGAATTTGTTACCGGCCAACTTGAAGTTCTCGGCCTCGTCCGTGGATGAAGAGTTTGACCGATGCGGAGGCGGGGTAGGACTCCGTTCCTCGGTGCCGTTGACACCATTCTTCAGCTGAGCCTCCTGAGGATCGATGTCCATGGAGCTTCGCTGGTCTTCTCGGGATGCCGCCATGGCCGACAGTCGACGGCGCAGCTCGTCGGGCGGGAGATTGAGGGGGTGAGATTCTTTCTCTTTTGAAGACTTGCCGAACCGAAAGGGGGCAGCCGGGATAGAGGTGGAGGAGGAAGAGCGACTGTGAGTGAAGCGGTTCTTGGTGGGGGACTTGGAGGACGAAGGTTTGGAAGGTTTAGAGGGCGACTTGCGCGCGGTGGAGTAAGACGTTCGGGGAGAAGAGGCGGGACTGTCGGGCTCGTCCTTCTTCCTCTCTTTCTCTTTTCTGTCCTCGACTTTCTCTTTGCTATCGGGGGTTTGTTTCTCCTTGTCCTTATCCTTTTTGAAAATGTGGGCGAGTTGGACCATTGGGTGGCGTTAGGGTTTCCCCTGGTACTGTAATTTTTTTTCCTGGGGATCGAAGGGCAACGAAGGCGGTAGAATCGCCCGGATGGAAGGATCTCAACCACGAAAAATATGCTGAAGGAATGTGGTTGTTTTTTTTTTTTTCACAGAATAGCAGCCATGATCAGCATTAGCTAGTCATCAAGCGTCATAAGGGGCCCGATAATGCCGGTATCGACTGGCCGGGGGTCTGGGGATGAGATGCTAGGAAAAAAGGCCGAAAAAAGGATCCCGGAAAGAGATGGACCGGCCAGTGTGCTTTATAGCTCTCTATCTATGGAACTCGGTGTTTTCTTTTTTGCTACCGGTGGGAACGCAGGAAATAATCCAGAGGCTGGAGAGCTGCTGGTCTGTGTTAGCGCGCGACAGAACTGGAGCAAGTCACCAAATCCTGTCGGATGACGACGGCACCACCTCGGCTAAGACACGACTGAAGTGGTTCGAGAATCTTCGGCTGTCCTCAGGCTTTCTTTGCAATCTGCTTCGAGTCTCTCTACTGGAAAGGACAAGGCTTAGCGAGGTGCAAAGTCCGCGAGACTTTCCTCACGGTGGAGCGGTGGATCCAATATGCAGTTTGCTCGACTCGTAACAAGACGCCAGTGCTGACCCGGGGCGGTTTGGCCCATCGAGAGGGGAATCCCTGCTCGTAAGCCATTCAATGGCAGCGGACATATTGCCGGGGGAATATGTGTCATCTGGCTGATATCTGTTTTCCGAGACATCTCCATATCGTCCCTTGTTGGTGTTTTTCTCCAGGTGCGCAGTACGAACCCGAATTTTCGAGACTGGAGCTGCTGGTCTGTGCTGGCATACGGAGACCTGCATGTAGCAATGGTCACAGTGTGGTCGCAGGCTGCCAATCGTACTCTAATGCCATGTGCTCACCTCACGAATTTGAGACAGATTCTGCATGTCACAAATGTTAGGCTGAAAGTCACACGATTTCCGATCTCGGCGCTGACACGGACGATCATGAAAAGATGCTCTACTGCCTATACTATTTAGCTTGACCTCGTTTTGTAACCGTCATTGTCATTGAGATGTCACGAGAGCAGTTGTATACACAGGCAATATAGAGTATTCAGTGGATCTGATGGCGACCGTTGCGTATCAACACTTGAAGTTTACACCAGTAGCTAGCACCAACTTCACACCACATTTTGAGTATCTTGTTCTGTAGGATAAATTTACTCTATTGACAAAGAACCGGGGAAATTAAGCTCTGTCAACGTCATGGGAAAGTAGAGTTTATCACTAAGCGGGTGTCTCCCGAGGGCTACCATAAGAGGATTAGTCGCCGCTCTCAACCAACCCTCTATATCCACGGAAGCGACGTGGCGCATCACGGCTCACGATTCAAACACTTGGCCGTCTTCAGCCCTTCTCTCCTTTTCAATAAAATCCTATCACCCAGATTCGAAAAACGGTAAGTCGTAGAATGGTTTCGACTCACCTCGACAAACAAGCCATAAGTCGCTCGAAAATATATAACAGGCTTGATGAAATCATCCATGGATGTTCTATAACGATACTACATATACATCCTGTTACCACAGCATATACCTACATAGGTATATAGTGAGCATAAGCTACATAAGCTGGTCTAGAAAATGACCGAGTCCTGGCCGAACTCGCCGACAAGAGAATATACGGCACAAATAAACTGCAATGCTTTGCTAAACGCGGCGGGGTATAATGTTTCATGCAAAAAGTAAATACCAACCAATTCCCCTGGGTATAACAACCGCATAAGTATCATGTTCCGGCCCTAATTAAGAAGACCGGTCTCTTTGAGACTGATTATTGACTATTCTCACGAGCACTAGCCCTCGGCCTCGAAGCCGGACCAAACGTGAGTCGCATAACGTGAGTCGGACTGAAGCAGTGACTTTCGTAATCAGGAGGGTGATCGCGCCGCTCTAAGTCATCATCACTATCATTCGGGTGCCGCACATATAGCGGGGTCGTTGCATTGCGTAGCCTAGTGGGCGGCCGATGGATCTGTGGATGCGAAGAGCGTGCCGCCGACGACCCGGCAGCTGTCCACTCTCCCGCACCCTCAAGCCAGACTCGGGGCTCGGAGCTGCGTGATCTGGGTTGATTGGTCTGTCGTTGTATGATGGTATTTGTTGACCATGAGCGTTCGTAATCTGGTGATAATCTGTTGTACGCGTGCTCGTCTTCTTCGGTGTGCCTGCCTCGCTGGGCTGGGGCTCGGCTGAGATCATTGTCCCTTCTCGAGGGATCGTCGTTCTCGGCTGGGTGGGCAGCTGGGCTGCGATGTTCTTGCTGTCTTGAGGATATGGGTTCTGCAGAGGCAGGTCGTGGAGGTAGAGGCTTCCAGAGAAGGTTTGGAGGTGTACTATTTGGGGTTGCGCTGCCCTCACGAATACGAGGAATTATAGAATGCGGCGTGCTCACGACCATCCTATCGTCGATTGGGGGACCTTCGAGAGATGAAAGATCCATGAGGGGGCATGGTTGTCGGCGAGACTTTCGAGGAGTTTGACTGGAGCCTCCAGCTTGTTGAAAATGTAGAGGGTCTGGCAGGGGCCCTCGGGACGTAGCGTAGAATGCACGTTGTGGTGGCATTGACTGTAGATGCACTGGCGGCTCGCAGGGTTGTTGATGAGACTGGACCGTTGTTTGAGACCCCCACTGTGTCGGTTCAGGCTCTCGAGATGTTGAATGCGCATGGGGTGCAGACTGGGCTCTGAAGAAGAATTTGCACAGCAGTGTCTCGCAAGGCATTGTAGAGGTGGACCTTTTTAGCGGAGTGGTAGAGTAAGAGCCCGGAATATACACTCAAAAACACGAATGAGGTGTCCTTTGATGAATGTAAATAGTGGATCGTCGCCGAGTGCTCGTATTTGGAACGAAACCAAGATTTCGAACCAAGTGGAGACGCAAAACCACCCCTGGAGACTCGGAGGTTGCAAACCCTGGGGAATCCAGTGGTTTTGCTGAGCAGGGATGTCTGCTACTGTATATAGACCGGGGATCCAAGCCATATCGGAGATTTCTAAGGCCTCCTGGAGAAGCCACTAGGGCGGCTTAGCCCCTTTCTGGGCTACTAGAATATTCCTTTTCGAAGTGACTTGCCTTTTAATAGTCTCCAAGGACGATCCGAATCCTTTTGGGGGCCGGGGTGTCCGAACTGCTTACACCGCTAGGGACATTAGGGCTAGCAACCGCGGTGTAAGGTTCCTGAAATCGTTTGGCATGCTTTGACGATCGATATCCGTGAGATCTTCTCTCCACCTTTCTCCAGAGACGTCTACTTTAAAGAGCTATGTGTTATGCAAAACGTCATGACCACGCGACACTGACCAGACTGGGGCCATGGTTCAACCCCTTTGCACCTAGCTCCATGATCACGGCCAACACAGAGAAATACTGCTTATTGAGGGGCTGTGGCCCCGAAAGCGAGTCATGATGCCTTCATTTCCGAAAGCCTACGCTCTCGGACTATATGCCGAGAGTGGTACTATGTCGACTATCTGGAGCCAATGTGGATGTTGCCAGATCACTCCCTGTGGGGCGGTTATTTTTGGCTACTACGTCGCGCGGTAAGATTCTGATCGCACTATACGAGTCAGCAAGTGTCATACAACTGTCTCTAGGGCTTTGTCTGCTCTTTTTCATCATCAGGGTCTGGGGTGGATCGTGTTGGTCATTAAATCTTGGGGTGTGAGGTCATTCTGTTCGGGAATAAATTTAGCAACATGGCCATCACTCGGCCAGCGCAGATCGTAATAAGATTGGTCCCTTCTTCCCTATAAGGTGCGCGTGGTCTGCTGGGGATGCCAAGGAACATACTGACACTAATGAACTCTCTACGCAGGCCGTTCCCGGATGTCGGATGCACGACATACCTGATCTAGGTGTACGAGCTCTCAATATACATCCGTGGAATATCCCCGTGTAAATGCTTTCAAGCTTATGGCGTATATATATAGGGAATTGCGAAAGTTCATGGATATTCACCGACCTCGGCAACAATGTAAGAATGCTGCTCTTGGGAGCACGCGAACCTGAACCTTGGATCGTGGTCCACATTCCACGGATGCAACAGCGGCCCCATGAAAACCTCGGAGTATAGAATTTGTGTTTTTCATTCCCGTTTCTTCATGTGCCCGTAAACATCATACACAGCTAGTTGAGTTAAAATCAATTGGAAGACCTAGCCAGTTTCGAGGACGCATGAAAATGCGCCTTGGAGTGAGGCTCAAGGTGGCAGAGCATTGTGGTGGGCCTGAAGCACTGACTGCCTCGTCAGCCTACACCCTCCGTCTGCCAATTTAGCGCAATGAATTCTAACAATAACGAGACTACTAGAAGACATTGCAGGTACTGAGCCATAAGTGAGCGTTTCCAACACTGTTAATTCCCGTCGGTATTCTAATTGAACGAAGTTGCAGGGTTGACATCCGAATAGGGGTAAGAGTAAATCCTCCGATTTAAAGCGTAGACAGCGATGGCATTAACACATCCCAATTAAAGGAAAATAGATAGCAAATGAGGTATGGATACATTGTCAAAAGGTTACGGGTGTTCGCCGGAAAGTGGGGAAATTGTGAAAGCTGTCATGGTTTACATTAAGGTCGTGCTCAAGCCGCCAAGTGCTTCACACAACTCCGAAGCTATCCAGGAAGCCCAAGAAATGGAAAAAAATATGTATAGCAAAAAAATCAGAAAAGGGATAAAGCGTATCCGATCAGAAGCAAGTAACAGTATTGGTCAGGGTATTCACACCAGACCCCAAGTTAAATAACAAGAACCTTCTCTCTCCGTCGCCTTTCCATTCCACTTGCAACGGCCACATACCAACCAGGCCTACGGCCAGCTTAGATGCAGACGTCCATTACGGATGGAGTCATTTAAGCCAGGAAGAAGGCGGCGGCGGCGGCGGCACCAGCGAAGGTGAGCGAGCCGGAGACGGCACCAGCACCGTTGAAGACGGGGGTGGAGGAGGGGGAGGCAGAGGCAGAGGCGCTACCGGAGGGACTGTATACCTGTCAGTTTGCAATCCATTGATTTATCGGAGATCAGGGACAACTTACGCCGAGGTCTTGGAGGACGAGGGCACGTGGGGAACACCACCGCCGCCGACGGGGGAGGAGCCGGAAGGAGTGGCGGTGGGAGTGACGGTCTCGTACCAGGTGGTGCACGAGGTGTGGGGGATCACCGAGGCAGAGGGGGTGACAGCCGGGGGAGCGGGAACGCTGCTGGCGCTGGAGACAACGGGAGCGGGAGCAGAGCTGGACGCGCTGGAAACGGGAGCAGAGCTAGTGGGCTGAGCACCGCCAGCAGGGGTGGTGGTCCAGGCAGGGGTGCTGGTCTCAGTGGCAGCAGCGCTGGAGGGCTGGGTGGAGTGGCTGCGCGCCGGGCAGTTGGTGACCTCGGGGCCGCAAGAGGTGATGGTGACCTCGTCAGTCTGGTAGACGGTGGTGTCGGCGGCGTTGGGCATAGCGGCGGCCAGGCCGGCGAAGAAGGCAACGGTAGCAGCGGTGAAACGCATTTTGATTGATATGAGAAGGATAACCGAAAGGTGGTTTTGTTTAAGAGTTCGAAAAAAGCGTAGCTTTTTGTAGAAAGAGAGTGAGTAGTTGGTTAAAGAGTGGATGACCGAAGTCGAGAGAGTGACTGAAGCGATGCAACGAAGATGATACTTGGGGAAGGAAAGAAAGGGAAGTAGCACGGGGGGTGCCAGGGGCCTTTGTATGAATGGGGAGATTAGTCTGATTAGTCTGCCTGATCGTCGTCGCTCGCGTTTTCGCCCCCGAAAAAAGGGGGAAATCGAGCTCGATGCGCAGTGCGGAGTCGTTATGGCCTGTACCGGGTACAAGGAAACCTGCGGTGAATGTGCCGTGTCCACCAGGTCGTCGATACATCCCAGTACAGCATCATTGGCCGGCGTGGGCGCGTGGGATGGGCCGTTTCGTCCGTGACCGCAAGTTAGCATGTAATTTTGACTGGCGCTAATGCGTTAGCGCAGGGACAGTGCCGATCGTACGGACTCGGAAGGTGTGTGAGAAACGGACCTTACATCTCCTTGCCTCGCTTTGATTTACTCCGGACCTCTACTCCGTAGATATCCTGCGGGTGCCCGGTTCCTGGTCCCTACTGTACTTGGATACGGGTGATTCTGGAATGACCGATCCCAGCAGAGACAGGACTAGTATAGCCCGAGCCCAAATAAATAGAATGGAGTAGAATGAACCTGTTCTCGGCGTTTCAGCCCGCGCGCTGCCAACCAATCCACCGCCGATCCACTGCCCGTTCCTGACGCCGTCAGCCACTCTGTGTTTCCCCGTGGATCCACCCGTCTCCACTTTACCCCTGAACAACCCGTGGATTTTATTTTGCTTTTTGGGCACGGGCTGTTACTTTTGTTGTCGCAAGGGCTTGTGAACGGCCATCCTTACTCCGGTTCCCAATCCAGGCTTTGGTTCCGAACTCGTTCCCCAGGCGATGCCGGTGCACCTCGTCACTGGCGGGCTGGAACCCACGTCCCAGCGAATCGCCGATGAATCCTTTCGTTCGGGGGTGGAATAGCATTTCTATTCTCGTCCGTCCAAACCATGACCCTCTTTTCAACTTCGTGGAGCCCGGACTGGGGTATGCCGTATGCTCCGTAGCATCCGGGTAGAATCTCGTCCCACCCATTCCGGTTTATTTCCATTCGTTCTGTTGATCATATGGAGTACTTGTAGGCCTGGCGCTCTCTTCCCATTCGATTGTAAGCGAAGCACTCGTGGCCCCGCTACGGACACGGCGCTAGTCCTCGGTCTCAGCGCCATCTCCCCCCTAACGGCTCGGACTGTCCCCATTTCACGTTGCTTGGAGGTGCTTAGCCACGGGGAGGGGCCTGGGCGTGAGCTTCGAGGTCTGGGCTCGAGCTTTGGTCCCTGGGCACACGCCGTCACGATATCTCATCAAAAAGTTGGCAGGTGGCTGCGGATCGAGGCCCTGCGCGCGTGATTTTGTCCCCCGGCACTGCGTACGAATGTCTCGTAGTAATTTACTGCCATGTTACGCCGAGGCCTGTCAGTACTGTAACCGGCCAGTATCTGTGCGCATTGTTGATCCCCATCTCTGAGCTGCGGTTCCTGAGTCTCGACCACAGACGACTCACTTCGAGCGGTATTGGACCGCTAGTTCAGTGACAACTTTGTCTTCGGGCCAATGGCGACTCGCGGCGTGCCTGTTGTCTTTCTTGATTGAGGGCTCCATGATAGGGGGGTCAGTAGAGGTTCAAACCCAGACACCGACGGCCTCGTGGCCTGCCGCCCCAGACTCCACATGTTTCGCAACTATCGATTTTTGCTTGGATCTCGTTCTGCTTGATTCCCCTTTTCAGCGCTTCATTGAATCGGCTTTATTAATGTACCCCATATTCCTGTTGTTCTATACTTAGTCTTGAGTTCAATTTATTTGTGGAATCTGTTCACCGATATTGGAAAATAGGGGGTCATCAGATAGCTCTGGTGGATCCGTACTTCAATCCCCTGAATTCCGATATGTACCACCAGCCGTTGATTCGGGTGCTTTTTTTTGTATCTATTTTGGATCTTTCGATGGCGGGAAAAGGGGTTCACGGCTTGAACGGCCAAGTCCGTCAATCGTGTCGATTATATCGAGGGGCGCCCACCTGAGACCGCCAGCGTCTCTACTTCAAACGGAACCCGGCCGTCCAGCTCAACGTCGGATAGGAAGGCAATCTCGCTTTTGAGGCAGCTTTACTGGAGAGCAGGAAGGCTTGAACCAGGGTAGCTTATCTGCAGATCGGGCACGAAGTGAAGAAGAATTTGACAACGCCCTGTTGTTCGACTCGTCGTTCTGAGTTACGCTCACCGGTTAGATGACTACCAGTCGCCATCGTTTTGCACCATTACGAATCCTTCGCGCAGTCGCGGACGGGCCTTGTCTGATGATGGTTCAGCCCTGCACTCTTGTTCAGAGTTGGGAGTGCAGCACGCCGAGAAGCGCCCGGGATTTATGGATCAAAGACCAGCGACAACGCGTCAGTCACGATCGAACTCCTTCCGGGATCCGAGAAGTATTGGTAGTCGGAACGAGCAAGTGATTGATTGCACCGCGGTCGCCTAATCCGTTCACGATTTCCTGGCGGGCCGAGAATGCGTCTGGCAATCGAAGTAGTGAAGCATTGAATACTTGGTGGACAATCGGATCTTGAACCTGCGAAATACAGAGTGCTTCCCTGCGACCCTCAGCTGCTCTCTCTTTGTTTGGACTTTGTGGTTGTCAAGGCATGAACCCATTGACGCCTTGCGCCGAGACCGGTGAATCACAATACGGACGTAGACAAAATGACGTCGATGTGGCCTCCTTGATGGGCCATTCCGATGACTCTGCAAGGGTTCCGCATCTACTGTAGAATGTGGCTTCCCTCGATCCGTGGCTGAACACACGGGAAGCCGAGTGCACTGCCCAGGCGAGGGTTAAGATTGCCGACTCAAGATACGACACGTTAGCACAGCCACACGAATTATGGAGCGCCCTTGCCGGAGCCATGGAATCTATCATGGACGAATCGAAAGCACGGCCCTAGCCACTGATTTGAGCCCTGTTGTCTCCAACATTTCCGGTGATCGACGATGCCACTGGTACTCTACGCGCCGATGATGACATTGGGACCCCCATCAACTTGGCTAAGCCACCGCAAGGGATATCTACAGTACAATCAGATTCTGATATGTCACTTCCGGCCATTGTACGGGTCACCCCTCAGCACCGTGACATGTGCATCGAAGGCCTTCGCAGATCCAGACCATGTGGCAATGTACTTTGGCGGGGAGATTGAATATGAGTTGGCAATGATGTCGCCGGGCGCCACTAATATTTGAGCGACGCGTGGTTGGCGAAGTGGAAAAAGAGTGGAGTCTCGGAGAAGGGAATTTGCGGCTCAAGGCAACAACGTATTTCCCGGATTGTGTCCAACGTATCGAAAGGAGATGATGTAAAGGAGTCCATGTCCATAGGGAGGGAACAGTAACTAGAATAGCAGTAGGTGGGCAATTCCAGGTGGAAGGATGTGATGAAAGGATGTGCAAGTGTACCTCGAAATACATTGGCGACAACACATCACATCGCAACCGTGGTTGACCGTGAGAATTCGATCTAGCTTTGCCGGCCATGGACATGACTAGGCCAAATAGGAGAGAACAAAATAGAACAAGGAAACGAGAGCAGAGAAGCAGAAAACGGAAGAATAGAAATGTCGAGTAGAGCCATAAGGCAGTGCGATCGCCGTGTTTCAGCTGAAGCGCCTTCTGAAACATGAAACGGCCCCACCATCGCGAGGACCCGATCTCTCTCTCTCTCTCTCGTCCTGTCCCACTCGGCGGCTGTGTTGTCTATTAATATTCATGACGAGGTATTCTTGCTTTCTTGGATATCCAAATTCGTCGACGCTTGACCGTTGGCAGGTGGAACCACAACGCTTTTCTTCCCGAGTCACCTGCTCCTGCAACTCCTCAACTCCTCTTTCCCCCCTTCCACATTCGTTTCGGGGTCGCGATCTCTTCCACTCTCTTTATCTCTCCAGGTCGCCCCCCTAAAAGGTGGACGAAGCCCTATCGACACTGTGGCTACCCTGGCTGACCCTAACGAGTTGTTCCTGCCTGGGGAAAGGCAGAACAATCTCGCCATGTCCTCCTCCGTACCACTTCTTCGACCACCGGTCCCCGGCAATCGCAGCAACACCGGTAGCCCTCGAGCTCCGAAGCTCACCTTGGGAATCCCTCCGTCTCCCAACGCCAAACCCGTCAATGGCAACGGTGTCACTGCCGATGCCCCGCAGTCGCAGCCACAGTCGCAGCCTCCGACACAACCACAACCCCAACCTCTCCAGTCCACCCGTCCTGCCGCGCCTCGCCTGCAGCTGGCGACTCCCATGGGCAGCTGTCAAAGTGTCCCGCAGGAGACAACCGTAAAACCCGCTGGTCGACCGTCGTTAGGCTTGGCCACGAACGGACTCGGAGTGAATGGGCAGACCAGCTCCCATGGTAAAGGCAGCGATCCGGCATCCGCGAACTCCCAATACTCGGCTCTTAACTTCGCCATATCCCTCCGCCAGTCCGGAAATGGCAATTCAGACCCTTCATCAGCCATCGGCTCGGTGTACTCGGACCGCGACGGTGGTTCGCAATTGGAGGGGGAGAACGGCGTAAACGGATTACTCCCCGACCTCGATAAACTAAGCCTGGAGAAAGGCCGACCTCTGGATGTAGAGGATTTGGACGACGAGGGCTGGCACGCGGCTAGCGAACAGAAGAAGATTGACGAGTTGGGAAGTCTGGGTGAGGGTGCTGGGGGTGCTGTCACCCGATGCAAACTCAAGGATGGCAAGACTGTGTTTGCGTTGAAGGTAATTTACCCCTTGGAGTTTAGATCTTTGAACGTGTTCTGATCAAAGCTAACGCTTTACTATCATAGATTATCACTACAGACCCCAATCCCGATGTCAAGAAGCAGATTGTTCGTGAGCTCAACTTCAACAAAGACTGTGCATCAGACCACATCTGTCGCTACTACGGCGCCTTCATGGACAAGTCAACGGGCACCATTTCTATCGCCATGGAATTCTGCGAAGGTGGAAGTCTCGACAGTATCTACAAGGAAGTCAAGAAGCTCGGTGGTCGGACTGGAGAGAAGGTCCTCGGAAAGGTTGCGGAAGGTGTACTGAACGGCCTCACCTACTTGCACAGCCGCAAGATCATACACCGAGGTGCGTCCGTAGATTTTTGGCAGTCGACGCGACACGAAAGCTAATGTTCAATCAGATATTAAACCTTCCAACATCCTTCTCTGCCGTGATGGTCAAGTCAAGCTCTGCGATTTCGGTGTCAGTGGTGAGTTCGGCACCAAGGGCGATGCGAATACCTTCATCGGAACATCCTACTACATGGCCCCAGAACGGATTACGGGTCAATCATACACCATCACCTCCGACGTTTGGTCCCTAGGCGTGACGTTGCTGGAAGTCGCTCAGCACCGATTCCCCTTCCCCGCCGACGGAACCGAGATGCAACCCCGCGCCGGGTTAATAGACCTACTTACCTACATCGTTCGCCAGCCCATTCCCAAGTTGAAAGACGAGCCGGAGAACGGCATTCGTTGGTCTGATAATTTCAAGTACTTCATTGAGTGCTGGTATGTATTCTCCGAATCAATACTTGCCTATTCTTTTGCTAATGATATTCGTTTAGTCTTGAGAAGGAACCTCCTCGACGAGCAACTCCTTGGCGGATGCAGGAACATCCCTGGATGCAGGACATGAAGAACAAGAAGGTCAACATGGCGAACTTTGTGAAGCAGGTGTGGGGATGGGAAGAGTAGAAGAAAGCAAAATTCCGCCTGAGACCTGATCTCGTCCTTCATTTCCTCTCCCGCGGAGTCCTCGAATATTGAGTCTGAGTGGCTGGACCCCCCCAAGAATTGACCTGGTTGTCAACACTCAAAAAACACGACCACCCATCACGACACTTGTTTATTTCTATTGGATTCATGTGTTGGCGCTATCCTGTTCATTGTCATAAGATGCCTGCCGGGCCGGAACTCGGCGCAGCCCATCTTTCTCATCATACCCTGCCATTGTCCTTTTTCTCATCGACTACGACCTTTGGTCTGGTTACGTCCTTACCCATACGATCCTTACGGCCTGATATCCTGTCCGCATTTTCATCCGATTCTTTCACCCGTCCGTCCCTTTGAGACTACTTTCTCACATTCTCACCCTCCCTCCTTCTCCCGCGATTCCCATCTCATTGTCATATTTTGAGCCTGGACATATCCATTCTTCATATATTGTTTCTCCGTTCGTGTATAGCCAATCTTTCTTGGTTCTTTTGAGGAGATCTTGCTTCGTGGAGTGTATGCGATGCATTGGAGCCCGTCCTGGCACATACCTAGGTACTTAATACCAGCGCATTTGTCTAGTGTTCGCTCCGCTTGTAGATCTAGCCGGCTTCTTCTGTAGATAAAATTGTCAATGACCTGTCGTAGAGCAAAGACATCAGGAAACTCAAACGAAAGGACGCATCCTCGATAAGATGTGAAAATAAAAGACTTGCTAATATAGTCATCGCTAGCATGATACACAGCTACCTACATGCAACCCCATCTCCACACACAACTACCGATCCACCGGGTCAGCACCAAGCACCCACCCAATCCCACTCGCCAATCCACCCGTCACCATATTGCTAACCATATCCCTCTTCCTTACCCGTCCCTCACCCTCGGGCGAAAGTGGTGTCTCATCGTCAGCAGACTCACCCCCACGCCCAGCAGCAGCCGCAGCCCGCAACGGGAAAGCATTCTTATGCAACGCCATTGCCGCGCCACGCGCAACCTCAAACAACCCCATAGGGGCCTCGTGCGGGTGCGAATACGGCATCGCGGCGCGGGCTCGCGCCCGCCGAGCCGCGCGCTGCTGCTCCGTGTCGAAGGCGTCGCGCTCCGAGTCGGAGGGTCCGAATCCACCGGGTACGCTGGATAGAGTGTCGCCCTTTGTGTCCCAGGCGTCTTCTTCCGTTTGCTCGCGTGCGCGGAGGGATGTCATCTCTTCGTCGCAGCGGCGCCAGGCGCCGAGGATTTCGGGGAGTGGGTCTGGGTTTGGGACTAGGGCGAGAGCTAGAGAAAGGAGTTCCATGCGTTGGGAAAGGTGGCTGATTTGGGCTTGGAGGGGGGTGGAGAGGTTGGGCGTCGTTGAACGGTAGCGGCCTGCGTTGTATACGGCGCGCCAGGAGATATCGTCTGGGACGCTTGGGGTGTTGAGGAGGGGGGATGAGGTTGAGAGGAGGGATGGTGGTGTTAGCCGGGTGAGGATGTAGGAGTAGGCGGTGCCGAAGTCGTTGGAGGTTAGAGCGGAGGATATGGCGAGGGAGGTGATGCGGCGTTCGGCCGTAACTAGGGCATCTTGTTCGGAGAGAGGCTCTTGGGATGTTTGGGTTTCGGCTTCGTTGGATGCTAGCTTGGTGGATAGTCCGGCGGAAACTAGGTTACGACCGATGGAGAGGAGGTCGTCGAGTTTGGTGTAACTTTTGGCATTTTGATCGAGGACTCTTTCGACCAAGGAAAGAGGGTCGTGGTGCACGCGGATGCTGACCGGTTGGAATGGGACGCCGTGTTGGAGGGTTAATGCGTAGAATGACAATGCGTGCGTCGCGGCTATAAGTGAGTTGATCTGTTTGAGGGAGACAGAATCTGGGAAGTGCCGCTGGAAGGCTTGCAGGCTGTAAGGGTCGTTAGCTATCGAGTCAGATATTGGTTCTCGCCGGAACTCACATATCGTAAGCTCTCTTCATTCCACCGCGGGTCCGATTGCCGTTGCTGGCGTTGTCGTAGGCTGCGAAAATAGCCTGGACAACGGCATCTTCTACCTGCTTCCTGTTTAAAGGCGCCGCTTCTGACTGGGTGTATAGATCTACTGCCAGTTGGTATTCTAAGAAGGATTAGCATTGAGTACAAACCATGACGGACTGGTGTCTAACCTTGAGCACCGAGTAGAGCTTTTAGGATCTCCGTCTCAATTTTATCTCGCGAGATTCTCCAGAAAAGTCCCTGGTGGGTCGATGGCTCATCCCAGCCATTGTCTGACTGTTCTGACTGCCAATCGCGAAGCCAAAGCAGTTGCAGTCGTACCTCCTGCCACTCCATCTTCGATCGAGGTTGCTTGACAGCCGAAGCCACCAAATTTTTCAGCTCCGCCATTTGCATCTCCTCGGTGCTATGCAAGCAAATGTTCGCCACGAGTCGGCATGGAACAAGATGGCCGAGACCGGTCAAAATGCGAAGAGAGAGGAGCACTGCGCTCAGGAAAGAAATTGAAGATGGCGAAGGTTGTGTCAAAGGGTTATCTTGGGCAAGGAGAGAATTTTGTAATAGAGAGGCCCGAGATGTTGATGAGATCAACTTTGTATCATAGTCCACCGATGGAAGAGCCGATAGGGGAGAATCAAGGTATGAGCACTCCTCGAGGCCAAGTAACCTGGCAACCCGATCCAGCACTTGACATGACCCTTCAATTGCCGCTTTTGATGAGTCTGCATGGGCATAGACCACAGCTAGACCCGACTGGCAGTACCGTGAGCGCAATTCCTTCGCTTTTTCCGATGGCATCTCCGTATCTGTCTCTTCGTATCCCCCCAAGTCCTTGTCTTCGGGGCCATTCCAGTTCGTGAAAGCGTTCACGACACTGTCGTGATCCACAAGGCTCCGTGACAAGAGCCATTCATTCACATATTCCCATCCGGTCATTTCAGTGAGCTCCGGTTTTGGTGTGCCTTGGATATAAGAGATCGAGTTTCGTCGAGTAGCTTCATTGAGTCTCCGACGCTTGGAGCGGTTGCTACCATATAGCCAAGGGCCAATTAGCCCTCTCAGGTTGTTGACCAAATCCATGTTGGTTCTTTCAGAACCACTAATAGACAATAGAACGTTAACCGCCGCCTGGTCATCCATCAACTCCAAGGTCTCCAGTGATAGTGTCTCGTCGCGGTTCGGATAATATTCGTAATTGAGTCGAAGAGCCGGCAGTAGGCTTGAGATCAGCCATGTTCGAATGACCGGGGAGCGTGGGTAGAAGGGAAGGACCAGGTCGAGGATGAGGGGTTGGAGGGAAGTTTCGATGTCAATGAGATGCGCTCGGTGGATGATGAATTGAGTTAGGGCATCTGATGCTTCCACTTCTTCTTCCTCTCCGTCGCGCTTCAGTGGCTGTAGTCTGAGCTTGCGCACACGCTTCCTCGCTGCCGCTTCGGACAGGTCTCTAACCGCAGAGGTGTCAATATCTCGGTCCGAGGGTACGGAAGAAGAGCCACTGATCAACTCTTGGAGCACTGGAACATATAAAGAGGGCTCGGTGCTCTCCGGCAGGAATGTCAAGATGATGCGTAGGAGACGTTCGAGCGGAAAACAATGGGGGTGTCGCGCACGCAAAGCAGGAAGGACGGTCACTTCGCCGCGTGCACATAGATAGGTCGCTAATAGAATCGCATGAGCATCCGACAGCCCTTCCAGAGGCGCCATGGCGGTCGAGCGAAGGAAAGTGAAGGTAAGGTGTCCTCATACTAGCGACGTCAACCCAGGTCGCATACGGCGGGCGCACGGACCAGGTCGGGAACGAAAGGGAATGCGTCGCATCCGCCGGCAACCTCACCACTTTCTTGCTGCCTCTCAGCTCACCACTCTGCCAATTTCTCTCTCTTTCCTCGACAATGGCTTCCGGCTTCGGTCTCAAGGGCGGTACGTGCCTCGCTGTCTTCATTCCTGGGGTGTTGGGATGGTCCGCGGGGGTGTCTCCTGCCGCGTGAGAACTTGCGCAGACCGGGCCCCTCCTCCCGTGATTGACCCTGGCTGATTTGCTGACTCGCTTTTACTCTTTCCAGGTCCCGGCCGCTGCTACCCCTTCTGGCAGGAGGTTCTTGGATGCTACGCGGTAAACTCCGGCGAGGGTGAGACCGGCAAGAAACAATGCACCCCAGCTCTTGAAGATTACTATGAGTGTCTCCACCACCGGAAAGAGGTACGTTTTGCCTCTGGTCAGATGCTGGCTCGAGAGGGTTTGATTCCCGAGTCATTGGAGAAATAATCTGACAATGGGACTTGGAATCTAGGCTCTCCGCACGATGAAGATGCAAGCCGCCTACCGCAAGGCCGAGGCCGCTCACCCCCGTGAGAACGAACCCAAGGCCGAGCAGATCCGCAGCCTGGGTCTGCTTGGAAAGGAGGGAGAGTCTGCTGCAGTTCTGAGCCAGCTTGGGCAACAATGAAGGGCGGTATGGGAATAAATCCAGGGCGCGGTCTTTCTTTTGTTTCAATACGCGTGATCCTTGTGTCTGCCCCGGATCATTCTGCCGGGAGCCTGTGACTGTATAGAAACGCTCAGTTTGTTGGCCATAAGGCCTTGTGTTTGAAAAATGATACTCCAGTTACATGACAAATGACGCCACCTGGGCTTGAACCCCAATCTAGTAGGACTCCAGGGCTAAGTTGTAGTGAGAGAAGAGCCCGGCCGATGCTGGAATTTGATTAGGAATGCTTCTCGAAAGCCGTTGAGACAGGCGGTCTTCTCATCAAGTCACCTGTTGAATTCGGTGTTTGTACTTGACATCACAGCCTGGAAATCAGCCGGTTTGGTTGGAGATCGTTCATTCCAAGGTTGAGATATCAAGTTCGCATCATTGATTACTCGAAGGCAGGAAAATTCTCAAAAGGTACCCAAATGGGCGATTTGAGATAGGATACCCGTAGATATGTATGAACGACTGACGAAATATAGTACCTCAGTTATAGATATATAGTTGCGGCCAATTTGCAAAACGAACATTGCCATGGATAGATTTTATCTTTCCTTACCACCCCACTTCCAGCTGATAGTAAATATGAAAGTGAACTGAAGATGAAGCTGCGTTGCAATCGACTACATATTTGGCCGATCCCTTAGGATCATCGTGGGAATCCTCGAGTCTGATGAGGCCATCTGGCATGTCTTGGCACTACTCCTGACTACGGCTTTGTGAAACGAAGAAGGCTTACAACGCGACGGTTCATCAGCTGGGGCCCTTATGGTCAAGTATCACATCACAGTCCGAATAACTTAGACTCCTTACAGTCCAAAGCCACTGAATCACCAGATCTGCGAACGCGCAGTGCACGTGATCTGAAAAAAAACCCGCGAATGGAGGCCCGTGCACGCTAAACCAGAACGGGGCTAGCGGCGCACACCCAAACATGGGCCGGCGCGCCGGGCAGAAGCCCCCAATGATATAAACCCGCCTGCGTGACCTCGAATCTGCTCTTGTGTACTGAATCTAATCCTTCCCCGCTGACTCAGCCTCGGATCCTCTCTCGGTGGTGTTGGGCGTTTTTCAATTTCGGACCGACAGCCCTTGAATCACACTTTGTGACACGAATGGTCGCGTTCTTTTCTTCCTCTTCTCTGTTTTCTCAACTAATTCGGGCGGCGCTGTTCACTCGGCATCAGAGTGACGGCCCGCCATGACCTCCCGGTAAGTACCCTCGCCCAATAATCACGCGTCTGTCACGTGAAACTGACCCATTGCTAGCCTTGACCGCCTGGTCACGTGAGTATTTATAGATTGCCATTTCCCTTTCATGATACTAATGACCATTGCAGGTTACTCGAGACTGGCAGCACTCAATTAATTCGGAATACTGCTGCTCAGCAACTGGGGGATGTACAGAAGCAGCATCCAGATGAGCTCTTCAACCTACTGGGTCGGATTCTCCCCTATCTCCGGTCAAAATCCTGGGATACTAGAACTGCTGCCGCCCGAGCCATCGGCCTGATCGTCTCGAATGCAGACGTATACGACCCAAATGAAGAAGATGGTCTACAGATAAAATCTGCGGCGGATGAAGATGACGTGGAGATCAAGTCCGAGATAAAATCGGAAGATCCCACCCCTACAGCTGATGGGCTCCTCCGCCTCGACACGCTGGACATCGCCTCCATCTTGAAGTACGGCAAGCGGCTACTCGGTAGCGCCGGAAAAGAGTATGAATACTCGTTGGCTTCGATGGACCCGGCCGCACGCCTCCAACATCAGAAGAAGACTCTGACGGGGCGGCTGGGTCTGGCGGGTGAGTACGTGGAGGAAGACCCGATTGATATCAGCGAGCCGGCCCCCAAGCCAGAGACACCAGCTCCGAAGAAAGAAACTACAACTGCGCCCATCTCTCGTGAAAACAGTTTACAGGATCTCGCAGCTAGGCGACCATCCTCGCCCGGCGATGCCGTGAAGGATGAATCGGGACTGAGCAAGCGGCAATTGAATCAACTTAAGCGAAAAAACAAACAGAATGCAAAGATGGGCGCCAACAAAGTTCGCGTGGTAGACCTATCTTCGCGACGGGTGTCGGAGAACGTCACCACTCCTGTGGCCACCCCCCATCCTGTCAAAACCGAAAATGGCGACGAACAAAACGGCGATTCCAAACCTGATTATTTCTCGCTTGAGCCAAATGCCGAAGACGATGACTCAAAACTTGTCACGGAATTCAAGGGTCCCATCGCACCGGAAAAACCCATTATACAACCAGAACTTGTCGACCAAGGCTCCGGATGGCCCCTGGAATGCATGTGCGAATTCTTGGCTATGGACATCTTTGATTCCAACTGGGAGGTTAGACATGGTGCAGCGATGGCTCTCCGTGAGGTGATTAGGGTACAGGGCCCGGCAGCTGGTCGGAGGGAAGGCAAAAGCAGAGAAGAGAACGACTCCCTGAACCGCCGGTGGCTGAATGACCTTGCATGCCGATTACTTTCTGTCCTTATGTTGGACCGCTTCGGTGACTACATTTCAGACAATGTCGTTGCTCCCATTCGGGAAACTGTCGGCCAGACCCTTGGTGCTCTCTTATCTCATTTGCCACCGAAGTCCGTTCGCCAGGTTTATCGATGCCTTTACCGTATCATTATGCAGACTGATCTTGGTCTTGAACGGCCAGTATGGGAAGTCTGCCATGGCGGTATGATCGGCCTGCGGTACCTGGTTGCAGTGCGAAAAGATCTGCTGGTCAAAGACTCCGGCATGATTGACGGCGTTCTCGAGGCTGTCATGAAGGGTCTGGCTGACTTCGACGACGACGTACGAGCTGTCAGCGCCGCAACACTTGTCCCCATCGCGGAGGAGTTTGTAACATCACGGACTGCTACTCTTGGCCTGCTGATGAACATTGTTTGGGACTGTCTTTCCAATCTACAGGACGATCTCAGTGCCAGTACGGGATCCGTCATGGACCTCCTAGCAAAGTTGTGTACCTTCAACCAAGTCCTGGACGCAATGAAGGCGAATGCAGCAGACGACCCCGAAGCTTCATTCGGCAAATTGGTTCCTCGCCTGTATCCGTTCCTGCGACACACGATTACGAGCGTTCGTTCCGCTGTTCTCCGTGCTCTCATGACCTTTTTGAAGCTAGAGGGAGAGGGCAGCACAGACTGGGTGGATGGCAAGGCTCTTCGTTTGATATTCCAGAATCTGCTGGTGGAGCGTAATGAGGGTGTCCTCAAGCTGTCTCTCCAAGTGTGGTCTGAACTTCTGAAAGCAATTGACAACCGTGGCTCTTTTACCTCCGACGCGGAACTTCCGAGCTCTGTTCAGCCTCTTGTCACTTTAACTCTCGGCCCGTTCGGTGTTCCCCGTTACCCTATTCCCATGAATGCTACGCTCTTCATCAAGCCCTCTGGAGTGCCATTCGCCGCCACCGCCGCCCCGCCTTCTGCCAAATCTTCACCCCCTGCTCCTACTCCTGGCGGCGAGCTTTCTAGACCCGGTCGCAGACGCAAGTCGGAGAAGAAAGAAGCAGCGCCGCCGCCTCCCTCAGCTCACAATGTGGATGGACACATGTTATCTGGAGACATCGATCTTGTCGGTGCAGACACGATGCTCAGATCCAAGATTTTTGCGGCGAAGGCGCTCGGCGAGTTATTGAGTGTTTGGGATAAGCATGGACTTCAAAGCTTTTGGCCGGAGATTCTGGATGGTCTCAACCTCCCAGCCTCGACATCTCAGCTTGCCTCAGCCATGGTTATGGAAGAGTATGCTCGTCTTTCTGGACCAGAGAGCAGGCACACTTCGTCCCTATGCGAGAAGCTTCGCCCAATCGTCGAAGGCGAACGTCCGTCATGGTACTCGGATATTTCCTGCTATCTTCATGTTGCTCGCGCACAGTGCCACTCGTTGCTTAATACTTTCCGGGATCATGCGCATGTGCCGCCTGCAAGACTGCCCATACTGGCTGTTGTTGTCCAGGGCGATGCTGAGGCAGGCCCCAACGCATTCTCCTTGGCAGATGCTGAGAAGATTGTTGGGTCCGACTTTGACCGCTTGAAGAAAAACCTGACACCAGCGCAGCGGATCACTGCCACTCAAGTTTTGACTGATACCCGTGCGACGGCGCAATCTGCTGTCGATGAGGCGAGACTTATGAGAGAACAGCGGGATATGCGTGTCCTGGCCGCCGCTGCAGGTGCCTTAGTGGCTCTGCGGGACATTCCCAAGCGGCCTGGCCACATAATCAAGGCCATGATGGATAGCGTCAAGAAGGAGGAGAATGTTGAGCTCCAGCAACGCTCCGCGACGGCGGTAGCAAGCCTCATTGAGCACTATACGACGGCCACCAAGCGTGGACCAGTGGACAAGATTATTGGAAACTTGGTCAAATACTGCTGCGTGGACACCTCCGAGACGCCCGAGTTCCCACACAATGCTCAACTGGAGCAATCGATCTTGTCGCTGCGCAAGGAAGAGGACCGACGAGACCATCCCGATGCAGCCAAGTTCGAGCGAGAGGCTAAGGAAGCCAGGATTATGCGACGGGGTGCTAAGGACGCGCTGGAGCAGTTGACCGTGAAGTTCGGTCCTGAGCTCCTGGAGAAGGTGCCCAACCTTGCATCATTGGTTGAGCAACCTCTGAAGACTGCACTTGAGGATGATCTGCCCGAAGATATCACCAACCCGGAGACCGAGCTTGGTCAGGAAGTTGTCGATGGACTGTCTACCTTGCGGGCTCTTCTCCCGAAGTTCGATCCTGGTCTGTACCCATGGGTTATTGGTCTCATGCCCATTATTGCCAAGGCCCTTCAATGCCGTCTCTCCGTGATTCGCTATGCCGCGGCAAAGTGTTTCGCTACTATTTGCAGCGTTATCACCGTGGACGGCATGACAATGTTGGTGGAGAAGGTGTTGCCAACAATCAATCACCAGTTAGATGTTCACCACCGACAAGGAGCCATTGAGTGCATTTACCATCTGATCCATGTGATGGAAGATGGAATTCTGCCCTATGTCATCTTCCTTGTGGTTCCCGTGCTAGGTCGCATGAGTGACTCTGACAATGATGTCCGCCTCTTGGCAACTACTTCGTTCGCAACCCTCGTGAAGCTGGTTCCTCTCGAAGCCGGTATTCCCGACCCCCCTGGTTTCTCTGAGGAGCTGCTCAAGGGTCGTGACCGGGAGAGGAAGTTTATGTCTCAGATGCTGGACGCGCGCAAGGTGGAGCCGTTCGAAATCCCGGTCGCTATCAAGGCTGAGCTACGACCTTACCAGCAAGATGGTGTCAATTGGCTCGCATTCCTCAACCGGTACAATCTCCACGGTATCCTTTGCGATGACATGGGTCTTGGTAAGACACTTCAGACCATTTGCATCGTTGCTAGTGATCACCACATGCGAGCGGAAGAGTTCGCCAAGAGCCAGGCTCCGGATTCTCGCAAGCTTCCGTCCTTGATTATCTGCCCGCCTTCGCTCTCTGGACACTGGCAGCAAGAAGTCAAGCAGTATGCCCCATTCCTCAATTGCATTGCGTACGTCGGTCCTCCGGCGGAGCGAGCAAGGCTCCAGGCCCAAATCGCCACGTCAGATGTGGTCGTGACGTCCTACGATGTCTGCCGCAATGACAACGATGTGCTCAATCCAATCAACTGGAACTACTGTGTTCTTGATGAAGGCCATCTGATCAAGAACCCCAAGGCAAAGATCACAACTTCTGTCAAGCGGCTACTCAGCAACCACCGCTTGATCCTTTCTGGTACGCCCATTCAGAACAACGTGCTTGAGCTATGGTCTCTGTTTGACTTCTTGATGCCTGGATTCCTTGGCAGCGAGAGGGTCTTCTTGGACCGTTTCGCTAAGCCCATTGCTGCCAGCCGCTTCAGTAAATCTTCGTCCAAGGAACAGGAGGCGGGCGCTTTGGCGATCGAAGCCCTGCACAAGCAGGTGTTGCCGTTCCTGCTTCGTCGTTTGAAGGAAGAGGTATTAAATGACTTGCCTCCCAAGATCATTCAGAACTACTACTGCGACCCCAGTGATCTGCAGAAGAAGCTCTTTGAAGACTTTAGCAAGAAAGAGCAGAAGGAGCTACAAGAGAAGGTGGGCAGTGCAGAGCGTTCCGACAAGGAGCACATCTTCCAGGCTTTGCAGTACATGCGTCGTTTGTGCAATTCGCCTGCACTGGTCGTCAAGGAAGGACACAAGCAGTACAACGAAGTCCAGACCTTCCTGACAAACAAGCGCTCTAATATCAGGGATGTCTCGCATGCTCCCAAGCTCACTGCCCTGCGTGACCTGCTCGTCGACTGCGGTATTGGTCTGGACCCCTCGGCTGAGGGTGAGTTGGACACAGGTGCAAGCTACGTTAGCCCGCACCGCGCTCTTGTCTTCTGTCAGATGAAGGAGATGTTGGATATTGTGCAAAATGATGTTCTCAAGAAGTTGCTTCCATCTGTCCAATACCTGCGCCTGGATGGCGGTGTTGAGGCTACCAAGCGCCAAGACATTGTCAATCGCTTCAACACCGATCCTAGTTATGACGTGCTCCTTCTTACCACCAGCGTTGGTGGGTTGGGTCTCAACCTGACGGGAGCAGACACCGTCATTTTCGTCGAGCATGACTGGAACCCCCAAAAGGATATCCAGGCCATGGACCGCGCTCATCGTATCGGCCAGAAGAAGGTCGTTAACGTGTACCGCCTGATCACGAGAGGTACCCTGGAGGAGAAGATCTTGAAGTAAGTTCCACCTATACCCTTCCCTACTACATGTCACTTAGCAGCCGCTAACACCAACTTTTCTGCAGTCTGCAACGATTCAAGATTGATGTCGCCTCCACAGTGGTTAATCAACAAAACGCGGGCTTAGGCACAATGGACACGGACCAATTACTTGACCTTTTCAATCTCAGCGAAACGGCAGAATCAGCCGAGAAACCAAGCGACCAGGCCGGCAATGAAGTTGACATGGTCGATATCGACGGCGAGGTCAAAGAGAAGGGAAAGAAGGGCTGGCTCGATGACTTAGGCGAGCTCTGGGATGACCGCCAGTACCAGGAGGAATACAACCTGGATTCATTCCTGGAGACGATGAAAAATTGATCTCGTTTGCCCAACTCAGCACCTGGCCTTGTCGTGAAGGCTTTTCACTTCCCTTGACCCTCATTCCCTCCTACCCATCTTTCTACCCACCTTGCTACCCACCTTGCAACCCACCTTGCCACCCATCTTCCTATCCACCTTCCTATCCATCTTCCTACCCATCTTCCTACCCATCTTCCTACCTCATGATTGCCGCGTTTATGTCCTATGCTTTCCGATTTTCGCAGATGAGGATACTTTGTGCATCAGCGGTTAATGTTTCATTTGCCTCGGATCTTCTAAAGGGTGGTTATCTGCGTTTTCTCCCATTTTTTTTTTATATTATTTTCTTCGACCCCTTATGTATTTCTAGATTGCCTTTACCCCCACGACGTACGATACTTGCATGTAAATAGAGAAAGAGACATTTCTCACGCTTACACTTTGGTGCTTTCACCGTAGATTGTATGTCGATTTTTAACATCTAGGAAGTAGCTAGCGTTTCTTGATGAACATTGGATGGGGCGGATGGGGCGGATGGGGCAGGATGTTTAATTAGAGCATGTTACGTTCTTATTCGACGAAGATTACTCGCGCATGCTACAGAAGACCAGGAAGTCCAAGAGCAGACAGTCTTAAGTCATTAGTTCATAACATGAGCCTAGAAAAGCAGCCATGCCGTGAAGTCACACCACCTTATTCATTCTCCAACGCTTTGCCACAACATCGAATCAAGCCACAAGAGCACAAGTCCGGTGTGAAAAGACGATAATACCGTTCGAAAGCGCGGGGAACAGAGGTAATGGATACTTCAAGCAGCAGGCAAAAACCTCCAGATAAAAAAAATACACAAACACCGTGACCCCGCCCCGAGGAAAAACAACCTGTTGATGCATCCCAGGCGCCAAAGATATCTGCCAAACAGTCCGGAGTGCGAGGGCAAATATGTCAAACGGAAAAGTGAAGAAGGAAAGATCAGACATCGAAAAAGGGAAAAAAGAGCTGGGCAATGAAACCCAGAAGAACAGAATTAGGTACACATAGAAGAAAAGGCGATCCGCGTCAGTTAAAGGTAAATGACCGCAAGCAAATTGTGAAGAAAAAGACAATGAGGAATCGAAACTCAAGGATTGAGATCAAAATGCTCGCTGAAAGGCCCCCTGAAGCAGATTGATTCTTTATCCTTGCTCCAACACGTCAGGCGTGTTCTAAACATACCATACTTAAGCACCAGTGCGGCTCTTCGGCTTGGAGAGCATGTTCAAACGACTCAGACTGAGTACGCCACGAGATTTTTGCTTCGCACTTGCAGTTGCACTAGTAGGAGTGCCCAAGCGACCAGAGACGGAGCGGCTGGGAGTCTTGATAGGGCGGTTCTTGACAGGGCTGGGAGTGGGAGGGTTCGCCTTCAAGCGCTTGGTGCCACGCTCCTCGGTGTGCGCATCAGCCGGCGGCACATTTTCGCTATCAGCGTTCGACTCGTCGTCAACCTCATCCCGATGCCTCTTCTTGTTGCCGATCCCATGGGCAATGCTGTGGGCCACAATCGGAAGTTCAGGATAACCGGGCCCCTGCTCACCTGCATCGGACTTGCGGACGTGGCGGATGCTGGGTGACTTGGGCGGGGCAGGGTTTGTGTTCGCCGAAGGTGCGTTATGCTCGGGAGTGAGGGCAGGGAGGGTAGGGTAAACAACCTCAGACATGTTGGAGCGAGAAGGAGTGGTAGGGATCTTAGACCGAGAAGGCGAATGGGAAAGCTCGTAGCGCGACTTCACGCTTGGAGTGAACTCGACATGCTTCTTGGGAGATGGGGTCGGTGCCGAGTCGGTCAATTCACCGTTGGCCAGGAGCAAATCCGGGTTGAAGTCGGGAGCAGCTGCATGAGTGCCAGAAGCGATCTTGCTTGGATCACAAGAAAACAAAGGCTGGCGTCTGCGCAGGATAGATTTGAGGTTGCTAAAGCTGGGAAAGTTGCCCTTGATCCTCGGGTTGAAATCAGTTCGCGGAGTTCGGGGGGACGTCACAGCCTTGGTAGAGGGAGACCTTGCCAGGGAGGGTATCAACGTTGTCTTGGGGGCCTTGATGCTAGTCGACGTGGAGCGTGCCATGGATGCCCTGGTCGGGGTCATGAGGGAACTGCGGATAGCCGCGCGGGGACGAGGACCAGCAGATTTTTGAGTGGGAAGCTTCGAGGGTTGAGGACGGCTGGTCGATGTATCCTCGGAAGAGTTGTGCTTGGCACGCTTGGTGGTAGCAGAAGGCGAGGTTGAGACGGCGGATTTCGATGGAGATCGCGGAAGGGACGAAGCCGGAGCATCAGGTTCGTCAAGCTGTGCCTTGGACTTGGTTCGCTTCAGCGACTTGGTAGTGGTGACGGGCTGGAAGCGACCAGGCGTGGCCCGGAAAGAAGAGGCATGACCGGCGATGGAATCCATCTTCTTGAACTCGGCCATATGCACATCACTGAACCGGCTTGCCTTGCCTTTGGGCATCGCAATCTTCCGGTCGCCATGATTCTGGCCGGATTGATGGCTGTCCTCGCTCTGCTTAGATTTGTCGAAGATCATCTGCGACTTGATGCGTGTAACTTCGCCTCGAACACTCTCCATAAGCCTCTTGGCCTCCTCGCTAAGTTCGGAATCCTGGCCAAACTTGAACTCGTAACCAGGAGTGCCAAACTGGGAGGGAGCTGGAGAAGCCTTGGATTTGGAAGGAGTCTTGTCAAGGGCGTCAATTGGGTTACCATTGGCGTCTTTCTTGATCGGGTTGAAGCCAAGGATCAGACCGGAGTCGGCTTGTTTAGTGGTGCTTTGATGTGCTTTGCTGGGGTGCATCTCCGAGCGAGGTGGACGAACAGCAGATCCGGTGGTAGGAGTACGTGCCTCAGCCATCTTCGCGGCGGTAATTGGAGTCTTCTGGGGTGTCTTCTTGGTTATGGGAGTGTGGACGGTAGGGTAAACATCGCGGGGCGATTCGTCGCGTTCCTCGAGAGATGTAAGACGAGAAATCGAATCGGGCTGAGGGGAGTTCTCCTGTGTCTGATATCGAGTGGTGTTAGAGGAAATTGACATCAACCACGGTGACGTCTCGAACGGACGTTGCCGAGCATTTACCTCAGGTTGAGCGCTGACGCTACGAAGGCGAGCGGAGCGGCGAACCGCCATTGTTGAAGATGAGATGTAAGATGGAATGGATTGCAAGGAGATAAGTGGTAGGAAGGTCTGTCGAGCCCAGCCGAGTCGAAGGGAGGAGTCGGTGAGGCGAAACGGTGATTCGATGATGCGATGTTTGGGCGCCGGAACGTAAACAAACGCGCTTGACGTCACATGACTAATCCGATCTATGGCCAATTTTGGCTTCAAAGCCTTTGCTTAAGTAATTCGCTACTAAGTTGCCGTTGAATTAAATAGTGAGGTACTCTGGAATTTAGCTTGCTTACATTAAGCATCTTCCAAGACGTAGATCACCGTTGCCTTCCCCCCCCCTCTCGGGCAGGAGCCTCTTTATGGTCGCAAAGGGATTAGTGTGATTCAAATATTGTGCTGACGCGGTCCACACCCCGCCATATTTCTTTTGTTCTATCTCCAAATCAGCTTTTTGTCGTAATTATCTTCTGAACTCCGAAGAGATGGGGCCCAACGAGCCTTACATCTACCCTCCACAGGGCCAACACACACACTCTTTCATCATGTTACATGGACGTGGGGGCAACGGTGCCGAGTTTTGTGAGCAACTGTTCTGGTCTGTCACCTCGCAAATGAAGAACTTGCCCGATAACTTTCCCAACTTCCGCTGGGTATTTCCAAGCTCAGACAAGCGTTTCAGTACTATCTCTCAAGAGCAGGAGCAATCCTGGTTTGATATCTACTCTCTAACGGAACCCGGGACGCAACGAGAACTCCAAGTGGAAGGCCTTAGGCAGTCCGTCTTGAAGATCTTAGATATCCTGAATGATGAAATAGAGCTCGTGGGTGACCCAAGACGTGTCTTTCTCGGAGGCATCAGCCAGGGGATGGCGACTGCGTTGTGGACGTTCCTGTGTGCACCAGGCCGCATCAAAGGACCGCTCGGGGGAGTGGTAGGATTCTGTGGCTGGCTTCCTTTTGCTGAGCCGGCGGAGACTTTGATTCAGCGCCAACAAGCAGAGAACTTGCTTCGGCAATACTCGATCAGCGGCAGCGGGCTCTTGAGTGAATCTAGTAGGCTTGACAAACGACTCCAGCTATCCAAGTTATTCCTCGACACCATTGCCGGAGCCAACGTCCATCAAGTTACTGAAGATATTGAAATATCCGTGCTATCGACGCCAGTGTTCTTGAGCCATGGCGCAGATGACCGACGTGTTTCCGTCAGATTGTTTCGCCAGGCACTACACATTCTACAGGACGTCGGCATCTCCGCTGAATGGAAAGAATTCACCGGTGCAGAGGCAGAAGGCCACTGGATAAAGCAGCCGGAGGGAATAGAGCAGATCGTCGAGTTCATTCAGCGGCAGCTATGAGTTGTACCTCGTTGGTCAAATCTCGGTGTTCGAGCTAGTTGGAAAGGTTTCTTGGGTCTAAACTGTTAGCGCGGGGACTAAGCTGTTAATGGCACCCTCTGAAAATACTACTCTACCCAACTCATGAATGCAACTCACCTCATATCTTGACCAATGCTCAAGAATAAACACGAGCACCATGAGGGCGCCAGAAGAGATATCTTATATATGGGACCTTGTTTTCCGGGTAAGATCCCAATACTTATGCATCTCCCGAACCGTTGTCCTGAAGGCGAAAATACAGGTGTCCACTCGAGAGGAGCTCAAAACGCTGTGCGAGGTGTGCAAGTTGTTTAACGACATCGCCACGCCAATCTTGTACCGATCGGTCATACTCCGCAAGTCAAAGACTACCGGCGAGAACTGGGATGTATTACCCTACGATGTTGACGATCCAGCCAAAGCCAAAGATCTGTCATGTAGCCTCTTTTACCGACTTCTGCACGACGAGAAGATAAGAGCTCGGACGCGTGAATTGGCGCTCGCAAGTATAGAAGATGAAGCAGATATGGTGATTTTTTGCCAAAAGCTCAAGCATCCCGACGATTCGTTGACTAGCTTAGTGAAGCAAATGCCTAATCTTGACAATATCTAGTAAGATAATCCTCTCCGTTCCGCATGACTACTGCGCAGAGTTTTATGCACTTGACTGGTCATCTTTATTAAACGAGAGTATAGCTTTCACGGCAAATTTCCCTTGACGGAGAGGTTTCTGAGTGCATTGAACGAACACAAAAGATCGCCGAGTCTTCATCTGCTCGATTACCATCACATGAGGCAAATCAGTGCCCCGATACCGAGTGTACGGACGCTGCATATCCGAGTCCCTACTAATATATCCCATTATGTGGAGGGCCGGTGGAGCATGCTTCAATCCTTTTCGATGTGTTTGTTGCATATCCAAACCTCGACGATCTATGCTATGCGTCTCGGTCATCCGATATAAAAGCACTTATATCATGGGGGCCCGCGGTGTTCCCGTTTCGAGAAATATCTTAAAATTTATCTCGCCTGAAAACACTTCCGACCTATTTGAGCCGAGTCTTTCCTTGAATGGCTACGTGCTTGGACATGAAGCCTCCTTTTGGTGAGAGCAGTTTCCCTGGCATAACCTGCGATCTCTCAGTTTGGGTCCAGACGACAACCCAGGTTTCCTTGAGAATGCCGGCGGCTGTGTACAGAATCTAACCAGTTTCACCATCACACGGTTTGGCGAACGAACCGCCATGACCCCCCCATACTGGGCTTGACTCGTTCTTGTCTTTCTTCCATACCTTGAAAAGACTGACCGCCAAGGGATATGTCCCTTCGGTACATGCCGTGGCTCATCACCCCGATCTGAAACACCTTTGCCTGCATGCGATCGAGCATCCCGACCGGGAAAGACCAGTTCTCATTGTGACGGACATGGAGTTCTTGGACCAGTCCTGTCCCAATCTAACTACACTGGAGATTGACATGAATTCGGATGGTATATTGGTTAGTTTCATGGGGTATCGAATTTGACGTAAGCTAATCAGAAGTCCCTATAGCCTGGCCCACTCATTGATCCCTTGGCAATAAGATTCCTCAACCTTCGCCAGCTATCCATTCATGTCGAGCTGGGGCTCCGGCGAATGGAATTGGAATGGCATTTGAAAAAGCAATTGGGACGACAACTGAAAAAACGGCAAATGAGGCAGAGCCCGAGAGAGCAATGCGCAGACGACTCTGACGAGTCATGGGATGAGATGGATAGAGCGGATTACGAAGATTGCAAAGAAGAATGGATGGCGTCGGTTTTGACCGAATCCAAAGCGCAAGACTTTGGAAAGCGCTTCTTTGGTCGGAGACACGAACCTTCGAGATTTGAGAAGATACCTTTGAGAACAGGCGAGAAGATGCGACATTTTCCGCAACGGCCGGCAGGCTATTCACTCGATGAAGATCACTATGAGAGAATCTTCGAAATATATTCTCCGAAGAAAAAGGGAGACGAGCCATTTCTCAAAGAATTGGAATCTGAAAGAGTTCGAATGGCTCGAGAAATAGATGAAAAGCTTGATCGCATGTTTAGGCCAATCAGACGTGTATAATTAATCTCCCAGGGGGCTAATTCTGGCTTTGATCATCTCAGGCACTTGCCATCCCGGGGCCGTGACAGGCTTCAGGAAAAGAAATCCGTAAATAGATTTTACCGTTCATCTAAGCACAATCTCTCAAAAGCTTCACGGCCCTTTTCATCCAAATTTGGGTATTTTCGCAAAAGACGCAAATCCTTCCAGAAAACCTTTGCGTCGGTATGTCCATCTCCGTGTACATCCAAACGCTCTTCAAGCAGCATTTTCCACTCGGCATCCTCCTCAGTCCATCCCCAAGAAGCTGAAACATATTCATACCATATTGGATAATAGGCAGTAAATTCCCAATCAAGGATTCCAGCCAAGACTCCATTTTTAACCATAATATTGCCCAAATTGAGGTCGCAATGAGTGAGGACATAGGGCTCACACATTGGCAACCGTTTCTTTAGGGTTTCCAAGGCTTGTTGAGGAAATGTACTCTTAGGTGGATTGTGGAGGGTGCGGCTTATAGAATCCCAGGGTTCGAGATCAGAGTGAAAAGGTCCGTGAGGCTCACGATCAGAGAAAGTAACGCCGGTTAGAAAGGATTTTGATCAACACTTTGTATAGATCTTCTATTATGAAAATGTTCTACTATTTTTTGAGACAAACAAAGCTATCTAAGTACCATCGTGGTAGGCAGTGGTCCTTCAGATCCTCTTTATCTTACTACCTACATTGTCTCGCTGCGCTTAGCTATTGATTGCTTCCCAAATGTTACTGACTCCCTCGCGTAGTTCCCGACAAAATCTAACCTACATATTCCTATTACCAATCCCCTCGTGTCGCACAAAAGGGCGGTCTATCCACTAGGTATGTTTTGGAACATAAGTATACTGGCACTACGGCTATATGAGGCGTATGTAGCTTAGCTTTATCCCATATACATGGGCACTAGATTATGGGAGTGGTGGCATGCCACGAAATTGATTAGCTCCTTCAGAGGGACTGATCCAACTGATGCGTCCATCAGTGTATATCTCCGCCTCAGGCTTGTGCTCATTCAGAATTCCGATATCATCCAGTATTCCTGCCCGGAGGATTATTGTCTCGTCCGGAGTTCCGGTAGACTTCATTTTCAGCCCATAGAGCGGCGTTCCTACGGATATCGTCAGTTATGCCATATCAAACTCAGTTTAATAGTACACACCGCAGTCTGAACAGAAGTAGTTCTTAATATGATTTCCACTGTCCGACGTTTTTGCCACTTCTTTAGGACTTCCAGTGATTTTCAGATCGGCACTTTTGACGACAAAATTATACGTGTAGAGAGTGCCGGTAAGTTTGCGACAATCAAAACAGTGGCAAAGTGCCTGTTGAAAGAAAGTATAATGTTAAGTTCATGAAAACAATCCCTACCCCTGACATACACTAACCGATGTTATAGGCTGACCACTATACTGGATCCGAACCTTGCCGCAAAAACAGCCACCAACAATCATTTTCAAAGAGCAATGTCTGGCGCTATGATGCTAAAAAAAGGGAAAGGGGCTTTACGAAGAGAAATCAAAAGGTGTCTCCTATGAAGTTGGTCCGGGCGAACTTTTGCCCGGAGCACAACGGCAGCATTAGAGCCGCTTACAGAATAGGCTGAGTTTTGTTGACCCCAACGTAAGAATGTTGGGTATGGACATTGACCCAGGATTTTGGCGGGGTAGGAGGGCATGATTGCTTTTGACTTGTATCAAGTTCTTGCTACAAGCATTTTTGAACACCCGGTTACTGCACTTAGCTGATTCAACCATTTGAGTTGTGGTTCGGTACTTCGTATTTTACCACGAATAAACTGTATCTTTGTCGGGAGAGGATAGTTTCGTTGCAATCATATGCCTAAGACTCTAGTCACTGTCGATCTAGTGATGAAAGAGAATGGTGGATGCCAAGGCATGGAGGGGTCTTGAGGTAGGAATGTAAAGGAGTGTCGTGTAAAGTACGATATTATACTTAAAGCGGTGGTTCTGGGGCAAAAAGGAATATATTAGAAAAGGATTATTTAACAGTGAACAGGAAGGCCAGAGAGGTAATGCATGTATGGCAGCCTCCTGTAAAATATTGGGCCTGGGCCTGGGCCTGGGCCTGGGTAACGGAATGAACTGAGGATCGACCACCATTCCCCTTTTGGATAAGCGTGTTTTGAATCAAGGGTTCGCAGATTGATGCGAAAGATTGTTGTGGTAAAACTAACTTCGAATAATATTGTACACCATGTTCTCAGGTCCATGTTTTATTTAGTGAGTCAATAGTAAACGGGGCGGGCTCATCGCCCGAAACGGATACGGAACCCGCCTCATAAAAACGTCAAGATGATGCCACGAGACCAGATCTGCGGAGCGAATCAAAACGATAAGCCTCCAGTGGCGTATCTGCTACTCCGTGGATTCCGTTGATTTGAATCACAATCAAGGGTATTTGTGGCCAGGAAGCACCCGGCTAGAGATCCTACTGACCCGAAGATGTGCGGGGTAAACGGGAAGGAAAGCCGAGCCGATCACCTGAGATCTATGAAGTAAAGATAAGGCTGAAAACAGTCCGTCATCGCGTCTCTCTCTCGAGAACCGAGTTTAATTGCCTCTTTCGTCTCTCGCAATGTCGTCCATCCAAACTAAGGCGATGGGTGTACAAAAGCGGCAGAAGAACCCGAATCGTTGCAAGCCGAAATCCAAGGGCGGCTGTCAAAGGTGCAAGCAGCGGAGAGTAAGTCGAGGTGAACCATATACAGCTGTTGCTACTAAAATCCCGCCCATGTCCTTATTTTACTGACTCGTTCCAAGCGTAGATGTGATGAGACAAGACCTAGTTGTCAGGAATGTGTGAAAAAGGGCTTTGAATGCCCCGGGTATCAGAAAAAGCCGCTCCAGTGGCGATACGTTTTCCACGAAAGCGAGGAAGAAGCTTCACCAGAAAAGGAGACCATTTCTTTTGTACATTCGCAGCCTGAGATCCAAGTACGAGAAGAAGATCAGGTTGAGCATGTGCAGGAGCTGCAAGACCTCTGGGATGAAGCCAACTCGACATTATTCAACCAATTACCGGGCTTCGATGCCTCGGTGAACGTCTGGGAGAAGAACCAGACCGGATCAAGGGATACCTCGATTGTTAAAGATGGTTCTCAATCAGACAGCCTGGCAATACTGCACCGTCGCCTGGCAAACCTCGCAATACCGTCCTTTCTCATCCACACGCCGGCCATCTTAGTACAATATTATTTCGACTACGTCTGCAAGTCATGGTCATCGTTTGATTCACCATTGAACCCTTTCAGGATCATAGTCAGTCGTCTATGGAGCCGGAATGCGGCTATTTACTACGCGATTCAAAGCATGGCCGCGGCATCGCTGGCCAACGACTTCCCCGGGATGAGAGCGATTGGAATCCAGACGCAGCAGCAAGCAATTGCGTGTCTCCGGAACAACCCAAGAGTAGGAATGCTACACCGGGATAATCAAGACGACGAGTTTTTCTTGGCTCTCCTCATGATCGGATGCACGACATCTTGGCACGACGCGGCTGATTTGGGACTGGAGTATCTGAAGGAAGCCAAAGACTATCTCGAACAACACCAACGTATGTGCCAGAATCCCGAATCAACGCTTGCCAAGCAGTATCCATTGTTCCGGCAGTGTCTTATGTATTGGAACATGTTGGCTGCCTTTGTGGCAGAGGACTCGTTGCTTCTGAATGGAGAGAGCGTTCTGGAGAGACCCGACTCGGAGACATCTGTCTATCTGGTAGATGGCCAGGCTCTCCCTCACCCATGGACTGGGCCGCTATCCAAAGCACTGAGCATATTTTACCAGACTGCGCGAATAGTCCGGGCCGCGCGGATCTCATCTCGAACGCGTGGGCACGAGATCGATCTGACACTTTTCGACTTTGATTCCTTGGTTGAGGAGCTTGACCTGCAAAAGGATGCCGGGCGTCTCGAAGACGAGATTCTGTTCACTGGTCTCTCGTCTTTCTGCGGGCCCGTTGACACCGGGGATACAGACACGCCTCCTGCTCATTTTATTACTCTGGCAGAGGCTTATCGGTGTGCCGCGCTCCTGCAAATCTATCACGTCTTTCCGGACATCCTCGAAGAGCGGTTACGCCTGAATGAGAGACCCGGGATTGAGGTCCCGGCATTATTCCTCCTCCTGTTCCCGATGAGAGAGAGCTCCCTAGTCCCGTCAGTCGAAGAAGCTCGTCGCATCCTAGCACTACATATTGTGTCACTCCTGGACCAACTCCCCTCGACATCAGGAACCAGGTGTATGCACCCCATTCTTCTGGCTTGCATTTCTAGCGATCTTGTGTTTTCCAATCAATCTTTGCTCGGGCCCGCTGCGAATGCGATTTCTTGCCTTAATACTCTGGATATTGAAATTGCGCAGGCTAGACGGAAAATTAGCTTGTGGCTGTCAGAGCTCAGTTTGATCCTGCCGAAGCTACGATTGCAACGTGTAGCAAAGATTGTGCATGGGACTTGGGATCGGGCAGACTGTGGGATGGGTCAGTACTGGCTGGATACAATGATCGATCGGAACCTTGAGACTATTATGGGATGATAATGATCTTCATTGTTCCGTATGATGTACTTCCACGACTATAGAAATTGATAAAATCGATCTTTGTTCGTTGGCTTGTATTACTCTGTCTTGAGAGATAACTTTCATTTATAGAAAAAGGTACCGCCAGCCGATTAGCCTGTTTGTAGGACAGCCATAACCCACTTCTTCATACAACCCTGCCAGCTGCTCTCAATGACGGCGCAGTTCTAGGTCGACTAAAGGGAGGCGTTCTTCTGTTTACGCCATTCGCCGTCCCAGAGCGATGCCGATCACGTGATCGGGCATGCATGGCTCCGGTTTGGATAAAAAGAGTTGACATCCGATGGCCTGCGTGACTGAGAAGTCTGTGTTCTACGAGTCAAAGAAAAGTCCAAAAAGGTCCTGTACATGTGACCTAGTTGTCACCCTGCTCACCTGATCGAGAACATTTGGACGGTGTCTCCGGCCAATCCAAAGTCGGATTCGATGGCGAAACGGCCGAAACTGGAACCGACAGGGATTTGTGCGGATCGGTTTCCCCAAGATTACTATGATCCAGAGGGTGAATGGGCATCATCGAGATCTGATTGTGATGGATGACCTTTCGCCCTACGGAGGCTGCATTAAGCGCCTTGAGCGCCATAAAAGAACCAATCATTTCAAAGCAACCTGAAAAAGCAAACAACCGGGAAACACTTTCCAAGCTGATGTCGGGAAATTTGCCGAAAGTATCACAGAATCACTTATAAAGAAGTCGAAGCGCAGGAACACGAGAAAATGTACAAATTCCACATTCGCCGCGTAACTCTAATTCGATCCCCTTTGGACTTGGGTTGCTTTTTTCTAGAGTAACTGTTGATTTGCAACGCTTTTTTGACTCGGTCATGCCTTTCTCGCGCTCAATCACCGTTGTCGGATGCCATTCCGAAGGCGAGGTAGGCGATGTCATTACCGGAGGCGTTCTGGACGTTCCGGGCAATACGATGTACGACAAGCTCGTTCACATTTCGACAAAGAAAGATTACATCCGCCAATTACTACTGAATGAACCACGAGGCCGCGCTTCGATGAACACCAATCTCATTCTTCCGCCCTGTGACCCACGCGCGGATGCCGGCTTCTTGATCATGGAAAGCGAGGAGTATGCACCCATGTCAGGATCAAACACAATCTGTACCACCACTGTATTATTGGAAACTGGAATGATCCCAATGAAGGAGCCCATCACTGAGGTGGCTTTGGATACTGCTGCCGGCTTGATCACCGTGACTGCCGAGTGTGAAGCGGGAAAGTGCAAGAGCGTGGAATTCAGCAATGTCCCTGCTTTCGTCCTTCAGCTCGATTTTAAAGTGATAGTCCCTGGACTCGGTGAAGTCTCGGTCGACATAGCATATGGCGGAATGATGTACGTTCTAGTCGAGGCGGCTTCGTTCGGGTTGGCAGTCAGCAATGAGCATTCTCGTCAACTAGTCGAGATTGGAGAGCGAATCAAACGGGCGGTGGAGATGGCTTATACTCCCATTCACCCCGAGAACCCCGGCATTACGGGATTCAGTGTGATAGAATTTACCGAGCCTTTGGAAATCGAAGATGGCTGCAAGGCCGCAAGTAATGCAGTGGTTGTCTCTCCCGGGCGATTTGACCGTAGCCCTTGCGGCACAGGAACATGTGCTCGACTGGCGGTGATGCACGCCCGAGGTGAAATCAAAGAGGGGGAGATCTTCAAGCACAGAAGCATCATTGGCACTGAATTTGTCAGTCGAATCCGTGGAGTTACCAAAGTTGGCAACTATCCCGCTGTCCTACCCACGGTGAAAGGTAGAGCTTGGATCACCAGCTTCAAGCAAGTGGTTCTTGATTCGACAGACCCGTTTCCCGAGGGCTTCAGAGTAGGCGACCAATGGCACATGCCCCCGAACTAAAGGTATCTGCCCTGCCATGGCCAAAGTCTTGGAGTGCACGAAATCATGTATCAATCTGCCTTGTTGAACGGACAAACTTGGAAGGAGATGGTGTCAACCAAGTTGTTTTCATCTTGAAGCACCGTGGCCCCTTCCTCCCTCTTTCCCACCTTCAATCGGCCTTCGATTTTACCTCGTGCCTTTGCCAGTCCACGACTTCGCGATATCTTCACTTTAATCTCACTTAATTTACTTCTCGCCTGGCCTTGATCATTTCTCGTGTCGCCTGACTCCTGTCAGTCTTTTCTCTACCTAAACGCTTACAATCTAATCTGCTTTACTTGCTCTAGCTCTCTGGTTTTTCTTAAATAAAATTGTATCATTGATGGCAAAGAAACCGAGGATGGAGGAGAGACAAAGAGAAAGAGAAAGACCACCGCGTAGAGTCTGCTTTTCTTCTAGAGTCTATATTGTCAAATCATCACTACAAACAGAAAGGAATCTCATCGTCTGTTAGGTTGGGGTCTTCTGTCTCAAGTAAAGTGCCAAGTGTATGTTTCATTCGAGATGCCAACTTTTTCGAGTCGGCCGCAGAGTACAACTGGAAGGGGCATAAATAGCTTTCCCAACAGGAAGTCTCAATGCAGGGCTGTACGGCAATCAAATATTTCTCCGGTTGATGTGTCCAATTCAAGTTCGCAGTCATTAGCTTCGGCGAGCATACGCAGAGAATCTTTGTGACGCCTCGGAGCACCGCTCGGGGTCTAAACAACCCGCTCTGATTTCTAAGCGGACCGTTAAAAAGGGTTGCCTGACGCGCATTTCGGTAAATGCAAAATACGGATCGTTTTCTGAATTCGAACACCGCTATAGTTTGGCCAATAATATGGATTCTAAGTTTTTCAGCAGGTGGTGAGAATCTTACATCACTGTGAGAAGTCGGATATGTAGAAGCCCGAGTACCGACTTCGGTCTCCCGACTCCGTCTGAATGAGACACGGCACAAGTATAAAGAACGTCGACTCGAATATCCACCCACAAAACTCTCAAGAGATATTCGTCCTCTCTATTAAAATCTCCGCAGCGTATTAACCTTTTGTCATGGCTTCTACCACTGCTATCGTATTCGGCCCCACGGGCCACGTCGGCTCTGTTACTGCCCGCACTGCGCAACAGCTCGGTGCAAAGGTGGCTCTCGCTATGCGTGATCCTCAAAAGCCCATTCGAGGTCTCACATCAGCGCAAGAGAAAGCCGGGGGCTTTGAAAGGGTTCAAGCCGATCTCACCAAGCCCGAAACTATCGAGGCTGCTGTGCGCGCGACTGGAGCTAAGCGTGCCTTCATATATCTTGCACATGGCACGCCTGACCACATGAAACAAACTATTCAAACACTGAAGGCTTCTGGTATTGAGTTCGTTGTCTTCCTGAGCAGCCTCAGTGTGCAGGGTGACATCAGAAAGATCCCACCGACAAGTTTCATACCATTTGCCCATGCGCAGGTTGAAATCAGCCTTGACGAAATATTTGGCAGCGATGGCTATATTGCACTTCGGCCAGGATATTTTAGCACCAACGTAGATTGGTGGGTGGGCATGATTCGCGAAGGGGAGGTGAAAATTGCTTATCCGGACGCCAAATTCGACTGGATCTCGCCCGAAGATATTGGCAAGGCGGCCGGAATGCTGCTTGTTAAAGGAATACGGGCGGTTGAAGGCGCCGAAGAGCACAACTCTATCCCTCTTTGCGGACCAAAGCTAGTGTCCCAGAGAGAGGCCGCTTGCATATTTGGCAAGGCGCTTGGCAAAGATATCAAGGTCACGGAGCTGGATGAGGAAGAGGCTGTGAAAAACATGTCGAATATTGGTGTACCGGAGTTTGTGGCGAAGACGCTGGTTAAGGCTATGGGAGCGAAAGAGAGAGGCGAAGATGGCGCTGACCCGTTTGGAGGAGAGACGTACAAGAAGGCGGCCGCTAACCTTCAGAAGTACGCCGGACGGGCCTCAAGCTTGGAGGAGTGGACCGAGGCAAACAAGGATATATTCGATATTTGAGTGGACGATCAAAATTGCAAGCAAATAGATTGAGAGGAAAGCCAGAAATTTAAGATACGAATTATGGCATTATTGTGCTAGATGTCGCCATCGATATCTACAAGCATCTTTAGGTTTTAATGGCAAATATCTCCACCCATACTTACCAAAAGACTCTACAATAGATTCTCCGCAATTATATATTTCAGAAACACAAATTTCAGCCGGATTTATTAATCGAAGTATAGATATCTAGCTACCCAGAACTAATATAGGTGACGGACGGGGTGGAGGTTTCACCCCGTCACCCCAAGAACGGCTACTTGATTCAAAGCCCAAAAGGATATGTTTCTCCTTTGCCAAGTGGTGTTGCAGGCTGGATAGTCTCCAGGGGCTTCACAGCCTCGGTTCGATCGAAGAAGATGAAGCCATCGAACTGTTTATGAAGGGACGCCTGAGAATAATGGGAGACATTTTCCGTCTGAGGCCTGTATATCACACCAATAAAGCGCTCGAGACGGCTCTCCTTTGACAAGGCATCACGTAGTGCGGGCTCATGACGACCACGTCGGAGATCAAGGAGAAAGCTTTCGACGCCTGCGTTATGGGCCAGTCTTTCCCAGCTATCATCTCTCGAAGGTCGAACCTTCATGACTTCCATGTCCTCGTCCCACTCGTGTGCTGCCGCAACGGTGCCTGTATGAGTACAGCATCCAAGGATTGAAACTTTGCCAGGACCCAGGCGCTCTCGACAGAGCTGTCCGATGTTCACCTCATTGCGACGGGAACCCATGCTAGTGAAGCGAGCATCTCCAACGTGCGAGTTGTGTGCCCACACAACCGCCTTGTGTGCAGGCGGCGGACGATGTTCTAGCAGACGCGCCAATGTTTCGAACATGTGTGTATCACGCAACGACCACGAGCTGGCGGAGCTCCAGTACATCGCTTTGTAATATTGCTCCGCGTCGCGCACGAGAAACGCGTTTTGCTTGCTACTCAGGAATTCCTCGCCATCAAGGATGTCGTTCTGCATATATTCCAGCCGATTGTTGAGGAGGTCTCGCAGAATCTGTATAACTTGAGCTTCACAGTCCCGCATTCCTTGTATGTTTGCGAGACCGTAAGCCGCCGGATCCTCTGTCCACGGATTCAGACATCCGTATAGTTTCCGAGCTTCTTTGCCTGCTGCAGGGTCCACTCGGTCAAGATATTCAATAACTGCTCTCATCGATGAACCCATGCTGTAAAGATCCAAGCCATAGAAGCCCACCCGTCTTTCCTCGGGCTTATCCTTGTTCCATTCGCGCATCCACTCCACTAGATCCTGCATCTCGCGGTTGCGCCACATCCAGGTCGGAAATCGTTTGAAGGGTTCGTGCTTTTCCTGTCCACGTGCTACACCTCCAACATTGGCTCTAGGGCCTGGTCTCATACGCACATAACGATCGACGGCTTCCGCATCTGGCCAATCGGCCTCCACGGCTACCATTGTGTAGCCGTGATGCTCAATGAAACGTTTGGTGATCTCGGCGCGTGCGCGATAGAATTCAGATGTGCCATGGCTTCCGTCACCCAGAAGGACAACTTGCTTTCCCGCGAAACTGTCGAAGTGGGATGCGAAGCTCTTGTCGTCAATAGACGGGAGCGGCTCTATAGCGGCATTGAACAACCCCTGGAGGTCTGCCATGGATGATGCCAGTCGTCGAGAGTTTGCTCGGATATAAGTCACAATATACTTTTTTAACATCGATTGGAAGATTGATGCAGCATCTCGCCTTGGTGGTTGGTTCTATCGCTAATTTACGTTTGGATACTCCGGCAAGTTGAATATGAGGTCACACCCGAGTAACGGACCAGTCATCATGATCTCACGCAAACCCGCCAAATTCTAACCTTGGGCTAACATTAATCGTAATACACGGCAAGGAATGATCTGGAATGTGGCTTGGCAATCTCCATGAAGTATCTCCAGCGGGCTCTGCCACTCTTTCATATCTCACGGTCTCTTCGTCTGACCAACACTCTTACTTTCCACACAAGAAGTCTCACGAAGATGGCCCTTCCAATTAGTAGTCCATCACCAAAAGTGGACCGCTTCCAGCAGGCAATGGAATCAGTGTACGGCAGATTCTGGAACATCAGAGACCCGGAGAACTGGTCCCCGCCTCTGCGGTCCGGCGGCCACCGCGGCCGATATCTATGGACAGACGCGTTCGGAGTGGTCAATCTATTGACAATGCACAAAGAATTTACAATCGCAGGTGGAGGCTGTGAAGATACGCGATACCTCGCACTAGCCCGCCGGCTCATTGAAACCGTTCACGATGTATTGGGTCGCACAAGAGACGGCCATTCGCGACTACCAGGGGCAACAGACAGCCATCCCCTGGGAGGAGGATTACGAATCGGAAAGACCGACGCGCATGGACCGGACTGCGACGGGCAATACCATCATTACTTAACCATATGGATGTTTGCACTGAATCGTATGGCAATGGCATCAGGCAACATGGACTACAATCGCCAGGCCGTCGAGCTTGCACGTGCCATTCATCCCAAGTTCTTCGTTGATCGTTCTGCAGCGCGGCCGCGAATGATCTGGAAGATGGCTACGGATCTATCCGCTCCGCTGGTTACATCTGAGGGTAACTTGGATCCGATCGATGGGTTTGTCGTGTTTCGCCTACTTCAAGCGACTGCTCTGGAGGCGGGCGACGGGGAAGTATTGACCGAAGAGATAGCAGATTACAGACGGGTCATGGATCGGAAGGGAGAGCATTTCGTCTCTAGTGACCCGCTGGATTTGGGCATGACACTGTGGACGGCGCATTGGTTCTCCGACCGGGAAAACTGGGCTTCAAATCTTGCCGGGAGATGCTTTGAGCACTTATGTTAGTTCTTGACCGGAGATGCACGGCCTGTACTTCTTGATTAGTAGGAATCACCATGCTAACATCAGTGGCAGACAATCTTTTCGAGATTGACCAATATCTCAGCCGGAATATCAAGTTCCGCTTGGCCTTCCGCGAATTCGGCACATCTTTGGGTCTTCAATGTCAGGCGGAACACACTACGGAGAAGGAGCGAGCAGTTGATCTCAAAAATTGGGCTGATTCTATTATCGCGGCGTGGGACCCATACATGGAGCTCTCCATTTCCGAGGACCTGACGCCAGAGGACATGCGACCCATTACGCGTGTGATGTATTCATCCGCATTGATTCCAGGTGGTGAGTTGGTTCCGATTGCCATCTGAGTTTATCCCGTCTCGTCGTTTCGGTACTGACGTGTGATTTGCAGCGTTCTGCGCGGGATACTTGGGCCCGGAGCCTAAGTCTACGGTGAAAAGATGATTCGAGATCATGTAGTCTGTTACTTACAGGGACTTTCATATGGTTCGTAATGGAGGCAGTGCTGCCATAGTGTCTTGTGTATGCAAAATCATCGTACAAAGCGCTAGCAAGTGTCGAAGCGATGCAATCTATCATCGAATATATTCACAGGGAGAGAGGAGACGCATGCATGCTTATCTATACTCCCGGGATACCAACGATATCTTTCCACGGGGGAAGTCTTCTCGGGAGAATGTAAATGGCATATACCGTGCCCAAAGCAACGGCCAAACCAGACCACTGATGGAGCGAACAAAGTTAGCCACCGAGCGTTGAAATGGGAACGCGCAAATTGCAGAAGGTTCGGGAAGTCAAAATACCTTTTCTAACCAGGTGTGGAACCAGATAGCCGTCATGAATAGCATCCACCAGCCCAAAATCACCACACCCCAGACCAAGCGCATCGACCACGTCTTCCCCACTCCAGAGGTGCCATCTTGATCGCCGAGAGAAGATGCATTAGGGTCACTCGCCTTACGCTCACGTCCCTCGCCCTCGCGCGCGGTGCTGGGAGACGCAGGAACGGCACCGGCACCGATCGCCTCGAAAGCCAGGAGTGCCGTAGCCAGGACCAGCATAAACACATGCCCACTGATATCATGTCCTCCTTTCCACGCACCACCCGCAGATTTGCAGGCAGCAGCCGTAAACAACGTCTCCAGCTGAACAGAGGAGCTTTCCGAGCCCGCATTTGCAACCTTGTTCAAGGCCTGCTCACATTTCCCGCCCGTGACCACAAAGCTGCGATCAATGATAGCCGGGCCGAAGAACCATTGTGTCATCAAATACCACACGGTCGTGGCAAGGCACCAGCGAAGGAAGGCCTGAAGGGAACGGCGGAAGCGTGTTTGTTGTTGTGTTTGCGAAATGGAGGAGAGGTTGTATGCTGGTTGGAAGAGGATTAAGGATGCAAAAGCGACGGTCAACCACAGCCAGCCGATCTTCACGAAGTATAGGTTGAAGATATTATTCTTTCGCGCAAAGTAGTTAACTGGGCTCTCGGAGAGGTGGAGGTCGGCAGCGAGGGAGGGAGCTAAAGGTGCGGACGGATCGGACGAGGAGCCCCTGGTCCCGCGAGCGACAGGCGAGATGAGTGAGAACAGAGACCCCAGGAGCAAAGTCACTGGGTATACCAGGAGAATGACCGGGGAGGGAGCGGGTCGGGCGGGCGCGGACATTGTTGTGGTCTGAGAGACCGGAATCGTACAGGATTGTTGCAACCAGTTATGTATTTATTCGGGGTGTAGAAGTGCGGACGTCAGAAGGGATCAGCTGAAGAGCATGACCGGTCACAATTGGAAAGACTGGAGTGGAGTAAACTGGGAAGTTGAAGGTCGTGACAGTTGGAGGAATGACATCAACTTTCACCTGCCGAGGCACCAGTTAGGCCTTAGTCCTCAGGCATCAATTCATCCCGGACGGTCGGTCACGAAAAACAGCAGATGAACTACCTTGGTAAAGTAGAATCCTCGAGCAAGAATGCAAGGTATTCTTCGTTAGATACTGGCCATCGGCAGAGACAATGCAACAACATGAAACATCAGCACCATCCTTGCTACTGACCGGGCATCTGTGAGAAGCCTTTGAAACAGGTGACTATAGATCTTGACCCCGAGGTACATTCCTCATCTTCAAGTGGTTCATCTTCATACAGTGAGGTTTGCAGCATTCTCCTTCGCGTTAGCAAAGCTTCATGGGCTTCACTTTGACGGTGAAATGCCCCTATCGGGCCTACGGTCACTTGGTCCTGGACTGCCGGCGGAAATTAAGTAGAGACTAGATCATTCCAGAGGCTTTCCAGTCCCAGGCTAGTCATCTTAGGGGCTAGGTGGACCACGGAGAATATACAAAAAACCTAGGCCCGAAACAGCAAGCGACGATCGTTGCATGCGTTCCCGTTCCCATCCCAACAGCATTAAGCGGCGTTCCAGTTGGCGAAACATACATGCACGTCTCGCGCAGATCAGTATCTTGACGAACCGAGACCGATCAAGAGTGACCAGGTTCAGCATGCAATGCATGCAATGCGGATCACGTGGCCACCATAGGCCGTCAGCAGGCAGATTCTTGTGCGAAGGACTAGTACGAGACGATCATTTCATAACCACATGTGCTCTGCGCTACGAACAGCGCGTTTCCGCGGCATACGAAGCCACCGGTTTCAAGGCCGGTGGCTATGAATGAGCCCTCGACTATCTTTGCGACGATCGGAACCTGAGCGCCTACTCATCTCCGCTTTAGTGGCGACCACCCAGTCTGTCGGGTTCAGCTCTGCATAGACATTAGGTGACTAGGGCACACCGTCCCAAGAAGCCCGAGTATCTCCCGTCGGACCCCTCATTCCGGCCCAAGATTGTTTCACTCTCTCGTCGGAGCCCCTAGGCATGGCCATCGCTTCTCGATTGAAGAGGCTCTGTCCATGATATGATCAAAGGAGCTTAGCGCTGGAGCAAGTGGCACTGTGATGATCGGAGTAAAAGGTGGACATCGCAGGGTACGTAAAAACGCCGTATCACAAACTTTTCGACCCGTCGCAGCGGTCCACCATGGCCGTTGATTGGACAATAAATGGCCCCTTTGCGGTCCTGCGGATCGGCAGCGGCGGACGGACTAATCAATTCGGTGAATTGAATACATTAGCGGTCAACCCCTTCCTAGGCTGCTACCCGAAGCTCGCGAAAGTCCTCGCGAAAGGGTGTATCCAGACTGTCGGGACGTCTTCTCGTACCCACCCGGAAGAGTGCAATCATGGTTGAATAGCGCGCGACCCGACGCTCTGGGTCACTAATAACCCGATGTGAAGCCGGAGGGGGTCATGAGACTCCAGTCGGTGTGGCTGTTAGTTATTTCACTTTCCTCACTCCCTTTGGTCTCCCCCTTGACCGTTTGCCTCGGATCTCACCCGACCTCTATTTAGAACCTTCTGGGGGATCGGGGATGCTTCACGACATGGCACATAGCTCGGCTACCATCGAGCCCGATGTTAGTCCCTCGGAGAATTGATCTCCAGATCTTAATCTGACATTCTATAGCTATCGGATAAAGATTCAGCTTACCCCGGATCGTAAGTCTTGTGGCTAATGATTGTGTACGATGCTGACCTTGCCATAAGCGTGGACCATGCTGCTTACACGACGAGCATCACTTCGAGCGCCTTGAATTACCAGTATGTGTAGCCGATAAGCTCTCTACTTATTCTTTGTCTTATCTTGCGAACTATCGCTAATGATGCATCAGATATGAGGTACACACCACTTCGGCATGTCCCGGTCATGAACTCTTGTTTACCTTGTGTCCAGAACGGTCGCAGATACCATTCATATCACGAGGGCGAATATCTTCTGGTATGCGATCCCGGTCGATAAGTTGTCGATTACCTGATCTGATCTCCACCCAGCCAAACGATGAACAGGAACAAGATCGTCTTGATTTGGTTAGTGCCTAGCTGACTCGGAAAGGTGAACCTCACGAAGACTAACAGTGTCAGAGCCACCACATTTATTTAATGCTTCTCAAAGGAGAACTCCATCTAGCACCTATCAAAAGCCTGGGTCGAGTGCTAGACCTTGGGACAGGAACAGGTATATGGGCAATTGATTTCGCAGAGTAAGGTCCTCATCCAAGTCTCGAAAAGCCGAATCACTAACTGGGGCTAAAGCGAGCATCCTCAAACAGAAGTTATTGGTAAGATGGTTGCATTCTCGCCGCCTTAGACCACCACTAACGTTGGTTCCACATGGTAGGGATCGACTTGAGTCCCATCCAACCGTCATGGTACGATTCGGTAGAAATCATTCGTGGCGCGAAATGCTAATTTGTATAGGGTACCACCTAATTGTCGATTTGAAATCGATGACTTTGAACAACCATGGTCATACGACCGGCCATTCGACTACATCCACGGCCGTGAGCTAGCAGGGGCCATTCGGAACCACGACCAACTCTTTATCCAAGCCTTTGAAAATCTTAATCCAAACGGGTGGTTTGAGATGGTTACGATGGAACCCAACACCAGATCAGACGACGGCACCCATCTTAAAGCAACATGTTTGCTCGAGAGCGTACAGAACATCCACGCATCATCAAAGATGTTTGGGAAGGACATGGATGTCGCGCCGTCATGGAAAGGCATGATGGAGAAAGCCGGATTTATCAATGTTACAGAAGTGGTGTATAAGGTATGTAAAGGTTTATTGACGAACCTAGGAGATACTAATCCAGACATAGCTTCCCCAAAGTCCCTGGCCAAAAGACCCCAAACTCAAAGAGCTCGGGAAATACCACCAGCTCAATATGCTCGAAGCGATGCCGCCATACACGTATGCGCTATTCACTCGCATGCTTCGGTGGGAACGAGTTGAGATCGAAGCCCTGCTGGCAGGAGTTCGACGTGAATTGAAAGACCTGTCTAACCATTTGTACACAAGAGTGTACATGGTATATGGGCAAAGGCCCCAATAACCCCGGTTGGTGTAGACACCTTGTAAATAGATTTAATGAAATTCAAGAAGATATCCCACCTGTGAGTAAAACACTTTCCTAGAGCAAAGCCATGGGGAGTTGATACATGTTACAAGAGTCAAGCTTGAGTAGCGGGAATTCGCCCGAGTATTTATTGCAAAATTTGGGGTTAAATGGGCTTTGAATTTGCGATCCATAACTTGGCTGCTTTCGTCAGCCCAGCGCTCATGCTGATGGCTGTTTATAGCTCAACAACATCACGGTTACTCAGATGCTTTCTTCAGATGTGCTGTACCCTCTGAAAATTAGAACATTCTTCCTCGCTCGGCCCCCTAGCATGATGGTCATTTGCATCGTTTGCCAGATAAGATGGGCGTTTTCGTGATTTAATGTTTCATACTGAGTGAATTCATTCCCGTAAATAACTTTGCTAATCCATTGTATCATAATGCAGTGAAAGCACTTAAATCGAGCCTGCTTCATTTCACCCTCGTGAGCTCCATCTTGGCGATAATATTTGAAAAGGACTCGGATTGCTGCATCTGAATGCTGTTTCGTGTTTGGTCCCAACGCAACGTTTCATCCATTTCGTGGCTTTCATGATTCGCCTGCCCTTCGCCGGGGCTTTCAGCGTGATCGATCATTATCTCATCCGGGGGCTGGGTAACAATGATTTTCGGTAGTGGGATTGGAGAGCCGGAGTTGACGGAAGAGTTCTCAGGAAGCTCCGCAACGATCGTTGTTGACTGGGATTCGAAAGATGACGGCTCACAGGGGAATTCAACGTAGAGTGGTGGGGTTGCCCGAGTCTCGGCTGGAAGCTCGGCTGGAAGCTCGGCTGCAATATCGCCATCAAATTCCTGTGAAGATTCCGGTGGACTTATGACTCCTTTTAGATGGTCGACCGCCCTGTTCAACCTGCCCTGGAACAGAGTCAACCCGGATAGCCTTTCTCGAGCAAGTTGAGAATCCTCGAGTATCCAATGCTTGCGTTTTGCCCGCTTCATCTTGCCCTTGTGCTTCAGCATGTCGAGTCGATATGATTCCACGAGCTTGGCCAAATCCCTTGCTGCGTTGTCTGCATCGGAAATGGTGGAGTTAATCCAGTTGCGTTCGATCTCGCCGAGAGACTCGGCTTGGGAGTTGCTCAGTCGCCTCGCTTGACTTGCTTGATACACCACTTGATCCGTCCAATTGAGCAGCTCTAGTATTTGCTTCTCCGGTGTCTCCTGAGTGGTCCCTGGGATATCGATCGACGCGTGCTTCGGTTCCATCGAATCAGTCTCCGTCTGGGGCGAAGATAGGGATGATCGAGAGGGCTGAGGTGATTCTGTGGAGTGGGAATGCTGTGAATATTGTGTTGGTGGTATTGATGTCGTAGTTCCGTTCAGTTCGGGTGTCAGTTCCTTTTTGTTACCCTCGCACGTCCTCTCTAACGGAAGTGATCGGTAAAATCGTTCGGAAGTCTCATGTAATTTACTCGCTGATCGATTCAATATGTTTGCAGTTGACCGTCGGCATCGAGTCTTGGAATGGACCCATGTATCTGCCGAACGGTGCCACGCCTCCGTGCTGGTCTGATGGCATCTATTCTTGGAGTCGGACAAAGCACTCGCGGGCCGATGCCACAAGTCCATACTTGACAACTGCCATTTGTTCACTGATTGTTGACGTAGATCCCCCAGTTGCGTTTGCATCGTTGCCAATGACAGTGTATTGCAAGATCCCATGACCCCTCAGGTAGTTCCAGTCAAAGCGCGATTCGAAGAGCGGTCGTGCTGGGGTGTGAAGCGACAAATGATACTGTGAGATAACCATGAATTGTAGAATGGGTTGGAATCGAATTTCTCCGGGCCTCGTTCCATTATAAACGCCATGTTTGCCCGGCTTACTCGCGTTCTAGTCGAGTGGGGCGCTGTTTCGAGGCTTTGACCTACTTAGTGATCATCACGAGAGATAAAGTGGTGGCCTGCTTCTTCTTCGATGGAGATTGGCCGAGTCGTTCAAGTGGCGCACGCTGAACCGGGCGATGTTTCGGGCCCAAACGTCTCTCACTGCCATACTCAAACTCTAATTGGTCACTCCGTGTGTTTCCGATCGACAGATCCACGTTTTCACACCTTGGATTTGCTATTTTTGTATTGCAACGCGGGGCTGATCCAGCCCTGCGCCACCGAATACAATCAAATATGACGTCCGAAGACTAGAAATAATCCTGGAATTCTCACGCTTTCGTAAGGGGGGGCAGAAAACCTAATAGTTGCGAATACGAAATCACGAACTATCCAAATGGCGATTGAAGGCCCTATACACACCGTAATATTCTTGTAGGTGGCCAAGAGCGGAGTTGATTCTTAAATAGTTGGAGAAATTCCGAATAGCCACACTATATGCAGTATAGGCCTAAATTTTAAAAAGAAAAATTGTCTTGGCAAATTCCATACACTCCCGCATTCTCTCTCTAGTGCAATCTTCCAGAATAGTATTCCTGAGCCGACCCACGTTGTGCCTTTTGGGGCATTTCGAAATTCGAGACTTCGCGATATGGGGGTGGGTTCCGTTCTCCATGCTTTATTTGGTGCTCGATGGAGCGGGATTGTGGCTGAGAGTAGGTATTGTTCTTCTGGTCCGGGTACCCCACTTGTTGTTCGTGGCCTGGGGGATATTGCTGATGATGATAAGACTGGGGTTGATTATGGTCGTGGCGCTTGACCTTTTTATCTTGATAGTCATTTGCAGCCCTGTTAAATAGTGTTAGGATGTGATCACGCACGGTTTGTATGCAAATAACTCACTTGGAGGCGGCTTTGATAAGCCCGTAGCCACCAGCCAAGGCAAGACCAGTCTTAATTAGTCCCATGGTGATGTATGAGGACTTGATTGATATTGAAGAGATAGATTGATGCCAGTGTGCTTTTCTGTTTGGATATGACCCTCGATGAACTGAACAGATTAAAGTCAAGACTCGGTGGAATTGAAGAGATATTTATGCTGGGGGGTCGAGGTCCGGTATCTAGCTTCTTGAGGCAGTTGGGCTTTCCTATTAGTGTTATCCTGGGAATAGCCATTTCTTCAATGATATAGACGGTGGCCTAAATTCTCGGCGATAAAGCTTTCTCCGCACTGCCTCACTGTGGGCCTGGGCGTGGTCATAGACCAATTGACAGTGTCCATTTTCAACGCTATTCCCGAAACTATGCAGCAACGCGAACCCGAAACCGAGCCTTGCGCCTCCTTGAAAAATACATGGGCTTGTGAACATCCACTTTTCCAGATGGATTGATAAAACCGAAACCGAGCTGAACCTCCATGCACAGTGCATCCGAATCCGAGGAATTCCCAGCCTTCTACCGGCCCGGTATACTGCTGCATAGCCATGCCACCCCGAATGAATCATCGAAAATCCATCAGAGGTTGTCTTCAATGCAAATCACGAAAGGTCAAGGTAAGTATCCGTGTCTATTGTGAGAATTTACTTTGGTGAAGATTCCAACGCTTCGGCAGTGCGATGAAAAACGACCTAAATGCAGTCACTGCGCCCGCCACGGTGTAGTGTGCGAGTACCCTTCATTGACAACTCGATTTTACAATCCAACTCAGCAAAAGTCATCCAGCCCACTGACACGACGCACAGCCCAAGAGGAACCCAAGTCTTCGCTACCTTCCCCAGAGCTTGGGGGAATGCGGGTCCTTGAGTTACGCCTCATGCATCACTGGGTAACCGCCACTGCGGAGACCATGAGCTCGGCCCAACTAGCGGGCGTCCGTGAGATGTGGGGTGTGGATGTTCCGCAAATGGCTTTTGAATATGAGCCTCTCCTTCACACATTACTCGCCCTCGGTGCAGCACACCGTGCCACACTTCTTCCGGATGAGGCAAATGCCTTGCGGGCCATATATCATTCTTATATCGATTCTGCTCTTCAAAGACATCGTCCCGTGACGGCCAAGATTGACGGCAGTACTAGCGAGTCAGTTTGCCTGAATGCAGTATTGATCTCGCTGTATACTCTATTTCTACGGTTAGAGCCTAACACAGAGCCCTACGAGCCCCCGCTATTATGGCTCTCAATGGCTCGTGGGATCCGGACCGTATTGAAAGAAGTTTATCATAAATTGGTCAAGTCGAACTCACGTCTTTGTCCGTTACTTCTCGCCCCACCAACTATCTGGTCCCAGGATTCGTACAATGGCCCCGAACATCCGTTCCAATTTCTCCTGGACTATCGTCGAGATGAAGAAGACATGGATGAGAAAACAGAAAAAGGATACAGCGGGACAATCGCATATTTGGAGCGCTTATATATGACTGTACAGACCAACGAGCCCGACTGGATTATTCGCAAAATATTCACCGGATTTCCACCGGTTGTACCGAGTGAATTTTTGGATCTTGTCTACGAAAAACGACCACGGGCGTTGGTGATCTTAGCATACTTTTTTGCCTTGGGCAAGAAGGTCGAAAATATCTGGTGGCTCCGGGGAATCCCTGAACGGGAAGTACGTGGTATTAACAGTATCATGCCCCTTGAATGGAAGTGGACTATGGTTTGGCCTCTCAATCTAATCTCCAAAAATGAATATGCATCTACGAGTGAATCCGCTGTTCCTCAGGTGAATCGGAGTTTGATAGATGCTTTATTTTGACGGTCAATTATTAACAACGCGGCTTATACCTCTGTGTCCGATCCTGTCTATGCCACGAACTGTTACTCTGTTCCCCTACCAATTCATACCACGGTCTACACTACTATATAATACCTATAACCAATTTTTCTCAGTCCCACCTCTCATGACTCATAGTTTGTCAATATAACAGGGTTGGTGGCCTGATTGAACCCCAAAAAATATGCAAAACGACATGTAGGGCTCACAATTTCCATAGGAAACAATGTCGGATTTCCATCTTATTCATGATAAATGGAGGAGTGTCGACAAAATAGCGCGACGAACTGGTAGTTCGGATACGAGTAAGGTTACTCAACATTTAATCGGGCTCCCAGCTGGGAATGATCGACGAAGAACCCACCAATCATGTTGCTCAATTCTAGACCGGACCCACGCTTGGCCAGGCATCAACGAGTCTCTGATGACATCCCCAGTCTCATTTTCATCCCCTTCGTTAATAAATGTGCTTCATTTCCCCATGGAAAACTCCGACATTGCATTGCGCTTGCCACCATGACTATCGCGTCGCTTTCAAGAGCTCCGTGCTCCGTGGCTGACGAGGACGTCTTCGGGCCGGTCGTCACCGCGTCTTGCCGCAATGGCTTTGACTTCACTCTTTTGTTTGAAGAGTCGATTCTGACTCTGCTTCCGATCTCTATCTTTCTTCTCATAGCATCCGCTCGTATCTGGGCTCTCCGTCGAGCCTCAGAGAAGGTCAATCGGTCATGGCTGTATGCAGCGAAAGAGGTGCGACTTCCAGCCCGTGTGTGACAAAGATCGATAGACTGAACTGGCATGCATTTAGATCTCTCTCCTACTTCATGTAGCTCTTCAATTCGCAATTTTGTTTCTTTGGATCCAGCCGTCTGCGCCCAAGACGAGGACGACAATACTAACCGCTCTTGCAACTTTATTCGCTTTCCTCGTCATCATCTACTTATCACATCTCGAGCACATACGCTCCCTACGTCCATCAACAATTTTATGTGTCTTCCTGGGGCTGAGTTCACTGCTTGACCTTGCCCGTCTACGGACTCTCTCCTTCATGCCACATAATCGACTGGTGACAATTTTGTTTGCCGTAGGTTGGATTGGCAAAGTCGTCATTCTTGTTCTCGAGTCAACAGAGAAGACAGCCTTGCTGAAGAAGCCATTCGAGGGAAGTGCTCTCGAAGCGACGAGCGGCGTTTTCAGTCGTAGCCTGTTCTGGTGGCTGAATGGCTTACTGCGGGAGGGATCAAAGACAGCCCTTACCGTCGACTCCTTGCCCGAATTGGACGAAGACATTAAGGGAGCGTCGAACCCTCAAGATCTTATTGAAAAGTGGAATAATGGTAAGTATGTATTTGTGGGCTTCACATGATGAGAGACTGACAGACTCAAGCCAACAAATACCGGCCCAACGCATTGCTGTGGACCTTCGCTTCTCATTACAAATGGGCATTCATTGCAGGTGTCTTGCCACGCCTTGGCTATACGGTCTTTACGTTTGCGCAGCCATTCCTCGTTGAAAGGGTGTTGGATTTCATGACCGAGCCTGAGCACGTCAATTCCGACAACTACGCCCGCGGCCTCATTGCAGCATATGCGATTGTATACGTTGGAATTGCGGTAGGTTGTCACATTGCTCAAGTATTATATCAACAACTTCAACGGCATAAAGCTCATCGTTTTTTTCTTCTCCTTTTTAGATTTCATACGCTGTCTACACGCACAAGGTGTATCGACTCATCGCCATGGTCCGGGGGAGCCTGGTCACATTGATCTTCGACAAGACGCTTCGCATGAGCACCTCGGCCATATCAGATGCGACAGCGGTGACTTTGATGAGTACCGACATCGAACGTATCGGAGATGGTCTCCTTGACATCCATGAGATCTACGGCAATTTCACCGAGGTTGTAATTTCTCTATGGCTACTGGCACGTCTATTGAACGTTGCAACAATTGCGTCCACCATTGTTGTCCTAGGTAAGTAGACATTTCAGAATAAGGAATTGAATTTTCAAGCTGACTGAAATTGAACAGTGTGTTTGGTTGCTGGAATCCCGCTTGCAATCGCATCCGGTAATGCTCAAGGCACCTGGCTTGAGGCTGTTGAGGAGCGAGTTGCGGTGACCTCCAAAGTCCTTGGGGTGATGAAAAATATCAAGATGACGGGATTAACAAACACCATTGCAAACAACATACGGGATCTGCGATCACAGGAAATCAAGGCATCATTCCTATTTCGACTATACGCCGTCATTGTTGTAACTGTTTGTCAGTTCAACCTTCCATTCTGTCTGACGTATTGTTGACTGACATTACATAGCATGGGCATCCACGGCTCTAGCCCCAGTTTTTGGGTTTGGAGTCTATATCCTGTTGGCTCAAGCACATGAGAGCACTACACTAACCAACGGCATTGCATTCTCAGCATTGACCCTATTTGCTCTTCTGGATCAGCCAATGATGTCCTTTGTCGTTGGGTCGGAGGACATGATGGCAGTCGTCAACTGTTTCCAGAGAATTCAAAAGCATCTTCTTGAGACGGAACGTGTTGATTGCCGTTCGGCCCATAGCCCTCAATCCCCTACACTGGTTGATGTGGAACCAACCGGCAACCATTCCAGCCAAGGGCCATCCTGTGCACTCATCCGCAATGTTTCTGCGGGGTGGTCAGTTGACGCGGAGCCGGTGCTCCACAATTTGAGTGTTGATATTCCAGCCAAAAGAATCACCATGATTGTTGGCCCTGTTGGGTGTGGAAAGTCGACATTGTTGAGGGCGCTACTGGGAGAAATCTCCGAAAGCTCTGGTACTATATCTACCACCTATCAGAGTTCGGCCTATTGCAGTCAGTCTCCGTGGATTACATTTGGTACAGTTCAACAGAACATTGTGGGTGCCTCTCAATGGGACAGTCGCTGGTATGACCGCATTGTTCAGGCATGCGCCCTGCAGGCTGATCTACAACAGCTTCCGGCTGGAGACCAAACCAAGGTCGGTGTTCGGGGATCTCGACTTAGTGGAGGACAGCAGATTCGTGTCGTGAGTAAATCAACGTCTTCGGTATACTTTTCATAGCGAGGCTGACTGTTTCCCGTCCAGGCTTTGGCACGGGCTTTATATTCAAGGGAACATGTCCTTATCTTGGATGATGCCCTGACAGGCCTAGATCGGGATACCGAGAATTCGATTCTGAGTTCAGTCTTCGGGCCGCAAGGTCTTGTAGAACAGTCCGCCCAGACGGTTATCATGGCGACAAATTCTGGTTTGAATAACTTCCCCCTTTCTCATGAAATGTGCCTAACAAAGACCAGCGCATCATCTTTCACACGCCGACTTTATTATCTCCCTTAGTGAACGCGGGCAAACGATCGAGCAAGGCTCGTACGAGGATCTCATGGCCTCCAATGGCTACGTCAGTACTCTCGCCAGCACACCAACAAGAGCTAGCACCACGAGAGCTCCGGACGTTATATTTGATGATGAGACATTGCAAGAGTTGAGCTTGGACGATGAAGAGACGGACACCACAAGCCGACAAACAGGCGACTGGTCAATTTATCTGTATTACTTTCGGAATATTGGCTGGCCGCTTCTCATTTTGTTCTTCGTTTGCTCCGTCCTGTTCACCTTTGGACTAATTTTCCCACGTATGCAGACCGGTTGTTTCTTTGCTACTAGATGACTGCTAACTCCGCGCAGAAATATGGCTCCAGTGGTGGACCATGGCAAATGAGGCTCGACCAAACGGAAATGTCGGTTACTGGCTAGGCGGATATAGTGCCCTTGGAGTTTTGACACTCCTGTCAGCGTTCCTTGCAAACTGGTATGCTGACAACTTAACATGCGATGACTCTCGAGGGTCCTTGGCTGATTTGCAATTCAGGGTCTTTGAGATGATAATTGTGCCCAAGACTGCTCGTCAATTCCACGAGATTCTGCTCGGCACGACCATGAAGTGAGTCAATCTTGGTGGTCCCATCATGCAGTTCTTTATTGACGATCATAATAGAGCAACCACCTCTTTCTTGACTTCGACGGACATTGGAGCTACCACAAACAGGCAAGTCTTATTTTATCCCATTTGAGGTTTTCACAACGCTAACAAAGCTTGCCCTGTAGATTTAGCCAAGACTTAGAACTGATCGACGGGGAACTTCCATCAGCATTTGAAAGCACGGTCCAGGCTGTTCTCAGCTGTCTTGTCGAAGGATTCCTTGTCTTTTTTGGCTCTTCATACGTTACCGCAGCCGTGATCCCAGTTTGCATTCTGGTGGTATATCTCGTCGCCAGATACTACGTTCGCACATCTCGCCAAATTCGACTCCTGGAAATTGAAGCCAAAGCTCCTCTCTTCTCACAGTTCTTGGAAGCACTCAGTGGTCTACCGAGTATTCGTGCATACGGATGGGTGGAACATTATCAGCGCCAGAATAAAATTGCGCTCGATGCTTCGCAACGCCCGTATTATATGCTTAATTGCATACAGCGCTGGTTGAACTTGGTCCTTGACTTGATTGTCGCGGGTATTGCCGTTGTTGTCATTGCCGTTGCGACATCGATGAGGGGGAGCTCGTTGAATCTCCTGGGTATCGCGCTGTTTAACATTGTGAATTTTAGCTCCACTTTACAGACGCTTGTCACGGAGTGGACTGGGCTTGAGACTTCCATCGGTGCCGTCTCCCGGATCCGCTCCTACGTGCAGCATACTCAGACAGAGGATTTGGACTCCAAGACTGAACTTCTTTCGGACGCCTGGCCGGAGCATGGTAATGTCGAGATGTTGAACGTGTCAGCCTCATATGAGTAAGTGCTGCGCATGGCCACGAGATTATCGATTCTAACCTACTCGTAGCGCATCCTCAGGACCAGTACTTCAGGATATCAACTTGAATATCTCAGCGGGTGAGAAGGTTGCTCTCTGTGGTAGGACGGGAAGGTTGGTTTATCCTTTTCTACACGTTTACACTTTCCTAACTCTTCACAGTGGTAAATCATCATTAATTTCCACATTCCTGCGAATCCTCGACCTGGAAAGTGGACGTATTTTCATCGACAATGTGGACATTTCACGAGTATCAAGATCGCATGTCCGGTCTCGATTAAACACCATCCCACAGCAAGCCTTCTTCTTACACGGTAGTATCCGATTCAATGTCAACCCTCGGGGAGATCTGGAAGATGACTCCATCATCGACGCGCTACAGGCAGTCAATCTATGGTCGTACGTTGAGTCCAAAGGAGGCTTGGATGAAGATATGTACGAAGGTCTTCTTTCGCATGGACAGCAACAGCTATTTTGCCTCGCCCGAGCTCTATGCAAACCCAGTCGTATCCTCATCATGGATGAGGCAACTAGCAGGTATGACAGTTACTGGCATTTTGGCGTCGCCTCCTCTAAAGTTAAGGAATTCAACTAATACTCTGCAGCGTGGATTCCGAAACAGACAAGCTTATGCAACAGGTAATTCGAACGCACTTCAAAACCCAAACTATCATCACTATTGCACACAAACTCGATACAATTCTGGACTATGACAAGATTGCATTTTTGGAGCAAGGTAGAGTGGTTGAATTCGATACACCCACAGCGCTTCTTTCGAGAGAAGGGTCGTCCTTCAAGGCTATGTTTGATAGCTTTCGCCACCCCTCGGAGTGAAGGGTAGAGTTACAGAAACATTGATAGATAATCAGCTCGATCCAAATTGCATTTCACTCCTGGACATCTCCCTAGGGACTGTATCTGTAAAGACATCGATAACGACATCGCCATATTTCTATAACTGTTTTAGGCGATGGCGCCTATCGGCTCCGCAAAGGACGCGTCTGTACTAGCGTGCGCGTGACACCTCGCAGCAACAGACCCCCGCCACTTTCACCTGAACACCAGTCGCGAAGCACGTCGCGCCTTTCTAACCCTTACAAAACCACCAGCAACGGCTCTTTCCGTGATGAGTCTAGCCATCAATACCCTCCGCCTATCTCTCAGAGGCTCCAAGAGCAGCCTGTTGGGGCGGGCCCAGATCCAACCTCCACTCTCCACCCGGACCGCAGCCGCCATTCCCCGCACTCCACTTCGACCGTGCAGACCACCGTCGGCCTCCACCTTCACAACGCATGCCCTGCGCATGAGCGAAACACATGAACGACCAAAGCGAGACTCGGAGTACGAGTCAAAGCCCATCGAGAGTCAACTAGCCATGAGCTTCGAGTCTCTCGAGTTCCGCAAAAAGCTCAAGCTCCTGGTCCTCGTCATTTTAGGAGTGTCTGCTTTGCTGGAGACTTTGATTTGGGGTGAAGCAATTTGGGTCTGGTGGAAGGGCGAAGAAGGGGATAGCATCGATACGGTGTAGTAAAACACCTTGAATTCTCGGGACTGGGCCTGGGCGCAGTGGGTCCCGATGTGCATTTTTCGCCGTTTTTGTGCCATCCATCGAATACGGCTTTCGTTATATACCTCTTCTGAATTCATTTACTACAAAATTGCCCGCCTTCTCAGGGGTCTATGACGGTTGGATTCGCTGACCGGTCTAATCGTACAATGAAGCTGCTCCGTAAACGAACAAGGAAAAAGAACGGTCAAGGCAACATTGGAAGGTGGCGAAGAACTTTTTATTAAAAGGGTTAATACTGAAGAATTTATACATATCCGAATTGATTGTTGGAAGAAACCCAGGAATGATGCATCTGCAAAGGTGATTCTTTGCCTGCTTGTCGCCGTCGACTTCGGTCGTCGGCGCCGGGAGAGTTGGCCGGGGTTGACGTTTCGGAGTGGTCACCACTCCATCTCGGCTTGATATGGAGATCTTCTAAGCGTGAAAGTGGATCTTCCACATGTGACGGATTCGTGCGGACCACGGCGATCAGGCTATTCAGCACCGTGAACTCCATTTTCAACTTGATGCTGTATACGACCGGTTTGAGGGTCGTCTGAATGACGAACTGGCCCGAGTACTCCGTGGCGAGAATAATCACGTCTAGTAAAACGGCGAGAACGTTGACGATGACGATGTTCTTGATAACTCGTTGGCCGGAGGAGCCTTTCATGGCCAATAGGGGCCGCAACCCGGTGACGGCTTCCCAGATGTAGAGAGCGCTGATGATTGTCTCTTGGACCGAGAACCCGGTCAGTTGGACGCGTTCGTAGATATTGAATGGCTCGATGAATCTGTCGACGCCGTGGTTGCTTCCGAGAAAGAGGACGGTGGTGGGAATGTGCAAGACGAAGAAATTGAAGATGATCATGTATAGAACCCAGCGGGTACGGCGCACATGGGTAGTCACCAGGTGGAGGCGTGAATAGAGCACCACGGACTGGCCCGTTACCATAGCATACCAGCCGATGCAGACCAGAACACTCATGGCGAAATTAGGGGCGAGCGCCAAGTAGCGAAGGAATCCCGAAACGGCGTGGAGAAGGATTCCCAGTGTCGCGACCACCATGCTCCAGAAGTAGAGGCCGCTGCGGCGTCGGAAGGTGGTGAAGATCGAAATGGCGATTTCTAGCACATTGTAGCATGCCAGAGTGAACAATCCCGCCATCACCATTGCCATTGCGCGGGACATATCGAAAGGTCCGGTTTCACCAGCCATTGCGATGGCTTTTCCGGCCCGGCAGCCGGACCACACTAGTTGCTGAGATCAATGGGCTTGGTGACTTTCTAATTGACCGCGCAGGACAACGGGCAAGCTTGTGTAATGTCGCTAGCCCATTGTGAGGTTCATGGTAGTCGGCTGTGAAGTCGGCTGCAGACCGAAGCAGAGAGGGAGGAATGACAGGGGTCGGGGCCAAGAGGGTGATTGTAACTAAATCTTAGGCCATTTACCCGCTACGGAATTCGGGAGTTTCGAGGTATTTTGGCTACTACGGAACTCGGGAGTTTCGAGGCCAGCCAAAATACCGAAACCTGCGTTTAGAGTTCCGGAGGATCAACAACTTCGGGGAAACTCGTTGGACGCCCGTGATGGACAGTCGCTGGTTGGTCGCTTTGAAGCCCCTGACATCATTTACTCGCTATAATCGCGGGTGTTCCATCTCTCGTCGAAACCTTTTTCTCTCTTGACAGTCGCTCGGGTTTGACAGACGGCGAAATTTGCTTGGCAGCCGGATCTAGTACGACGGTCCTTGGGCCCTTCGCCCTATTCAAGTGAAAGCACCGATCTCGTGAGTTGAGTGTCGATAGGAGCGGCTAATTTAGCTCAATCCAGTACCGCTAGCCTTGGGCGGTACCGTAGACTAGGATCGCCCCGACGCTAAACTGTGACTATATGCAGATCGGCAATCAGCATTACTGATTTTACAGCATTGGCAATGCCACGATTCCACAGGGTCCGGCCCCTTATCGAAGATAGCACCTCTAATCGGTCACGGAAAATACTCTAAACTTCATTCATTCTACCAAGTCAACCTGTATAACCATACCGGCCTTTCAATCTCTCAGGCTTTAACCTCGTTGCCACTCTCGTCGCTGTCAAGCTTCTCGCCCGCAACGTGCACATCAACGCTGTCGTGACGGATGCTCTCACGGCGGATAGCCTCCTCGAGGTACTCGGGTTTCAGCTGGCCGTGTTTATCGTAGCGGTAGGGCTCTTTGACGGAGATGGTCACGACATTGAACACGTTCGTAGACTTCTTGAAGATGGTATCCATCTCTTCCAGGGAGCGGTAGCGCGTCTCGGGAAAGAAGAAGTAGACAAAGGGGAAGATAAATGCGTTTCTGTCATCGTCAGTTCAAGTTCGGGGGTCATTGACGGGGAATCGTACATAACGGCAAAAATGATGTAGGTTTTGTACCCGATGCTGTCGAATGCAACCGGGGTGATCATCACGACCATGAAGTTGAAGATCCAATTGGCACTGGCGAGGCGAGTTAGATCATACTCAGGGAGCTGTTTTGGTGTAAGCTCATTTACCTGGTGGCCAGTGCATTAGTCGGTGCACGGATTCGCAGCGGCACGATTTCTGCCGGGTACAACCACGTCATTCCAAGCCAGCCGATGGCGAAGAAGGTGTTGAATACGAAAAGGAAGACCGCTTGTCCGATACCGGCTTGGCTATCTTTCAGGACCGTCAGGCGATAGTTGGTACCCGCAAGGACGGCCATAGAGACCGACATGCCGGCGGCCTGATATCGAAACTTCGTTAGCCGATACGATCCCACATCGAGGAGTGCGCGAGTGACTTACTCCGAAAAGCATCAGCGGGCGACGGCCAACTTTTTCAATGATGAAAATAGGGATGAACGCAGCCATCAGGTACTCTGTACCGTTACAAGCGGCCAACAACTTCGGGTAATTACCTTGCCCGAGACCGATTTCCTTGTAGAGTACAGGCGCCTGATGAACCGTGTTAGTACGGCTTTGAGATTTCGTAGTTGGGGTGGCTCACATAGTAGGTGATAAGATTGATTCCGGAAATCTGCTGGAACATTTGATTAATATAGGCGAGTGCCACCCGATGGAATTCTCGATATTCGCTCATGTCGAACAAGCTTCTGTAGGAGCCCTTGGACATTTCCTTGACGGTTGCTTGGATGGAGATAAGTTCATTGATGATGTATGGATCATCCCGAGGTTTCTCATTAAGACATTCGAGAATCTCCAGAGCTTCATCGTTCCGGCCTTGCATCACAAGCCATCGTGGGGACTCGGGCAGGTTTAAAATGGAGCTGAAGATCACCACCGCAAAGAGAATCTGAATGGCTAGCGGGAATCTCCAGGCCACCTCTTGGTCTTCGATGAATGAAAACCCTGTTTTATAGATCCTCAGCACTTGGATGCGGGTAAAATATCAATCCCCTTCAACTCACCGTAGTTAATCCAATAACTAAGAGTGATGCCTGCCGTAATGAGCATGCCCTCGATCATAACCATCTTTCCACGATCGTGGGCCTTTGATGACTCTGACTGCCACGTGGGTACCGTGCTTGTGTTCATTCCATTTCCAATTCCCGTGACGATGCGGCCGACAATCAGATGTGGCAGACTATATGCGGTGGCTTGCAATAAAGCTCCGGTGGCCATGGTCACGCAGCCGCAGAAGATAGTCCGTCGTCTGCCAAGTGGATTGCCGATAAAAATGGTCAAGATGGAGCCGAAGAAGCAGCCCAAATTGTACGATGCCACTGAGATGCCTTGATTTGTACTGCGCTGCGATCTGGTGGCCTTGTCAATGCCCTCTTCCGCGGAATTGATATCGGGAAAGTATTTGATAAACGACGGTAGGTCTAGTAGACCGCCCGTTACACCTTGGTCATATCCGAAAAGTCTTGTTGTGGTTAGTCGCAAGTAGAGAAAGTATTAGTGTGAGGTGGCAGAAGCATACAAGAAATCAAGACTGCCAAGGGAACTGATAGCCAGGTTGAGAGACCTGCCTCTCCAGCCAAAGAATTTCGGAATACCGAACATGATGTCCAAACACGGCGCCAATAGCGGAGATCGAACGAAGCACCGAAGACGGCGAGCGGGACCATGACGGCCAGCCGGTTATATACCACGCACACTCCTACTAGGCCAGGCTCTCGGATTGACAGATGGGGTAACCCGAGACTGCCGGATATCTCGAGTGCATGGGGATGGCCAAGATACGGGGGCCAAGATACGGGGAAGCCATTGCGCGAGGCGGGGATTGGGGAATTGGGGATTCCACGGTAGTAGGGTTTGGGGGCGGCTCATAGACCAGATTGTGACTGGCCAAAGGACCCAGTTCGTGTTTTGGAAATTATGTATTCCGCTCTGTCGGTCACAGATTAAACGCTTGGCGGTTGTATGTAATAACTTGGCGGACTCTCGGGGAGGTATAGTATCTCTTGGCGACGGCATGGCACACGTTGGAGGCTTGGGGAACAAACAGGCTTCCATGTTGGGTTGCTTCTTTCTTTCCATTCCGCTCTCTAGCCGAGGATGTTTCCAGGGCTGAGTTGGTTGTGGCAAGGCTAGCACTGCCCCTGCCCAGAAAGCTATCGGTAAACGGCAGAAGTCCCTGCCAAGGTCATTTCAACCAGCTATTCGCAACGAAATCCGCATCAATGGTGATACTCTCATGGAGTAGTCTATTATTACAAGCTGGCACCTCCGGTCACGGTGTTTCCGTCGTATTCCTGTTCAATGATATGTGTCTAAAGCGCCGCCGTTGACCCGACTGGTGTAGAACGCCAAGACGTTGCACTGGCAGATATTCCTCAATGGGGCACGCGAAGTACGCCTGTCCTTGGCAATACCCGACTAATTATGTCTTGCGTTCTTTAGTCAGGTTCGATGTCCGAATGGAACCAAGAAACATGACTTGACCCAGGTAATGAAGTAGACGGTGCGCGAATTCTTCGATAGGGAGCTTGGAACATCATCACTGGTATTTGAGATTGCAAGCGCAAAAGGTCTACATAAAGACGTAGAAACAATTTCCTCCGCTTCATCCTGTAATGAGGTCAGTGCTCGAGCAATGGGGTCAGGGAAAACGGCTGGGCGCTATCATCGAGCTACCCACCGAAAGATAGATGACCGTAGCCACAGTACAGTCTGCAGCGGACTGATGGAATCAGCCACTCTCGAGCAATTCTGAGTATTACAAAAGATCCACTGAGAGCCAATAGGTAGTCACTAAGCAGTCATTGATTCATGAGCCCGTGAGCACCAAAAACGGAAATGTGAAGCCAAGAAGCCAAGAAGCCAAGAGGCCAAGAGGCCAAGAAACCAAGGACTGCTCGGGGAAATCCGGTATTCAATGGGATCTGGTTCCGGCAACATCACACCATAAGCGCAACTTTGCCCTGGTCGGGGTACCGACCATTTGCATAATAATATGCATCTCTTGCCCGAACCATACGATACCTCTCCGCGACAAAGGATACCGATTCCTTCCGGTCATCCAATCCGGGCCAAAGCATGGAATGCCCCACCCTCCGGACACAAGAGGCCGAAGCTTTGACGCCTTCCTTTGCGATTTAACGCTTCTTGGGACGATGACGAGAGTAGATTTGTTGGGCAGTATGGGGGCATGTTGGGTGTGCTGGCTGCTCGCAGATGGTTTGCATATGGGGGTATTTTCCAAGGTTTATAGATGGGATTTGGGTAAGGATGTGTTTGATATGGAAATGTCTGGGCTCTGGGGTTTTCTGGAATGGCTTGAAGGCTTCGGCTGTGGCGTCGTCGATCACGTCGCTGTAGCTTAGATCTACGAGAGCACTGTATCCCGCCAGCATTGTTCAAACATTGTTTATTTGAATTAAAGTCCAATAACCACGGCGCCGAAGCACCATTAAAGAAGCTATATGCAAAAAGCAATGCTGTCTGTACAGTCAAGAAAATTAAACCCCAAGTCGGATTTTATCCAACCCCTTTGGCAAGATCGGTAGACATTTACTGCACCGAAGGCAGGTTGGCCGAGAGGGGTAGCTTGCGCGATGAGCTACCGACGTACACCTTCTTCTGGGCATTGCTGACAACCCAGTTCTGTGCAGCAACATCCCAGTTAGAGAGATCGCGGCGGGTGAGGGTGGAGGTCCACTGGAGCTCCTGGCCGGGAGCGATCGTGACACGATCGAAGGCACGTAGAACCCGAACGGGGTCATCCTCGCCACCGAGGGATACATAGAGCTGAGGGACTTCGTCGCCGGTAACGGAGCCGGTGTTTTTAATGGTAGCGCGCACCTGGATCAGCTCGTCGAAGAGACCAGAATTGCCGCCCGAGGGTCCGCTGGCCGGCAGGAGCTCCTGGGGAGAGCCGTTCTGGGCCCCGTGAGGGATGTAATCCTCAGTCTTCATGCCGTAGTCAGGATCGCCGGAAGACTCCTTCAGGTTGGTCGAGTTGAGCCACGGGTAGAGGTACTGAGTGACGCGGTTGATACCACTGGGGAACAGATAGTCGGAAGCCTGGCCGACCTTGCCGAGGACGGGGGCCTTCTCGGTCTTGCCAGTGGTGGCAGTGTACTTATCGGCATTCAATGGGGTGATTTCAAGGTCGGAGAATTCGAAGCTGGTGTAGCTCAGACCGTAGCCGAACTCATAGATGGGCTCCTCGCCATCCTTGTCGAAGCGGCGATAGTCGATAAAGACACCATCGGTGAAGTCGTCCTGGGGAGCGTCCACGCCATTGTTGGGCTCGGTGAGGATAGGCGCACCATAAGCCTTGCGGCTCTTGCCCCAAGTAAAGGGTGTCTTGCCACCGGGGTTGACACGACCGTACAGGATATCAACCAAGCTGCGGCCGCTCTCCTGGCCAGGCAAACCAGCCCAGAGAATGGCGGTGATGTTGGGATTCTCGTACCAGTCGCCGATGAGAACAGCACTCGGGGTGTGCATAATGACGACAGTGTTGTTGCAGTTCTCGGAAGCAGTCTTGATAATCTGCTCGCCGTTCTTCCAGAGAGTCATGTTCTTGCGGTCACCCTCATTGCCGTCGACATTAATGTAACCCTCACCGGAGTCAGCGTTGACGAAGACCAGAGCGACGGTGGACTGAGAAGCAATATCAGCAACCTGGTCCAAAGCTCCGTTGTCGGTAACAGAGAAGACATTGGTCTTGCCAGCGCTGTAGGTCAAAACCTCATTCTGGATAGCCTGCTCAGGAGTAATCAGGTAAGGGAAGTTGGCAGTCCCACTTCCCCAGCCCATAGCCAGGGTGCCGTTGTCACAACCGCGGTCAGAGCAGCCGTTTGCACCGTAGGGGTTAGAGCCAGCATCCTCGCCGAGGATTCCAACGAATGGCTCTTGGTGAGTCAGAGGCAGACCACCGGTGTTCTTCAGGAGGACCGTGCTATCACTGCCAATCTTGCGGATCACGTCGGCGTGGTCGCGCTGGACGTTGACACGTTCGTTGAGCTTGATGTAGTTCTCGCTGACGATGAAATGCTCGTAGCCGTACTCGTCGCGGGTCCAGGAGCTGAAGTTGGGAGGAGTGCGGTAACGGTCACGGCCAACCTTGTAGTAGGCGGTCATGATACGGACAGCCATGTCGTCTACGCGCCATTCGGGAACAGTACCGTTCAGCACGGAAATTGTCAGGTTGGTACCCCAGTACGAGTAAGGGCTACCCAGGAGAACATCACCGGGCATGGACATGTCCAGACCCGCCAGAGCATCGCTAACACCGCTGTGGTGAGCACCCCAGTCACTCATGACGAAGCCCTGGAAGCCCAGCTCGCCCTTGAGGAGCTTGTTCAGGGTGTAGCTGTTGGAGCAACCGTAGCTGTTGTTGATCTGGTTGTAGGAGCACATGACGGAGCCGACGCCGGCACGGATCGAGTCGACAAAGGGCCAGAGGTAGAGCTCGTGCATGGTCTTGTCGTCAATGTTGGAGCTGACACTCTGGGTGATGTTGTATCCGTAGCCCTGAGCCTCGCCGGCCTGACGGAAATGCTCCTGCTCGTTACCGATATAGTGCTTGGCACAAGCAATGATACCAGCATCTTGCATACCCTTGATAGTCTCGGCCATCATCATACCGGTGAGAACGGGATCCGGAGAAAATCCTTCCCAGACACGGCCACCGTCGGGATTCTTGCCTAGCGGACCAGCAACGGGGCCCAGCTGGACATCAACACCCTTGTCGCGGTGCTCCTCGCCCATCGCCATACCACGCTGGTAGGCGAGTCTCTTGTCCCAGGTCGCAGCAACGTTGATACCGGCGGGGAAACCCGAGTTGTAGTCAGCTGTTATTTATTAGTGTCTTGAACCGATGACCGAACGGGAATCATCATACCGTCACGAACGCCAAGAGGCGAATCCTGCATGCACATTCCCCACATTCCAAGTCTAATCAACGCAGTTCCTGTCAATCATTCCGATTTTTCAAATCTTCGATCCTATTTCTCCGGCTTACCTGGGAATACCACCAGTCTCACCGACGCATCGTTCTTGTTCCCATCTGTGATCATTAGTCTCAAATACCCGCTATTTCCTAATCGGGAAGTGTGCTTACCCGGCACCGGTGGTCAAGTTCACCTTCTCCGCGAGCGTCAGGTTTGACACAAACTCAACAGCGCGTCTGTGGGCTTCGGCCCATTCACCCGCGCCAGTCGACCAAGGCGAAGGGTAGTAAGGTGGAGAGTATGCCAAGTCCTGCAGCACGACAAGGTCAGTAATGAATTCAACCAGACATTGAAGTCAATAGACCACTCACTTTGGCACCGGCGACTGACGCCGTCAGGACGACAGCTTCCAACCACCCGAGCTTCATGATTGCAGGGGTGTGAAAGGCTGGATAGATTCGGGGTCTCAGGGAGTGGGAGGACCGAATCGCACAGCTAGGTGAAAGTCGTAAAAGGTCGGCGTGGAACAGAACGTCCCAGCGGGGATCGGACTCGATTTAAATGCTCAATGAATTAGAAGAAAGGGACCGACAGGGATGCCGGTGCATGTCGTAATTCTCCATAAAAGAGAAACGGGGAAGTTGGACGTGTGGAGAAAGTAGCAGGGATCGACAAATAGCCGGACTGCCGTGAACACGACGTGACGCTCAGGCACGCGTTGTTTGGCACTGTTGGGCCTTGGCATCGATTGCACGATTTTGGTTTGTACACTGTTGTTGGTGCGAGACCTCCCTAGCAAAGGGAGACTTCAAATGCAAGAGGCTGGCGATGCGAGGGAGGCCGAATCCATGGCCCCCCTTTGCCCCGAGATTCAAGGGGAACCGGTACTCAACAACATCTTAACACCACCCTAGCGTAATAACAACAGGTACGGCAATCTAAGGTAAGACACTCTTTGGCATACTGTAAACAGTCTAACATCCCATCCGAGTCTGCCGAGCACGGCTCCCGCCTAAATTTCGGCGCCTTCAGCCATTGCTACCCACCCCGCGTCCGTGCCCATGTCTCGTTCTCCGTCAATTCTCCGTTCCAGGAATTCCAGGAATATGGCATTTAATGTAGATAGACACTGTCCGGTGTGCAGTGTTGTTGTCTTCAGCTATAAAGATCTACTGCAGAGTAATTCAAATTCCTGTGGCGAAACGCGCATGGAAAAGGGGGAGGGCAATTTAATGACTTGGAACTTTGCGCTGGCGATTCCCGTCTGTGTTGCCCGATGGGGAAACTCCTCATCTTCCTTGTCGAAAAGCACTTCCCAGGCATCCAGGTGAATAGTGAGCATTCACAGAAAAAGCTTGGTCCTCGTGGAGTACACCGGTAGCAGTGGCGCCTAGATTCCACATGGCTTCTCCTTCTGTTTACCCGATCCATGGTTTCCCGACCAAGCCATGGTTAGAATCTATATCCATAAGTACCATCTAGAATGATTTTACGTTTATGAAGAATATTCTGTCAGATATTCAGTATTTCCTTAATTATTAGGGGGATTATTTAAATACCGGGTTCTCAGAATGATGAACTGGCCCCGTCCCAGAGCCAAGCGGCAGCCCGCAACCGTGGAGACCGGGGTCGCGGGGGGAGTGCGGGGCTCCAGGCTTCAGGGATGCCGATGCACTCCAAGTCCTTCTGTGTGCGTTTGCTTCCAGTCGGGCCTGTGGTCTCTACACCGCTGTGTGATTTGGCGTCAATGCCGAGATTTTCCCGCACTCCATGGACCAGGATCGGACGGCGACTTGCCGACCAATCGCTTGCCATGGCTCCACCAAACGGAAAAGAAGATGAAGCAATTGTTGCATAGACCTAAGAATGTAACCTAAGAATCTATATTTGAAGAGACTATCCAGGGCCGTACGAGTGCCAGTAGGACAACTTCTCCTTGTTCCATCGGCCACCCGTCCGGCCCGACGCTATCCATCGGTGGGGGCATTCCAAGCCGGCTTACCACCCGCAAGGTCTCTCAGAGGGCTTTTCTCCCCCGGCGGCCAAATTCAATTGGGCTCCAGGAACTGCAGTCCATAATCTGGAGGCTGCGGAGGGTGGGATCGGGGGAAGAAGTTCTATCAAATAATTTGCCGGATGCAAACCCGAAAACACTCTAAATTTTACGCCATGAAGTGTTTATTATGGAGAATGAGCCGATCCCTGCCCGATTTCTCATGTCTTTCTCGGCTTCTGCATTTGGGCCTGCCTATTTCATGGCTAATCCTCGGTAAACAGGTCCGTGTCCGTCACTCCACTAGAGAAGGGACGTTCTAAATACAAAGCCTTTATCCGGTCTTACCGCCAGGCTTACTAGACCAACTACCTGGATGTACGTACAACCCATACTCAACAAGATTCCAACTTCGGAAAGTCAACTTACAGGGCTGTTCTTACTGCCTAGACCATATATATATATATGTATGTATATCTGCCCTTTAACGCCACTTGATGCCTTTCTCACGCGCTGTTTTTGTTTTGTCACGTGACATACTCCGTTGAATGTCACTACTGAAACATGATTGGTTAGAGACCTGGAAACCCATACGGAATCTAGATCTCGTAAAGATGTAGAATGCAAAAACTCATCTCGTCTCCTGTTTGATTATCTATGCTACCTAGGTATAATTCTAATGTCTGACCTCGAGGCTAACCCTGCCTCATCTACTCCCGACCGCCAACGCCATGACTCCAAATCAAGTGTCAATGACAAAGATGAAGGGGGTGACAGCCACGAGACCAAGCACACGTCCGCATTCAAACAACTCGGTATCCTCGACCGCTTTCTCGCCGTCTGGATCTTCTTGGCCATGGCAATAGGAATCATTCTCGGGAACTTTGTCCCCAGTACAGGACCGGCACTGCAGAGGGGAAAATTCGTCGGCGTGTCCGTACCCATTGGTGAGTTTCCTACGCACGAAATGCTAGTCTATAATCTGATATCTCTGTAGCTGTCGGTTTGCTGGTGATGATGTACCCGATTCTATGCAAAGTGCGATATGAGACTCTACATCGGACTTTTCGTGCCAAGAAGCTTTGGATCCAGGTTGCTTTTAGCTTACTGATGAATTGGATTGTGGCTCCTCTTTTTATGGTAGGTTTTCTTCGTGGATATCCGCTCAGTGCGTTTGTTAACGGACATTATAGCTGGGCTTGGCGTGGGCGTTTCTTCCCGATGAAAAAGGGCTGAGAGAAGGTTTGATATTGGTGGGGATTGCTCGATGCATTGCCATGGTATGTTTCACATTCGTTGTAGAGACATCTTCGGCTAACGTAACTAGGTCCTCATTTGGACAGGTCTTGCCGGCGGAGATGGAGAGTACTGCGCGATCCTCGTGGCGATCAACTCTGTCTTGCAAATGGTTCTCTTTGCACCGATGGCCATCTTCTTCATCCAAATCATCAGTGACGCAGATAATCCGGGACTGCAGTATTCCTTGGCAGCCAAGAGCGTTGGCGTCTTTCTCGGTATTCCACTGGGCGCAGCCATCGTGACCCGATTCGGACTGCGCAGCCTGGCTGGGAGCAAGTGGTATCAAGAGAAGTTTTTGACATGGATCAGTCCACTGTCACTGATCGGCCTGCTCTTTACAATCCTGATCTTGTTTGCCTCGCAAGGCCACCACGTGGTGCATCAGATTGTGTCTGTGATTCGGGTGGCCGCTCCGTTGATCGTTTATTTTGCTGTGATATTTCTGGTGACGCTGTTGGTGACACGGCGACTTGGCTTTGGGTACGAGCTTTCCTGTACCCAGAGCTTCACCGCCGCGAGCAACAATTTTGAGTTGGCGATTGCTGTGGCCATAGCGACATTCGGCGTTGATAGCGACCAAGCTTTGGCGGCCACTGTTGGGCCTCTGGTGGAGGTCCCCGTGTTGTTGGGCCTGGTGTATGTAGTCAAGTGGTTTGGCAAGCGAAAAAACTGGTAGTGTGACAATATTGCCGCAAAGTGATAAATCAAATATCGTTGCTGATTTCGTCAAGCACTTGGAATAATAATTGATTTTGTACTCGACAGCCGTCGCCGGGATTTCCTGATCTAAACCCAGACCAAAGTCTCCGCCGTATCTCCTCTATATCAGCTCCGCGCGTGTTGTACTGGTTGATAAGTTCATCCGCGATGGCACACATAGTTGTATTCAGCAAATCATCGTCAGACGGCCCGGGCCAGGTGTTTGAGCCCCCTTGCCCCGACCCCGACGCGCAGCATAGAGGAGGATCGGGGCTCTGTAGTTTCTGTGGGAGACGCGACTCTTTTGGTTGTGCCTCGGTCAAAGTACAAGCACCATGAGCCACGGGCGGTTTTTCAGCCTCTGTTTGATCACCGCTAGGAGAATGAGATGGTGTAGAGGAATGTGAGGCAGACGAGAGAGCAGCTGGCTCGGTTGGACGCTGTGCGGCAGGAATTGCAACCTTGCGAGCTACAGACGTGCCCTGGTCAGTTACATCCACATATTGCTGGATGAGCTCAGCGGAAATCCCCAACGACCCAAACAGAGTCCTGAGGTTCTGGTTCTCAGCGTGCATTTTTTGCAGGGCCAGCCGGTACTCGATATCCCTCTGCCGCGCTTGCCTTTTACACGCCGCCAGCTGCTGCTCAAGATCTTGGATATGCTCCTGCTTCCGAGCACGACTTTTGCGCTGATTTTCGCGCACTCGCGCCAGGCGGTCGCGATCCTGCTAAAGCAGTCAGACATTCGTTTCTTGGGGTGAACTGAGACAGCAGGCACCGACCTTCTGGCTCTTTTCGTCCATTGCGATTGCACTCCGGCAGAGTCCTTCTTGGGAATCAAGAGCTGCTGCTCATCCCGATGGGATATGAAACTAGCATGGTTGTCTTCCGCAGAAGGTTTGCAGCCTATCCAAATGGTCCATCGAGTCACGTGCCACAATCCCCATCATACTATCGATGGGGCCTTACTCATCGGGCACCATGACCCTTTTCAATCATCTAAATGGGAGTCATCCACATTGGAGCTAGAAAGATTTCCGGGATGGAATGTGGCTGGTGCGGTCCGTGCAGTCCAGTTGCGCAAGGGGAAAGGGGGGGAAATTACGCCGATTGGATATAGTATGGGGAAGCACAAGCCCTGCCGTGGGGTAAAGTACCGAGATCTCTCACCAAGGGAGAACAACAAGTACACCTCGGCCTCGAGACTCGAAAATCGGCCTAAACTGGGCCAATAAGCAGCGGTGCGCAGGAAGGCAAATCTTCGCCCAAAGCGTGTGCGCGCCTGCATATTTTGCCCGCAAACAGCAGGCCCCGACGACGTCACTGGCCGTAACTGGCATGCCCAGCCTTTTCCCCAATATGAGGCTAGCGCTTTTCTACTTCCTTTCTCTGCATTCTCCATATATCCAAACACGCGATCGCGGTCGCGCGACTTTCATCTTCACGACTCACTCATTTCATCCCATCTGAACGGTACCTTGTCCATCATGGTCTCCACGCGACACCATCCAAGAGAGTTCCCCTCGCCTGAAAAGGCCTCGAAGGAACTGATCAAGTCCTCGCCCGCCACTGTGACCAACGGCACCTCGCGCAAATGGGTCCATACCCCGTCCGTCGCGCTCACGATCTGGCTTTTTGTCTCGGTGCCACTTGTCGCGTGGGATGCAGGCTACGTTCTGTTGCGCCCGCATAGCATGCCCGGTGGCCGGCTGCACTCGCCCATCTGGACCCCCTATGCGCTTTACGGCACGGTCGACTACATCTACGGCTGGCCCGCCTACAATGCGCGCAATGGCTTCACCGCCGCGCAGACCGTAATGAACCTGGTTGAGACCATCGGCTACATCTACTACTTGTGGATTGTGTACTTCTACGGATCCACGGTCGCGAGTGGTCGCGGTGCGCGCAAGAGCCACAAGGGCCTCGTGTGGCTGTTGACCGGCGAAAAGGTCGTCCCTGGCCGCACTGGTGCAATCGCGCTCCTGGTCGCGTATACTGCGTCGGCCCTGACCCTCAGCAAGACCCTTCTTTACTGTATGTCGCGTGCTTTCTATCTTGTCGCAAACGTATGCGCTAACTGTTTTAGGGCTCAATGAGTTCTTCTCGGGCTTCGACAACATCGGCCACAATGACATGTCGGCTCTGATCTTCCTGTGGATCATTCCCAAGTGAGTTCGCGCTGGCGCATCTTTTCACGAGTACCTTGGCTAACAGAGCTGTCGTAGTGGCCTCTGGATCGTTTTCCCTACCTACAACATGTACGGTCTCGGCGTGGAAATCTTGAATGCACTCGAGCAGGCGACACCGCGCGGAAAGCCTGGCCGCCCGAAATCCTCATAGGACCGATCTTTGCCGAGTTTAGCTGCCAATGTGTGGCAATTGTGATATTGGAAGGCACTGGATGAGTAAATGGCAGAGTATTGTGCTTATGATATTTAGAGGTGCGGGCATAGGGTTTGTGGAGAGAGCTGTTTAATGTGCTACGAAGTGATACATGGGGACTCCACCATTCAAGTTTTTGGGGACCAGGGTCATCCCTGTTTATTGTTCTGTATTTTTGTCTTCGGAATTATCGCTATTCCGAATATCAATTCACCGATCGATTGTCCTACAGATATAGTTCGGGCCGAAGAGGACCACATGCAGGGACCCTTGGCGAGTAGAGGTTAACGCTAACGAGAGAGCTATCGATACCCATAGTCTACATGTAAGAGCCTAAAGCTTCTCCATAGCTTCGAGAAGATCATATTTAATGACTAACACCCGCTCCAGAAATAAAAGCTTGCGCTCGAGCTTGTGGAGTGAACCGTGGAGACTGATGTGATCATAGCCGGGTTCGGATAGACAGGTGTAACCTGAGCGTGTCGATTCCGTGGGTCCTTGCAGTGCTCCTTTTTGCGCCTACGATGTGGTCGGGCGAGTAGTCTGTGGCTGGAAATATCGGCTAGTTCATTCAGCATTTCATCGTGGTGGAAGCGTAGCTCTGTAACCTTTGCACCGCCAGTGGACGCTCGTGCCAAGCCGCCATTCTCCGGTCGGCCTTTCCCCATGTTTCTTCGCTCTCCTCACTTTTCCTGCACCCCGACTTTGCCCGCCTCAACGGCCCTGCGTCCGATCTTTTTTTACCGCCAACCTCCGGGTTTCGCTGTCGCCTAGGACCCTTTCCTCTACCCTCCCGACCGCGCCGAACGATGCTTCGGGCTTGGGTCCTGGGGTACCCGCACCCGTCATGATCCCTCCTGACTCCGACGATTCGCCAGTAAGAGCCTCTGGTGCTAGCTTCGGCTTGGGCCAGGAGGATTCGGCGGCGTTTCCAGACGATTTCGACACGCAAAGTCATGCAAGTTCCCACGACCCCGCGAATGGCCCGGACAACGGCGGGCAAGACGGCCACCACCACACGAACCAAAACGATGCCGGTGAAGCCCCGGATTCGGCAAACGCCGATAATGAAAATGACGACAAGCCGGCCTGGAGTGAAATGAAGACCAAAGCTGGGAAAGAAAGGAAACGGCTTCCGCTAGCCTGCATCGCCTGTCGCCGGAAGAAAATCCGATGCTCGGGCGAGAAGCCCGCTTGCAAGCACTGTACTCGCTCGAGAATACCTTGCGTATATAAGGTTACCACGAGGAAAGCGGCGCCACGGACGGATTATATGGCCATGCTGGACAAGCGACTCAAGAGAATGGAAGATCGCGTGATTAAGACGATCCCTAAAGATGAGAACAGAGACATGGCTTCGATTGGCAGGTCGATTGTCAAGCCCTCCAGTCAACTACAGCCCTCCAAGGCTCAGAAAAAACGAAGTGCGGAGGAAGCTTTCGCTACGGAGATGGAGGATTGGACTCGAGGGGAGCGTCGTCCGCCCCATGAGACATTCCCAATGAATCGCGAAATTAAATTGACCGATGGCACGGGACTCTTGACTGAAGGCGCAGAGTTCTTGCCCTCTCTGGAGATACAGGAGCACCTGGCCGAGGTCTTCTTTGACTGTGTTTATGGGCAGTCGTACCTCCTTTTACATAAACCAAGCTTCATGCGCCGGCTCAAGGCTGGTACGATTCCCCCGGTCCTTATTCTCGCTGTCTGCGCCGTATCAACCCGGTTTTCAACACATCCACAGCTCAGCTCGGATCCTCCGTTCTTGCGTGGAGAGAACTGGGCCAATCCCGCCGCCGCCATCGCTCTGAGTCGACATGACGAGCCCAATATTACCATCCTCACCGTTTTTCTACTTCTTGGACTTCACGAGTTTGGAACGTGTCACGGTGGAAGAAGCTGGTCCTTTGGAGGACAGGCATTGAGGATGGCATACGCCTTGCAACTTCACCAAGAGCTCGATCGTGATCCGTTAATGGGTCAAAATAATACCAACTCGCAGTTGAGCTTCACAGATCGCGAAATCCGACGACGAACCATGTGGGCATGTTATTTGATGGATCGCTACAACTCCTCTGGAAGCCAGCGCCCACCCATTGGAAATGAGAAGTTCCTTCATATTCAACTTCCCATTAAGGAGACCCATTTCCAAATGGAGATCCCTGGACCTACGGAAGACTTGGATGGGGTCGTACCAAATCCTACGCCTGGAAATTCAGGTCAACTTTCCAATGCCAAAGAAAACATGGGAGTATCAGCGTACATCATTCGCGCCATCGTCATTTGGGGTCGCATTGTCGACTACTTGAATCTCGGAGGGAAGCGAAAGGATCCTCATCCCCTTTGGCACCCGGAGTCGGAATACACGCGTCTGAAGTGGCAGATTGATGATTTCTCTGCCTCGCTACCAAGCTCTCTTGCCTTCAACTACGAAAATCTCCAGATTCACGCCGCGGAGAAAATCGCAAATCAATTTCTGTTTCTTCACATCATCATCCATCAGAATATGCTGTTCCTGAACCAGTTCGCCATTCCCCTTTCGCCTGGAGGGCGACCTCCTCGGGATATGCCCAAGGCGTTCCTCAGCAACGCTGGTCGAGCAGCGGTGGAGGCTGCACATAATATCTCCGTGCTCTTTGACCGGGCCTCTGCCTATCCTCTCACGGTACCATTTGCTGGTTACTGTGCCTACACAGCCAGTACAGTTCATATCTGGGGTATCTTCTCCAAGAACGTGCAGTTGGAGGCTCGATCAAAGGAGAACCTTCGGCATACCTATCGCTACCTCAATAAGATGAAGAAGTACTGGGGCATGTTCCATTACATGGTGGAGAGTGCCAAAGATCGGTACCGGCTGTTCGCTGATGCAGCTATCAAGGGATCTGGCGCGAGCCAGAATGGCACCTCGCTGGCACCGATGTTCCAATACGGTGATTGGTTTGACAAGTACCCCCACGGCGTGTCGAGATTACACTGGGAAGACCCAGACACTCGACACAAGGAGACGGGCGAGGATGCCGTCATGGGGCAGAAGCCCGATCTACAAAGTGTCGAGGATTTCTTCGCCAGTCTATCCCCAACACCACAGCCAGTCGTACCTCGCAGGTCACGCTCGCGCAAGAATAGCAAACTATCCGATGGCACTCCAAACATGGACCAGACCTCCCCGACACAAATGGACATGACAATGGGAAACACGCCGGGCGTACCGGGCGGCGCATTCCCTCAGCCCTCAATGTTCTCCCAAAACCGCTCCATGCCCTTCGGCCAACCCCCCTTCGACTTCAGTATCCCGCCAGACCAATTACCCCAGCTCGACCGACAATTCGTCTACGGCTCATTTAACGACTTCGATCCCACATCCTTCGACCCCAACGATCCTTCCATGCCACCCGTCAACGATGTCGATCAGAGTACGGACCAGTCCCTCTTCACTGGTCAATTGGATCCAGGTGCCCCGGCTGGAACGGGCGAGTTCTACCAGCCTAGCGCGTGGTTCTTACCTTTCAATCTAGACCCAATTGGCGGAGCCAACCCAACTCTAGACCCTGGCTCAGGCACTCAACCACCCGCAGGCGCTACGTCAGCTCCCGTTCCGGGTGCTGGCACCGATATCTCCGGCTTTGGCGGGGCAGGGAACATGTCGCTCAGTGCTTATGACCTGGGTCTCGGCGGTGACATGGGCCAGAACTCGCGATAGGCGTGAGTGCCGATTTGTCTCATGCCTTACGACCGAGGCGCGGTGTTTGACTGTTATTTCTGTTGGCAGCGCTTGGATGATTTCAATGACTGGTGGTTTTTTCTTCTTACTTTGGTTTTTGTCAAAAGCCTGGAGTATTGCGTTTTTTTGTTGTATTTACCCACATTTGTCTCGATCAGTGTCCGCGACCTGTATATCCGTAGCCCTCTGGGCTGATCTGCTTGAACGAAGTGTACTTATGGTTCGACTTGACTGCAATACAGACTTGCTTGGTCTGAATTTTTTCCCCCCAGGTTCCGGCCTTCGAAAGGAGATGTACCGGTACATTCCATCCGTATGATCGTGAAATGTATTGGCATATATGTGCACGTATTGTGCTCGTGCCCTGTCAGCCATCCAGAAGCTCTTGATCGTAACACTATCCTAGACGCATCCACAGCAGTGCTGGGAAACGATGGCATACCTTTTTTCAGTCATAGAGGTAGGCTGAGCGGTTAGTGGAAAGTGGTTCATTGGGGGATGGATTAAGTGTTCTTGGGTATGGACTGAGCGAACTGCATAAGTGCTAAATAGATAGCTCTGATGGATATCTGGGCATATAGACCTACGTAGTTGACTTAATTAGAAGGGAAAAAAATAAAAAGATAAAAAAGAAACCTTACTGAGAAGTATCCCCGGAAGGGGGCTTTTATAGAAAGGCGGATGAGATCTGCATCATCCGTGAATCGAACACGGGCCTCGTCGATGGCAACGACGAATTCTACCACTAGACCAATGATGCTGATTATTGAAGGAATCTGGCAGATCTTGCATCATGGATCAATTGCACATTGAATGTGTAAGGGTTTTGGCCACTTTTGGAACTAAATATATTTTTTCATTCGTCTAATCGGATCACTGTTTTGAAGATATGGAAATCCCAGTTGAGACAATTGATACTCCTCAGACTTGCAAATAAATGAGCACGTCCGTGGGTGTGAAGATATATCCGAAGCAAATCGGTCTGCTTTTAGGCCAAAATATGGCACATTCCACGAGTTAGGACCAAACCCGGTCCACATATTCAAAAAGACCAACACTCGGCTGTATAATTATCGGGAGCACAGGCGAGGATTGTTACATTTGCCATGGAAATGCATTCTCTATAACGTTGGAAGCTCGAATCAATAATTTGTATTTGTGTACCCAAGTAATTCTATAGTGAGACGTACCCTCAACGGACAGGCGGTCTCTTTCTCGAACGTGGTATTATTTTTTATTTTAAAACAGAGCATCTAATCATCCCACTCTTCATCGAGTTGATCAATCAATCGATTCTCCGCATCCACATCCCTTCGTCCACCATTCCCTCCACCCCGGCCACCGATAGCACCGATGAACCCACCACGGCTATCACTACCCGCGCGAGTATACCCGCTGCTCGACGGTCGGTTGGATCGGAAACAGTTTCCGACAGACGAGAATAGAATGACGACCATGTCCTGTGGGGGAAAAAAAGTCAGCACACTGCCTTGTGAAACCATGGTAAAATATAGCAATCTCCCAGAGTCGGTGACAAGGATCAAGAAGTGCAATGTACAAAATACGGGTCCTTGGAGCTGTGTTTATCTAGCAACATCCAAAACCAAACAACTCCAGTATGAGAGGAAGTAAGACCACCGGATATTGCCAGATAAACAGTCGAAGCGATGTATAAAAATCGTGGAATCTCGCCCCGAAGTCATGACAAAGTACACGCCGCGGTCAACACAGACGAAGGTCGAGCAGATAGCTGTCAAATGGAAAGAGCACAGCAAGGACAACGCAAGGGCGAGCGCTTCTAAAGATGCAAATAGACCCCAGTCCAGCTGAAGCCAATTCACTCCAATCGTGAAACCGGTAGACCAGCAACGCTTGAGTGCTTGTGGGAGTGCGAAGCCACGTTTGAAGACCTGGCACTTCGAGACCGACAGGGAACTAGAAACAAGATACTCACTTTAATGAAATCAAACATCCCAGCCCAGAGGCTGAAGTTTGGGCACTGGCGCCAACCGCGCTGGTGCATGACCGTTCGCTGATAAGCACAACCGCCAATCAGATAGGCGGCCACGGCGATGAGCATGCTGAAATCAAGGACGTTAGCATCGACTCCCACACTTGTACGAGGGGGAGAGCCCACATCACACCAAAGACCCCACCTGGTCCCATTCCACCGGAGTTCGGATCGACCGCAATTCCGCCACAGGCAGCAGAGCTGCGCACCTCGAAGTAGTAGGTGCAAGAGTCCATGGTACCGACGAAGGAAGGGGTGGCCTGGTTCGGTAGAGCATCGCGATCGCAGAGGAAGGACATCATGGTGGATTTTCTTCGGACGGTCCTGTTCGAGCTGGCGGTGTTATAGTCATCGGGGCACGGGGAGCCGTTCGTGTAATTGAGGACGAGCTTACGGCCCCGGAAGAAAGGATCCGAAGCTTGCTGTCTGTTAAGGCAAGAGGCGTTAGCATGGGAAATCCCAGAATATAAGAGTCGTCATACCCAATTGAATATGTCTTCCCATCGCGCTCGTAAAATGCGCTGACGTTCTTCCACCGCGACGATTCCACTCCCACCACGTCTTCTACCTTCTCAATAACCGGCGCGCAGATGTTGAGCGTGAAGTTGGCCGGGTAGTCATGCCCCTTCGCGTGCCAGCTCTCGCCGCGGTCATCCTTGTTCACTTTCTTGCCGTTCTTCAATTCAGGCGGCGCTAACGAGATCGCGCTCAGGTCGAAGTACATGCCGCTGGTTGGCGAGCGGGCCACACAAGGGGCATCATCTTTGAGGTGAGAGTTGTCGGCGCTGGCCAGTCCCAGGATGGATGATAAGAGGAACAGCGAATAATGAGCAGAGCCTGTCAGCTTCATGGTGAACAGTCGACAATCCAGAGACTCGCAGACAGAGCAAAATATCGAAAATAGAAAATAGCGGAGTCCAGCTCTTGCGTGAAAGAGACAAGAGCTTACGTTGCATCACCGGTGATTGGCGACGGTTGGCGATGCGGAGAAGGGGCCGGAGTCGCGGGTGCTTGGCTTCCGGATCGTACGCGATCGGTGCTTACTGCCTTTATTTAATCCTCTCCCCTGGACTCTCCCTCTCCAGGCAACGACAATCTCTTCCACAATGGCACCGAAATCGTCCAATTCTAAGAAATCCGTTCCAATCCAGCCAGTCCCTGAAAAGCGCGGCTACGAGTTCGGTGGACCGTATGTCTGCTCCAATCTTATTTGAGGCTCTGTACTGACCGTCGCTGAAGCTTAGGAGCTGCAGGAATTGTGTTCGGTCTCCCCGTCCTGATCTATGTCTTCGCTTTCGTCTGCAATGATGTTTCGGGTTGTCCCGCGCCCGGTCTTTTGCACCCCTCGACCCTGACGATCGATCAGCTAAAACGCGAAGTGGGGTGGCCCGAGGAGGGAATTGCTGGGCTTTTCAATGCCGAAGTGACTCTCTGGACATTGAGTTACTATGCATTCAGCCTGTTCCTGCAGGTCTTCCTGCCCGGGCAGGTGGCCGAAGGCGTTCCTCTGGCATGCGGAGGCAGACATAAGTACAAGTTCAATGGTATGACGAGAGACCCGATCGAATTGCTCACATAAGAGCAAGCCTGCAGAGCACAGCTAACAGATCCTCGTCTCGCAGCTTTCCCCTCTGCTCTCGTCATTCTCGGAAGCTTGGCCGCCGGAACTTACATGCACGGAGCTGATTTTGTGGTGTGGACCTTCTTGTGGGACAACTACATTCAGGTTATTACGGCGAACCTACTGATTTCCTCGGCGATTGCGCTTTTCGTCTACATCCGCAGTTTCTCCGTTCCAGAACCCGGCAAGCCTAACCCTGATCTGCGAGAGTTGGCGCCTGGAGGCCACACCGGAAACCCACTATACGACTTCTTCATCGGCCGTGAACTGAACCCTCGTATTCGCCTGCCTATTCCGTTCGTCGACGAGGCATCGCGCACAATCGATATCAAGGTGTTCATGGAAATGAGACCGGGCCTGCTGGGATGGACCATTTTGAACCTGTCCAATGTGGCCCACCAGTACCGAGCCTACGGCCATGTGACCGATTCGATCGTTCTGGTTACCATCTTCCAAGGATTCTACATTCTGGACGCACTGTACATGGAGCCCGCCATCATGACTACCATGGACATCATCATGGACGGATTCGGCTTTATGCTGTCCTTTGGCGATGTAGTCTGGCTTCCCCACCTGTACAATATCCAGACCCGGTATCTCTCCGTCTTCCCTCTTCAACTGGGTTGGACTGGAATGGCACTCGTCCTGGGCGTCACCGCTGTCGGATACGCTATCTTCCGCGGTGCCAACAATCAGAAGAACCGATTCCGTACCAACCCTAACGACCCCCGCGTGAAGCACATCAAGTACATCGAGACTGCTAGCGGTTCGAGATTGATGACCTCTGGATGGTGGGGTCTGGCCCGTCACATCAACTACCTCGGCGACTGGATCATGTCGTGGGCTTACTGCTTGCCCACCGGCATTGCAGGTTATGCCATCATCGAAAGCATCAGTCCGGTCACTGGCAGCCTTGAGAAGCAGGCTGTTCAGACTCCCGAGGCTCGTGGCTGGGGCATGATCCTTACCTACTTCTACATGCTCTACTTCGGGGTCCTGTTGATTCACCGTGAAATGCGCGACGAGGAAAAGTGCAAGAAGAAGTACGGAGCTGACTGGGACCGTTATACCTCGATGGTCCGCAGCCGGATCATTCCTGGTATTTACTAAGGTGATCTAGGACAGATAATCAGTGTATAATTCCCTTCTCCCTGGTGTTCTCATGAGCTCTGTATTCCAACATTACTGTGTATATTAGACACCCGAGGAGTTGGCCACGGCCATGAAAAGTGCGCTTCGTACAACATCGTTGGTTTCTATTCGAAAAACGCCGAAAAAACGCAGCGGCATGCACTTCCACATACTATTGTTATTCCGACAACTGCCTGATGCAGGCTTATTTCTAGTCTTTAATCAAAACTTAATGATTCATTAAAAGGGTATATCAACGTTTTCGCTTCTTAGGATCACTCAGCACCTCTAACCCCCAACTCTCGTCACCGGTGTTGGGTATCCAGCCCTTGAGTACTTCCCTGGCGCCTCGGATGGCTTCTCCACGGACTCGAAACGGATCTTCCAAGTGACCTTCAGCCCGTTTTAGGTCTTCATACGTGTTGGCGTATTGAAGTGTTCGTAAAGGCGTGCCAAAATCCAGCCCAGCCGTAACAACCTTGGAAGGCTGCTTCTGGTCCGCACGGGAATCTGGGTTAGTATGGCATGTCCTCAGCGTGACAATATCATTGAGTAGAGCCCACAACTTGGCTCTAGACAGTGATGAAGCACCCCGCGGTCCAGGCACAGATGCTTTGTTTCCCTGCTTGACTCCATTTATTATGGTTTCGTAGATCCCAGTCCTGGAGCGGCGCAATGAAGGCAAAGTCTTGCTCCCAGTATCCTGTGTTATCGCGCACGAATGCAAATACGACGGCGCCGCTGTCCACACTGCACTTGCGTTCCCCGGCTTGCTCTTCCTAAGCATGAGCTCAGAATCCCTAGGCTTGGGTTTTGCAAACGGCCATAGCATCTGAACCTCCTCAGCAGGCACGGGAAGAATATCGAATGGTCGAAACCGAAAGCCAATTTGACTGTCCTTACAATCATTGATGTCGGGCCATGACCGTCCCGCCAAAGCTGCCATTCGGCCATTCTCTCCAAACGCTCGATCGCACGCAATACGACTGATCTCATCCTCGGGAAGAATAAAACCAGCCAAGTATGCGTTCGCCGTGGGGGCAATGAGACGAGCGGTTTCACACGAGAGGAGAGAAGACACCTGCCGCAGGGCGATTTTATCAGAGCAGGACTTGCTTCGTGTAGATTCTGCATCCGTGCGAGCCGGCTTTCGACGAACAATACCGAGAAGAGAGAAATGGGCGCGTCCGTCGAGAAGGTTCTCCTCAACGGCGCTTTCTGTATCTGGGCCAACGTTGGTTTGGCGTCTCACCTCCCAGGGAGTGGCGTCTTCTTGAGATGCCATGCAGAGCTCCATGCTTGCATCACCGCAGGGAGCACATGTGCAATACATGTAAAATTTGACATCGGGCTGAATCTCGAAAGGAGGCCAGTCTATTGACGCGGTTGATGCGTGATCTTGATGTTCTGACCTTCTTTTTCTGCGGATGAATGGGGATGTAGAATTGCTTCTGTTTTCTGACCTGCCACTTTCGTATGACTTAGATTTGTGCTCCAGCTCTTCGACCAGAAAGCCATGGCATTCGGTAAGAAGCCAGTAGTTGAGGGCGCGGAGGGCCAATATCTCTGCGTGACAGTCATGGAGTACCAGACCTCGACAGCGGGGGACTTGAGAAGCGGACAAGCATTTTGCGCCGGTCCTACGAATGAATTAGCATTTGGATAAAAGAAAAAAACCTGTGAAATCCCAGAAAAGATGACAATCTCACATCCGTAGTCCGAGAGGAACTTACGTGACCGCTATGCAGTGCAGGCTCTCTGAAGCTGTATTTTCTCCTACAATAGAACCAGCACGGTTATTATGGCCGCTCCCCAAGCGTAAGCTACAACATACCTTTGACAGCAACAATCCCGGTCATCGGAATCCACTCCCTCGAGCCATCTGGAAAGATGCTTGGCTTACTGCGAGTCGGCAGAGCATCGAAATGTGAATGGACCAGCGATGCTATCCGGGACGGCAAAGGGGCCGTAGAAGTAACTTCAGGCATCAGTCCATAGAATTCGACGAGAGGAGCCCTCTTCCTAAATTTATTTGAAGCCCGGATCAAGTCTAAAGTTGCGAGCGAGGGTGATCAAAGTGTGGTATTGATCCAATCACGTGATGCACATTTCCGTCTCGGCCCAGACGTTCACTGCTTCCTTCATTTCCTCAACCAACTACACCCGACCTATCAGTAAAAATGGCCGACAAGCTGCGCACTCTTCAAAATCTCGAGGCTCTCCAGGCCCGATACATTGGTACTGGTCATGCCGACACCACCAAGCACGAGTGGACCTCCAACATCCTTCGCGACAGCTATGCCTCCTACGTCGGCCACAACCCGCTGCTTTCATACATGTCTGTCGGTATGGGCGAACCCAAGGAGAAGGTTCGAGTTATGATGTTGGAAAAGATGGTACGCGGTGCCGGTAATCCTCCAGAGGTATGCGATAATCCTAGTTTTCTTCAACGCGCGAGTCGTTCACTAACTTTACGTCTGTTTTAGACTCAAGAGTAATTGGTCAAATGATTTGCGATCACACCAAGCCCATCAAGCTTCCCTCGGCCCTGTCAATCGATGACTGGGATCCGTCTACGTCTGCTGCACCAGATGCACCGAAACCATAATGATACCCGCCTCCAAGAAGGCATCTGAAATACGCCGCGAACTTCATCACCCTAACTACTTGGATATCTGAACTGTGATTCATGCACCTACAAACACATAGCTCTTGCAAATGAGGGTGCCTCGTCCCGCTTTCAAGGGACCGTGCAGACATTCTCGTTTCCACAATGGGCTCTTCGGACAAAATCGTCTAGACAGGCCCATTCGCGCGTGGAGGCTCTCCCGCAGATAGTACGGTCCCTGATCGACAATGCCCCTCTTGACCCAATTCATGGTGATGAAAAGTGGTACAATCATTGGCCACTGCCTGTTACAGTCACCCTACGGGCCTTGCATTTCATGGGAGGTTTGAATCGCACGTTTATCAGCGCGCTAGTTGCTTGCTGCAAATACGTGGCTGTTAGATCCACCATCCTACATGTCGAACAATGAAATTAATGACCTTATTCTCAATTTCCGAAGAGCTGTACAGACGCGGCGACTCTAGACCAAACAAGATACTATAGACAGAAAGCTAAAAGCAAAGCGAGACGACGCCCGGTAATCACCATGAGCCGCAGAAAGAGAACCGGAAAAGCATCCACATATCGAGAAGAATCCACCATGTCACGAACTTTTCGCCGGTCCACTGTCCTCATCCTTGGCAGCCAATCTCGTATTCTCCGCCTGCAGCGAAGTAACAAGATCCACCCATTTCTGCCTCTCCGTACGCAACTTGCTTACTTCCTTCTTCAAGTCTTTGACTTCACTCCTTAGAATCTCAAGCTCTGATTTAGACTTCGTCTTCTCCGAGCGCTCAGCCTCTTTCTTCTGCTTCGCCTGAATCTTTGACGCGACCTTGATCTGATTGGCCTCGACCTTGCGGAGCTGTTTCAGAAGCTTAGCCTCCTCATGGAAAAGATGCGATGAAACTTTGTGGATATGCGCAGGCGGCTCGGGAGTCGGTGTCTGCGAAGACTGGCCCTCGCTACTATTTCCACCTTGCTGGCTATGTTGTGTGCCTAAGCTGGCTGGTGTCGAGGATCGATTCTCAGCTGCGCGTTTGAGCATTCCGCTCGTGTCACTGTCGATGTCGTTGTGGAGCCCCTTTGCTGGGGTTCCGGGGATGCTTCGGGGCGCGACTTGGAGCTTGTCAAGCTCGGCGCGGATCGTGTCGAGCTTGGTGTCGATTTCGCGTTTGCGAAGAGCTAGCTTTGCGAGTTCTTTCTCGTGCGAGCTTAGTTTGCCGTCTTTTGTCATTTCCATCAGCTCTTTCGGGGGTAGGTTATTTGGCCCCATTTCCATTCCTGGGACGGCTCCCTCTGATCGGGTTGAAGAGAGCGAGGCATGGTCTGGATCTTGGGTTTTAAAGTAATCGGTACCCCGGCCATTCTTTGTACTGGGGCTCTTGGCGCTTTGTGATATGGAATCTGCCGAGCTATCATCTTCCCCGGGGAAAGAGCCTGGCAGCTCGTGGTGATGTGGCATGTAGTCGAGGAATGCTTGAGGTGCATATCGCTCAAAGCCAGAGTTGAGTAAGCCCGTCACGCTGGCTATCAAACCATGGTGGGACTGGACATCTTTATCGGTCAAGTCGGAGTCGGAATCGTCTTCATCAGAACGCTCTTCGTCGGCCGGTTCTCCAGACTTGGCCTCGGAGCTCTTGGATGAATTGGTTGAACCACCCCGGGAACCGTCTTTCTTTGGTGTGTCCTCAGGCTGTATAGCCCAATTAACGAACTTGGCGGCGTCCGACCCGACACTTGCCGGGGTACCCTTGTTGACCATCCATTTGGGAATGTTGCCTCCTGGGTCGCTTCGGGTTACCATAATCCACTCGACAGGGTTCGTATCCTCGTCTTCATACAGAGCACCATCAGCTTCAGCATTTGGAGTCTGAGACTTGGACTCATCGGAGCTATTCTCTTTCTGCTTCGTGTCTGACTTCTTTCCAGAGCTGACTGAGCTAGATGAGCTGCCATTGCCTTGCTTGGGGATTTCCCGAATAAGCTCGACGGACTCATAGTCTCCTCGAGTATAGCCATGCTTATGCGGCACATCGGGATGTTCACAAGGCTTGGACACCATCATCCAGCTCCGGCCAGGCTGATTCGTCCCGCCTATCTGCAGCCCATGCTCAGATGTAATGATCAGCGACACGAAGTCCCGGGGAGCAGTCGGCTTAGGAAACTGCGCAGAGACATGGTAAACCGTAAGCCGGCCTATCGTCGAGCCATCCTCATCCAAGACCTCCACATCCTCGACCTTCTCTTCAGCGCCAATACCGCGAATACTTTTGTCGGGTACTTGTCCCTTCTCAATCTTCTTCCGATTAACCTTCAACGTCTCATCGTACTCTGAAGAAAGCTTCTTTTGCCAATGCGCAAAGGGAAGACCCTCGTGGACGCTGCGTCTTCCGAACCACTGGCCGCCGTTGTCGTTCGGGTTCAGCTTCCACACGTGTATACCAAGTGGGTTGTCCTTCACGCCACCCATTTTAATAGGCTTCCCCCACTGCTTCTGCATCGACGTAATCTCCGGGTCTGTTTCCCCTACACGTGCGGACGAAGGAACGATTCGCCGCCCGGAGTCTGCGGCCCCCGATTCGCCGCCGAATGGCACTCCATTCTCGTACAAGGGAGGGTCCGGAAGGGATTCCGCTACTAGGCGGCTTTGCTTGAAGATGCCACGCACGTAATCTCGTAGCTCTTCGGGGGATTGAGGGACTGCCTCCCATGATGTCGGCTTGAGGCATTCGAGAGCCTCATGTAGAGTGTCCATCGATTTGCTGGGGTATCAGAGGGCTGATGACTGGGATGCGAGGGGAAAGAGGCAGAAGTTCGGTTGCGGGATGATGTCTATGACTCGAGAGGCTGTCAGCAATGGTCGGAGAAGCTACACGGACTGAGGGGTACAGTGAGGATACTGTTGTCTGCAATAGTGCTTGACTTGGCAAGAACGGGGGATCCGGAAGCTCATACCAAAGATCAAAAGTAGTGGTGTTTCAAGCCAGGTTGTTAACCCCGGCAAATTGAACCACAAAAGACTGAGGGGTGGGATGGTCAGACGTCACAGATAAATGGGCGGAACGGCGGAAAGAGCTATGACCCAAGAAAGAGCCAGTTTAATTGTGCGGGATAGCTGATTGCCTCGTAAATAAGAGGCAGTATGATTATTTTTTTTTAAATAAAGAATCCAAGAGTACGAGACATTGAAAGCTGAAGCGGAACCTTGCTGGGCGCCGGGGTACTGACGTCATACGGGGATAGCTCGTGGGTGCTTCCCCAGTTGTTCTGTTCGAGTGGAGCCGGTGCTGTACCTGATTTCCTGCGTATTAGTGATGCTTGATTTGCCATGATTGCACTGTGACATTCATCTTGACTACAGCAGTGTTTCTTGACTTTCGAGATGCCGAAAAAGCCGAGCCGGAAAGACCGGCGGAATCGCCGATGTCATTGTATGAACACCATGTGTCTGTTTAGCAACAGAAAATTAAATCAACGGCGTTATATAGACGTCGCTTCGTTCTCGCTCTCGCCTTATATAACCTACTGGCCATGCAGTGTAGCCTACAGGAACAGAATTGGTTTGTATGCATCTCATAAAGTGAACCTGAGAGCTACATACAGATTGAGACTAAGCTGATAGATCAACGTAAAGGCAGAGAATGACAGCCAGCGCAAGAGGGTCTAGCCCCCAGAACGCAGACAACGAAACAGAGAATCCAGCATCTGATTCTCGGTGTTGGGAATAAAATGGTTAGTGCTCTGCCCTCCAGTGAATGAGCCCCAACAAACCGAGCGTGTCCAGGAAACAAATCCAGCCTGGACACTCGTAGGGGATGAACCTATATACCATCCGTGATTATGTGGTCGTGATGTTCGCAGCGCATCAAGGGGATAACTTGCCAGTCGCGTCGCTTGTCGCTTGGGGCGAGATAAACCTCCGGTCACAGACCTCAGGTTTCAGTCCGAGCCCTTCGCGCTCGGTGATCGCCACAGGCGGATATCCGAGTCTGACAATGGCGATGGCACGCGTCCCCTCTCTGACGCTTGAGCTTCACGGCCACAAACCACAGATGGTAGAGAAAAGGCGTGGCATACTGCATCCCAGATAACAGTAAGCCACGCAGTCGCGTGGACGTCTCCAAACAGCCCCATCAAGGGGGTTACCAGTCAGGTATCCCGTACCCAATAGACAGTCCTCGACAGAGACCGACAGAAGGAACAGCAAGCACCGAATCCGGTCAGTGATGAAGTCCGGTGCCGGTCCCCGTCGAAACGCGATGACGAATCGAAGACGTAACGATGGACATTCCACATCCAAATTCATATCCCGTGCCGCGAGGCAGACCTGGTCTTCATGACATATATGGGGGAAATGAAGCAAAAAGAAAAGAACAAGAGCCGACCCGCCGCTTCTCGATGCAAAAAAAAAAAAAAAAAAAAAAAAAAAAAAAAAGAAATGGAACGAAAAAGAAGTACAAAAATCGCTGACGCTGGCTGAGTACAACAAAGGTCACAAAACACGCATGCCGAAGGATTATCTTGAAGTATGATGCAAAATAAGACGAAGGGGAGTATCACGAATGCACACAGAGTCGATCGAAGAACGCCGTCGAGAATGCCAATTATCGGAGGTGACTGGACATGATGCTGTTACTGCTTGCATCGCCAAATGAGAGCGATAGGAATGCCGATCCTGATCCGGACGATCTACGTCGGGGAATCAGGGTCGACATTGGGCCGCGAATGCGCCGCTGGCTGGCTGGAGGAGTCGACACCATCGAGTCTACTCCGGTCTGGGAGTTACATCGTCGTGCCGTAAGGCAACGGGGCGAAACCGTCCCAGCCGAAGCCCATGCCCATACCCATGCCCATTCCCATACCCACGTTGGCCGTCGTGCTGCAGAGCATACTGGGAAGGGGGAGCGTCGAGATAGCCGCCGCTGTCGCCGCCATGTCGTACGTCTGATACGGCGCGGTGGTGTAGGTTTGGCTGTAGGAGGGAGTCGGCGACGGCAGCTGGGCGTCACTGAAACCAATACTGGCCCAAATATTCGGATTAGAATCACCCGTGCTGGCCGGGGATGGGCTGGGCGGCAGTACCTTCCACGATTCGTGAGGCGCGGAGGGTGGAATGGGGTTGTGCCACCAGGTTTCAGGGCCGGTCGAGCTGGGCAGAAGAGGCACCGGACGCAGAACGTCCACCACGCGCGGCGGCGGAGGCAAAAGCGGCACGAACAAACCAGTGATGGCTGCTTTGGCCTCCTCGCTGCGTCCGCAGAGCAACTCTCCCGCGCCGTCCTCCTCCAGTCCCTCCAGAGCCTCGGCGTTGGCCCGGTATACAAACTTGTTAGCGGCCTGGACGAACTCCTCCTGCAGCTTCTTCAGCTGAGCCTGCTTCCCGGACCAGTCCCACGTGTTGGCGGCAGCGTCGACTGAGTAGACATCTTTGTGGAAATCCACCAGGGCTTCGATCGTTTCCGGGGTCAACTTGAAGGCCACCTCATTCCGTGAGACCATATCGACGTGCACGACGTAGGCCTCGATGTGAACCATCTGAAAGTTGAAGAGGCCTTCCACTAGGGGGTTCTCGTCCTTGCGCAGCTCCGCTTCGGGGGCTTTGGTGAACATCATCGAGCATAGAGTCCAGATCGCATTCGTTGACGACAGCGTCTCTGTCAAGCACCGGGTATGTTGGGTGACGTTGTTCAGAGGGCGCTTCACCCGGTTGACCCGTTTCAACGTGGCCGTCAACCAGGGTGCGACTTTGGTATTGAGAACGACATTCGGCGAGGACCGCGGCGCAAAGGCGGCGGCCGACGATGGGAGTAAGACTGTTGGCATTATGACTCTGTGCGAATAAGGATACGTCCGGCGTGTTGTTTTTAAGAGCCTTTGTTGTTAAAGAATGTAAAGAGTGGAAAGCAAAATCATAAAAGGCGACATTCGCCCACACAGTTCCAAGGGAGATAGGTCTGGGGGTTCGATGTTTGGACGTTTCTCTCAGGATAGATTCGATCGCATACTACTCCGGAGCAGTGTGGGGCTTGGTGGTTGGCTAATTAAAATGTGCGGGCGAATGCGCGGGGTTCAAGAAAAGAAAATTATACAAAAGGAGAGGACATCGGTCACGATGGGGTTAAGAAGGGAAGAAGGAACCTTGGAAAAGGCAGAGAATAAGAAGGGCGGGAAGGACGTAAGAGGCAATGCAGTGGGGATTAGAATTCTCTATAGAAAATAGGGCTCGTATCTGGGTGTATGCAGCCCGATGGGGTCGGGTGTACCGTACAAGGCAGCGTTTTGGCCACCTTCTCGGACTCCCCGATCTGCCGGCATGTTCGACTCACCTCTCGACTCGATCGGGTGGCAAAGGGGAAAGGCCAGGGAAAGTGCAGGGCGGGAGTTGAAACCGCTCCCACGTCCAACCGGGTTTCATCGAACGATACAAAACTCTGCCATGTCCAGTCTCACGACCTTGCGCGTTGCACGTCCATTCGGCCAGAGCGTATATGCAGGATGCCCCAAACTGCAAAAGCTAAGCCCCGATGATCCGCGCTGCGAAGCAAAAATCCTCCGAACCGGAGAGACGCGATGGACGGCGTGGATTCTTTTTGCGGCAAGACGTAGCGGAGAGCCAAGTAGTTCAGCTGGGCTTGACAATGCGATATGCATGTCTATTCTCGTGCATTCGGACATGGAAACGATGGAAACTCGCCTTGATGCAACTAGACTACTCCATAAACCCTATACCTAAAATACCACTCGGCCCACCCTATCGCACAACATCCCACTCGCACTTCCACGTTTTCCAAATTCGACATCTCACATTCCACATCTCACATCACACGAGGGATAAAGGGGGGAGCATAAAAAGGGGAGGGTTACAGTAAATATTACATGAAACCAGAGTCCAGACTTGGGAAAAGCAGTTCGGATGTATCGAGCTCAGCTGAGAGACGACCAGACGTGGGGCAAAAGCAGGTCTTGGGCCGCTTCAGCCCGCGGATTCGCTGGGGGCAACCGAGTCCGGCCGTCGCGCTCCAAGTTGAGATCCCTGCTACGATCTACCATTGGGCTGGTCCCCGACGACCATCATTGACTGACTTTATGGAGGCGCCCACCCGGCATTACAGGCGGTAACGTCCTGATACCGGTGGTATTTTTTACCCTCCCACGCTCAGGGCCACATGATTTCCCAAGTGATCTCATCTCACGTCTGACGATTCCTGTATCGTGCATTCATGCACCACGGGGCTTGCTCTCGTGCAGTCGTATTCGCTGACTCGCCGGCCCCTGGAGCATGGCGGCATATGAGTTCGGTCATGTGGTCTGCGCAAGGGGTCCTGCGAGGGTTGGAGTCGCTCGTAGAAGCAGGATATCGTGTTCAATCGGACTACGTCAGCGCCGGTAGAAAACTTTGACCGTGGAGTCTCGAGAGTCTCGGGCCAGAGGAGGATGTTTCTGATCTTCCTAAAATAGGAACTTGTTATGCACTGCGCCTCACTCGGCGCCACGTCACTCGCCACCGCGGGGCTGTGGCGGTGCTGCGCATTCATGTTGCTGCTCGGTGCTTTCCAAGGCCCACTAGACTTTTCTGTTTGCTGGTTGACCTCGGTATCCAATCGACAGATCTTCTATACTTGGTTTTAAAACAATAGTGGAAGATGCTAAGCTTTTTGAACCCAACCGAGTTCCAGCCGGTCGCAGGGTTTATCAAACGTCACTCAACCCCAAAAAGAATTACGGACATTTATTGACGCAACAATTAGTCCTGTTTAAAGGCTTCAAGGTCATTTTTTACATGAAAGTACACACTGGTCAGTTTGAGACGTGCTAGATAGAGGCCAATACTTGGAGGCTTTGGCAGGAGAAATTCTATCTCTCATTGACCTTCATTTTGTAAGTAATTTCGCTGTGCGCGCCAACGGCCTCAAGGAATCTATGAGGTCCGTCGGCTCCGAAAAAATGCTCTGTGTACCATTGTCCCTTTTCAATTGCGTCAACTGCGCGAGGTAACATCGCCCTCTCGTAATCTAAAACGGCAGATTCCAGGTTATCAAGTCCATGCTTGAATATCTGTCTGGCCAACATAAGACTGTCGTACAAGGCATTATTCACGCCAGTTCCAGAGGGTACGCTAGGAGAGGTGGTCGTCAGCAGGGTTGGTCTCTTGCCACGTTGATAATAGTGATCTTACGTTAAGTGCGCAGCATCTCCGAGCAGTGTTACTCCAGGAGTATGTTTCCAAGTAACAGAGTTCTCTGACATAGAGTACAATGGCCACGAACGAAAACTACGGTCGCCAGACTTGATCAGCTCAGTAAGTCCTTGAGCCCATTCGGCGAACTCATTTTGTAGCAAGGTCCGCCATAGAACCGAAGGATCATGAAGAGCCTTGGTCTCTGAAGCCCAGTTCTCGGAGAGTTTCATTCCCACAGAAAGGTGATAGGACCCGTCACCTAGGTAATGCAGAAATAACTGCCGTCCTTTGCTTAAGGCTAGGTAATTGCCATTTTGAACCATAGAGGCAACGGACGGGTAGATTGGATTGTCGGGCTGGATAAAAGTAGTAAAGAATTGAGTGCCAGAATACTGCGGTATAGCAGGTGTAACCTATGCCTTTCGATCAGCCAAACAATCATCTTGATAGCCGTAAACAGGTGTTATGCTTACAAGTTTCCTGACTTTGGACCAAGCGCCGTCCGCGCCTACAACAAGCCGAAAGCCAGATTCAACATGACCATTTGTACCGTGGACCGAGAGTGATCCATCGTTATTTTTCTTCACATGCTCGATCTTGTAGCCCCAGCGGACTTTGCTGGCCGGAATAGATCTGAGCAGAATTTTTCGCAGATCTTTACGATCGATCTCTGGCTTGTCTTCATCTCCATCTCCGGAAGTTTTCAAATGAACATTTCCTTGCGCGTCGGCAATTCTTGTTGGAACACCATAGCGGGCGACTGACTGAAATTCTTCTAACAAGCCAGCTTCTTTCAGGGCAGCCTGGCCTGACTCTTTATGAATATCAAGGGTGCCACTGCTTGAATACTCGTCGGCCCATGTGGCCGATTCATCTCGTTCAAATACAATGTAGGTGATACGAGCAAGTTCGAAGAGTCGTGCAAGAGTGAGACCAGAAGGGCCGGCGCCGATGATGGCAATGGGTGCTTGCGATGGAGTCATGCTGAAAATGCTGTGAGCAGGTTGTTGTTAGATGAACTTACTTTGCCAGGTTTACGTGTTTCGCGATTCTTATATACCACCGTCTAATGAAGTTGGCGGCTCGGAGGTTACTGGTATGGCATCTGAGGTCGCCTCGTGCGTAACTTCCGTAACTTCCGTAACTTCCGGCCACAACATTAACTTGCTGCATTCCCCCCAACTTCCAACCTCCGAAGCCTCCAGAATGGCACCAAATGACGACAAGAAAACCGAAAAATATGCTTGCGATACTTGCAGAACTGGCAAGGTAACTTAACATTGCTTACAGATTTGGCACATCACTTCTGACCACGGTGTAGGTCGCTTGTTCCCGAGAAAGTTATGGATGCAATCACTGCAGAAAGGTGGGCGCCCAATGCGCCTACTCGCGGTCTGGTGTGATTCGTCGGAATAGGAAGCGTAAGAACGAAGCAACCGATAACAGTCAAGTCAGCTCGGAGGACTCTATCAACCGCACTTCTGTTATCCCCAGAAACGACAGCAGTGGTAGTGGTGTGCAATGCCATCTAGCAGCTGATATTGAAGCGACTCGCGATCGGCTGAACGGAATTGATACTCCGGAACAGCACTGTTCACTTGACGCACTTTCCTCACTTTCCGAAGCCTGCGCAAGCACAGGTATTCAGCATGAAGATTCGATGCTTGACATGGCGGCCAAGGGCCTTTTTCTGTTCGAAGAACATGCCTTAGAATGGGCCGAGAGTAGGAAAATCTTGACCCAAATTTCATTCCAAGTCTGTAATTAATGACACTCCTTACAACAGTCTTTGAAGATTTTCTTCGCAAGAGCGAGCCACTGATGAGCACAGCGCCTACCGACGTAATGGATCATCTCAGAGCAGCTCGCCCTTATCAAGTACGTGAGAGAGCCTGGCTAGTCATGTATTACAGCATAATCCTTAACAATGTGGCGTCCACGTCTACATCGCTCAAAGAAAAGCTTAAACGCAATCTCTGGCTTGCTCTCAGCGACGTGGGAGTTTTACTTGAACCTAGCGAAGCCAACATCCATGCAATAGCTCTAGCATTGAGCCAAACATCAGAATTGATGGGGCCATCCCTGTGCTGGATGCTCGCAACGAGTGCCTGCAGAATGCTGCAAGCGCTGGGGGTGAATCAACGCCGTCTCGATCAACAGGCTCGTGAGCGACGCCTGATAAGATTCTGGCATCTGAACCTGCTAGATAAAGGACTTGCTATCACTTTTGGCAGGACTCCAACTTTCCATCGGGAGATGGTGAGAGAAATCGGTCTGCCTATGTTGGAACAGATCCAGCCCTTTAGACCTCACGTCACCTCAACCGGCGCACCTAGGGTCTTTGGAGTGCACTTCATATATCAGAAGATTCTGCTCTCGTATCTGATGGATGACATATGGCACTGCCTATATGGAGAAGCGAAAATAAATGAGCAGAGCATCAAGACGGCAAGCAAAGATCTCGTATCTTGGTATGATCAAGCACAAAGGGTACGTCGCGCTTCTTCACGGAGTAGTGATATTATCTGATTCAACGAGACTCAATAGATTCTTGGGGCTGCCGCGCTATCAGAGAAACCTTTCTGTGACGCGAAAAACGCAAAGTCGATTGATATCGCTGTTCATACCATCGAGTTCCATTTCCTGTACCTTTTTATTCTACTCACCCGATCTTCAGTCCAAACGCGGGAGCAATGCTTGGATAGTTCGAAGCGAATGCTTCATCTACTCCAACACATGTCATCCGAATCCAAGGAACCCTATCACCCAATGATCTGGCAGCTAGTGTGTTGCCCGTTTACTCCATTTTTGATTCTGTTCCGCGACATTCTTTCCAATGGCGTACGCCAACTGGAAGAAAACCGGGAAGCTCTGACTGCTATGGAGCGACTCCCGAGCTACTTGAGAGATATAAGCTCGCGGAACTCGCTTGCAACAAGCTTGGAGGGCATCGCGAAGGTATTTGTGCAGCACGCGAGGTCCGTTATATGTCGCCAAAATTCTGCAATGTCAGGCGCCGGCGTTGTAGCAGCACAGGGCTCACCATTCCCACGGGAAACTTCGCCATATGACTGGATATCTGATGTGGACATGTTCCGTTCGAATCCATTTTATAGCAATACTGTCCCGATTATGCCGATTACAACTCCGCTACAGACCGACAATTATGATACAGAGCTCAGAAATGATTTGGCGATGTTTACAAAAAGCTTCGATGGCGGTGAAACGTTTGACTGGCTGAGCTGGGATATTCAGGCACAAAGATACGAATAAACAGCTTAATGTGGATTCCTTTATCGTGTGGACAGAGTTTGTTATATACTGAAAAGTCCGGAGCCTTTATATTATGTTTCATTGTCGTCTGGAAAGGAAATACCATCCTGTGCACACGCAGGCAGAATCTGATACCGTTCGTCAAGGTGTGACTGCTCCACTCAATCCGGTAGTGAACATAGTTTGGAGGTTGTCCATCCGATGTTCTTTCATCTAACCGGTCAACAGAAAATCAAGTGGGTCGGACTGTGGTTGATATAAGGGGGAAGAACGGTCATCGAATATTTCCTCGGGGTCGGGTGAAGGGCAGGTTACAGATGGTGTGCATTCACGCTCCGAGTAGTAATCAGGGGTGGGGGCATACGAGGGAGTCTGGTCCCAAAGGTTAGGCAATTTAATATACTCTTATGCGCCGACGCCGTTACCCCGATCTGTCGGATTGAAACCGAGTGTCGCCAACTCAGGGTTATTATGATGCACACAGTGGACTGAGAAACACATCGCTTTATTTTCATTTATTCCAGAAGCTCTTCGAACGGGCTAGGTTTCACTTTTCTGGTGTTTATCGACCTCCATCCAAGATTGCCGGCTACCGCTATCTATTATTTCCACATCCACGGCCGATACAGAAACCCCACCGTTTCCCAGCGCCAGAGCTTCGGAATTTAATATCACGAATGTCCTCCACTTTCAGCGGAAGAGTTTGGGACTCGGCAGGCGTTTCAGATTGATTAAAAAGTTAAGCTTCGACGATTTGCTAGACCTACCAAGTCGGGACAAGCTTGGCCATTAAAGCCTGAGGCACAAAGCATATCGTCGAGTATCAGCTCAGGTGCGGGTGAGAGTGGAAAATATGACTATGCATCTTTCCGCGGAAAATAGATGACGAGAGGGGCAAGTGGCAACACGGAAAGTGAGGGGTAAAAACGTCTACTATGCAGTGAACCAAAAAGAAAAGATTCCATGCGGCCCTTTATCGACCAAATAATACAGCGCACATTCTCGATGATATCTTTCCTCGATCTGCCGGGCGAGATCCGGCTCATTATTTATGCTTATTCACTGAACCCAAACGAGTACGTGAGTGGCTACCGAAAGATAGAAGATCTACTCGCGGCAGAGACAGATCGCACTCGCGGTCCTATGTGCACATACCCACGACCTCATGTGAAGCGTTATACCCCTTCGATTCTTCTATTAAACAGGCAAATCACTATGGAGGCACTTCACGTTTTGTATAAAATACCACTCAACCTCTATGGCACGCCCAGCACATATTTTACGATGCGCCAAATGGATATCACCGAGTTCATCAGTGAGCATCTACTTCAGCAGATTCATCACGGCGTTCTGAGACTGGATTGTGCCAGCAAGAACTTTGTATTGCCACTTCTTGACATCTGGTGCGAAAATAACTGTTTGGAGTCGCTGGATGTGTACCGCCCCAAGGTGACTCCAATTCCCCGTCATCATTGGCACGTTGTCAAAAGCAGGGTATGTCACTCTCCACCAACTCGAAAGAAATATAACGGTTCTGAACGATTCTATCAGCTCCGGACATTTTCAACGATCGTCCCAGTTGTATATCACAAGGTGGATTCTCCGCTCAGTGCAGATGCTATCAAGAGCATGGGGTAGTCGTCCCAGGGCAAAAGTTTTCGTCGTTTGATACCCGTGTCAAGACTTGATATTGTATTAGATTGATCCAAATTCGGTTGATGAAACACAGCCAATGAAGATGGACTTTTATGAAGAGCGAAAAGACACCACTTCTATCCAAGACCGAGGTTAGGCTGAGCTCTTAATAGATCTCCATGCGTAAACGGAGCCTAGAGCCGAAATTGCGTGCTGGTAATAATTAAAGGAGGTCGGTCCTTCAAAGAGCCTTTCCACTCCTTTGGAGTCTGTAGAACAACGATAGCAGTTATATCAGATGCCAATCCAACCTCTACAGCTACCTAGGTTTTTGGTGGCCATATGTCATAACGTAGCATCGGGATCGGCAATAGGCAAGCGAGCTGAGTGGGTTTTTGCGGGGTGGTCGTTAAGCGAGTTCGCAAGAGTTGGACAACGTGCCTGTTCCGCTACGTTCCTGCCGATCCTTCGTTAGACTAGCGTGATAAGAGCAAATGACATGTCTTCCATTGATACATCGCTTATGCAGGGTCTCGACTACTTCACGATCGGCTTGATGTGTTGAACTCAGACTACAATGTTTCCATAAAAAGAACGGTGATACGTTATCGGCGGTAGAAACGATGTGGAAGGCGTTGCTAATGCCCCCGTTGGTGGCTGCTATATTTACCCCTGACTTCCTCTATTCTTCCAAATTTCCTATCGCGGTATCATTGATTGCATTCAGGAACTGGAAGTCAGGAACGAGGTCAGGGGCGTTCGGGCTATAAGCGAACCGATACTACTTGCGATTGCGGCAACGATCGGCCAGAGCATTAAGATCCACAAAAGAATGTCTCACCTGTCCGGGGTAAGTGCTTGGCAGGTTTTTCATCATGTACTTCGAATCGGAGCCGATTAGATGCCGACATTTCCAGTAAGAAGGTTGAGACCCGCCGTCCACAAGATCATATCTATTTGTGATTTTGATGATAAGTTGGAAAGAAGACAGGATCAACTTGATAATTATCGTAGATGCTGTCTCATAAATGAGAAGCCCTTTTGGCACGTGATAAAGAATGATTATCTAGTTCAAGCGTATCTACTTTCTTGGGGGCCTAGGGAGCCAAACGGGGGCCCAATGCAGTATTTTAACAATCATATGTATGGATCAATGGAACGTCCATGGAACGTTTAATTTTCACCGTTAATAATTGTGCGGATCAATTTCCCGGGTGTTGTGAAACGAACCCCGAAACCCCCATTGCGAACCCCGCGCCGATCAATGCACTAGCAGGGAGACCCGCCGGCGAATATGGCTCCCCATGCCGCGTAGGGGAATATACGAGAATGGGGTCCACTAGGACCGGCTGCCTTCCCACGGTAGCTTGGCAAATTCTTCAGGGTCTCTCGACGGAAAACAGGGGCCAGTTGATGTATGGAGACAGGGGTTTTATGCAGCCACCCGAGGCATGAACTACAGGAACGGGGCATTTGACAGAATACTTCCGTAATGCAAATGCTTGAATACTCTCACCTAGCAGACACTTGGTGACTCCATCATCAGGGACGTATCTAAAAATAAAACACTGGCAAAGAGTTCCGTGAGGAGAGTCGCAAAAACGGCCCCAGGAAGAGGAAAATGAGAAGCGAGATAGAACGATGCTGCCAATGGAACTGCTGCGCCCTGGACAAATGACACATAAGTCGGGCCTCCTTGAGACTATACCTATTAAGGTCTTGGAAAACTCCTTCAAAATAAGTCTCCACTTAGAATGCTCGTCACGATCAAGATCATATGTTCAAGAAACCTTCCATCCAGGTTGCCTGGAAGTAAGCGAGGAGAGATCGTCAGGTACCCGTCCCTTTTCAATCCGAAATATTATCTGCCAAAGGCGATCTGCAAGCTCGGGATACCCCGGTCTCTGGGCACTGAACCTAGCGAGCTGCCGACGTTGCAAGCACCCACTTTTCCGTATCTCTGATTCGTCTTGCACGCACGTCTAAGCCGCCTTCTTTGGCAAGTGGTTTTCTCATTGGCGAGTATGGATCCATAGCTCAGATGGTGACTGCGTCCCGTCCCACCCAAGGCTCTGCGACTATCGCGAGCAGTCGGTCCATGGATGAACATGGGTCGAAAGAGGAAATTTGTCCGCAAGCATGCCAAAGCACCCCTGACCCCTGACATCAGAGAAGGAAAAGACCGGATAGTGGTCATTCCTTGTGGATGGGATCGACAGGTCCTCGACAGGTCCTCGCTTGGCTCTATCAAAGGGAGCCGTGGAGAACAAAAGGCTGCGGCATAAGAAGCCACAGGCCCTCCGCGTAGAATGGCTCCGACTCTTCCAGACGCCCACTGCCGGTAAAGATCTTGTGCCACCCAGTACCTCTCATTGTGTGCGGATCTCACGGCCCAATATGCGTTTCACCACTGCGTTCCTCTCAACTCTTGTGTTGTCCAGCACCACGCTAGCTGGCTCTGCCACCCAAGGATCCTCGTCCTTGGGTGCATCTGATACATCATCGGACGCTACATCGGTTGTCCATGCACAGGAGAATGTCGCCAATGCTGCAGCCACTACATCGGAGACCCCGGCTGCAGTTCGGGGTGCTGCAGAGACGGGTGAGACCCGTAGCAACCAGAACGACAACAATTCTGGACCCGACACATCTAAAGCTCCTGTCTTCTCTTCCGTCGATACTTCTGCTCCTGCGGACACCCCCGGCATAGCTCCATCATCGCAAGGCGCCCCGGCCGCCGCTCAGACTGGCAATACAAAGCCTTCCGAGTCTTACAATCACTCCACAAAGAACGCCGAGAGTGACGTGCCTTCCGTCACTGGCGCTGTCTCGCAGAGCGCAGGTGGCACCAAGGCACCCTCGATGCACTCTACTGGTAGCCCTGTCGCTAGCGGGAGTGTCACTGTGACCAAGTCTGCACCTCCAGTCACCAGCAGCAGCTATAGTGACTCCCCCCAGGGTGAGAGTGAAGGTGACACTCTTCTGAGCTCTTGGAATGACTTTGGAGATTTCTTTGACGGCCTCAAGGGTCTACTCTCGCCAACCCTACTTGAGGACATTGAGTCCTTCTTTCACCACGTCGCCTACCTCCTTGATGACAAGACCACCGACCAGACCAAGTCGCTGATCGGCACCGCCTCCAGCCTGCTGACCCAGAGCTTGATCGATAAGCTCACTGGCCTGCTCGACAACGCAAGTGCATTGTTGACTGCGGATTTTGTCCGTGAGATTCAGGGTCTTATCAAGTCGGTCGCTCCTATCTTGACTCCTCAGCTATTCAAGGAGATCAGTGGCCTGTTGGATAGTGCTGGAAGCCTCCTGACTAAGGACTTCATCCGTGAAACCAAGGGTCTCATTGGAACGGTGGCTCCTGTCATCACTCCCGATCTGTTCAAGGAGATCAATGGCTTACTCACCAATGCCAATTCCCTGTTGACTCCTCAGTCGGTGAAGATGATCAACGGATTGTTGAGCAACGCGAATACCTTATTGACTCCCGAGTCTGTTAAGGAGATCAATGGCTTGTTGAACAATGCCAACACTCTGTTGACCCCTGAGTCTGTTAAGGAAATCAACGGCTTATTGAGCAATGCGAACACTCTGTTGACACCGGAGACGATCAAGGAGATCGGTGGATTGTTGAACAATGCCAATGCCTTATTGACTCCCGAGTCAGTGAAGGAGATTGGCGGACTTCTGAACGGGGCGAATACCCTGCTTACCCCGGAGTTTATCCATGAAACCAAGGGGCTGATCGGCAGCGTGGCTCCTGTTCTGACACCCGAAGTTCTCAAGGAAGTCAGCAGCCTGCTATCCAACGCCAACTCGCTTTTGACCGCCGACTCGGTCAAGGAGATCAACGATCTGCTGTCAAATGCCAACGCTCTCCTGACTCCCGAGTTTGTTAAGGATACCAGTGGCCTGATTGAGGGCATCTCGCCTGTCATCACACCTGCCCTGCTTGCCAAGGTCGGCGGTCTGCTCCACACAGCCAGCAGTCTCCTGACCGACAAGTTTGTGGAAGATGCTGCATATTTGATCGGCAATGGGACGATGCTGCTCAACCCCAGTTTCGTCAACGATACTCGTGGGCTCATCAAGGAGGTGTCGCCGATAGTCACTCCTGATCTCCTGGCACAGGTTGGCGGCTTGCTCGATAATGCGGACGAGCTCCTCTCGAAGAAATTCGTCAATGAAACCCAAACTTTGATCGAAGATGCTGCCGATGTGAGTTCAAATCCCTGAATGTTTTATGAAAATTTTCTGACCTGTGTTGTAGCTGCTGCCGCTGGTTATGAAGGTGATTGGATCCTTGTAAGGCGTTTTTTCTTGGTTTGACACGAATATTTCACGGCGACTCATGGTTAATGTCTGAGTACGTTTAATACGACCTAATTGAATAATTCTTGACTAAAAAGTATGTATATCATTGTAACCGTAGCGACACCAAAACATCGATGATGTGATAAAGGTATTGATGGAAAACATGAATCTGAGAAGGATGAACCCCCAAGATAGACTGCGGTCTTGGAATGTCTCCGCATAGTAGGCCCATGCCCTGCTAGTACGAGTATTGGTGGGGTGCTTGGCTCGTGGTTACGCTGTAAAATCCAGCGTCACAGAACGGGGTCGTCCCAGACAAACGATGCACGATGTGCCGAGCGGTATTTTCGTGGTGGAGACAAGCTGAGCACGTATTTCGCAGGTCACTCGTTAGACTTTAAGAGCGATGTGGCGTGAGAGGTGCCTAATGATATCGTGTGGGGAGCAGCCAGGCCTGCCGACTGTTTCAGCTTGATCGGGGCCGAGATCACGATGTAGCGCGTTGTCCTGTGACAGGGCTTTGATCACCCATTGCAAAGACAACGGAGACTGCTGACTGTTGGAACATCGATTGTTCAAAGCTTCTTGCGAAGTTTGTGTTCCCTTCAAGACGGGATATCCGACGCCTTGACTTCCTGGTACTTGGACAGGACCTTCATCTCGGTATCGCGCTCCTTGGTCTTCTTGTCCATGGCCCTTTGGACCTGCTCTTTCTTTTTCTCAGCTTCCTCAAGTGTCCTTTTGACTTCTTTAGCAGCCTGCTCCTGCGCCCTCAGGGCGGTCTCTTTCGAGGGAAACTCCTGGCGAAGCTTGTGGAGCTCGGCACGGAAATCTTGCACCTCGATCGGCTGGCAGGTAATCGGGTTGTACCGGTAAACTGGCAGAGGCTCCCCTGGGACTTGAATCTCTGTAAGATCGGGGTGAATGGGAGTGGTGCGGATTGAAGAATCGAGAGGGACGGCCGGGGCCGACTCGGATGGAGGGGAGGGTAGGGATGCTTCAGTCCTCGCCATGGTCATCTGGCTAAGATTGTTGGATAATGGAGTGTGAATGAAGCTCCTGGCTTTCTGACTTGATGTTGCAAGAGTAAAGTAGAAGAGAGGAAGGAGTACGACTCCGCAGACTTTGGGGATTCTGCCGCGATCAGCTCTCACCGCCAAAAAGGCTCCGTATGCGGGGGTTGGCTAGACTTCCTATTCACATCACGATTTCATGCTCTCGTTGAAGTTAAATCTCAGAAGCAAAAGGAATCCTTGGGAATGTCCTAGGTTGGCCAGTTGTTGTGCAGTTGATGCTTGACATCCGGTGTACAAATTCCTCACTGTGATAATTGCCGCATCTCTAGTGTGTTCTCGTGGCATACACCTGAACCGTCATGCAGGCTTTCGGTAAGTCACGGTTCTCCTCCATATGATCGGCTTCATTGTTTATCTGTGTTCAATGTGTTTGGCTAACTATACACTCTCACTCCAGTCCCCAAGAATAGAAGGGTAAGCTTTGAAATTCCCGAGGGAGAGACGGCAGCAACTGACTTAGGCATCTAGCCCAGATTTGAGCTAGTCTTGAGGGTGAGTTTGAGATCTAAGCCCAATGGACTAGAAGATTTGCTGATTTGTTTGAAGATCAATGATATCAACAACGTTCCTTTGGGTAACGGTGCTGCATGGGTGCGATGGCGCTTACCGTCGTCAAGCGCTACATCAGAGCACCAGGGTCACACTGAAAAAGCCCCTCTGTCAGACCATCGCGCATACTGGAATTACGAAAAGACTCTCCAAGTGAGGCTTACCATCGACAGGACGTCGATGCTCCAGGAATGCGAAATCAACTTTGAAGTCTTCCAGGAGTTCTACTCCTCTCCGGTCAATGAAAAGAACGTCCTGGGGAAGATCAAGCTCAACCTTGCTGAATATGTGGACAAAGTCGAGGAGGATGAGGGCGTTGTCAGGCGATACCTGATGTTCGACAGCAAGGTCAACAGCACTGTGAAGATTGGGATTGCGATGCGCCAGCTGGAAGGAGATCGCAATTTCACAACGTATGTCTTGTTGCACTGGTATTGAAGGCTTTCCGCAGTCCAAAACTAAACATTTATAGGCCGTCCCTGAAATCCGCTACTGTGTTTGGAGGGATCGCGAGTGTCGTGCACTCCGCCGACCCCGGCGACTCTGAGGAGCTGGGACATATGCCATCAATCAACTCAAAAAGCAGAGAAATCGCCGACATGCAAGATATCTATCGGCGTACCCTGGCGGCTTCTTGGACGTCCCGAGTGGGTGACCTGCCAGCAGACAAACTAGTCGAGGATCTATTTGCCGGCAGTTCTTGCTGGACCAAGGACGTTCATAATAGCCCCGACCTTTCAGGAAGTGAGCAGGGGTCCCCTTTCCTTAGTGCAGATGCTGCGGTAAAGCAAACTCGCTCGGGAAAGAGATTATCGCCCAGCTTCGAAAAACGACCCAAGAGCTCCTCCAGTAACCATTCCCATGGTAGCGGCAAAACACCGGATACGGTCGCTTCACTTGGCCATCCTCAGAAGGGTGGTAGTCTCGAGCAGCAATTATATGACGAGGCAAAGGGGCGTGGGTGGAAGAGTCGAAACGCAGATAACGAAAGGTGCGAGTTTGATGTTCGGGAAGATTTGCGAAGCTGGGAGGTCACCGCGAATGAATAATAAATGGGCCCAGTGTCACAGTTTTAGTATCTTTGTTTAAAAAAAGCCTGATTCCCTTCCAATGTCATTTCTCGCATGTACATCCGTTTCATGTCTATTTCCCTTCGCATGTTAATTAAATATCCATGCGGGTTGATAAGTAAATATAACTATGGTTTTTCGATCGCAGCAATTGAACTGGGCGAAGCTTTGAGGGTTGACACGTATCTGTCTAAGTAGACCAATATATATATCTCGGTGCCAGCGGGTAACACAAGCCTCGCAGAGCGAGTTTGAACGAGCGGCTTGCTACAAAAATGTAAAAACAAATCTGTCACAAGGTTCCGAGATCAAGTTACAATAATCGATCGGAACATATAAGCGCAAGTCTAGTATTCTCTTTTGTTGTCTCTGTCGAGTACAGCGGCAAAAAAAGCACCACTGAGAGGTTAAAAAGAAATTGCTCGCACTCGGATTTGAACCGAGGATCTCGTGATTACTAGTCACGCGCTTTACCAACTAAGCCATGCGAGCTAGTTAATGACGAGACTGACTTTTTATGTATATGATACAATACCAAAACATACAAAGACATCTCAATAGGTATGTATACACAAGACACAAAAGCTCCATTACACTTTGTTGTTACCTGAAACCCTGATACTAAAGGTGCTATATAGGTCGAAATAGAGGCTGTATGTATCATTATAGGGATACCAGCAGCAAACACGACAGGAGGTAAAATAACAAAAATAAGAGGAAAAAAGAAATGCTCGCACTCGGATTTGAACCGAGGATCTCGTGATTACTAGTCACGCGCTTTACCAACTAAGCCATGCGAGCAATTGTTGATAAAACCTTTGTAATTAAGGCATATGAGGCCTATGCATAGTCAGAGCCAAATCATGTATTGAGAGCGACTTTATCTTCATGCCATATAACTGGTCACTTTGGATATGCCACCCCTGTCTGCTGCTCTGGAGATATTTGACCCATACAAATAGATTATGGAGAGACACAATACGTGCTTAAACAAATACTCACCTAGTCTAATTTGAAGAAACCATCTAATAATTCACTAGTCATAGTCTTCACCATAACAAGAATCATTTGACACTGGTATTATTCGGTAGTACTAGTTTAGGGTAAGTGACCTCCGAGTAACTATTCATTGCTGAGCGTAGTGAGGCTATTATTTATACTGCGTATTAGGGACACAAGCCAGGATTTCACTCCTCTATTTTCTTACAAGCCTGCCCGCTATGAGAAGAATAGTGCCTGGTTTAGTAGGTGGATGACCAAAGGCTGTTAGCATACTTAGGCGACGGGCTTTCAACCAATCAGCTCGCATGGCTTAGTTGGTAAAGCGCGTGACTAGTAATCACGAGATCCTCGGTTCAAATCCGAGTGCGAGCAGTATCTTTTTTGGGGTTTTCCCTCTTCAAATCACTCTATTTCTCATGGGTCAACTCTAAAACGGACACAACACCTACCAGCTCGCATGGCTTAGTTGGTAAAGCGCGTGACTAGTAATCACGAGATCCTCGGTTCAAATCCGAGTGCGAGCAACTTTCTTTTTTTTCTCTCCCTTTAGTTTTATCTATTTAATTTCTTGATCTCTGTCCCAAGACGTGAGTTCTGTCGTATATGACATGATCTTTTTTTTTTCTTACCCGTAGTCTGTGATGGTGCAGTAGCCCTAGGCCTGGTTCGATCCCTCTGAGTCTGAGTTCATACAGTGGCCGAGAGCTAGAATCCTTCGAATATAGGGTCGTTTTGCTCGTTAATTATGGCTCGGGCCTTTGCTTCCGTACCATGTGCCTCGCCACTGGCTCGTATCTTCTGCTGGGTATGTGGTCGAGGCGGAGAGTAGAATTTACTACGTGTTATACGACGATCCCCGGCATTCAGGAGTGTCTACACCTTGTCAGTTCTTGTCTCTAGCTCGCTCTATCTGAACACCGTTCCGGTTCGGGAAAAAAATTGCGGGTTTTAAAGCAGACTGCCTTCGAAATCATCACCACATAGAATTATTGGAATGCGGTTTCTATTTTGCGAGGTGCTGGACTGACATTCAAGAGTCTACCTAACTCTTTGGGGCTTCGGCGAGCAGTGAGCTGTTAGTTGGTGATCCAAAAATGGGGATTGGGATCCAATAGAAATTGAGCAGGGCTGAAATAGTGGGCAAACGTAGTTCTTGAATTGACTGCTTGGACAGGAACCAGGATGCACTCATCATTCCACAACCATTTCAACGATCATCTGCTGAGATAAAACTAGATAAAAGAAAGCCCTTGAATAGCCCATTCCATAAAACCCGCCAGTCACGGCGCCTACGATCAAGGGGCATTCACTGGTATCCTTCAGTGAAGATGTGCAAGCCTCAAGTCAAGCTGCCTCAAGTCAAGCATCAGCCTTTTCTTCAGCTGGGATTCCGCCCCCCTCTCTCTTTCCCTGTTCCCCATATTTATCGTAGATGCTACAACAATATGACACAACTATGCTGGATTTTTGGTCTCTGTAACAGAGCTTGTGTGTGACAGCGCCGGTCTCTTAGATACAGATTCTGCATCGTCGGAGAAGCTTTTCTCGGGAAAAAAAAGTCATCTTCTGCCGGCCAGCAAACCGCCGCTGGAGTGCGGAGAACGATGCTTCATATATGGTCTATGATAATTACTTAGATCATAACCTTTGGAGAAACAGTTGAGGAAAGTGAGTTAAGGGGGCTCATAGAACTGGTTCTCCATATGAGGTGAGACTACTTCGTGAAGGACGAAGGGTGTCTCTATATGTGTAAGAGCATAATAACATAGATTTGTGAACGTGATTCCACCAATCAGCTCGCATGGCTTAGTTGGTAAAGCGCGTGACTAGTAATCACGAGATCCTCGGTTCAAATCCGAGTGCGAGCACATCCTTTTTGCTCCTCTTTTGTCACACCCCCTACAATATCTTTTTGTCTTTCTTGGTTCCCCAAGACAACGCAATAGAAGAGTTAATTAATAATGTACGGCGTCTCTGGCCTGTATGAACTTTTTTTAGAGGCCCGGAATTTGCTTTTCATAGCCTGAAGTCCAAACGAGGTCTTATTGCCAGTTAAAACTTGAGAAAATCGCCCAATTATTTGCTATTTATGATTTTTAATTGCTCGTAGACCCTGTTGTGAAACTTGGCTAGCAACTTCGATAACCTTCTTGTTCCCTGTTGAACCTTCAGAGGTTACTTGTTTGCTGTAGCTGAGGTAGCAGGCGATATAGTACTCTGCGAATAAACTCCTTGTATAGCTTTCGGAATTGATGTATACATTCACAAAGATGGTCTATAGGGGTAATTACGTACTTCAACGTCCAATAGTTAATAAAGAGGGAGTGCGAATACAGCGGGCGTCACTTGCAGGCGCCTATATATGAGTATTCGCACGTGGCCACCAGGACATAAACACATCTCATAAGGCTTATAACTTATATAGACCTAGCATATAGGTGTCCAGTGCGTTATGTGTTAAGTAAGTCGCTGGACGAATCGATAGAGTGCGTCGTTTGTTTCGCCGTGATGTTAAAGTGATCGATATGCTGTCTTTAAACTGCCATAGGCTCTTTAAATTTAGCTCCGTAATCATCTTCGGGTTGAATTTAGGTATAATAATTCTCTCATATCAAACGAAGTACCAATATAAGTCGGTATACATCGGGGTTGTGACAGACTGGTTTATGACGATGTATCGGGCCTTGGGAATCGCCCGGGGAGTCAGCCCCACAAAGGGACGGATCGGACGACTTGACGTGTAACTCCTCACTCAACTTCCCACCTACACTTCGCGCTCCTGGCCCGAGGGGACAATACGTTCAATCCAATCAGGAATATCTTTCCTCTGTCACATTCGCACCTTCGAAATCTGTCCTCGGCGAGACCGGCAAACACACTCCGACTTCTACCCCTCATATGAACATCATGCGCACACAGTAATCAACAGTTTACGGCATGGAGAGAACACGGGTGGCTAAGGTTCGTTTCGTCAGGAAACGTCAGCGATATGGCCGCGCTAATTATATCCATCGCCGCAGGTTGACAATGTGACCTTGACTCGCCGTGGTGAGCAGGTCGATGGCACGCTCCACCTCACCCCTCACCACTTGATCTTTTCCCACGTTCCCCCCATCTCCAGCGAGGATCAAGCGAAGGGTGTTACGATAAGACCGAAAGAACTCTGGATTACCTACCCGATTATCGCATTCTGCACTCTACGCCCGGCTCCCGCGGCCTCCCGCCAGCTCTCCTCCATCCGCCTCCGCTGCCGAGACTTTACGTTTGTCTGTTTTTATTTCATCAATGAGCAGAAAGCTCGCGAGGTTTATGATGCCATCAGACAATGGACCTGCAAATCAGGACGGCTAGATAAGCTGTATGCCTTTGCCTATCAGCCGCCCCCCCCGGAGAAGGAAATAAATGGGTGGGAGCTGTATGACCCGCGCAAAGAGTGGGAGCGTCAGGGCCTACTTAAAGAGAACTCAGGGTGGCGCGTCTCTGAAATAAATACTGATTATGGAGTAAGTGCTTTATAACCGCCTCTAGGCAGTCTTAGCAGGGGAGTCGCATGCTAACGGCGAGCCACAGTTTTCTCCAACATACCCTGCACTTATTCCCGTGCCCTCTGCTATCTCTGACAATACCATCAACTATGCGGGGAGATACCGCTCCCGAGCGAGAATCCCAGCCCTTACATACCTGCATCCTGTGAATAACTGCAGCATCACCAGAAGTTCACAACCGCTAGTCGGAGTGCGCCAGAATCGCAGCATTCAAGATGAGAAGCTGCTGGCTGCGATATTCTCTACTTCGCGATCCGACCGACCGTTGGCTAGCTTCGTCCCATCCCAGTTAGACAGAGAGGCGTCCGACTCGAGCCAGAGCTACGAGAGTCCAGAGACCAGCCAAATAGACCCAGATCTGTCAAATGCGGAAGAGATAGAGGATGACATGCTGGCCGCTGCTCGTGGTGTTTCGGACGAGCAGCGGGCAATTTATGGTGCCCAACAGCAGAATCTGATTGTCGATGCCCGGCCTACAGTCAACGCTTTTGCTATGCAAGCCGTTGGACTTGGCTCTGAGAACATGGACAATTACAAGTTCGCTACCAAGGCGTATCTCGGCATCGACAATATCCATGTCATGCGTGATTCGCTGAACAAAGTTATTGACGCTCTGAAAGAGACGGATGTCACTCCGTTAGGGCCTAACCGCGACCTTCTGGCACGCAGTGGCTGGTTGAAGCATATTGCGGGTATATTGGACGGGGCTGGTCTCATTGCCCGTCAGGTTGGAGTGCAGCATTCTCACGTGTTAATTCACTGCTCCGACGGATGGGACCGGACGAGTCAGCTCAGTGCTTTGAGTCAACTTTGCCTGGATCCATACTTCCGAACGATGGAAGGGTTCATGGTCCTCGTGGAGAAAGATTGGCTTTCATTTGGCCATATGTTCCGGCATAGATCGGGCCATTTGAACAGTGAGAAATGGTTCCAGATCGAGAACGAGCGCATCGGTGGAGAGGTCAACCGTGGCTTTGTAGATGGTGGTGGTGCCGGAAAGGCCATTGAAAATGCATTCCTTAGTGCTAAGGGATTCTTTGGTCGCGACAACAACAGCCGTGACTCCTTGCCGGACTCCGATGGAGAGCTCAAGAGCTACGACTCTGATACCCCGACTAAGAAGCCTGCCCCCACCCCTCGCTCTGCTGTCTCTGAGAAAGAGATCACCAAAGTGAAGGAGACGAGCCCTGTTTTCCACCAGTTCCTCGATGCAACATACCAGCTACTGTACCAGCACCCGACACGCTTTGAGTTCAACGAGCGCTTCCTGCGGCGGCTGCTCTATCATCTTTACGCTTGTCAGTTTGGAACTTTCCTCTTTAACAACGAAAAGGAACGCGTCGAGACGAACGCGCGAGAGCGAACCCGAAGTGTATGGGACTATTTCCTTGCCCGACGGGAACAATTCACCAACCCACAATACGATCCCGAGGTTGATGATCATCAGCGCGGCAAGGAACGGCTGATCTTCCCGCGTCCCAAAGAGACTCGTTGGTGGAACGAAGTCTTTGGTCGAACAGACGCGGAAATGAACGGGCCTGTTCCAGCAGGAGCTCCGGTAGCTGCTGGAAGTGACAGTCCAGGAGGAAACCGGGCACCCGTCTTGACGGGTATTGAGACAGCTCATAGCTCTCCAAGCTTCGATGACTCTGGGCACAATACCCAGAGTGCTGCGGCTTCCGGCATGGCTGCTGTGCAGACAGGATTCTCCAACCTGTCTGTTCTGAAAGACCAGGGCCCTGAATCAAAGACAGACAAGCCGAAAGAGATGGAGGTGGAGATGCAGTGAGTAAGAACGGATCCTCTGAGAGACTCACGATTCGATGGATGCTGCGAAGGCAACTGGGAGGAGGCATCTTGGGAAATACGGCGATCTAGAGAGAACATGAGGACAAAAATAGTTCTGCATAGGCCGCTGGACATAGTGAGGTCCGTTTTAGTTCAATTCACCAGCGTGGTATTTCGCATAAAGACCAAAGAAACAGTCCCGACCATGACATTGGTGCCTTGATGCCCTGTTGCCTGGCGGCCTGACCCACCGGGCCGCACTAATCCACAATGAGACTAGCTCCCGCTCAGTGCAAGCGAGGGTTGAGCCCTAGCCCAAACGGGCAAGAGAAGCCCTACGCTCGAAAAATCCCCACTAAATCAATCCTGTGCACAACGAACTCTCGACCTCGACCTCGCCTTCCCCCGTCGACAACCTCCAATTCCAACAACCAGGAACGCAAAAATGGCCACTGTCCAGGGTGCTATCTCCAAGCGCAGGAAGTTCGTCGCCGACGGTGTCTTCTACGCCGAGCTGAACGAGTTCTTCCAGCGCGAGCTCGCTGAGGAGGGCTACTCCGGTGTCGAAGTCCGTGTCACTCCCACCGTCACCGACATCAGTACGTTCGCCCCCGAAACCTGAGTTGAACCGCGCCGCCTTGGATTGGGATGCAGTGCTACAAGAGCCAGGGAAATTATTGATTAGCGGCGAGGGATTGGAGATGCGGAAACAACGGTCGGGATCGTCGATGCTAACGGATACTTCCTTTCTAGTCATCCGTGCCACCCACACCCAGGAGGTTCTCGGCGAGCAGGGCCGCCGCATCCGTGAGCTCACCTCGCTCATCCAGAAGCGCTTCAAGTTCCCCGAGAACTCGGTCTCCCTCTATGCCGCCAAGGTCCAGAACCGCGGTCTGTCCGCCGTCGCTCAGTGCGAGTCCCTCCGCTACAAGCTCCTGAACGGTCTCGCCGTCCGCCGTGCCTGCTACGGTGTCCTCCGCTTCATCATGGAGTCCGGTGCCAAGGGTTGCGAGGTTGTTGTTTCCGGCAAGCTCCGTGCCGCCCGTGCTAAGTCCATGAAGTTCACTGTACGTCTACACCTTGGAATGGGTTCTGGAGCAAACGTGGGAATAATTGGAATGGGCCTGAACCCAAGTTCCGATTTTCCATGCGCCACTTTCGACCCTGCACCATACAATAAATTATACAGGAGAACAGTTGCTAATAATTAAATCAGGACGGCTTCATGATCCACTCCGGTCAGCCCGCCAAGGAGTTCATCGACTCCGCCACCCGCCACGTTCTCCTCCGCCAGGGTGTCCTTGGTATCAAGGTCAAGATCATGCGCGGCTCCGACCCCGAGGGCAAGTCCGGCCCCCAGAAGACCCTCCCCGACTCGGTCACCATCATCGAGCCCAAGGAGGAGCAGCCCGTTCTCCAGCCCATGAGCCAGGACTACGGTGCCAAGGCCATTGCCGCCCAGCAGCTCGCTGAGCAGCAGCGTCTGGCTGAGCAGCAGGCCGCTGAGGCTGAGGGTGGTGCCGAGGGTTACGCTCAGGAGTAAACTTGTTTTTTTCCATTAAGCCCTTTTCTCTCTCCTGTCCTAACCTCTTATACTCTCTACCTCACGCAATCAAAATTACATGAAGACTTCAAAAAGTTGTTGCCTGCATTGATGACTGTGATGTCTCTAGCTAGCAAGTTCTTTGCTAGATTAGTATTGCTTGACGTCTGGAACATGAATGGGATATGTACATGATGTTCATCAACAGCTTGACTCAAGGTTCTGATACAGTTCACGTAGTAACCTAAGCAATTGTAGATCTGGCACATGCCCATGTGTCGATCAATAGGATCCATCAAGGCCAAACATACATTCAAATACTGCCATTCATTTCCCGAGCCCTGAAGAGTGGGCATTCTCCAGATGCCCAGGTGCTCCTTGCGCGAGATACTAGATATACCACAGTCGAAGCACCTAAAAGATTCAGTATTCGGGACTAATCCTTTCGGTTAAAAATTTAAGAGATATAAATGAACATTGTATTTTTATTGCTTTTTAGCATCAGCAAAGCTCTAATCGAAACATACTGGCGTATCACAAAAAGAGCCCTCCACGTCATGTCATCATCTATCTGCGTCACAAAGCATGGGAAACATGTACGTGCGCAAGCAACCCCGTCTACAGGAAGGGCTCAATGTTGAGCTCCAGGGTGCTGACAGGGTACTTGAGTTCGTACTTCTCGAGAACCTCAGGGTGCAGGATACCGAAGTTGCCAATGACCTGATCCTTGCCGCCGATGCGGAGGTGGACGGAGGCGGCGTGGCCAGGGAGGAAAGTCGGGTCTATAAGAATGTGTTAATAAGCATATTCGGATAAAATGCCCGGGTAGTATCGATGAACATACCATTCAGCTCCTTGATGTAGTAGTGTGAGTGGCTGGCAGCGGGGTTGGTCAAACCCTCCTCGGCGGTGATGAAAGCGCTCTTCAGCATCGCCATCACGCGATCCATAAGACCGTGCACAATCTCGAAACCACTGCTCTTGCCGTAGAATGCAGCCGCGTAGTGACGCTCGTTGCGGCTCTTGCGCTCAAGAGACAGGTCCTTGAAGGCGACGTCGCTGACCTCGAAGATCTTCATGGGCACGCTGTGGGCCTTGTTCTCACGGATAGTCTTCAACAGACCGGGCAGCAGACTGGTACGGACAACCTGGAACTCGGCGGTCTTGGGATTGGCCAGCTTGACGGCGGTGTTGCCGTCGTCCTTGCGGTTCAACCAGCCGAAGTTCTCGTCGTGCGAGCACAGGATCAGCGGCAGCACTTCGGACCAGCCGGCCATGGCGGTTTCCACACGGATAATGTCGGAGAGTTTGTTGATGGGTAGGGGCTGGGCGATGGTACCTGATTTGCTGGGGAACGAGCGGGGGAGATTGTTGAAACCGTAGGCGATAGCGACGTCCTCCATGATGTCGCACTGGTGGAGAACATCGGCGCGGGTTGGAGGGATCTCAACGTCGACAACGTCGGGCTTGTTAGTTGAGGGCTTGGCACGGAAAGACATCTTCCTCAGGTAGTTGCTGATATCAACGGCCGTGAGGTTCAAGCCACAGCATTGGTTGATGTAAGACACTTCCGCCTCGGCGGTGCGGGGAGAGAGGTCGGGGGTGATGCGGGTCTCCTTGTTGTGCTCTGACACAATCTTGACTGGCTCGATGCTGTAGTTGGGTTAGTTTACGCGCCTTTCTTCAATTGGCAGATAGTACGTACGTGAACGGTTCCGAGGTGTACTGAGAGAACATGGTGACCATCATCCGGTTCACAATCTCGAGCTTCGTCCTGTCGAGAGCAGTGATCTCAATGAAGATATTGGTGGTGTCCATAGTGATCTTCGAGTGGTCGCCGTTAATGATAGGGGGGAGAGAGCAAACGGTTCGGGTCGAGTCGTAGATAACCGGGTACACTGGGGAGTCACGAATGATGTGCAGGTACTTGCCCAATTGCTGGTGTTTCTGTTGCATAGTGTGAGAACCGTTATGTTTGATAGCGCACGTCAGGTCTGCCGTACCTCGTAGAAGTTCATCAACTCTTCGCCATTCATCTCCTGAGTCTGATTCAACGGGACAAACTTGATGTCCTTGGGGGGCAGAGCCTCGTAGGTGAAGGGGCCCTTTACGGTGTCCAAATCGTGGGTACCAATAGAGACTAGGGTGCGTTGGCGCGCCAGGTTCTGGTGCAATTTATCTTGAAGGGCAATGAAGGACTCATAGCGAGCCTTGTCGAACTTGACACCCCGGAGGATGGCACCGGACACGTAAGGTCTGATCTTGGTGGTCTAAAAGGCTCTTTAAGTATGTGAGAGTCATTAGCAGTCTCGGGGAGCACTTACGTCTTCTTTGACGATAATCTCTTGGAGTTGAGCGGGCTGGCTCAACTTGTACTCGGGCAGAGGCTTGCGGCCGAGGAAGATGTTGAGCATCAGCGCAATCCCCTCGAAGCACAGTAAATCATATCTGCAATCGGTTTCAGTCCACGATCGTTTTATACCTGAAGAACTTTCGAGCATACCGGTTGGCTGGGATCTCAATCTTGAGCTGCGGCGGCTCTTGCACTCCGTCGACGATCGGGCGAATCTGATCTGTGGTCTGTGGGGACTTAGCGGCGAGTTACATATGCCAATGGGGTTCGCGAGGGCGTACGTCTTCGTCGAGCTCAATGCCTGTATAATTTCAGTCAGCCTATGCCCCGCCAAGTGTCGCAGCAGCCCGACGCACCAAATTCGAAGCACAACTCATCGAATTCCTCCGTGGTATACCTATAGAGATGCGCAACAGACGATTAGATATATGAAGTATAGATGGGGCCACAGAATCACGTACTCCCGGCCCAGCTCCTTGAAGAGAGCGGCCTTGTCGACCGAGATAGTGGGCATGGCGGGGGATCACAATGCGATTCAATTCTGCGGAGACAGGGGGAGGCCGGTTAGCGAGATGAAAATAACAATGCGATGATAACGGCAATATGGATCATAGATCAGAGCCGGGAAAGGGGAACGTACCAAATCCACAGAGAGTGCGACTCGAGAGTACTGAGCTGGAAGTTATGACTCCGATCTCCGATGAAATTCTGCCCACAAGCCACCACCGCCACGCTTCTCCCCTCTTTTGTAACCACCGTATCCGTATTGTCACACGCTTCAGTCATCCTCGGGAATTCTGGGTGTATCGCTGTATGTAACATACACAACCCGCCAGCTTGTTTGTGAAAGCTCAGAGCCAAAGACTTCCCCGTCACGGCTATCGATCATCCTGTCCAAATAGCAACCGCTTTATCCCTTTCCTATCCCACGACTTTTGTCTCCCTGCCAAATCGTGGGTTGCGGATCTCTCAATTGTCCGAGGTATGCTTTACTGCGCTGCTAGCCCTGCGGCCCAAAACCCCACGAAACCTCGCTCCTCCCCTTCCCCATTGACCCCCCCCTCCGCAGTCGCTAACCTGCCATCGCTCCAGCTCCTATAATCGTCCCCTGATTTCATGACCGCTCGCTCCTCCAATTTCCAATAATATTTTTCAACTGGGTGCTCCATCCGAACCCGGCCTGATATCAACCGTTCCCTCCAGGACTGGGACCTGCCACACTCACCATCCCACGCCTCCTTCTGACCTAATACACATACCACATCCAGAGATGGAAGGTCAAAACGAAAACGATGAGCTGTATCCTATCGCCGTGCTCATCGATGAGCTGAAGGTGCGCCGATGCTCCGCACCCCTCTCCACCTATTCCCTGGTCCAAGCTCACATTTCAATGTCATAGCACGATGATGTCCTCCTCAGACTCAATGCCATCCACCGCCTTTCGACTATCGCACTGGCTCTAGGCCCCGAGAGAACCCGAGAGGAGCTCATCCCATTTCTTGATGGTTGGTTCCCTTACCCCCACCTCCCTGCGGCTTGAGCGTACCTAACACAGACCGCTGCTAGACTCGGTCGAGGATGAAGACGAGGTCTTGACTGCCCTCAGCGAAGAATTGGGTAACTTCACAGAGTATGTCGGAGGACCGGAATATGCACACGTGCTTCTATCTCCTCTGGAGAACCTGGCGGCGATCGAGGAGCCTTTGGTTCGGGAGAAAGTGGGTTTTAATACCGATTCATCCGTGCAGGAGCTGTGCTGATTAGGTGACCCCAGGCCGTAGAGTCCCTCAACAAAGTCTGCGAGCAGTTGAACGAGAGCCAAGTCGAAGAGCACTTTGTCCCCCTGGTCCTCCACCTCTCCAAAGCCGATTGGTTCACTTCCAAGGTCTCCGCCACCGGCCTGTACTCTACACCATACAAAAAAGCCACACAGGCAATGCAACAGAGCCTCCGACAGCACTTCGGGGCCTTGGTACACGATGAGACTCCCATGGTTCGGCGGCAAGCCGCCAACAACCTCGCCAAGTTTGCCAAGGAGATGGATACGCCAGTGATTATCGACGAAATGATACCTCTCTTCCAATACCTTGCCAGCGATGACCAGGACAGCGTGCGCCTGTTGACGGTGGACATTCTTATCTCGATCGCGGAGGAAATCCCCAAGGAACAGCAGCCCAGCCACGGTGTGTTGCTTACGTCGCTGCGCGCTCTCTTCGAGGACAAGAGTTGGAGAGTTCGATACATGGTTGCCGATAGATATGAGAAGGTTCGTTGCTTAGCCTTGGTTTTAAAATTTGGATGCTGGCCTGGTACTAAATTCTGTCATAGATTGCCAAGGCTGTGCACGAGGAAGTGGTCACCCGCGATATGGTTCCCGCTTTCGTGAAACTTTTGAAGGACACAGAGGCTGAAGTCCGCACTGCAATTGCTGGCCAGATCCCAGGTATGTCTCGTCGGGTTCGTTCCTGAAGCGTAAACTAATTATATGGCCAGGCTTCTGCAGTTTGATCGACCGTGACACACTGCTTAATGAGATCATGACTAGCGTTGAGGACCTTGTCTCTGATCAATCCCAGCACGTTCGGGCGGCTCTGGGCACCCAGATTAGTGGTCTGGCGCCTATTCTTGGAAAGGAGGAGTAAGAAGCCCGTGTCTACGCTCCCAAAGTATCAATCACTGATCATTGTGCAGGACTATTGCTCACCTGCTTCCTATGTTTCTTCAAATGCTGAAGGATGACTTCCCCGATGTCCGTCTTCACATCATTTCCAAGCTTGAGCAGGTCAACAAAGGTGAGTCTCCAATTTATTTGCCGTTATCGACATGGATTCGTCTAATTCTCTTTCAGTCATTGGCATCGATCTTCTTTCTCAGTCTCTTCTCCCTGCCATTGTCCAGCTGGCCGAGGACAAGCAGTGGCGCGTGCGCCTTGCTATTATCGAATACATTCCTCTTCTCGCCAGTCAGTTGGGTGTCAAGTTCTTCGACGAGCAATTGAGCGACCTCTGCATGGGCTGGCTCGGCGATACTGTTTTCTCGATCCGAGAGGCTGCTACTCAGAACCTGAAGAAGCTCACTGAAGTGTTCGGTGTGGATTGGTCCAAGGAGTCTATTATCCCCAAGGTGATCGCCATGGGGCAACATCCCAACTATCTTTACCGTATGACAACATGTTTTGCTGTTTCCGTGAGTATACTCGCCTTTCCTTTGCAATCGAACCATTCTAATGATACCAGACCCTCGCCCCCGTTGTTACACTCGACATCATCGAAAGCTCCATTATTCCCATTCTGGACCGCCTGGTGACGGATGAAATCCCCAACATTCGTTTCAACGTCGCCAAGTCCTATGCCGTTCTGATCGACACCCTGCGCCGCCTGCCGGAGGACAAGACTCTGGTCGAGGTCGAGAAGTCCGGGGCGACGATCACCCCCTCGCCCAGGAGCCAGGACCTGATCCAGCAAAAGATCCTGCCTAGTCTGGAGAAATTGCAGGAGGATGACGACGTCGACGTCCGCTACTTTGCTACGACTGCGGGTGGCAACCAGGACGAGGCCATGCAGACTTCGCCGTGAATGAGACAACGCAGGACCGGCGCGAACTACTCTTCGCAGAAACCCCCAGAAAGGATTGACGGCAGACACACCCCACATATTGCACTCGGTCTGGGCTTCCTGTCAGTTTAGAAGAATAGCCAGCTTTGGGATGAGATATCTTGAAGGCGTTTTTTAATGTAGAGGTTTTTGTTCCATACATAACCCGTCTATCCAGCCAAGGTAGTCAGTCATAAAAGCAATTACGCCATGAATATTTCCCGGTCGATCGATAATCATCGTAAACATCTCATCTTATCAATGGCCTGTGCGAGATATGAAGGTAGCTCAACCTCGGGTTCCCCGTGGGCGAGTCAAATCGCTTCATTTGTCAGCGGGGCCAGGAACCGCCAGTCCGGTGCTCGCGTCAGTGACACCTTGCAATTCTTCTGCACAGCTGGATTACCTTGAACGTGACGACCAATCTCTCCATCCGATACCCTGAGAGCTGTTGTTCGTCATGGTTCCTGCCAACTAGACTTGCGCTCCGAGGTTGACCCCGTCTATACACTGCATCCTTGACTGCCTCCTCCCTTGGCACAGACTGGAGATAGAGAGTCTCAATTCAACTCTTCGTCGATTGGGGAATTGAATTTGCAATATGTCATCCTCTTGGCCTTGGCATTTCGTTACCGTCTCCGAAGAGGAGAAGCTTCGACGCCGGGAGCTGCTCGACTTGCGCGGCGCCCTGGCGCAAGTATCAATTGTTGTAGTAATTATCGCACTCCGCGTTTACCAAGCCTGGGATACAGCCCAGATCCCTGGCGGCGTGCCAAAAACGCGCCGTGGACCAAGCTCGTGGTGGGATCGCCCGCTAGTTGCTGGATGGATCGAAACCCGGAGACAGTATCTTGTCTGCGGCGTGTGGCTGGCGTGGTTATTGAGCCTCGCTGTATGGAATAGCGGTGATGGTAAGTTTGGACCCTCTGTGTACAATCGCAGGAACCCATACAATGATCAAAGCAAACTCACGCTCGCAGACTACCTCCATCTAACCAAAGCCTTGGGCCACATTGCCCTTTCCCAAGTCCCTCTCCAAGTCCTGATGGCCCCGGCGGCATACATCTCAACCACGAAACCATCAGCAGCATCGGCATTCTCATTCATAACATCCGTCCCGCAAGCAACCGTGACACCATACCACCGGCTCTTTGGCCGTGCGGTTATCGCTCCTCTCCTCTTCGGGCACGCCTCTCTCTATCTACTATTCTTCGTGCAATCGAGCCACCCAGAGTTCAGCTCGCTTCTCGCCAAGCGGGTTCTTGACTTTGACGTGCAGTGTGGCCTCCTTGCGCTGTCTACGGTGGTGCTGCTTCTGATCTTCGTCCGGCCTCGCGGTGTTGCGCGAAAGAGCGGGGCCCAGCCGGCTACGTCTATGCAGGAGCGGAGACGGACATTTTATCTCGGGCATGTGCTGCTGGTGGTCGTTTTGTGTTCTCTGGCCTATCTACATGTTCTGCAGGCGCAGAAGTATGTGCTTCAGGCGCTGGGGGCTTCGCTGATTAATGGAGGTTGTTCTGCAGTTTTGGTTCAATGGGGGAGTAAAGCATAACATACGTCCAAGAATGTTCGGGTTCCAATATCTAAATCCGAGTGTCTGTTCGATTGGAATGGTGTCAATACGCGTGGGGTTTCTATACTGTTTTGATTTATTGACACCCATGGACATCGGTGAAAATATGTAGATGCGAACTAAGCAACACGCAACCTTTGAACGACTGCACAGAACAATGCTATTGTCACACCAGATTCGTGTTGTTCGTAGTTTGTGAATCCCACTTGTAACTCAGTCAATGGTGTGGTTTAAATCATGATGACTTCCGATTTGGAACCATGGGATTCCCGCTTCTCCGCAAATTAGTCGCCACCGTGGTCAAGCCGAAAACAAAATTCGCCGGAGCATTTGGAAACCACGACCTTCTGCCCTGAACACCTCTAGTTCCATAAAAGGACAATTGACCGTTAGCCTTCCGCCGACGAATTTCCCAGGTCGAGGCTCGCGGCTTGGCACCTCCCGAAACTAATAATAGTCCGGACGCCCTACAGACTTTCCCACTTTGCCTCATGGAGCATTCTCCCTAGGACCCTTTCCCGCTCGTGCTGAACCTTCTGAGGCTTCCCTCCTCTTCCCTCTCATGTCTACACCAAATGGCAGGATGAGGACTCAACGCTTGATCATCCTGCTCGCGGTCGTCCTTCTCGCCTGCTTCTCCCTCGTCTACCTTCGCTCCTCCGACCCTCCCAAACAACCTGCCGTGATCCCTCCTCCCGAGCGGATCAAGCACCCTCAACTCCATGAGGGCCAGGGCTCTTACCCTCCCGAGAGGGTGCACCCCATCTCCAACCTGATCCAGAACGCGCAACAGCAGTTCGATCATGTGCAGACACGCCAATCCAAGACCCTGGCCGAGGCCGTCGAGGAATACAAGCGCCGCTACAAAATGCACCCGCCGCCGCATTTCGACAAGTGGTTCCAGTTCGCCCAGTCTAAGGGTGTTCAGCTCATCGATGAGTTCGACTCTATCTACCACTCGCTGCTACCCTTCTGGGCGCTGAAGCCGGAGGTCATTCGTGCGCGCGCTCGCGAGACACTGGGATTCGACAACGCTGTGATAGGACTTCTGATTCGCGATGGCAAGGTGACTCTCACCGAAGGTGGCGGTGATGATCGCAAGTGGCAGCGCGACGCCACGGTCGGCATGATGAAGGACTTTGTCCAATACCTGCCGGATATGGATTTGGTCTTCAACATGCACGACGAGCCCCGCGTGGTCATCCCCGGTGACGATCTCCAGCGATTGGTGCAAATCGCTACGGACCAAGTAATCCCGGCCTCTTTCAACGGGAAGAGCCCGACGAATGCGTGGTCGCCTCGCGCCTCTGATTTGAACAAGGGGGATCGGATCGACGAGGTGCGCACGACTCGCTTCAACCGTTTTGCGCACCAGCCTACCTGGACCAACTCGCGCCAGTCCTGCCCCGTCGATAGCCCTGCACGGTCCATTGAGGAGGACGCACCGGATAACGTCAATCCGTACGCGTACGGCGAGTTGGGATTTATTTACAACACCACTGCCTTCTCCGATATTTGCTATACCCCGTCTCTTCGCTATACCTATGGATTCTTCGACCGACCGAATGCCTTCGATGTCGTCCACGACCTATTCCCCATTTTCTCGCAGAGCAAGGTCTCTAGCTTCCAGGACATTCTTTACCCTAGCCCGTGGTACTGGGTCGAGAAGGTGCCTTACGACCGACGCAAAGATTACTCCTGGGAAGCCAAGTCGGACCGTATGTACTGGCGTGGATCCACAACCGGTGGTTTCTCGCGTGCGGGCGGCTGGCGACGACAACACCGACAGCAGTTTGTCGACAACGTGAACTCCCTGGGCCAGACTAAAGTCCTCGTGAAACGGCCAGACAACTCGTGGGCCTCACAAGAGGTCAGCCAGGAGCGGTATCGAGATCACTTCGACGTCAAGTTCACCTTCATTGGACAGTGTGATCCCGACGACTGCCACGCACAGGAAGAGTACTTCGACGTAGTCAAACCTGCTGGACAACAGGATGCGTGGGCTCACAAGTTCTTGGTCGACGTGGATGGCAATGCCTTCAGTGGACGATTCTATGCGTTCCTGCTGAGCAATAGCTTCGTCTATAAGTTGGCCCTCTTCCGTGAGTGGCATGATGAATGGCTCAAGCCCTGGGTGCACTATGTGCCCCTCAGCCTGAAGGGCAACGAGTACGCCGAGAGCATGCGGTACTTCGTGTCCGAGGATGAGGGCAAGAAGGCGGCCCCTCAAATTGCCGCCCGGGGTCAAGATTGGGCACAGAAGGTGTTGCGCAATGAAGACCTGGAGGTCTGGTTCTTCCGGCTACTCTTGGAGTGAGTTTTCATCCATCGTTTTCGTATGCTCTGCTAATCGTTATATCTAGGTACGGACGTCTTGTGGACGACAATCGAGACCAACTCGGCTTCTTTGTTTGATCAAACTTCTCATCTGTGTTTCCTAGTTGTCGCCCTTGTATATATACCCTAATTTCCTACTGTTCTGCCAACTGAACCCGATTCAGCCTCGCGTGGGAACTCGACGAGATCACGGCCATTTTCCTTGTGCTTGGGATTTTCCTTTTATTCCTATCGCTGCATATTCCCATTATGTCTTAATACCCATCTTCCTTTATGATCCTGCGGGACTTATCTCGGCGTGATACATTGATCTAAACTGCATGTGGAGATGGAACTCGGCGTTCTCGGGGTGGAAGCCATTTAAAGCTGAGAATCGCTATATTCACAATTAAAAGCAATCAAACAGTGCCGCTACCACAGCACTCTATTTGAAACTAGCCAAGCCGCGCAGGATGAAGTTTGATCTTTGGGAGTGGGGTGTAGCTGACTAATGGGAGGCGACACCAGTTCCGAGGTTATCCACCAACCAGCTGTTGAGTTAGCTAGCTCTTCGGATAAGGTTGTGCCTTGTTCCCCCATAGCTTCTTTCTCTCCCCACTCCCGGTCCTACTTATCTCAAGGACCTACTCTTGTCGGCACATGATACGTTGAAAGTAACTCGTCCAACATGGGCTTCATCAAGAATGCCGTCATCTTGACGCTTGCCTTTGCTTATGGCATCTTCACAATGATCCTTTACGCTTGCATCTCCGTCACAAAAGGCACCTACTTCACTCGCAGGACTGAAAAGGAAACTTTGGAGCTGCAAATTGGTAAGTGATCTGCCAATGTGTCTATCATCATCCTCTCATCCTCGATGCACCCAAGAATGCTTTGCGGAAGTAAGAACATTTTTATTAACAGTGTACCCAAAGCTCGTGATCGCCTGTGGAATCTGTCAAAGGATTTTATGGGTCTCTCCCACCATATAATTACTCTACCCAGTGGTTTCAAATTCCACTTTGTCAGCAATGAAGCACCCGGCTCACCAGCTGCCTTGAAATCTAATAAGCCGCTGGTCATCTTCGTCCATGGATTCCCTGACAGCTGGGCCGTATGGCGCCACATAGTCAGCTCATCTTCCCTCCAGGATGCGGCTCACTTGGTTGCAATTGATCTGCCCGGTTACGGAGGCAGCGAAGGTCTGGAGAAGTACTCCGCTACCAGAGTGCTGGAGAAGATGACAGAACTCATCATCACGCTCCGGACCCAATACGGAGTGGACGACGGATCCGAGACGCGCAAGAAGAAGACCATCGTCGTTGCCCATGACTGGGGCTGCGTCATCTCGATGCGACTTGCGGCCGAGGCCCCATCGCTTGCGGATCGGTTCATTCTGAGTAATGGGCCATTGGTATGGCATCCAATTCTACGTTGGTTATGACAAAAGCTTACCTTTCATAGCCGGATCTGGTCAAGTCCAACATTATGCGCACGATTGACTCGGCGCGCAAGATGCACAAGGATGCACAGAATGCTCCACGCTCATCACGCCCGCCACTCCTCCAGGCCATTCGAACTCTCAAGCCCCTGTTCCGCCAACTCACACTATCGGGCTATATCTTCGCAATGCAGCTGCCCGTTCCTCTGGTTGAATACTTCCTGATAGGCGGCAACCACTCGCTCATGAAATCCGTTCACAAGGGTTCCCATGGAAAGGCCGAATTCACCCCCCACGATGCGGCCGAGTCCATGGCCAGCAGTATGGGACCGTCTCTCGCGGAGTCGAAGACGCAGACCTCCAACGGAGACACGTACCCGAGCACCATCAAATACTCGCGCGAATTCGCCAACGTGATGAACATGGCCGGCTACTACCGCGACGGCGCAGCGACTGGACATTGGCACAAGTCGCTTGAGACCGTCACCGGCCTTCATGGGCTCGCGGGCGGCAACGACCTCCGCCGGACCAGCAGCGGAGCAGGACTATTCGATGAAGGAGCTCCCGGGGTGCTGAAAGCAAGCTCGACCGTGTTCTGGGGTAAGGAGGACATCGCGCTAGACCCGACGATTTGTCTAGATGGTATGGCCGATTACCTCGTCGCCGGTAGTCAGGTCGTGCTGCTCCCGCGATCGGGCCATTTCACTCCGATCGAGGTGGAGAGCCGTGCGGCGTTGGAGACGGCCGTGCAATGGGCCGTGCAGGGTGAGAAGGAGGACATTGGAGTTGCTGTGCAGAGAACGTACGAGGATGCGAAGGTTATTGTTCGCCGATAAGGGAGCTTGCGGAACCGTCGTTATTGTTATGGGCTCGTGCCGCCTTATCTGTTCTCCACGGAGCTTTGTATCACCATAGCGCCATGTCGCCACAGCTAACGCTTCGGCCCCTCAGGGGCGAGAGCTGATTTCCGCTTCGATTTCCCGTCGCAATAGTTTCAGAGAAATTGAACAATGCATTTATTACCTAGCGTTGATCTCTACCAGGCGGAAAAATAGAGCCATCGAACATACCTAAGCTACGAACAGTATCTACCCCAACAGGGAAGCTAGGAAGGAAGCTCGGGACCGCGGAGAGTGGATTCACCCGATGAGGGGAAAATATGGGAGCATCCGCCTCCACTTTCCCCTCGATGTCTTCATCCGGCGACAGCTCCTGTTTGGTCTAAGGTACTTTCCCTGAAAGCTTCGCCACTCGAAGCTCCTCTCTTTTCATATTTTCTCGTATTCAATTTTCTACTTCTCTCTCTACACTGTCGATTCACCCCCTTATTGCCACGTCGACTGAGTCACCTCGCACGACACGATGCACCAGTGAAAGGCCGCTTTTCGTCGGCGTCCGACCCTGGTATCGCAGTCATCTTTTTCTGTGTCCCCGCTGCTCCGTGCCTGGCGTCTGCCGGACCTGTCCGAATCGCAAGGCGTTTACAGCGGGTCGTCGCTTCAAGGCTTAAATATAGCCCCAGGCCAACCGTTGCCATTTAACTCCGTTCACTTTTTTGCCTGCGCTGCTTCTCTTTCTCTTCGGGGGTGATTCCTCTTTTCCTTTTGGACTTGCAAACGTGGGACTCGAGGCGCGATGGAGTCCGAGCGGAAGGCAGTTTACTGCACGGTGTGTTTGCGCCCCCTTTATTCCCGGAGAGTGAATGATGTTAATGGGATTGGTAGCTCTTGCTGAGCGACAACTACTTGCCGGGTAAGCAATTGGTCTTTCGAGGCCGTATCTGCTCTTCTAACTCACTCCTCCAGGTGCTATGGTCCTCGCGCATTCCTTGCGGGACAATGGCACGAAAGCAAGGCTGGTTGCCCTCTATACGCCGGATACATTGCAAACAGCTACGGTCAATGAGTTACGGGTATGTTCGATTCTGCATCTGCAAGAAATGGTCGTCACTGTCCATACTAATCTCGATTGAAGACCGTCTATGATGAACTGATCCCAGTGCGCGAACTTGTAAACGGCACTCCTGCAAATTTATGGCTCATGAACCGGCCCGACCTGATCGCCACATTCACCAAAATCGAGCTTTGGCGCCTGACCCAATTCGATCGAATCGTCTACATCGATTGCGATGTCTTGGCCTCAAGGGCTCCGGACGAGCTGCTATCGTTGGAAGTAGACTTTGCAGCCGCGCCGGACGTGGGCTGGCCGGACATCTTCAACAGCGGACTTATGGTTCTTCGACCTAATATGCAGGACTACTACGCACTGAAGGCGCTCGCAGAGCGGGGTATTAGCTTTGATGGAGCCGATCAGGGTCTGCTCAATATGCATTTCCGTGACTGGCACAGGCTAAGCTTCACGTACAATTGCACGCCCAGCGCCAACTACCAGTACATTCCAGCGTACAGGCATTTCCAGAGTACTATCAGCTTGATCCATTTCATCGGTTCGCAAAAGCCGTGGAATTTGCCCAGGCAGGTGGTTCCGCTGGAGTCGCCGTATAATCAGCTGCTTGGGAAATGGTGGGCTGTGTATGATCGGCACTACCGTCCTCCTTTCGTGAGTGCCTACGCCTTATGGATGAGTGTTTGTTCTAATTGTCAAGCAGGTTTCTATTCAACCACCACACCGCGATATTCAACAGGAGACGTATCCCGCGGCGGCCGCGACTCACCGGCAGTGGCCAGAACCTTATCATGTTCATCACGTCAAGGAGCATGCACCTGTAGGCTTCGACCGTGGAATTCAGCGGGATGAGGATGTGCCTCAATTGGTGTCGATGACGCATGAGCAGACTCAACCATGGCAGCCATCTCATAATCCGGAACAGGCCCCAGCTGCAGCAGTGACAATACCGGTCCTGAGTGCAGTCCCGCAGTATGTGCGTGGAGAAGAGCATGTCTCGACCTTCATTCCACCATTGCCGCACATCCCTGCCTCGGTGTTCCACGCTCCCCAGCAGAGCCAAGAAGGACAGCAAGAACCCCCCCAGGAACAGGAACATCACCAACAGGAGCATCATGACAAGCCTCATGAAGCAGACCATATCTATCAACCGCAGCCTATTGCGCCCACACCGCCGCTCACCCAGCTGTACCAGCCACCTCGTTCCCCTTCTCCAGAGCCGCCGACCTTCGAGGCACCAAAGGCAGAATGGGATGCTTCACGGTGCGTAACTGAGGTTGTGACATTTCTAGACTAAGCTGCTAATATTGCGCAGAGAGCCACCGCCGCTGAATTCAAAGCCCGAAGGAATCAGCTTACAAGAGCGGACATACTCCATGTCCGAAGACACGAACCTGTTCCGACCTCCCCCTTCCTACCCTGAAGCCCCGAAGAACATGTACTATCAAGTCCCCGCGACCAAACCAGAGCCGCAGAAACTCTCAAAATTGTTCCCATGGGAGAGCCACGCTCCTAAACCTACTCGCGTCTTTGCACAGGAGCTACCCGTTCCCACGGTTTCATCCGAAGGCCAACCTACCCTCACCCAAATCAAGGAATCCAATGCGTCACCGGAAACACCAACACTGCGAGCACAGTACGCGTCATCCGCAGAATCCTGGGACACATACACGCGCTCGAATGCTTGGGACGAGGACCCGCATATTCAAAAATACATTGAATCAATGCAACAAGCCCGTCGCGGACACACCCAAGTGATCTCCGGCTCCAGCCAATCCAGCACGAGCCAGGGCTCACCACCCAGCAGCTTCAGTGGGCACCGGCCCAGCATCAAGCTAACCGACTTCCCAACCGAAGTTGAGCGGCCCAGTCTCCCCGTAACGCCGGCGCCGGTCCGGCCCGGCGCCAATGAAGAAGCCTCCGCCGAGACAACCCTTCCTCCAGCCGAGGGTGTCCCGGACCAGGAGGACTGGGTGGGTGTCACTGTTGATGCTTTTTTCCAAATCCTCCGAGCAACGTACTTATTGTGGCAATCTACAGAATCCTCTGGCCCGGCTGGAAGAGCTGCGCCGTCGGCAGTCGGCAGTTTTGGAGGACCCCGACTATTTGCATAGGAGGCTTTCTCAGGATCCGGCCTCTACCGGGCGTGAAGGTAGGCCCGATGCTGGAGATAGGTCTGCACAGCGTTGAGATTGTGTGCCTTTGGGAAATTCTCGATACTTGTGTTCACGATCTAGCGAAGAGGATTTTTCATTGAATGTGTTTTATTCTTGTTACAAGCGACCTGGTCGCGCTTTGTATATTGCATTTGCATTGGGCCGAAATTTGAGCTGCATTTTGAGTCTGCTTACGAGAAAAGCGCCTTGTGTGCCTCGGGCCCTCGCCGAGTCGCCTGTACATACTGCATAATATCTTTCGTCGCAGCATAGCAATGATCACAAGCGCGGGGTGTTGGGAGATTACGTCGCCTTCCTATGTCTCTCACTGGTGCGTGGCTTTGTAGATGCGGGCGATCTTACGCTGGACCCTGAAGATCAGTACCTCGAATGGAAAGTTGCAATATTCACCGGAACAGACTGTAAAAGACCCAGGCGTACACGTACACGGTCTGCATCATAAGATACTCTAACTGCTACCGCCCAAAAATATCCGGGATAGCTCCAGCCAACGTCCCTTGAACCGGCAACGAAGCGTGGAATTACAGAAATCTCAAACGATCGATCAGCCGTGACTTTGAAGTCACTGCTCCCATCCCGACGGAATCCGTTCCGTCATACCATTACGTGTGAGATCGAGCACGAATACCAGCCCGGGAAGGTGACTCACAATGGTGGCGGATGCAGAAAGTCCAGCGGCGACTCGCCGGAAGTCACGGGTGGAAAGGCGGTCATTGTCGTCAAGTACACAGGTCCTCATATGCTAAACGTAATCCCTGGAGATAATTCGGGTCGAAGCTACCAAGAGCTCTTGCTTATCTCAATCCCCACTCCCACCCCTGCCGATCTCCGTTTCTGTGCAAATGCGCTGATGGGGACTCAGCCGCAGGGCAGTATTTACCTGCCTTTTAGGGTAAACTTACGTGAGACAGGGGGGCGAAAAAGACCAATGAAAGCGCGGAGAATGGCGTTTAAGGTCGTGCTGATTTTCGTCCTAGAGCAAACTAAAATCGGGGCCGAGCCGGTGAGAAAACACGTCGGGTCCCGCGGTTCCGTTCTGCGCGAAATCGAACTGCCCCGAAGTTGGTGTACCGGGGTTTGCAATGCATCTTCTCTCGGCCAGGCAGGCGAATTGAGTCGATTCTTGGGATAGTAACGGCCGGGGCGAGGTTTGGAGTAAACGACCGGACAAACACTAGGAAAGTCAAACGGGCAGCCAAAAGTCAAAGTTAAAAGTTAAAAACAGAACCCTAAACCCGAATCTTGGTGGTTTGATTCTCGTATGATCAGTAATAGTCTTTGACTGTTTTGTGGTTGACAGAATCCACCGAAGGACGATGGAAGAAATTTCAAACTCTAAGCCGGGGATGCACTTTTTCGGTAGGACAATTCCACGCTCTACGTTCGCCGGGACCGGAGTGCGACTGTCCTCCCCGAATTGCCCCCCAGAAAGACCCAACGCAGGTCTAGTCAAGTCCGCTCGCCGGCCAGACCCATCATACGACGCTGGCAGGGCACCTGCACAAGGCTTGGAGGCGCCACACGATCGAATCCATGAAGGATGCTCATTAGTCACGGCACGCACTGCCCGAGTCCATCATTGGCCAACCGTCCGACGGTCGGCCCGGTTGGCATGCGTAGGCCAATCACGAACGGGCAACGGAATGTTCGGCGGGTCTTCCATGGAATCGTTCCTGAGATTTGCCTCCAACGGGGCAAAATCGGCGGAGCATACGGTGGATCCGGAACTCAGAAATCGACATTATTCTTATTAAGAGAAACTACCTACCCCAGTTCCTCCCCTCTTTCTTTCTTTCTCCAGGCAGATCGCATTGACTCTTGTTGATTCCTGTTTATTTTCTTCTCTGCTTCCCCAGTTCCCCAGGTTTTTCTGTTTTTCTATTTTTCTATTTTCGTGGTCTTTCTTTTGCCATTGAAAACTAGTCATGGAGTCGGTCACTCCCCAGCCTCCGGCTTATACCAACGACAAGATCGAGGCTCGCGAGGAGCAGAAGTGGGAGCCCGCCTTTGACGACGAGAATGTTCTCAAGCATGGCGAGGTTCAAGATGCCTTTGGTAACGAGGAGTATGCGGAGATCAAGTATAAGACCCTCAAGTGGTGGTATGTTTCCTTTTCCTTGGTGCACGGGATGAAATGATTCTAACCCCGGCGCAGGCAATGTGGTCTTTTGATGATTTGCGAGTCCGTTTCCCTGGGTGTTCTGTCGCTGCCCTCGGCCGTGGCTACCCTTGGTCTGGTTCCCGGTGTCATTTTGATCGTCGGCCTCGGTCTTCTCGCGACCTATACCGGCTACAACATCGGCCTGATGCGTGAACGTTACCCGCACATCCAGAACCTGGCTGACGCCGGTGAGATCCTGCTGGGTCCCTTCGGTCGTGAGCTGTTCGGTGCCGGTCAGTTCCTGTTCTGTATCTTCGTCATGGGCAGCCACATCTTGACCTTCCGCGTCATGATGAACACCATCACCAACCACGGCACCTGCTCCGTCGTCTTTGCTCTGGTCGGCATGCTCATCTCGCTGGTGCTGTCCATTCCCCGGACCATGCGCGGCATGACCTGGATCTCTTTCTGCTCTTTCGTCAGCATCTTCAGCGCCGTCCTGATCACCATGATCTCCGTCTCCGTGGAGGAGCACCCCGGCCGTATTATCGAGGCCACCGTCGAGACCAACCTGTACACTGCCTTCCAGGCCGTCTCCAACATCGTCTTCGCCTACTGCGCCCACGTCGCTTTCTTCGGTCTTATCGCCGAGATGGAGACCCCCAAGGACTTCAAAAAGTCCCTCTTCATGCTCCAGAGCTTCGAGATCTGCCTGTACCTCACCGCCGCCGTCGTCATCTACTACTACGTCGGCAACACCGTCGAGTCTCCCGCCCTGACCTCCGCTGGCCCTCTCATGAAGAAGGTTGCCTACGGCATTGCTATCCCCACCATCGTCGGCGCCGGTGTCGTGAACGGTCACATCGGCTTGAAGTACATCTACTTCCGCCTGACCGCAAAGTCCGACCTGATCCACTCCCGCGGCTGGAAGTCCGTCGGCCTGTGGCTCGGTCTGGGCGTCTCCTGCTGGGTCGTGGCCTGGATCATCGCCGAGGCCATTCCCGTCTTCAGCGACCTGAACAGTCTGATCAGTGCCCTCTTCGCCAGTTGGTTCAGCTACGGCCTGTCCGGTATCTACTGGCTGCACCTGAACGCCGGCCAGTGGTTCGCCTCGCCGCGCAAGATCGCGCTCACCGTTCTCAACGTCGCCATTGCCCTCTTCGGTCTGGCGCTGTGTGTGCTTGGCTTGTACGCCTCTGGCACTGCCATCCACAATGATTCAGGCACTGCCCCCTTTACCTGCAAGAACGACGCTTAGAGTATCTTCTTTACCCTTTTGAATGTTTTTATGTATATTTGCATTTGCATCATGAGCATTGCATGATTTCGGTCTATAGAATAGAACCATATATTTAGATTACTGGTTAATCAGATTATTCCGCTACTAAATCCTTTCCGAATATCTCCGTAGATTGCAGTCAGATATGCAGTTTTCAAGTATAAACAAAAACCGATATGAATTACTATAGACAGACCGATAGGGGATGGATATTTTCATTCAGTCGTTAATGTTAATAATGATAACGAGGCGCTGCGCTGAAAAGTCTAATCTCTGGGAATGCCGATGAGATACCAAAAGCAGCGCTGGCTGAAACTTCAGGAGTCTCATGATCCAAGGTTAAAAGAAATGACAAAGACGCCATTCTGCTCAAAAAAGAGCATTGAAACACAGGACGCCGCAAAGGACTACCTTTCCGTTTTGTCAAAGATCATCGTGAAGCCGCTTCCCACGGACCGAAAAGAAGTTGTTCTGTTTGATGTGCTTTGCCTTGCCAGTCTTTTCATCGTAGAGGCAGAAGCCGTGGATTGCAGCGTTAGGAGGGGTATAGACTGCATATAAATGAGCCACTAGCCGCAATGTAGACTATATGACCCGGAAGGGCGGATAGACAAAAGACGGAAGGCTTAACTTACGATGGAGTGAGATCGCAAAGTCGTCAGGGTCTGGGTTGAAGATTCTGTGGAGACCAATCTAATCACGTTGCTTTAGCACATTCTTAGGTTCCAATAGACAAATGGCGAAGACGAACCTTGTCCGACATGTAAGTAACTTGGTTCTCGCCGTAGACGGTCTGCCGAGCGACCTGTGGTGGGACCATCTGCCCCTCTCTGATCTTCTCTTGGTCCGGCCAAGAGTAAATGGTTTCTTGGAGTTTTCCTTTAAGGATCTGCCCCGTTAGTTAGCCGGAATGCTCGTAATTCAAATCGAGGTGCTCAAGGTGGTTTACCTTCATAACGCAGTGTGCCTTGGCGTGGTCATGAATGGCGCTTCCCTTCTGAGGAGACCATACAAGAATTAACTAGCGAGGCGGAAATTAGTACGGGCATCTTCCAAATTGGCTGAATGTCCTGCGGGCTGAGCGTCGGCGATACGGAAGATCAATTGACTCACCAGGTTGCTCTTGCCATTTCCCTCGTCGATCAAGTTCCTTGTGTAAGCCCTGCTGGCATCGCCCAGGGCATAGGATTCCCACTCTGATGAGTTGGAAATGTACTTCTCCATCAGTTGCTGGATGTTCATGGGATCGACATCATCGGAGTCGAGACCGGAGCTTGAGCCCAGGGCATTCCTGAGGTCCTCCACAAGCTTTTCGAATGCATCAAAGTCTCTCTCGGAGTTTGAAGGTGATCCAGGTCTATCCTTGAGAAACGGCATGATACCCGATGCCTTGAAATGGAACTGAAAGAAGTGAAAGATGGTTCCGGTCAACACGAAATCGAGACCCAAAAGCGTTATCGGAGGTAAGTTCGGATAAAAGAGTAAAATGAGCGAAAGGAATGACGCTGTCCTTGAAGCGCTCTTCGGCTCTCAGGTATTGACATTCAAATGGAGCTGGAATATCGGGTCACACGAGACCAGTCCGATCCCAATTGATCATCGAAAGCCGGAATGGCGAAAGATCGCGAGACATGCTCCGTTGGTTCCTGCCTCGATAGGCGATAAGGAGGTTGATGCCTTGCAGCCTGCGAAAAAACCCGAACACTATGACATCGTTTACTGCCTGAGGCCAAAACCCCGCCGCCCTACCTTAGTAAGAGGAGTGCCACAATTCAAAGATTGTGTCTCCGCCAACTCACGTCTTTGTCCTGCACTTGCATTGCAAAGGGAAACGCACCGAGGCGTTTCCTGTGTTCCGTCGACTGACTGCACCTTTTTTTTCTTCTCTGACCGTCAGAGTCCCCCAACCGCAAAAATGGCGACCACCATGGACAAGGTTAGTGCGCTCAGGATCGCGCATGCAATTACCTTCGTGAAAATCGCTAACAACGGCATGCCTGCTTATAGATCAAGGACATTGAGTCCGAGATGGCCAAGACCCAGAAGAACAAGAACACCTCCTTCCATTTGGGTACGAACGCCCCCGAACGAACATTTTCTCGACCGTGAACGGACAGGGCTGACAACCGGTGAAGGACAATTGAAGGCAAAGCTTGCTAAGCTCAAGCGCGAACTGTTGACGCCTACCGGAGGTGGTGGTGGCGGCGGCGGTGGTGAGTGCTTCTAAATCGAGACATCGCGCATGGTCTGCTCAGTCGCTAATGACGTCTCAGCTGGTTTCGATGTTGCTCGTACTGGTGTTGCCAGTGTGTAAGTTAAATCCAAGCGACACTATATATATATATATATATATATATAGTGTACGGTATACTCATGCTGATCCCTACAGTGGTTTCATTGGTTTCCCCTCCGTCGGAAAGAGTACTCTGATGAGCAAATTGACGGGGCAGCATTCCGAAGGTCCGGTTGAAGCAATATACCCTTGTGTTATCAAGCGCTGACATGGTTTTATAGCGGCGGCTTACGAGTTCACAACCCTCACGACTGTTCCCGGACAGGTCATGTACAACGGTGCCAAAATTCAGATTCTCGATCTTCCTGGAATTATTCAAGGTGCTAAGGATGGTAAGGGTCGTGGTCGCCAGGTTATTGCCGTGGCCAAGACCTGCCATCTCATCTTCATTGTTCTCGACGTGAACAAGCCTCTGGTCGACAAGCGCGTCATCGAGAACGAATTGGAGGGCTTTGGTATTCGCATCAACAAGTCCCCGCCCAACATCAACTTCAAGAAGAAGGACAAGGGTGGTATTGCCATCACGAGTACCGTCCCCTTGACCAACATTAGCCACGAGGTGAGTTTCGCATTCGAAGATGTCACAAACAGTCGCTGACTCCAGGAAAGGAAATCAAAGCCGTGATGAACGAGTACAAGATCTCGTCTGCCGATATTGCCATCCGTTGTGATGCGACGATCGACGACCTGATTGATGTTCTGGAAGCCAAGAGCCGCAGCTACATTCCCGTCGTCTATGCGCTCAACAAGATTGATGCCATCTCCATCGAAGAGTTGGATCTTATTTACCGTATTCCCAATGCCGTGCCCATCAGCTCCGAGCACGGCTGGAATATCGATGAGCTGCTGGAGATGATGTGGGAGAAACTCAACTTGCGACGAATCTATACCAAGCCCAAGGGCAAGGCCCCTGACTACTCGGCACCTGTTGTGCTCCGTTCCCACGGATGCACCGTGGAAGACTTCGTAAGGAGATGTATTGCCCCAATATGGTGAATCTTGCTAACCGTTTGCAGTGTAACGCCATTCACCGTACGATCAAGGATCAGTTCAAGCACGCTATCGTGTATGGTCGCTCTGTCAAGCATCAGCCGCAGCGAGTCGGTCTTGCGCACGAGCTTGCCGATGAGGATATTGGTACGAGCCCTTCCCCCATCTATATCCGGGCGATATCAAGCAATATTGAATCTGACCTCTCTATAGTGTCCATTGTGAAGCGGTAAAGGAGCGAACACCAATCCTTGACCGTCACGGCCAGCGTGGGAAGCTACAAGCTGATCCTGATCACGCTGGGAGGTGGCAGGTGGCCTGTGCCCGGATGTTTCTACCTCTGCTTTGCTGACAGGTACGGCTTCTGGGATGCAGCCCCGTAAGACGCCACGGAAACTGAGTGTGAGTGGACCACGAGGATCATTTCCGCTCGTGAATGAGGCATCAAAAGTCCCACGGTTTAGGGAGAGCTCCTTTACTGGGGCTCCGAGAGCCCTGTCCGGGCCGTGTGTACGTTGCTTGCTGATTGTGGTTTTCGCTCGTATCCCACGGTGCCTTGTCCGGTTCAGCGCGGACTGAATTGGCGAGGGTCTCGTCGAGTTGGAGATATTCGTGTCCACTCAGGGGCAGCACGGGGTGTGAGGATGTCATGACTTGTTTTCGATGGCCTTGGCAGGCGCCAGGTTTGTTTTCTTTCTTGCTCCTTGAAGCGACCGGTCCATATTGTCATTATGATTACCCATTCCTCCTGGGAAATTCCTTCGTTTCTCGTGTTGATAAGCCAAAGAATCAGAATAAAAAGTTCTAGATCGAGGTCTTCATCTGGGCAATGGCAAACCAGCCCGCCGCTGCATACAACCCCCGGTGGTTGCAAAAAGAATTAGACCGTAGTTCCAATTTGCTTTTGTTGCCCAAACAAATCTCTTTATCCCAGCAATATCGACCTGCAGCAGGAACAAAGAAACAAGCACGCCACGCTCCCCCTCGACAACCCCAAGATGCAACCTGCATGGATATGCCGGTGTAGCGCCAATGAACCCCCCGGTATATAGTTGGCAATGCCCTATGGGCACCGGGCGTAGCCGATATCGTTATCGGTCTCAAAACGCGTTGGAACACCCATGGCATGACATGCACGCATCCCGTGCGAGGGTCGCTTCTTCCGAATTGGCGTTGGCAGCTTCCGTGCCGTCCTGCGCGGACATCCTTGCTAGTAGGATTGTAATTGATTCCGTCCACCGATTGACCATTATCCAAATCAGCAACAAATTTCCTGACGAGGCTGGGTCGGGAGGTCAGGACCCCGCGCATATCCCTCCACCCCCTGTCAGGCCCGGAGCCCGGTCTGGAACAGGGGCCTTGGATTTCCCCTTTTTGCTGATCTGACGCACACGGTCGAAGAGGGCCGATAGACACTTTTTTTTGTCTCAGGTCAGGGCTCGACACTCGACGACTCCAACGGGTCCGGAAAGGCAATTATGGTGTGCATGGGGTGCAGAGAGGGGCCGCGACCCGGTGCACTGACCCGGAGCTAATAACAGCTCTCACTACTATACGGTAGACTCTTCGTCCCCATGCTGATTCGGCAACGGTGATCATGATGCGAGTCCATTTCGGGGGGATGCGTTTACCCGCAAGCTCCGCATGGACGGCTCAAGAGCTAATGGCTGCGATGGCGGTAACCACTTCCGATAGGGTATCAATGGCCGGGGGCGAAGCAAAAATGATATGTCAACCGAGGAGCACGTTTTCTCGACGTCCGTGTCCATTGCGCTCGGTACCAAAGTTTTGGATCGGCCGCCAAAAGTACCGTTGCAGCTCCGTGCTCGAGCTCGGATCTGCAAGACCGCTCCTGCAGGATTAACGTGCTGGGAGAGGAAGGCAATGGGATCCTTGAAAGCGAGCTAGTGCACGGTACATGAGAGACGATGATGCCATGCCCAAATACCAACAAGCGGTGGATTTCGGTTCGGTTAGCGATACTTATCTGATCAGCTTGCTCTCCACCAAACCCCGACATTTGGTGTACTGGGAACTGGGATTCGGGTGCCACAACAGGTGAGACGGGTAGGTCTCAAGTACTGGTCCAATTAGCTGCAATCATGAGGGGCTTGAGTATTCAAATCATTCGGAGTCTTAAGGCCAAGTGGAGAATCGCCCGCAAATCGCCGATCTCGACAGCCCAGACCTCGCGGGGCCTGTTCACGATCTGGTCCGTCCGCAGATGCCAGATCGGCATGTTTAGTCTCCCGCGCTGTGTATCCTCTCATCCATGGAGCGAGAATGTAAATCGTCAAGTGACTGCGACGGCACCGATTCTCTCTCGTGGGATCCGTCGGGCTCCCCCGTCGCATTGCCTTGCATTAGGCGGGGATGCAATGCTCTTCCCCGGTGTCATGGGCACGGTTCGTTACTTAGCCGGATTTCAGTTACATGGAACGACCTCGCTTTGAACACGATGACGAGGGGGATACTGATCGGGGCTGGTTCATGCTCCTCCCCAGGCGGTATCCTCTTTCGATCGACGTAGCCGTAGGAAACCGGCCGAGATTGCAAGGAAACTTCGTCTCGTGCACCGTTTGAATATTCACGTCGATCGGTACCTGACTCGGTCCAACCATCAACCCTGCTGCTAGCCTTGCATACACGCACTACCTCGAAAGTCCCGTTCCTGAATCCGACGAGGATTGCGTCCGGATTTTGTTGCCCAACGCGGTCTGATAATTCCCATACAAATTAAAAGTGGATATGACAAAAGGAGGAAGAAGCAACTATGGAAGCGTCGTGCGCCCATAGGATACGAGCGATTTTGATTCTGACCGGTCTAGACTTCTTCCCACCTCTGCCCCGAATTACGTAGAGGGGAGGCGGCTTCATGACAAAATCAAAAACACGAAAGCGAAAAGAGTCATGTCCTCAAACACCGTAGTCCTCGAGATCGACAGAGAAGTCTTCTCATCATAGTAAAGGATGGCGTCAACCCACATTTGCGCTGATCTGAAGGGATTTGACAAACCTCTCCCGGGAGGGAAAAGATGGGCGAACTTCCTTTTTCCGTCATGCGCGATCTGACTGGTGCAAAGTAACTGAAAAAACCGACGGCAGCGAGCAGAGTGATTGGCTCGACCGTCGAATCAGAGGCTTCAGCGATGTGCGCGACGGTTGATTCGCGGCCCTGACGGGCCTGACCGTCAAACACTCTTAGTCTCTTGGTAGGTTAGCGTTCGATAATTTGTCATTCTTGGCTCCTTTCCGTGGCCGACCAAAAGCCCTTGAATTTTGATCCGGCTTTCGAGAAATGAGGCGTGTCCGGTCCAATTTTACATCGGATGCCTCGTGGTTCTCGTCGAACGAGCGGGGTGTCTTTTTCTGTCGTTTCCTTTTTTGGGCGTATGGTGGTATTCGATGCAGACCGAATGCAAATGCATCGCGTTCGATAACGAGCCACGTTATAGAATGTCAAGTCGGTGTGTACCGTTCGTCCTACCTTGGCAACCCGGGTAGGTATTGTAAGGATCCATGATCTCTCAGTTTTCTATGCATCCTCTCTACTCCACTCACAGTCAGGGTACATTCCTTACTGAAGGTTCCCGGCCCGAGGAGGACCGCAGTGGGTCGGGCGAGGGCTGAGTTAGCGCCGAAAAAGCACGATCGCATCATTGGGAGTTCCCCTCTTCGCCGAGACTCCGTCTACGCCCTGTGATAGGGCCAGCCTCGGACACCATGTTCGGCCCTTGTATTCTTGGTATCATTCAAGGGCGGGGGATTCGTCCAGATGAACTGGATCCATGCTGCTCCTCATTTTCCTATTAGCCGTGTCATGTCCACTCAACGAGGGAGATCGGCACGTCCTTCAGAGATCCTTCTGCCTCAATTTGGTAATAGTCCCTCGGCCCCTCGCCCCGTTGGGGTTGAGGACTGCCATCTCGTTTTGCCTTCCACTCATCCAGTCATGACGAAGACCTGGCCCTAGGTCTTCTCATTCGCAACTATCTTCACGAGGGCACCGTGCCCGTTGGTCCAGTGGCCCCTTTGAGACATCACATGGAGATGGGCCAGTACGTGGATGCCATGCTCTCCTTGGACGCTTTGGTAAATTGACCGTTGGAGCGTCCGAAAATGGCTGGGGGCGATGAAACGATAGTCAGCACCGCCGCAATCGCCGGCGGTCCAGTTGATCGGCCTGCAGGCCTACACAACGGATGTCATGCGGTCTTTAGGTTCAGCGGTTTATCGATCCGCTATTTGGCCCCCGGCAAATCATCTATCTTGGATGGGATTCCTTGCTTTGCCTCACGAAAACAACTCTTGCCTTTTCTGCTCCGCTGATGATCTGCTCTGCCCCGGTGGTCTTGGGCTAAATTTCGTGGGATTGAGCGCTCACCGACAGCGGCCAGTCATGCTGAAGAGTCCGACAGCCGTCAGAACGGGCTCGAGGGACTTCTACTTGAACGGTACGGAACCTAAACACGGCTGACCCATGGTACGCGGAAGGACCGGTCCATCGTAGCTACCAAGGATCGCTGGCGGATTGTTTGGGTACCCATGCTCGCAAAACTATACCCTATCCATCTGGCGTGGAGTAAATACCCAGATTCCCGGCCGAACAAGTGATATGAAATTGATGCTGGGCATAAAAAAAAAGAAAAGAAAAGGAGAGGGGAAAAAAAAGGAAAATAACGGATGTCTACTCTCATATCATACTACACCATGGCCACGCAAATCCCGCGTTTGCCCACAGAAAGAGTAGTTCCATACAGTACATCGTCCGTGTAATACAATGACACGTTCTACTGATTGGGCCTGACGAGATGCAACCTCTGCCGCAATATATCGCACTCCGGGCCAACCATACGCCGCCTCCCCCTCCATTAGCAGGGGTGTTTTTCGAATTATTGCTTTGCGTAAATATGTATTTTTATTTTATTTTTTATTTTAAATATTTTTTGGAAATTAATTACTTTCTAGTCGGATGGCTTGTTGAGCGTACTGGCCAATCAAGGCCAAGATCGGCTGGATTTCCACTCGGGGCAGAAGGTTATCATGTATTTCTCCGGACTGTGCTCTTCTCGTGCCAGTTGGAATCGAGATTCAAGTCGTTCTGTCAATCCACGAGGTTTTGATCGCCGTGCGCTCTCGGTGGCTCTGATTTTCCTTTTAACTCCGTTGCCTTACCCGCATGCGCGCTCCCTACCTTTCTATCACTTTTTGCATATTGTATACTCTTCCCTACCCGGGTACCTAACCTGCTACCCAGGTAGATAGCTCGTCACTTTGTCACCCGAGCCACTGTTTCATAACCCTCTGGTCTTTTTCTATACTCGTGGTCTCGGTGCAGTGGAACATGCATAACCCCCCATTGTCTCACCTCTAAACCGTCGCATTGTTTTCCCGAACTATTGATTTCTCGATCTCTCTATATACCATCTTTGTCCCGCTCGGGACTGTCATCGAGTTCACAGGTATCTCATTGTCCATGGAAGATTCGTCCGCCATGGAAACAGAATCTCATCATGCGCCGGAAGGCGAATTCCCGCATTCACCCTGGGTAGAGCTGGGCGCATTCACCTCACCGCAAAGTTCGCCGCCGATGCCCGAATATAGCGGATTCGATTACGGTCCTTCGTCGCTCATGGCGGTGGATGGACCTTACATGTCGATCCCGCCGCCCTACGCCTCGATGTCGCTACCCATGCCCTCGCATACGTGGCCCAGCATGCTTACCACTCAATCCCCGTTCCACGAAAACGGTCTCCCGCCGGCACCCGTTCCGACTTCGATTTCTCCATCAGCCCCGAAGCCGGTTCGAAAATCGTCCACCGGCGGTTCTACGCCGCGCAGAACGCTCACCGACGAGGATCGCCGAAACATGTGTTTATACCACGAAGAGAACAAGACTGCCAAGCAGACTGATATTGGAGGTAAGATTGTCTCCTTGAAAGAGATCTAGATTTATATTAATTCATTTCCTTCAGCGCTATTTGGTGTGGAGCGAAGGTAACTATAAAGCTTTGTCTAATGTACTTCGACTTGCCCTAACGGACCCATATAGTACGGTTTCCAAGGTCCTACGCCAAAAGGAAAAATACCTCAACCCCGACGATGGGACTCGGTCGCCTATCAAGCGCGCAAAGGGTAAAGTGCCTGATATTGAAAAGGCCTTGGTCAACTGGGCAAGAAACTACCAGCGCCACGGATACCCATTAAATGACGAGATGATCAAGGAGAAGGCCCTTTTCTTTGCCAGCACCTGCGGCTGCCCTGAAGGCAAGGATAAGGTGTTGACGTCCAGTTGGCTCGAGAAGTTCAAGCAGAAGAACAACCTCCTCGGCGCAAAGGTTCGAAAGGGCTCCCACGGCATTAAAAGCGGGTCAAGTAGCCCAACTCCCATCAACACCGACTCCGCTTCATCTTCCAGCCACTCGCCCTGTTCTCCTCCTGATGGTATTGGTTCGCCCCTGTCTCCTCGAAGCCAGGGCATCAAGAAGGAGGCAGAAGGACTTCCCGAGCTGGCGGGCGGCTACCAACATGGCCATTCCCAAAGCACGACCTCGCTGGATACTACGTCTTCGATTGGAATGACCAGCCCGACTTCTACTCTCGTCTCCGACAGCCCTTTTACCCCGACCAGCCAATCACGCCTCCCTTGTGGTCACAATATGAGCCGACCGCGTAGCCAGACATTTCCAGGCGTCCCTATTGACCCAAACCTGTTGACGGCAGATGAGTCGATGCACTCGCAATGCATCAAAACCGAGGGCGATTCCCAACTTGGAGTCACCATCTTGGAGTCACCACTAGAAATGGACGACCACCAATCTCGCACCATCAAGGGCGCTCAGCCTCCGACCGTGATCAAACGCAACCGCAGCAACCCCGAAATCAAGACGACGTCCATGCAGCCGCCTCCATCTGTCTCCAGGTCCACCACGACTGCTTCGCCCATCAACGCCGGCAGCGCCCCGAGTTCCCCGACTCAAGATGAGGCTCGGAGTGCCCTCGAGCTCGTGATAAACTACTTCCAGCACCAGCCCGTCGGTCTCGGCCTCGCAGTTCACGAATTCGTGACCATCGGCAAACTGATGGAGCGTCTCGAACTGGCCAGGAGCCACCAGAGCCCGCTGCTGGGAGGCTTGACTCGGATCGACGAGCACGACGTTCCACAAGTAAGCAAGGAAAAGAGCATCCCCAATCTGGGTTGAAGCAATGCCGCCTTGCAAATTCGACAGACACCATTCCTCGCATTTCTCCCCATCACCTCATATTCTTTCTGCACCACCGCCTGTACTCAACACTTTCTTTAACATCATTTTACCTTGCAATTCCGTGATTCCCCTCTTATCGTTATGTTTCGTTTCTCACATGGGCGATATTGTATTTCTGATTTTCCTTATCCATTTTCTTTCCCGTTGTATCTGTACGACCGGTCACCAATTCCCAACGCAATCAGCGACACCCCAAAACCAATACCAACATACACCAAATCAGAGGGCGACCTCGAATCTTGCTTTGAACCGGAAATTTGGGAATTCGGCGCTGGTACACGCATACAGATAGGTCGACGCCGTCGAGTGTCCGGGCGACATTCACGGATATGGGATATCATCGCCTTGGATTTGATCTTCCCCGGGGAGTTTCGATCGTTCAGTTCGGTTTAATTCATTTTTTCTTTTAGATCTTCGTTTATCTTCTGCTATCTTCAACCCCATACCCTCGCCTTTTTTGGTCTTTCTATCGTCTCCCCACGTCCCGTTGCTTTTGCGTTGGGTTTTATGGCTCTTCTTCCTCACACTCTCTAAATTTCTTCTTTTCAGTACGTTTGTCTAAACTGGACCGCTCGCGCGGAAAGAACGTAATTTGCTGGGACTTGAAGATATATGTGCTCTGCTGGTCATTTTCATAATCTTTTCATTTTTCTATTTTCCTTTTCTACTCAATCTGTACAGCCATAGAAGTATTGACTACTCCGGCTATTACGATTGATGGTTTGGCACATTACAGTATATACACCCTAGCCCAATGCGCAAACAGGTTTCTTCTACCCATGTAAGCAGTCCTTCAAACCTAAAATAAAATTTGCGCCAACGTATTTGTCATTAAAGTTATCGCCCGGGAAATTTACAGATCTCCTGCAGAAACGCCCTGATTCTAGGTTCTCTAGAACCCGCCAGGCACGGGGGCCACTCCACGATCCTCCATCAAATCTGCGACGCCGCGCTCTGCCATTTCGGGAAGGACCTTGGCCAGAACAGTTTCGATAATGGAGTAGACGAGGTGCTTGTTACAGTACTCGTCCGACAACAGATCTAGCAGATCATTCTCGATGGCCTCCAGGAGGTACTCCTGGTCCGGATCAACTTCGGCGTCGACCTCGTCCGTGCGCTCAGCCCCATTGCCACCCTTTGTCGCAGAGTGGGAAGCTGAAGGCCGTGACGTCGAGGATGGCGCATCGCTCTCTTCCTGAAACGAAGATCCCGACTGGACCCCACCCTTTTCATCAATCGATGGGGGTGGGGGCGAAGTGGTGCTGAGGGAGGGCGAACTCCCAGTGGCGGCGCTGCAGGTACGATCACTGCTACAGCTGGGCTCCAAGCCGAAGAAGGTTCGTGCGACACCGGGCGGGATCACGGTGAGAAGGTTAGCTGCACATCGCCGCTTGATTGCGGCGATCTCCGAATTAGATCGTAGGCTTTTCTCCGAGCCGGCTGGAGTGGGATTGAAGGTGATTGTTTCGAGACCCGATGGATCTGGCGATGGAGGCAGATAATCACCGCCACTTCCAACGGCAATGCTACTACTTGCGGTACTACTTTTACCACCGAAATCGCTAGCACGCACGGGGGCCTTGACCCCTTCCAAAACGGGCTCAGTGGAAGCGCTCGGGAGAGCTTTTCCACCGGGCGGAGGCTGGACGGACACCTGCGGAGTCGAAGCCGGGGCTCCAGTATTCACGGGCGCTGCCGACGATGATGGGCGGGCATTGGCCGGGAAGATGACTGACCTTGTCGCAAGAAGAAGGTTGGGCAACAAAGTGGGGGGCAGGACGTACTCCTCAATGGTTTCCCGAAGGTATCTGTGGAGTCAGCAAGATCTCAAATCATTGACATCGGATGAACCGAACGAATAGGGAATTGCAAAAGTGAAGCGAAAATCCCTCTCGACTGTGGAGCTTCCCGGGATCGTTGTGCCTTTCCCCTTCGACCTCGACACTGGAGATCCGGTTCACCAATTTAGGGCCGGAAGTGGAGAGAGAGGGGAGGGGCGCGATCGGCCCAGGTGTGGATAGCGAGGAGCTTGGGCCAGCTATCGGTGTAACAGAGACGTTACTTCTTCAGAGAGAAAAGAAATCATGACGCGGGCCCTGGCCATATGCATTTCCCCTCTCGGGGCGGGTAACATCCCAGCGGTGCCTGGCACACCCAAGAGGGATGCATGCGCCAACCTCGGTCGAAATGCGAATACAAATTCGAAATCTCGCTAACAGGAATTTCGCTGATAGGATGTCCGTGGTAAATCACTAGGCTCGGCGAGAGCGCTCTTCTTCACACGGACGCCCAAAAGGGCATGGTCATCATGGATCGGCATCAGATGATTTTCTGTTCGTGCGCATTTGCCTTTGCCCTGTAGAGTTTGATCGCTGGGACTTCGGTAGGCTTGCATCTTTTGCTTTTTGCTTTTTTTGGCCCCTTTGTTTTCCCCTTTGGTGGGGGCTGTCAACAAAACGAGGAGACAAAGAAAAATGCTGCACGGAAAGGGCCGGGCCCCGGCGCTATCACGCCAGAAAAATGAGACAGAGGACCCCTGCCTCGTTGACTTCCCTGCTCCTCGCTCGGACCAAGTCAGGGCAGCCAATCTGATGCCAGAATCGCCCCATCAGCAAAACGGTAATGACCGTACGGATGACCGACCCGTAAGATAACCGTACAGGTAATCATTCCGTGGATTCGTGACATGTATATCGCGCGTATCGCGACGGTGATCAAGTGATCAATGCGGCATGCGAGCAAGACGTCGCCGTCCCACCATGACTTGCGCAAGTGACACTTGACCCTAGATTGCAGTTCGGAGATCGCACCGTTTCTCCACAGTCGAGAGTTCATGCGGTCTCGGGAGGCCCGAGCCCGTAGGTAATAACGCTTCGGAGATATGAAATAAGACTCACCTGTCAAGGACTCCGTCCGTGTCACCAATTCTGCCTGGTCCAGCCAGTATCAAATGTTGGGAGAGAGAAACCAGCCCGGAAAGCCACGGCATCCTCTTCGAAATGTCAAGTAGCGTCGACGTCATCGAGAACACCCGGTAGTCGAGAACTGGGCGCTTACCTGCGATGCCGCCTGACGTCGATTCGATGCCCTCCTTCTGGGAGCCTGGCGTTGCAGCGGGAAATGAAACACCGGCTCCGTGCGAGAGTCCTGGCCCTGGATTCGATGCGACCCGGAACAGGCCCGTCGCGATGAAACGCAAGGCAACGTAACCAAGATAAAATCTCTGGAGAACGTTCCATATCCAGACCGTGAGTTGCGATTGGGTGGGTTGATGGTGTGTCGAGTCGTCTTGTCCTGAGAGGAGACCGAATTGCTCTAATCGACTGGGGGGAGTATCATCCGGGGAGTCTGCTTTGTCCAGCCCCTCTTTACGCTGTCTCACCACAGTGACAAGTTTAGGGATGACTTCCCAGAAGAACCGAGCCTCGCATATCCTGCCGGCGACTTCCTTTCCCAGTATCAAATCTGACAGAACGTCGCCTACCAGCGTGCGCAGACTGCTGTTCTCTAGATCCTCTGTAGGCAAAAGAACCGCTAGAATGCCGTTGGCAAGTAGCTTGCGGTAAACAGCTTCATTCTCACTCTGCGCGGTGATTGTATCCGGATCTTGAGAATCCGGGACAGGCGATAGACCGGGGTGAGGATTCAATTCATGGTAGAGTGCACGATGCGACGTCGAGAGCCCTGATAGATGTGAATTCTGCTTGGCCAATCTGTATGCTAGATAGGTTCCCGTCTTGGTTAGCTGTGCTTCCCATACCACACCCCCGGCGTCAACCGCCAGACGTGAATATAAAACAGTCGGGTCTTACAGAGTATATGTGCTTCAACCAAAGCTGGGATTTCATCCAGGGCCAGCTGCACAACGTCGATTTGGCGCAACCGCTGTTCCAGAGCACGGGTGCAGTGTGCAATGACCTGTAGAACCTCCTTGACGAGGGCCTGGTCCGGGGTAATCTTCGAGTACCACGAGTAAACAAACTCCTTGATTATTATAGCAAGTAGAGCGTAAAGTTGACGGTCAACGTCATTGGAGCTCGTGAGAGGGGGTAACAGCTCTTCCAGAGGCTGCGGAGAGGATGCGCCGTGGCTGCTAGTCGGGAGACAAAGCACACGTCGAATCAGCGCTAGAGTCGCCTTTTCACTCGTCGCGTCGAGCAAATCGTCTCGCGTAGAAGGCTTTTGGGTGCGCAATCGTGAAGAAGGTCGTGAGATGAGTGGTTTCGTCGGCGAATGCAGCGCGGCCGACCTGGAGCTTGACGTGGTCGGCCCTGCCTTGAGGTGAGACAACGGCTGCAAGCCGGGGCGGAGAGAGTCGGTCATGGCATCGCAGGAGCACAGAATCTCCACAGGGCCAGTTCAGTCAAGATCGCAGAGTTAAAGGGGTTCAGCCTTTCTGGTTCGCGCAACAAGGAAGTTGTCGCGCTCACCGCGAAGTTGATGCATGATGTCCCGATCAGGAATATAGGGCTTAGGGCAGAGATAGGGGCTTATCGCGATGCGGGGAGACTCCAAGGCCCCATTGTTGACCGGACTCTCCGACTTTCTTGTTTCTTGTTCATTACTCTCTGTCCGTAATGTCAGCCGCCAGTGCAATGCCAACTCCGCTATGGCTGGACTGTGATCCTGGTATGCTTTTTCAAACTTCCCTTTAGTATACTTCTCTTCTAACTCGCTGCAGGTCATGATGTACGTCTCGACTGTTCATATCAAGACCGGAAACATTAACGCTTTTACACAGGATGCCTTTGCTATGCTAATTGCCGCTCATCATCCGTCTCTGAAACTTCTTGGCATCTCCACCGTCCATGGAAATGCTTCCTTGGAAAACACGACCAACAATGCTGGCAGTATATTGGAAGCAATCGGCCGACCCGAGATTCCTGTCTATCCCGGAAGTCGGAAGCCCTTTTCTCGACCTGCCCTTTACGCCCCGGATATCCATGGTAAGGAAAAGTCGCCAAATACGTGACAGGAAGGAACAGTGATATTCTAACCCGAATTCTAAAGGGGGATCTGGCCTTGATGGCACCGACCTCCTCCCCAAGGCGTCAAAACCCCCAGTCAGAGACGAGAACTCCATTCTAGCAATGCGAAATGCGCTTTTAGAGCAACCCAAAGGCACCCCTTGGGTGGTTGCAACGGGGACCTTGACCAATGTGGCCCTACTGTTCGCAACATTCCCCGAGGTTGCCGATCATATACAAGGTCTAAGTATTATGGGTGGTGCTATCGGTGACGGCTTCACAGATGCCCCGATGAGCAGACTGCCGGGTGAAAATTCCCGCATCGGAAACGTGACGCCGTGGGCTGAGTTCAACATTTACGTGCGTGCCGCCCTTAAGCTTCATAGTGACCAGATCTGACCAGCTTTGCCTGCAGTGCGATCCTGAAGCAGCGGAGTCAATTTTCAGCAACCCCATCGTTGCGTCCAAGACAACCATTGCTTCTTTAGATCTTACACATCAGGTACTCGCATCGAAGGAGGTGCAGAGCCGTATCCTACACGGCGCCAGCGACCCATCGAAAGAACCTACAGTCATTCGCCAGATCTTGCATGCGTTGCTTCTCTTCTTCGCAGGCACATACGAAAAGATCTTTGGACTGGTAGCTGGGCCTCCGCTCCACGACCCGCTTGCAGTTGCTGTCGTCCTGTCCAATCTGAATCCTGCTTTTGCAGAGGCCCACCCTGGCCAAGTCATTCGATTTGATGATAAAGGAGGGGAGCGATTTGCTCTCCGTATCATCACTGATGGCCAACATGGCACGGATGTGTCGGTTACCGGTCAGCTTGGACGGTCGATTGCTGCACCTGTTGAAGGACCTGGCGTAACTATTCCCAGGGGTGTCGATCTGGACGCATTTTGGAACATGATTATTGATTGTGTTCAGTTGGCTGATGACTGCAATGCTACTCGAGGTAAATGAGGAGGCTTGAATATATTCATTGATAGAGTAGATCTCCAGATTATTTGATGTACAGTGTTCAAATGGTGATGGTGACTCTCGGAAAGCACATACATTGCAATCGTGACTTTTGTACATACTATATTCTTTTATGCGACCGTCTATCTTGCACAGTCCCTGTGCTGTTCCTGTATCATAACAGGCTATGCAACTTGTCATACAAATTCGCCCATGTCCCACCTACCACTCTCGAATCGAGCCATCGGGGCCAAAGAACTCCTTGGGCTGCCAGGCCGGGGTATTCTGAGCCACCCGTCGGACCACCTCCTCATCCACCTCAATCCCAAGACCGGGCTTGCTCAGAGCCTCAACATACCCATCTTTCACATCAAACACCGAGGGGTCCTTGACGTAGCTGCTGATGTCGTACTCGCCCGCCTCAGTGTTGTAGTGGATACCAACACTCATCTCCTGGATGACAAAGTTGGGAGTGGTGAGATCCACCTGCATGCAAGCGGCCAGAGCAATGGGGCCCAACGGGCAGTGTGGCGCAATAGCCACGTCGTAGGTCTCTGCCATAGAGGCAATGCGGCGCAGCTCAGAGATACCACCGCAGTGACTGATATCCGGCTGGAGAACATCGACACTACCATCTTCTAAGAAACGCTTCACATCCCAGCGGCTGAAAAGACGCTCGCCCAGCGCAATAGGACAGGACACCATGTCAGAGAGCTGCTTGATAGCCTCTGGATGCTCGGAAAGGAGGGGCTCCTCAAGGAAAAGCGGACGATGCGGCTCGAGAGCCTTAGCCAGCTGCTTGGCCATCGGCTTGTGTAGACGGCCGTGGAAATCAAGAGCGGCATCCAGGCCCAGAGCTTTAACTGCCTTCAAGCGCTCGACGCTGGAGTCCACAATGTTGGGCGAGTCAAGCCAGTTGACATCTTCGGTGGCGTTCATCTTGATGGCCTTGAAGCCTTGTGCTAAGCGGGCTTTGCCAGCGGCCTCGACGTCACCAGGACGGTCACCGCCGATCCAGGCATAGACGGAAAGCTTGTTGCGGACCTTTCCGCCGAGCAGCTGGTAGACGGGAACACCGAGACGGCGGCCCTTCAGATCCCAGAGGGCAATATCGATACCGGAGATGGCAGACATAAAGACCGCGCCGCCGCGGTAGAAGCCCAGACGCCATGCCATTTGCCAAACATGCTCAATGTCGCTGGAATAGGTATTAGCTCGGTTCAATCATTGATGAATATAGCTTGCGCAGTACTCACTCCGCCTCGTAGCCAATGAAACGCTTGCATAGGGCATTGAGTGTACCCTCCACAGCCTCAGTGTGACCTTCTAGGGTGCTTTCACCCCAACCATATTGCCCCTCTTCATCGATAACCTTGACAAAAAGCCAGCGGGGCAGGACGCGGAAATACTCGATGCTCTTGATTTTGACCATTGTATCCGCTCTTTAAGATACAAGACTGTATGCTGGAGGACAATTGAAGGAAAACGAAAACTCAGCGGGCCTAGACGAGGGGCACGAGAGCCAGGAGCCGAGAAAGTCGGAGTTGTTCCGTCGGAATTGGTGATAGAAGAGCGGATTGCCGAAAACACGGCGGGGACCATCTGTCACCGATCCACAGGGTCTCGGGGTAGACTCCCGGGGCCCCGATGGGGTCGGCCCCGGTCCATCGGCGCTCGCCGAGATGCCACGGAGAGTGTTCATTAGTGTGAAGGGGTGGAGTATTAGTCCGCTTAGGCATATACTGGGAAAGTTCTGGATGTGCCTGAAGCCGCTGACACGGAATAGAAAGCCATTGTCCTCATTGGTGGGGCCCCGGACCGTCTGGAGGTGTTTGTCGTCTGCAAAGAGTGTGGACTGGAGATTCACGAGTTTTCATTACCAAAAGTGTATACCTATTTCAAGCAGTAAACATCCAGGTAGAAGTGAAAGTGCTGATAGCCCGTAAGTATGTGCGGGCTGAAGGGACAAGGGAAACGTCGTGTTGTGCTTCTCCACATTCGACATCGCCCGCAACCCCGTGTCTCTTCAAATATTCGCCTCGGCTGCTGGTTTTCTCACCCGCGCACTACTCATTTCTGGGACTATCCTGGCACTTTGGCTTCGTGGCTTTTGCACTCGCATGTCTACTGTGTCGATCTTAGTCCCTCCCTGTGGTTTCCGATCCTTTTGAGGATGCCGCCTCCAAACTCGGCTTCTGTCCGTCTCGGCTTGTCCCCTGATCCTTCGCGCCCGATCCAACTAATGCGCTTTGTTGTAGCACGGAACTCCTACCTTGTCGCCGGCTTCGCCTGTACCTGATCAGCCATCGCGGAGATCGTCGTTTCCCGATCCCCCGGGCCCTGCGGAGAACGATAACGCCCATGACGAGAATGTGAATTTTCTCCGCTCTCGCTCCCTCCTCTACAACCCACTACTACCCTCACTCAGTCGACATCGCCGTCGTCGCTATCAGACATCACATCCTAGGTCGATGGAAGAGGAAGATCCGTGGGATCGCATGGACCTGGACGACCCCAGCGACCTCCGCTTGTCTGTCGAAATCAACCGTCGCATCCCTATCGTACGTCGCCAGCGCGACGGCCCCCATTTGCATAATATGCCCAACTACGAAGGTCGCCGATCAAATCCACGGTCACTGTATGGCTGGGCGCCCGGCTCCGAAGACGATGACGATGACCTCCGCCGCCCCGAAGAGTCGGAAGATGAACAGCTTCAACTCCCGCCGTTCCCCCACTCTTACGCAACACACAACATACCGGCAAATCGAGCACGCGAACCCCTGCCCACCGATCGTACAGCACCGATCGCAGCTGGAGATGAGCCGACAGAAGGAGGCGGACGATTTCGGAGTTCGCCGATCTCGACTATGGAAGCCCTGTTGCGGTCGGCGAGGCGACAGCCCAGGTTACCGCGGAATCGCACACTGGAGAGTTATCTGCTGGATCGATATACTCGCTCGAACGATGACTCAGAGGAGACCGAGCGAACTGGTGCTTCGTCCTCGTCCAGGGCGTACCGATATCGCCCGTCTAGCCGAGGCGACTCTCATCGGGTTCTCACCCACAGCGACCTGCGGGTCCGGGCTGCTGCCCATCGCCAGCTACACTCCGACAGTCCTGCTGACTCGATGCTGAAAACTACCATCAACTATCTCGATCGTCTCCGCTACTCCAGCTCCTTCGAGGAGAGCATCAGCTCCGCCGCCGCGACAGGATTTATATCACTAGACAACTTTTCATGGAAGGACAGTGACTTTATCCTTGATACCAATAGCATCGCGCCGCCGGCGACTTGCTCCTGGCTTCGACCCGGGGCGGTGTTCTCGGGTTGCCAAAGGGCGGCGAATGCAAGCTGCCCAGTGTTGTCCCAGCGAGTTTCAAGTCCGCATGGCCCCGGTGACCCCATGATTGTCAACGGAAGTGACAGTGCACGGATCAGTGTACACACCACCTCCGGACGACGGTACCTAGCCAATAACCGGGACGAGAACTGGCCGGTCAAGGTCACCATTCACAACATCAACTATGAGGACATGACTCTGTCTGGTACGATGGAGGCATACAACATTCCAGACAAGACATCGCCCACGCACGATGCGCACATCGTGACGTTCTTGGAAGGTGAAATCATCGATTTCAACAACCACACATTGGAGACGAAGAACTTCAAAGCGGACGCAGATATCGACAGCACATATTGGCGCGAGTTGCAGCCGTTCAAAGACCTCACCGACACCGAGATTTCCAAGAACCTTGTCAGCAGGAAATGGATCACCGAGGAATTGGGCAAGGGGTGGATCCTAATGCGTTGGAAGGGTAAGTCCACGCTCAAAGTAGCACCCTATCTATCCCCGCGTTTTTAATTAACACTATTCCAGAACGGTGTTTCATCACCCCCACCGACTCGCGCCAGGGTCTCACCATCTCCGGGTTCTACTACATTTCTCTTCGTCGCGATGACGGTCACGTCGAGGGTCTTTATTACGATCCCGGCAGCTCGCCTTATCAACAACTGTCTTTAAAACCCGAGACCGTGAAGATGGTCCGCCCGTCATATACTTTCCGGTAGACGCAAACGACCTGTACAGAACGACACTTTTGATTTCCATCTTTACCGGCGCCAAAGTTGCTTCCGATATTCGTCCCGCGTGGGCCTTTGGAAGCGCTAGGTTAGCACCTAATCTTGGCGTTCGGGACATCTTCGGCATGACATTTCGTATGATCCATTGGCTTATCTTGCATAGCTCGGGGGAGTTCTTTATCTATTCAGCTCACACTTGTACATTTTTGGGAACCGGCTCCAGGTTCATCGGTTTAGTTACATCTACCTCGGTATCCATGAAAAGCGTTATCTTTGATCATTCAATTCCATTTAAGCTCTCCTTGTCCGAGACGATAAATTGCCCTGGCCGAGAAACTCTTGGTTCGCGCGCGTCTGCACTCGATTCCAGTTGCTGCAACCAAGTCCAAATCTATACGTAATGAGAACCACAATCAACGATCAACAATCCGGGGATGCGGGGTGAGCGACCAGCATCTCCACAGAAAACGCCCTCGTCGCTAAAATGCACACTCGTCATTGTGGACACTCGCGATTCCAAGGTGTCAAGCGATAAGAAGTGAAGATCCACGCCGCGTGTACCTACCCGATCGCGCAACGCTCGGTAGTTCGGATATTGCAGATGTTACATGCTCCTGTCGATCACCTCGTTGTTGCGTTTTAGCTTCTTTCGGTTATCGATAATGGCTGCACGAGGTCACGATCGCGACTGGGTATGCACGTCTTGCAGTATTTATTTAGGATCGTAGCTCCCCCATTCCCAGTTTTCCCCCTTGCAAGGGTTTCAATTCTTTCACAATGCATATGCACCACATCTCTTTCTTGGCGGCCTTGGCCGGCGCCGTTCAGCCTGCCCTGGCTGTGCCTCACTCGCCGAGGGCTCAGGAGGGTCAATGCAAGAAGACTACGGTTGCCATTCTGTAAGCATGGAATCGGAGCCTGTCCTACGGTCCGAGAACTAACACCATGAAGTGGAGGTGGAATGGCGGGTATTTCCGCCGCTGTAAGTGTCCCTCCTTTGCCATCGTTTGTCGCATTTTAACAATTTCTAGCAAGCCTTGCACAATGCCTCGGTGCACGACTTTGCCATCCTCGAGTACCGGGATACCATTGGCGGCCGCGCGTGGCATGTCCCCTTCGGCGAGGACAAAGATGGCAAGCCCTACACCATTGAGATGGGTGCCAACTGGGTCCAAGGTCTTGGAAACCCGGGTGGGCCTCAGAATCCCATCTGGACGTTGGTATGTGTTGATCGTGTTTATGGCCGCACGCAATTGGTCCTAATAGGTTTATTGCACAGGCCCAGAAGTATCATCTGAAGACTCACTACTCCAACTATGATAACATCTCGACCTACAATGAGCATGGTTATAAGGACTACAGTCATCTTCTGGATAAGTACGACGATGCCTATGATATTGCCAATGCGAAGGCCGGCGAGATTCTGTCGCAGAACCTTCAGGACCAAACGGCTCAGACTGGTCTTGCTTTGGCTGGTTGGAACCCAAAGAAACATGACATGGAGGCTCAGGCTGTTGACTGGTGGAAATGGGGTAAGCTCCGCCTTCTACTGAACACTCTTTCCCGTCCGCTCACCGGCATATGACAGACTTTGAAGACAACTTCACCCCACTGGAGAGCTCCCTCGTCTTCGGCTGCGCAGGTGACAACCTGACTGAAAATACCTTCAGTGACCACGACAACTTCGTCACCGACCAGCGTGGCTTCAACATCCTCATCAAGGAAATGGCAGCCACTTTCCTGAAGAAGGATGACCCCCGCCTGCACCTTAACACCCAGATCGAGGAAATCGAGTACTCCAAGAACGGAGTCATCATCCACAACAGCGACGGCAGCTGTGTCAGCGCGGCATATGCCATCTGCACCTTCTCCCTCGGTGTTCTGCAGAACGACGCCGTGAAGTTCACCCCAAAGCTCCCGGACTGGAAGCAAGAAGCCATCCAGAAGTTCACAATGGGAACGTACACCAAGATCTTCATGCAATTCAACGAAACCTTCTGGCCCGAAAACACCCAGTACTTCCTCTACGCCGACCCGACCACTCGAGGCTGGTACCCAATCTTCCAATCCCTCTCCATGCCCGAGTTCCTCCCGGGCTCGAACATCATGTTCGTAACGGTAACCAACGAATTCTCCTGGCGCGCCGAACGTCAAGGCGACGAAAAAACCAAGGCAGAGATCATGGAGGTTCTTCGCAAGATGTGGCCCGAAAAGAACATCCCCGAACCAACCTCCTTCCTCTTCCCGCGCTGGAGCACCGAGCCCTGGGCGTACGGCAGCTACTCCAACTGGCCGCCGTCGACTACCCTGGAGATGCATGAGAACCTGCGCGCGAACAACGACCGCCTCTGGTACGCGGGCGAGGCTACTAGCCCGACGTATTTCGGTTTCTTGCACGGGGCGTGGTTTGAAGGCCAGGACGCCGGTCGCAATATTGCGGCTATTATGCAGAAGCGTTGCGTGAATGGTAACTCGACTAAGTTGAGAGAGTGTGGTCCTCGCAGACATTATGAGACGCTGAAGGGCACTTCGCCGTTGGCGGATTATACCGCAGTTAACGGCTGGACTGCTAATAGTTTCTACGATAGTAATTCTGATTAGAATAGGGTGGCTATCTACACGTCAGAAGCTGTCTTAGATCCAAACTCATTACCAAATAGAAATACTTTGTCTCTACAAATGAACGCTGAGCGGCATGTGTATCATTCTCACAGGACTAATGACATCAGGGGACCACACCGTGACGGCATTGTAAAACAGCGATGGACCGAGCTGTATGTAATATGGAGTCGGATTTTCGGAGCGGACACAAGGCCTACCGAATCGCCTCATGTTCTATAGACACTCTCGTCGAATAGGCTTCAACGCCGGGGTTGATGCGGGGCAACAGCGGCCGGAGCCGACCCACTTGTATGACTCGGCTTTATACTCGGAGTTGGAATCTCGTTCCCCGAGCTTTATCAGATTTCGCAACTATGAAATAAGCTCTTCACCCTTCACGTTGATTTCTTCATATCTTTTATATTTCCAAATAAAAAATGGCCTCACTCGTCAATGAAGCCAACCCCGACGCTATCACGGACGTGGAACTGGCATCTGTCACCAACACCTGCAAAGAAGATGACCCATTCCTAGTTAAGTTCGCAGAGCCTTTCGATGCAGACAACCCCAAAGATTGGCGAACGGGTCGGAAATGGGCTGTGACCGATGTTCTCTCTGCGACGGGCTTCAACCGCATCATGGTATCGACCATTATGGCACCGGCACTTTCGACGATCGCAAAAGAGTTCGATATGAACTCCGCCGAGTCGGCTATGGCTCTATCTATCTATCTTCTAGCGACCGCGTTTGGACCGTTGGTGATCGGGCCGCTGTCGGAGGTGTATGGCCGGAAACCGATCCTGCATGCCTCGAACATCTGGTTCCTGATCTGGAATATCGCTTGTGGTTTTGCAAACAACAAAGCAATTTTGATAGCTTCTCGTTTCTTTGCGGGCTTCGGTGCTAGCGCCATCTATGCACTTGCCAATGGAGTCCTTGGTGATGTGTGGCGACCGGAGCAGCGAGGTCGCTCGCTCGGTGTTTATCTGTTGATTCCTTTGCTGGGTGCAGCTGTAGGTGCGTATTATGCCATGCTAATTGATTTCTCTGAGACACACGTACTAATATCGATATTCATTAGGTCCCATCATTGGCGGATTCATGGCAAACCGAACGACCTGGCGATGGATGTTCTGGGCGACATCGATCTTCCAAGCGGTGATGATAGCGGTCTCCTTCTTCTCCTTCTGGGAGACGCATGAGCCGCTGATTCTGCGAAAACGTGCAGAGAAAATTCGGAAGGAAACCGGAGACTTGCGATACTATACGGCAGATGAGCGCATTCATGCCGACAAGTCAGCGGCGAGAATCTTGGGCAGAGCTTTGATCAGACCAGTTCGCCTCCTCGCTTTCCACCCGATTATCCAAATCGCCTCGTTGATCTCTGCATTCTATTACGGTATCCTCTACATCGTTCTGTCCACCTTCTCCGACCTGTGGACCCAACAATACAATGAATCCATTGAGATCAGCGGTCTACACTATATCGCCGTTGCTCTGGGCGAGATAGCCGGCAGTCAAATTTGCGCTAAGCTGATGGACAGCCTATACCACCGTCTCAAAGCGCGCGCCAACGGTGAACACAGTCCCGAGCTACGGACACCGTCCATTTTCCCAGGTGCTCTTCTCGGGCCCCTCGGTCTATTCCTCTACGGCTGGGCCGCGGCATATCGCTTGCACTGGATCGTCGTCGACATAGGTGCATTTGTCACCATGCTGGGAATGCAGATCACGAGTTTGCCATTGCAGGCATATGTTATGGAGGCATACCCCGAGCACACGAGCAGTGCGAGTGGTGCGACGCAGTTCCTGCGCAGTTTGACTGCGTTTTCGTTTCCGCTTTTTGCGCCTCACATGTACCAGGTTCTTGGGTACGGGTTTGGGAATACTACTATAGGACTCATTGGGCTGGCCGTTGGGCTTCCTGCTCCGTTGGTGATTTGGTACTATGGTGCTAAGCTGAGGGCAAAGGCGTCCTCGAGCTACTGAGCTCCTTCCTAAGATTCCGAGGACTGGATCAATCTCGCGATGCATTGACTGGCTTCTCGAATCGCCGTCAGATAAATTCTAAATGCTAGCTAAATTCTTCTTTTTTCGTGACTGTTTGCTCTTCGTTTGAGAGATCTCCAGTTCTCTTCACTGGAATAGCTTGCTCTTGCTTCTCAACAACGGCCCGTAAGCTCTGAATACAAGGGGGATGGGGATCATAATTGCAGCCAGACATCCGAGTAGAGTCCCAGCCCATTGGACACCCATGTTTTTGAACATCTGCTTGGAAAAAAGAGGAAACCCTGCTGCAACCGCCGATCGGAGGATGATGTTTGCTGCGACCGTTGACGCCGCTCTGTTGGGAGCGAGTCAGTCATTTTCCATCGTTTAAATCCACATAATGCAATCTTTGAGAACTTACAGTGGTAGATAAGCGTCGATGAGATAGTTGAAGCACGGCAGAAAGACGCACAAAACCCCGAATCCGATGAAGATTCCAGCCACCGTGGGTGCAGCCCAGTGGATTTTGTCAGTGAAACCAGTCCAGCCAAACCTGTAGAAAAGGAAAAATGTTAGTGTCTCTTGACGAAGCCATGTTTTATAGGTGACTTGCCAGAAGATACCGATCGTAAAGACCGGAGCTCCGAGAATAGTCGGACGCAGACGCCATTCGGGCACCGGCACATTCTTATTCTCCGCCAGTCTTTTCATGTAGTTCGAATGCTGTGAAACAATAAAAGTGCAGGCCAGGATCTGGCCAACGATAAGACCGATGAACGGAAGGCCACTGACCCCAGGCTTCATGCCATAAATATCCTCAAAAACATAGGGATACGCCTCGAGCAGGGCATAGACTATCCCATAGATGAATGACATGTACATCGACACGAACAAGATAATAGGCTCAGTGATTAGCATCCTCAACGGCCGCGTCAAATACTTGGCAGCCAGTTCCTCGAAGTCAACTTCGATCTTCTCCTGTTTGGCGTGAATGCCCCAGTTCCCCGTCTGGCGACGTAGAGCTGCAGCCTTTGCCATGAGGATACACGGCGCATAAGTTTCCCGCAAAAAGAGCAGTGAAACGGCACCATTGAAAAAGCTCAGAATGGCAGGAATATAGAGTGTCCACCGCCACCCGAGGGTACTTGATGCGATGAATCCACCTGTAAACGGAGCACTGAACGGACCGACGAAGACCGTCAGCGCGTACAGTGAGATCGCCACGCCGCGGTACCTATTATCAAAAACATCCGATAAAACGCCAGGTACAACGGTAAGCTGGCTTGCACCGCACATCCCAGCAAAGAAACGACATATGATGAGGGTCTGGATGTCTTTCGCAACCGCGCTGCCGATGGTGAAGATTCCTCCCCCGAGCATCGCGATGGTGAGTGGCCACTTGCGGCCTCTGAGCTCTGAGGCCGGGGCCCAGATCAATGGACCGGAGCTGAAGCCAAGCACATAGAGAGTGGTTCCGAGCTGTCCAACCTCCGAGCTGACCCCGAATTCTTTGCTAGCAGAGTCGATACCTGGGGCGAAAACGGCGCTGGTGAATGAGACGATGAATGTTCCGGAACACGTGAGGATGGATGCGAACAGCCTGAGAAGAGATGTCAGTATTCTATGTTCCAGTGTTTGTAAGATCGTTCCGGCAGCATACTTGGCAGAGAGCTTCCAGTTGTAGGGATGTTTGGGGTCGCCAAGTCCATCAAACTCAACAACGTAGTCCGCGGGATGAGGCAGCGGTGGTGGAATGGGTCGACCATTTCCAATTGACAGCTTTGCCTCCATAGTAAGACTGACTCAGTGCCTGTGGCACAGGTTTCTCTGGTGTTCAAATTCTCTTAAAACAGGGTTGTTGTGGTAAGGTAGGTAAACAGCTGGGGATTCGGTGCAACCGTTGAGACAGTAACTCGACAAAAGCAAGGACTAGAAGGACACATGGAGGATACAAAGAAACTTTTCTATTGAGTCACATACTGATATTTTTTTCCCGATATTTGTCAGGATGGTGATGCTCGAATGCTAGGCGGCTGTTGCGGCATTAGCGGGATGAGTCGGTCGTGATGCACTCAGCGGCGGGACCATCGAAAAACGTCATTTCAACGAAAGCAAAGAGTAGAATTTATCTCGATATGGTATCGCAGGCAAAATTACAAATTTCTCCGGCCTTCATTAGGAAAATTTTCGCCAGCGCCACCCATAAAAGAACCATCAATCATATCCGCATTCAAAAACTGATCGAGATCGATTCTTTGCAATCCCGGTAGGTCAGCAACCAACGCCCCAAGCCAAGAGTATTCTTCCGCACTAGGGCTGAATTCCTGGGAGAAATCCATCGGTCGTTCTTGCTGATGATTGTTGAGTGCTTCGCCGAAGATGGCCACGTCATCCTTCCTGCGTTGCTGATGCAGTAGTACCAGTAGATAGGCTGTGCTGCAAGCCTCTCTCATGGTCTCGGTATCGTAGGTGGAAGCCACCAGGTTAATTGTCTGTATAGCTTCAGGCAGCATTGCAAGTGATGCTCTTGTATCCATCACAAGCAGGACGCAAGCGATCTGAAAGGGCACATTGGCAACTTGGTGCCAAGGCGAACAATCCATGACCATGCTCCTTGCACAGCCAAGCGCCTTTTTCAGCAGTAACAAAACTTTTTCCGCAAGCTTAGTGGATATGTCGAGGTTCTGAGTGTGGATGCGTCGAAGAATACAAAGCACCAGATTGCACTGCGCCATGACAGATGGGGGTTGAGTGTGGCTCCCGTCTAGAAGCTTCGAGAGCGTGGGCTCGAGGTCGGTTTCATCTTTTACCTTTCCAGGGTCCATGCGAACTGATACAGGTAGAAGGCCGAGGACCTCGCCAGTGTAATCGCCCAGCTTGGGTGAAGGAGGCAACGGCAAATCGTCTGTCCGAAACGACACTCGAGAAAGACCGAGATCATAAGAGCTCCATACATTTAAGTGATGTGCCACGCCGACAAGTCTTCTCTGGATATCAGGCCGCGCATATTGATCGCACTCAACCGGCAGTGGAAGAACGGAATCGTGATGTTTCTCCGGGTGAAGACCCGACGCTTCAATGAGGTGCATCAAGGTAGAGCTGGCCATCCACGTGGAATAAGGGGAGTCCGTCATTCGAAGGTACATTGATCGGAGTGTCCATCCAGTAAGGAGGTCTAGACATGGAGGGCTGATAAGATGATGCATTTCTAGGCATGCTCGAGCCGTGCGAACGAGATGCAGCTCCGTGGCAGTGGCATTCCGTTGTGAGAACAGGCATCCAAGGGCAGCAACACCACATAGTACACTATCGTACACTTGGGGTGCCGTAGATGATCGCCAGCGTTCATTGAGCCGCTCAAAAAAGAACGACTCCTCGATAAAGCCATAGCATGGATCCACCTTGTCGAAATACACCACAGCCAAGTCCTTGAAGTGTTCCCGCGAGGTGATTTCAAATATTGATAACGCCGGTCCTGCATCGAGTGGAGACGAGAGCTTTCTTGCTCCAATATTCCATGCGAACAGATTGAGCTTGGGGGCTTTTGCCGGGTCGATCTTCAGACCGAGCTTTCTTACGAATGCCGCCCCGGAGTTGGCTTCCATGCGTCGGACGAGTTGACAGTGATCTGATTCAACGGGGCTAGACACAAATGCAGCTTGCGACGGGGACTGCTCGGCTGTTTGAGACTCTGGCGACGGTTGTCTAATTACTCGGGACTTTCTTCGGGTTCGATCCTCATAGTAGCAGTCGTACTCCCATTCCGTGCAGGTGGTGCAGGGTTCGTCCCCATCACACTTGCGCTTACGCTCACGGCATGGCTGGCAGGCCTGTCGAGCTCTCTTGCGCTTGGATGATTCCATTTCGTCGGGTTTGATGGGAAATGGCTGATGCGGGAGGGTGTGGAAGATGCGGAAGTGAATGCGGGTTGTACGGGTATTGCGGGAATGGCGGTGATGTCAACTACGTCAAAACACCGGATTCCCGACATTTCACAACATTGGACTCGATCGTTTGATTCCAAAGCCTCGGCTCTTTGTTGGTAGTTAATTCCACATGCTCACGCAGATATATCCCATTCTTCCCCCTTCAACCATCGAAATTCCTCCTTAGAGACCACCAATCATGGCTGCTAAGCTACTATCGCGCTACCCATGGGCTTCTTACCCCTTCATCGTGGGTGCTCCCATGCGCGTCATGTCAGGCCCCTCTCTGGCCGTCGCCGTCTCCCGAGCTGGCGGCCTGGGCTTCATTGGCCCCGGCGTCAAAACACAAGACATGGAGGTCGATCTTGTTGAAACGTCGACCCTGATCAATAAAGCGCGCGCCTCATCTGCTTTTACCGCACTGTCCTCAACAAATCCAATTCTCCCGGTCGGTGTGGGCTTCCAGCTATGGGGAGACGATATCGAGATAGCTGTTGCAACCATCGAAAAGTTCAAGCCTTGTGCCGCATGGCTGTACGCCCCGCGCGAGAGCCCCAGAGAATTCGATGATTGGTCCCGCAGAATCCGCCAGGCGTCTCCACAAACACAAATATGGATCCAGATAGGTACCGTGGGTGAGTCAAGGCAGCTTCTGCAAGGCCTCGAAAAACCAGATGTTGTCATCGTCCAAGGAATGGAATCGGGCGGGCACGGGCGGGCAAAAGATGGGATGGGTATCATGTCACTGTTTCCTGAAATTGCGGACGTAATGGCAAGCAGCAACATTCCCCTGTTGGCAGCAGGCGGTATTGCCGATGGACGTGGAGTGGCAGCAGCATTATGTCTCGGTGCTTCAGGCGTCGCGATGGGGACACGGTTCCTAGCTGCCAGTGAAGCACGGATTAAGAAGGGGTATCAAGATGAGGTTGTGCGAGCATCTGACGGTGCAGTTAATACGACTCGCACACTGCTTTACAATCACCTCAGGGGCACGTTTGGGTGGCCTGCTGAATATAGCCCAAGGACGATTATCAACAGATCCTTCCTGGAGCAACAAGAAGGTCGCTCGTTTGAAGAACTCAAGAAGCTTCATGATGAGGCCTCGAAGATGGGAGACAGCGGTTGGGGCCCGCATGGCAGACTGGCTACCTATGCTGGGGCCTCCGTGGGACTCATCCATGAAGTGGCCGAGGCAGAGACTATTGTTCGAGATTTGCAAAAAGATACCCTCAAACGGATTCGGTCTGTCGTGACGGACAACTAGGTTCAACTGCCTGAAGTTGTATCCATTCTGTGCTACCTTACACCGGCATTAAGGATATGGTGATCAATGTAGATCTCAAGTGGAGTTATTCAATAGTAGAGTTGAAAGGGGTTAATATTATTATGAGTCGCTAAAATATAAAGAGTGGCATTATCCTGTTCTTGTCACTGAACCCGACCGTTTTATACGAACGCCAAAGCACGAAGCGCCATTGATCCTCATTTCATATTGAGCCAAAAACCTCCAGCATCCACGCATCGTCGAGCCCAGTCATCGGTATAACCTCAGGCAGAGGCGAACCAGTCTGGACATATTGGTTGTTGATTCCATCGGATGGCAAATTGGGGAACCAAACCTCCATGAGCTTTGGCTCCCAGACTTGTTTAATGGATTGTACCATCTTGGAACCCTTCTCATATACGTTGTATTCAGGATTATCAAGATCCGGCATGATGCGTGAGCTCTTTTTCAGGTTATAGAGAATACGGTCGAGGATTTCGAGGATGTTGGCGGTGTTTCGCACCATGTTCCTGTCCCAAGCTGGATCTTCCAAGGTTGAAAGCTTGAACAAGCAGACAAGAGCCCTCGCGAATTGGAAGAAAACTGTAAACGAAATTCCAATATGAAGTTCTGGCAATATTGCGACGAAGAGATCTAGCCAGGACTTGGATGCCTGGAGGCATGTGCATAGACTTTCAAGACGGTACGTCTCAGGGGAATTGGGCATAGACGGAGTTTTGATGGCGACCTCGTGAATCACGATCTCTGCATAAGAAAGATACAAAAGAACGGCCTCTGTTCATATTTGTCAGTAACCGTGCAGAAGAAAAGACCGAGATTGCTGGACTTACTGTCTTGTTGTAAGCGCTGAGGGATCTGACTCTTCACTGATTCCAGCTGCGATTGGAACGCCTTGGTATACAACGGCGAGCATGACTTGTTGTCGCCGTCCCGCCGCACCTGATAGATCTTGTCCATGATTAACTGGATTTTGACAAGTGTGACTAAAAGTTCATCTTCCGGACATTCTTTGGCTTCCATTAGAACGGATAGACTCTCCTCCATATGAGGGTTCCATCTTAGAGCGTCAATTTTGGATATTGTCAATGCAATGCTGAGGGGTCATTAGTTTAGTTTGCCAAAGCACAATGAGTGAATACATACCTCGAAGTGAGCAGGAAGCATCCTAGGACCGCCCGGCGCTCTTCCAGGGTTCTGATGGTGGGGATATGCTGTTTCCACCCAACTATGCACTTGAATGCTTGCATCGCGGAGAGCTCTTGAGAAACAGCCTGGTTGATACCAAGGTCACACACAAGCCCCATCAGCAGATGAGCGTAAAAGTTGAGACATGGTCTCTTGGAGTAAGTCGTCCTGTCTCGTCAGTTAGATCAACTGTTCATGGGACTTCCGAGGTCTGACCGCGAAACTAACCATGATATAAATGTCATGATGCCGAGGAGCAAGTCCATACTCGGCGAAACCTCAACGAGAAGCTTTTGATGAATGAGCATCGTGATTTTACCAAACAAAACATCCCTCTGCATGTTCACCGGTGCCGTTACCGCCATTATGCAAAGCCAGAAGAACGGCTTGTCTTGACGTAGTTGATCAGCAGTAACATGTGGAGGAATGTAAGCGAACGGGAGGAACTTCAGGTTCTGGACACGCATCAGATTGAGTGTCTTCTCGGCTTCCTCTGGCGATATGGGAAGCGAGGAGCAGATATCATGAACTGAATAATCTGTTGACGAAGTCGAGCACGCTGCTGATGATGGCGATGAAATTCCAGGCGAAGCATAAGCACCGATTGGAGCACCGATTGGAGCACCGACCGGGGCACCGACCGGGGCACCAGTTGGACCTGGTGGGCCATTTGATTGCGGTTTTGCGGTCACAGATTCCCAATCTACGGGAATATTAGTTGCACCAGTTGTCTGGAGCAACGATACAATATTATCAAGCTTTGCTTCAAGTTGTGCATTTCTCGAGGCAGAAGAGCGACCACTTCGCTTTCGAACTGTAGGCGATGGCCGACAGTCCTTTTTTAGTCGCTGGCATCTACGAGCTATTAGTCCATGTGATATATACGATCTTCCACAACACATACCTTTCACAGCCATTCCCAACCCCAAGCAAGATGCACTTGCTTTTCGCACGAGAACAGTTGATGCAAGCCCGCCCGTAAGGTGCAGGGGTTCCACTTTGGAGTTCGCTGGACTCCATTCCGATGTCCGAGCACAATAGGGATTCGGGAATGAAAGTGTACCACGCAGAGAGTCAAGACTTAATTTGATCCTGAAAAGGCCACCGCTAGTAGGGATTCGGTTGCGTATAAGCTGAAGCAGAAAGATGGACAGGAAATCTGTCAACCCCCAGCTGGTCTCTGTTTCGAAGAATCGGGCGGAGTTGGAACGTCGAAATCCGGTTGAGGTAGAAAAGTTAAGTCTATGACTAAGACAACTACGAGGAGAAACCACGTCGATTGCTGCTCACGCAATGCTTCGTTTGAAGTAATTATTGATTAGGAAGAAAGCCTTAACAAACCCTTTTGGACTAGTGCATAGTTGTCGCTTCATATTTGAGATGTATCATAGCTCATTAAAGGATTAGGCTGCTACGGCGGTCTCACCGACCAGGCCCCGGACTTAGCGAATACGGATTTAGGATTTCCGAATTGGCCCGAACCCCGGTCTGTTGATGGCCCAAACATCGTTAAATCCATGCGCCGCGAAGGATCACAATCCTTCGCGTGGGGGCTTTGGGTGACCGATTATCTGATTATGTCCTAGTGCGGTGGCGCTTTTCATTGCCGTTGGCATATAAGGCTGTCTTAGAAACCGGATTTTATTCCGTGATCGTATAGAAGTTGCATTCTTTTGTTATCGTCCCCACCTTAAAGATGGAGGAAAAGACCTCCGAAGGCCTCAAGGCCTTTGAATCAACCGATCTTAAGCAAGAGATGAACTCTGAAATTCCGACTCAAGAGATCAACTCTGGTTCATCCTCGCAAACTGCGGCAGATGATCCAGATGGGAATGTCGAAGTGGTGAAGGAGTCCCCCAAAGTTGAGGAAAGGAAATATCTCACCGGAATCAAGCTATTTATGGTCATCGCTGCAGTGACATTAGTTTGCTTCTTGGTGTTGCTTGACACTTCTATCATTGTGACGGTGAGTTTATCCGTGTCGTTTGCCATAGACACTTCTGACACTTCACAGGCTATTCCGGTGATTACTACTCATTTCCACTCTCTTGAGGATTTGGGATGGTACGGAAGCTCGTATCAAATTGCCAGGTATTTATTGAACCGTGTTGGTCAAATGATTCCGACTAACTCAACAATGCAGTGCTTGCTTGCAACCTCTTACCGGAAGAATCTACACCAATTTCAGAACAAAAGTATTCCTTCCCCAAGCCTTGCTCAGGAGGATCGGCATCTAACCAATTCGTAGTGGACGTTTTTGGCCTTCTTTTTTATATTCGAGCTCGGATCGCTTCTCTGTGGCCTGGCAGCATCTTCAAAGATGTTGATTGTTGCTCGAGCAGTTGCAGGACTGGGATCGTCTGGTTTGATGAACGGGTCGTTGACCATCATTTCGTCATCCGTCCCGTTGCACAAATCTCCGGGTATGTGAACACGTCTTTTTATACTTCAGATCCCTACTAACATGTTTTACAGCTCTTATCGGCATCATGATGGGCTGTGAGTAATCTACAAGAGCTGACTAGTCTGCGATTCACTAACAAAAATGCTAGTCTGTCAACTTGGCGTTGTGTTTGGTCCGTTGCTCGGAGGTGCATTCACTGAATACGTCAGCTGGAGATGGTGTAAGTACCAGGTTCACTACAAGCCTCCCGTTGTCTGAGTCTAACCTTTCCTCAGGTTTCTACATCAATCTTCCGATCGGTGCCTTGGTTGCAGTACTCCTCGTCTTCGTGGAGATCCCAGACCAAGCAGAAAAGCCCTCGTTCGAGTCAGCCTTGGACACGATCCTTCACAAACTCGACCTCGTCGGGTTTGTTCTTTTTGCCCCTGCCGCAATCCAACTTTTGCTGGCCCTGGAATACGGCGGCGGTAAATACCCGTGGGGAAGCGCGACCGTCATTGGGCTCTTTTGCGGTGCTGCTGGAACATTTGCGCTATTCCTGTACTGGGAGTATCGTCAAGGAGATCGAGCGATGATTCCCTTGTCGATGGTTGCCAAGAGAATCGTGTGGTCAAGCTGCCTGGTCATGCTCACCCTTTTCGCCATGATGCTTTCCGCGGCCTATTATCTACCCGTCTACTTCCAGGCTATCAAGAATAAGTCTCCGCTGATGAGCGGAGTCTACATGCTCCCCAGTATTTTGTCACAATTGGCGCTTGCGGTGACTTCCGGGGCTCTGAGTAAGTTTCGCCGCATGGCAGCCAAGCAATCCGATCTAACTTTATCTTTAGTTAGCAAGTTTGGATACTATCTTCCGTGGGCCGTTTTCTGTGGGATTGCCACCGCCATCGCCAGTGGTCTTATTTCCACGTTCACGCCTTCTACACCCGTGGGCAAATGGGCGGGATATCAGATCCTTTTGGGAGCAGGTCGAGGGGCCGGGTTTCAAATAGTGAGCTCTATCCTCCAGCCAACGTGTCGCGGTAACTAACGATCATTTTCCACAGCCCATCATCGCAATTCAAAACACTCTTCCACCCAGTGAGATCTCCGTTGGCATGTCGATCCTCATGTTCATTCAGACACTGTCTGGCGCGGTGTTCCTGACCTTTGCGGATGTGATTTTCTCAACGGGCCTCCAGAGTCTAATTCCAAAAGATGCACCCAGCGTGAACCCAGAGGTCGTTATTGCCGCAGGTGCCACCGGCGTCCGAAACGTGGTATCGAGCGAGAATCTTCCCGGGGTGCTGAAGGCCTATGCGGATAGTGTAGATCGTGTCTTCTACATGTCTGCAGGGCTTGGCGTTTTCTGCATGGTATTTGCATTCGGTATGGGATGGAAGGATGTTCGGAAAAAGAAACCTACGGGGCAAGTTTGAAGCGGCATGTTGGACGTTTTGACCCTCTCCTCTCCTATATAATTGCGGGCATTTATAGCGATGGACTACTTAAAAGTTAATCTTAATCTGATGAGAGATCACATGGGACAGATCTAACTCGCTCGGCTTTTTTTCCCCTACTTTTCTGATAGATTTACTTTGCCTCGACCTGCCGTCCTTGGGTTCCCTCGAGGCCAAGTTAGGGGGAGACAACTTCCCGCGCCACGCTTGCCCGTGCCTGTGCCTGCCAATGACAGACCGAGAAGGAGCGGCCCGAGGGTCGAACGAGGCGTATGGGGCCCAGACCCACGGAATGGCCGATTAGCGATAGCGCTGCGGCACTAGTCTACCTTGAGGTACGCTTTCTGGCATTGTCGTATCCATAGGTTGTGAGAGTCGCGATATCCTTAATTATCACGTCATCTTAGCCTACGTAAAAAGTCGTGCACCCGGCATTGATCAGCGCTAGATACGAAATAAGAACATGAACGAACGTCTTTCCACGTGCTAACTTTCTCGCCTTTTTTTTTTTCTCAAAAGCTGCAGGGTCCGCAGATCTTTTCTTTCTATTGAGCTTCATTTACACCCCCCGGTCTCTCCCACTCGATTGTCGAAATTTACCATGTCGAAGAAGGATGACGAGAAATATCAATCAGGCTACGTCCTCGGGTCCGAACTCGACGGATCGGGCTCCTTCGATACCATCACAGCCTTGGTAGCTGAAGGTGGGACACTTCGAGGGGTCTGCGTGACTTGACTAACATGGAATTGAATTGTCCTCTCGACAGACCACGAGCATCAAATCAAGCTCCGGACGATGTCTTGGCAGAAGACCGCCTGTTTACTGGCCGGCGACCAGGTGTGTTTGGCAATCATGGCCCAGTCGTGGTCTCTCTCGTGAGTCGGACTTCCACTTTCTTTCTTGAAATCTGCTCAGACGCATACAGGGTTCTGGGATGGGTTCCGGGTATCATCACCATGGTTCTCTCGGGAATCATTTTCTGGATCACCTCTATTACCATGCACAAGTACATCATGAAGAACCCCCAGATCAAGGATATCTGTGAGTCGTCCGCGCCGTCCGCTGGTTCCGTCTTACGCTGACGATTTGATCGCGATAGGTGATTTCGGTTATTATATCTTCGGCAAGAATCGAGCCGCCTACATCTTCTCTGCATTTATGCTACTTGCCAATAACATCCTGCTTATCGGTTTCCACATCCTCACCGGTGCAAAAGTCCTAAATACTCTGTCGGGCCACACGTTGTGCACTGCCGTCTTCGCAGTCATCGTGACTCTTATGGGAATCGTGATGTCCGCTCCACGAACTCTCCAGCACGTCAGCTTCATGTCTATGTTTTCTTGTGAGTGACTGCTCTCCCTTGGCCCTCTATTTAATCTGCACACAGGGACTAATCGTGTTCTTTGCTTGTCTTCAGCTGCTTGTATGGGAATTGCAATCCTTCTCTTCCTCGTTTTTGCCGGCATCGAGAAGGCTCCTCTCTACGGGTACAATGGCGACTACCCAACCGATGGAGCGGTCAAGACCTACGCATTCCCTCTTCCAGGAACCACCTGGGTCGCATGCATGAACGCCGTCTTGAACATCACATTCCTCTGGGTTCCCCAGATTCTATTCCCCACTTTCATCGCCGAGATGGAGCGGCCGCAAGACTTCCCCAAGGCATTGGCCGTGCTTGCTACAATTTCAGCCATCTTGTTCATCATTCCTCCGGCGATCGGTTTCCGATACCTGGGACAGTACGCCACAGCCCCTGCATTTGGCAGTCTGGGAATCGTATCGTACAAAAAGGCGTCCTTTGGATTCGTCATCGTGCCTACTCTCATTATCGGTGTCATTTACGCAAACGTGACGGCCAAACTGCTCTACACTCTCACGATGGGAAAGTCTCGACATGCACACAGCAATACCTTCATTGGATGGGGCGTCTGGGGCCTGATCATGATGGGAATCTGGATGCTCGCCTTCGTTTTCTCCGAGGTTGTTCCCAGCATGGGAGATTTCCTATCTCTCCTTAGTGCCGCCTTCGACTCCTTCTTTGGTTTCATCTTCTTCGCGATCGCTTACTGGAGACTTTACCGCGGGAGTCTCTTCAGCGGTATGGGGAGGGCAACCATGACCATCACCCATGCTTTCATCATGGTTGTCGGTCTGTTCATTCTTGGCCCCGGCCTGTATGCGGCTGTGAAAGCCATCATTGCCGATTATTCAGGATCTATCACGCCTGCTTTTACGTGTGCGAATGCTGCACTCTGAGTTACGAAGCCATGAGGAAGTTGGGTTCAGGTATTCAAGATCGAAGTTTAGATCTACCGGGCAGTTAACGGGATAAATGTGCATGTCTTCCTAGCTCTGTATCAGCTTATTGGATGCGCTTGAATGCCATCTGGTAAAACCGAGGCTCTCATTGAGCAGGTTGTTCCGAGTGGCTAGTCATGGATATGGCTATACCGTTCTCATATATGGTGGGGGTCCATTCTACATATTCGGATCTTGCATGACACAATTGATATTTGAGCCCTCCAAGCTTGGCTGGGACATAAGACCTTCTTAAGAATCGCACTTCTGAACAATGAAACATCCATCCCAATCGCTTTTCCCGGTGTATGATAAATGCGAAAGTCAGGGTTCGGTATTCCCGTCCGGGGGATCAGATATTCCCGAGGTTTTTGCATTCCCCAAGGACGTCAGATTCAATTCAGGTCAGCGAATTTATGAGAAACTCAGCTCTACAGGAATGCCACTCTGATTGTTTAGTGATGACGAGATTTGAGAGGTTTCCAGTGTACCTCTGGACTTGTAAGCGAGTTTCCTGATCGATGGCTGGAGTCGGTGGATCGGATGATACAACTTCGCAACCCCATACCTTAGGCGGAGTCTTGATAGGCGTAACAACGTCTGTCCCGTCCTCTTATAAAAGCTCTACGGATATCTCTACAAAGGCACGCAAAAGTGACATCACATCATCGTGTAATTTTGTCCTGGTAAATAGATGTCCAGGTGCCACAGCACCACGAACCCGAGCGAACGGGGCACGGCACCCGATAGATTTGAGGGCCACGGATCAAACCAGACGCAGTCATCCATCCCACCGAACTAAACCAGCAAGTCGAAAAAGCATAGCCCGATTCAACCAATCCAGCCCAGCATATCCATTACGCAGCGACCCGGACATCCATCCTCCCTAGACCATCAGCACGACCAGCCCAATGGACTAATCTACTGCTCGGTCTGGAAGTAGTTAAGGAGAACGGAGCGCTCCTGGGACTCCTCACCCCAGTCCTTAACGACGACGCAAGAGCAGTTGACGACCTTGCGGGCGTTGCCCTCACGGTCAAGGGTGCCTGAACGAGAACTATTAGCACAAGCCGAATCACACGGGAATTCAGGGTTCCTTACAGAGACCGACCCACTCGCCGAGCATCTTGCCATCGGGGACCTTGATCAGAGGGATCTTGTGCTCGGAGCACAGAGCGACAACGAGCTTCTTGTAGGCCTCCTCCTCGCAGCCCTCGTTGAGGACACACATGTGGGCCTCGCGGCGGTCGAGGGCCTTGGCAGCCTCGCGCAGACCACGGGCAAGACCGTCGTGGATCAGGGAGATGCGCAGGACACCCTTCAGAGCGTCGAGGACGGACATCTGGCCGGAGCCAGCGTCAGCGGAAACCTCGACCTCGTCGGCAGCGACGGGGGGGTTGGACATGGTCTCTTCTCCGTCCGACTGTTGAAGAGATCGTTAGTATTCGGACGTCTTCATTGTGGGCTTCGTATGCGACGGCTGCGACAGGCGAAGGACTGAACATGGACATCTTCCGGGAGGTTTCAGAGCTTCAATTTGCAGAACTCTGGTCGTCGAAGCGCTGAGGCGGCGACGTGCGCGGGGCAATGTTCTCTCCAAATATACCCAGTCCGGTCCTTCAGGTTGTCTGCGGCATTGAAGGTCGGCGAAGATGTAGAACGTACCATTTTGGTTGTAGTTGTTATGTTCAAGAATGTCGAATGATCCTCGAAGAGTATTTTTGGTGATGGAGATTAGATGGTTAGAGCACGGGCAAATTTTGGTGGATTTCGGTTTTCGGCTGTGTGTGCCCTACGCTTAGTCACCGCCTTCGATGGTTTAATCACGTGATCATAACGTATATTGAAGAATCTCTACGTCTTACGCCGCAATTTTACGGGGATTTTAGGATCCTTGAGAATTTCAAGTTCAGGGATGGCGAAAAAAAAGTGGATTCGTTACTTGAACGCAAGAGGTATCATAATCATACAATCAAAATCAGCCCTATACACCGCAAACTGCTGAAATTCTGCCGATCGCGCCATAAAAATAGCGAGGACGCTGCAATCAAAGAGAACTAGAAGTATGTACCGGTCCGAGGGTAGCCGTGACCATTAAGAACGGCGGGACCGTTCGTTTCAGCAAAAGCACTGAGACCGTGACCGTTCGCCTGAAAGTTTGCTCCAGTGGAGGGCTCTGGGTCGATGTGCATGCTCAGAAACTCGAGCTCGAGTCCATTGAGATGAGGGACGTGCGGGACGAGGTCCATGAAATCGGAGAGCTAGAAGGTCTGTTAGTGATACTGCCATGGATCAGATGAAAGAGGGGCAACGCTTACTCTGATCCAGAAGACATGCTCCATGTCTTCGTACTTGGGTCGCGTTTCATAATCCAGCTTCATGATATCTCCGAACGATGCGTTGTGGTGTTTAGGGTCGTCCGTATATACCAGCATCCGGCGAGTGCACCGCCAGAGATTGCTTCGCTGGGTTGGGGTCGCTTTGCGTTTCTCCCAGCTGGCATACTGAGACAGTTGAAGGTCATTAGTAGCCAGTAAGGGAGCAACCAAGTAGTTGGGAATCCATTTCTCGTCCGCAACATCTTCAGCACAAGTAGGGTCGAGCTGACGAGTGACCGCAGTGACGAGAGGCATGAAGTTCTTGAGCCAGGTGTAGCTTCGAGCACGAGGATCGTTGGTGCCCACGAATTTGGCGGAGACACGAAGGCGGCCGGGGAGAGCATCACGGCGTCGTTTTTCTTGGGCCTCTTGATCGCGACGCATCTTCATGACACGTGCACGCTCCTGCTCAATTCGCCTCATTTTTTCGTCCTCGGCTTGCTTGGCCTTTCGTTGTTCGGCTTCTTGTCGCTTGCGCTCGTCCTCCTCGGCCTTTTCACGGGCAGCTCGGGCAGCTCGGGCAGCTCGTTCTTCTTCTTCCTTCGCGAGACGAACACGCTCTGCTTCCTCTGCGACTCGCTTCTCTTCCGCAACGCGTTCTTCTTCGATCTTCTTCACTTCTGCCTGGCGATGTTTCTCAGCTTCAATCTCAGCTCGCTTCTCGTCAGTCGGGGCTTCAGGAACAGAGCTGGTGTTGGCCTCGTGAGGTTCAGATTTGACGTCTTCGTTCTTCTTGGCAGGATCATGATCGGGTGACGGTCGAGAAGATATTGTTTTCTTCAAGTTCTCGGTAGGCTTGCGTATCGTGCTTTCCGCAGGTCGGGAGCTTGCGTCTTGAGGTCGACGATGAGATTTTTCACCATCCACTGCATCATCGGTCTTGCGAGGGCCGCCGTTCATAGTACTTGATGGCTTCTCATCGGGGAGGACTCGCCGCTTCTTCTTTCGTGACTCAGGTGATAGTCGATCGCTATCCGCATCCCGTGAGCGAGATCTTTCAGGGGAAGTGTCGGCACGAATGCGTTTCAAGGATGATACGGGATCGGGTGCGGGATCGTTGCGGGACTTGGACCCTTCCTCGCGGCCAGAATCGGATGAGAAAAGGCTAGATCTTCGTTCGCCCTCACGCTCGCGCTCCTGGTCTTGAGGGCGGCGCCCAGCGATAAGCCGTCGCTTTCGAACGTCGTCAGGCCGGGCCACACCACTGGACTCACTACCTCTTCTTGCCGATGGTATTTTAGGCTTCACGGATTCGGGGCGGCCTGAATCGTGATCGGAGCTAGCAAGAGCGTTGTCGTTAATCTCTCGAGGCACCTTTGGACGACTTATAGCCTTGGCCTTTTCCTTCTCGCGCCGCTTCTCTTTCAACGTTTCGATATCCTTCAGTGAACGTTGACGGTTGGGGCTGTCGCTCGCTTTATTCACGCGAGGAACAGGGGAAGAGGATTCCCTGCGTGCAGATCGTTTGTCATCCTTGTCTTTGCGGGCACGGCGGGGAGACGAAAGGTCTTTGTTGGCTTTGCGAGATCCTCCATACCTCTCGAAAGCAGACTTCAAGATCTCGTGTTCTTCCTCCCAATTCTCGCCTTGACGAGCCTTGGAGAGCTCGAAATAGGTGGCGCCATCAAACAGGCGACGGGTAGGATCGAATCCAGGCTGATTAAGGATAAGTTGGATGATGGCCGGTCTGCCACGGCCAATGGCAGCGAGCATGGGCGTGTTGTATCCTGATTTCTGACCATGTCCCTTCATCGGATTCGGGTCCGCATCGGCATTGCCCATTGCGTACATTAGAGATAGCACGTCTTCATGACCACCCTTGGCGGCAGCAATCAAGGATGCGTTGTCTGCTTTCTGCAAAATATTTAAAACGCTAACGACACCTTGCTCGTCACCCTTGGCCGCGTATTCGCGCAATTTCTCCGGTGTCGCTTGTGTCCACAAGAACTCGTTTCTTGTTGCTTCGCTTCGGCCAGTCTTGCGGCGACTTGCAGCACCGCTCATGGGTGGGGGACTCCGTGAAGGGCTGGCCACCGATGCCCGTCGCGACAAAGAAGTCTTACCGTCAAACCTGGTATGCTCCTCTGAACGTCGGCTGGGTCGAGAGCTGGCTTTGGCATCGGCGATGGCCTTGCGGATCTCGTCGTATTCATCGTCCTTCAAATCAGACGGGACTAATTCATAGGGTTCATCTCCAGAGGCATTCAAGGTTCGAGGATTGGCCCCTGCATCGAGCAGGAGCTTGATCACTTCTATATGCCCATTCTCCACCGCATCAATGAGGGGTGTATCTTTGTCGATGTTGTGGGTGTCAATGTCGCAGCCAGCCTTCAACAGAAACTCGACAATCGGTGCTTCGCCATTAAGTGATGCGATCTGCAATGGGGTGTTGCCGGCATTATCGGGGACATTTAAATCTTCAGGTCGTTCTTCATGACGCTGAACCACTTGATCAAATTTTCCATCCGCACAAGCTCTGGCCAGAAGGGTTCGGCCGCTCTTGTCCTTGAGCTTTTTGGGTCCAATCTGTTTCGCGGGCGACGCCGAAGCGCCTACCCCGGACCCAAGTCGCCTCAAATGGGCACTAGGGAGTGGAGAACCGCTGGCAGACGAAGAGGTGGACTGTCGATCTTCCGAAGCTTGCCGTTGGAAACCAGAGAGAAGGGGGGTAGGGGGTTTCTTCTTGGCCGGGAGGTGGGAACCGGACACGGATCGTTGGTGAGAATGGCGAGTAGGAGAAACCGAGCGAGCACTGGGGGACGGTCGGGAGAAACGGTGGTTGTTAACATGTTTAGAGTTCGGGTGGGTGGCCGAGTCGCGTCGTCGCTCCCGCTTTTCCTCGACGCTGTCGCTGAAACTCCGCTTTCGGTAGGGACGTGGTCTGTCTGCGCCACTGGGACCGCTTTCCTCCAATACATCGGGCGCGACAGAGGGCACATCGTCGGCCTTCTCGACTTTCACGACCGACGGCGGCGACACGGCTCTCTCAGGCGGACGGGGCGACCGAGAAGGTCGGTCTCGATCGTCTCGATCTAATCGGTCGCCATTGATTCGAGGTTTCTTTGGCTGATTGCCATCAACGCCGTCGATCGGTCGGCGTTGCGGATCGTGTCGAATGTGTTTCCTCTTCTTCTCCGGCGACAAAGACTCTCGGCCCGACTGAATGATGGTCTCGGCCTCCGAGTCGGCCCTTGGGCTGGGGGGACCTTCCTCCTCCGAATCCACCGGTTTATCATCGCTGGGCCGTGGTTGTTGAACGGGCTTCCCAGGCGATGAAGGTCCCGAGTCCACCTTCACCGGGGCGAGGGCATTGGGACTGACATCCAGGGCAGCTGGTAGGGAAACTGCCTCGACATCACTCATAGCGATAGCACTCGATGTGTCAGGATTCCGCTCGTCATTTTGGGAGTACGCGACAGGCAAGACGACCGTGGTCGGCGACGCCAGCGACGGTGCGCGTTGATCACGGCGAAAAAAGAACACCCGGGGGCAGGAAGACGACTAGGAGTGGATGCTGGGATCCTTCCAGATAAGCAATTATAGGATGAATGTAGAAGATAGAAAGTATATGGAATGAGAAGAAAAGATGAGTGGTGAGGAAAAGCGACCGGGGGGGAGAAAGAAGGGAAAGGGAAAGACGGGAGAGGAGAGAGAACTTTGGAATGGGGGCAGTGGCTAAGGAGAGAGATCGCTGGGTCGAGCTTCAGGGTGTGGCCACTGTGAATCATCCGCTCCTCCCACCTCGAAAACCCACCCCCGACATTCTTTTCGCTTGCAACTAGCTCTCTATCTCTCCCAGTCTCCTGTTTCGCACTCGGTTACCGCCTGCGTGCACGGCACGGGCCTTTCACACGCAGTGCCATTCCGGACGCAGCAAACCCAGCGTGACTCCACTTGTGTGGCGATCTGCTCGATGCGGCCACTCAGCTCGTCGAGGGTACGGAGTGCCGGTACTTCCGATAGTACTCTCTACTACTGTAGATAACCCCTAGTCCTTCTATTCCTCGTGGTCCTAGTTGCCCTAGTGAGCTGATAGTGGACACTATGTCCTGGCTGTTCTGCGTAAACGAGGATCGGCCTCGCCAACCCTCCAAATCACCATTTCTCCACCTTCGGCGGGGACCTCAGACCGCGTGTTTGCCATGACACAACTTGTCCCTCACACCAGTCAACATGGATCGCCTCTACGGCATTGACAATGCCCTCGAGGCCGCTGGCATGGACGCCGTCGACCTCCTACGCGCCTTTTTCCTCCTCGCCGCCGCCACGGTACGCTAGTTTCCAAGGGATTCATTTCCAAATCCAGATTCACCACGTTTCGCCAGTCCCAACGAACTTACACACCTCGTAGACCTTCTCCGTCAGCATCCCGTCCTCCCTGCGCTCTCGCTTCCTCGTCTATGGCCCGCGTGCGACCTCGACGGGCTCCGGGTCCCGCCTTCCTGCTGGGAATACCTCCGGCCTGCTCGATTACCTCGCGACCTGGCAGGTGCCACACGGCTATTTCACCCAGTTCTACATCGCGTCCGTACTGTCGTCCGGCTTCTGGGGGTTCCAGTTATTCTTTCGCGGAGCCGTTTTTAAGGCGATCGCGTCGCGGGTGAGCGAGTCGCACCGACTGCACTCGATGTCCCTGACACAGGTCATGATCTGTTGGCTACTACTTGCCATGCAAGGATCCCGGCGATTATGGGAGTCCTTTACTTTTGCGAAGCCTTCCACGTCGAAGATGTGGTTCGTACATTGGTTGCTGGGCCTTGGGTTCTACCTGGCTGCCGGGGTGGCCATCTGGATTGAGGGATCGGGTATGAGTACATTGCCCACGTATGTTGATTTTATTGCTGACAAGCGGGTTTGTAGGAACCGTCCTGACTCGGCCTCTCACCATTGACCACGTCAAGATCACAAATGCGCCGACCATGCGCACCTTCTTCTGCGTTCCATTGTTCCTTATAGCCTCTGGCATGCAGCACGACTGCCACCACTTCCTCTTCTCATTGAAGAAATATACCCTCCCAGACCACCCCATCTTCCGTGGCATCGTATGCCCGCATTACGGGGCCGAGTGCGTCATCTACCTGTCTCTCGCAATACTGGCTGCTCCGCCGGGTCAGGTGGTGAACAAGACCATGCTTTCCTGTCTGGCATTTGTGGCAGTCAACCTCGGTCTGACTGCCCAAACGACCAAACAGTGGTACATGCAGAAATTCGATAAGGAGGCGGTGCAAAATCGGTGGCTTATGATTCCGTACGTTTATTAAATGCAGACGGATTAGTATTGAGGAAAAGAAAAAAGAGACCGTTCAATTGGGCCCGATGCTGAGATTGACTGCTCATCGTCCACCGAGAAACTTGAGAGAATCTCCTATCTTCGCGACTTTCAGAACATCTCTATACGTGAGACTCGTCCGCGTTTCCCGCTGGTACCAGCCAGCATGGTACGAATTCTTATCACGCAGGAGATCCCAGTTGCAGATCGTGTCTGCATTCAAGTCTTCGTCCCTGGTCGTCTCGGCAATGCCGTGGAGATAATCCGTATAGAGATCAGCCCTTGTAATCAGCAGACTCCGCCTCTCTTGTAGAATTCGGTATTGTGGCTTTCGATTATGATCAGCCATATTCGAAGCCCTCCAATCGGCTTTCTCATCGTCCTTTTCGTCTTGACTGTTCTTCTTGTATATATCTAGCACGATGGGAGCACCGAGGCTCACAGTTGCCACCAGTGGATAATATGCAGCCCCGTCTTCATGCGGCATGATTCCCTGACCGGGAGAATACTCATTCACCAGGACATGATTAGGTGCGCCGTGTGGCGCATCATTGAAGATTCCAAGCTCTTTCAACCTCGGCTCGATGATCGGGGATACCAGCCAGGATGGCAATGGAGATGCAAGCAACGTGTTGGACTTTGTGAGCGATGACGGCCATGTCTGGAGTCTGCGATGTGACAGGTGAGTCCAGCGTGGCAGAGGGGCCGATGCTACCTGGGAAGATGTTAGTGCATGTACAGTCAAGCAGTCATGGAAGTGATATGAAAGTATCAGGAATATCAGGCCCGCCAAGCAAGAGACATGAACTATACACGCAGATACCCATTCCACCAACCAATCAATGCAAGAGTATCGCAGATATTACTCACTTTCTGCAATAGCCACGTCTCTTCGTCCTCGGAGACGAAGTCAGATATGTAGAATGCGTCCGAGGTCAACGAGGTGATGCGCGCTGCCTCGAGATTACAGGCCATCTCCCTCCACCATAAGCTCTTATTCTAAGTACATGGCCCCATCATGTACTGAAACCAGAGAAGCAATAACAAAGTTCAGAGAAGAGGAGGCTGAACTGATAACCTGATCTTATGGCACTGTCGGAACGAACAGCCATGAATACCGGATTTACGGAAAATCCGTAACTTATGTAATTATTTCTTATGTAAACGGCTGACCTGTGAATTACTGGATGCGGTTAGTTTTACCCTTTGGGGTTTAGCACAAAAATACACTGTCTTGTAACCTACCTTCAATGCTCTCCGACTTAAAAAGACCCGTCTTCGCTGCTCTTCCTCCTTTCTCTCACTTTTCCATTGTTCTGCCTCTCTATATTGCACTCCTCGCTGCGCCCCTGCAATTTCGCCTGCCCAATCGGACTCGTATGAGATGGACTCTCATCATCCGTTCTTTCTTTGATAAATTTCATCTGCAGGACATGAGCCCAAGCTATGTTGTTTTTCTTTCTTCTAAAATGTCATTTCTAGTATCTCTTTAGTACAGTAAAAAGCACGAGGCAGTTATTTGAAACGAAAAAGTCATCTTTAAAAAGGGCTCCATGTATATGGCTCATCCCAAATCTTGCTAAAGATGTGCTTTGTTCAGATAACGACGGAGTATAAAAGACTTTACCCAGCATCCTTGACTCAAAGCCTTGAAATCTGGCGCAAATTCCAAATTTAAACAAGAGAGCATTAAGTATTGGTGGATTGGGCATACCAAATTAGATATGAGAGGAGAATTGTAAGAAGTGCTACGATAGCCACTTTTATGAGATATGCTTCATCTGTGATTATGCTCCTACTGGCTGCCCTCTGCCTCTACCTCTGCCTCTCCCAGGGCCGGATATAGGCTGCGCTATCCCCTGCCACCTATTTCTGGTCTCCTCCAACAAGTCTCGCGGAGTTTTACCCTCCGCATTTGGTTGGTTCATCAACATAGCGGCATCTTCCCCAGCGGCATTGTTCAGAGCAAGCATAATCTCATCCTGAAGTCTGATCTTGTTCGCGGTTGTTACTTCCGTATCTCTCCCATCACGGCGTACATGATCATTCAAAAACCCTCGCGCTGCCGCATGGAAGGGCGTTTCGCGAAGAGTGTTTCGAGCTCTGAAATCCGCTCCATGCTCAATTAAGAACTTTGCCGCTGAGACCTGTCGCATATTCCGAGAAAAGACGTGCAATGCTGTTTTCCCGTTGTTCTCGGTATGGTTGATATTGGCACCGTGTGATAAGATTGATTCCAGGAGCGTGGTGTTGATAGGGTCGCCTTGATGGGAGTGGTACCCTAGTAGATGCAGGATAGTACGGCCCGAGCTATCGGGGATCCGAGGATCAGCCTTGTATTCGAGTAAATTGCGGATAGCAAGCTCAGTATACTGGGTGCAACCGCATCTAGTATGGCTTCTAGCAGCATAGTGCAGGGGCGTAGATCCAGTTTTGTCAACAAGGTTGATACCAGTAGAATCGTGGTTGAGGAGTAGCCGAAGGGTTTCTGTGATTTTGAGCTCCTTATCTAGGAGTCTACAATCAGACTCGGCACTGCCGCTAGCTGCCCAGTGTAATGGAAACCGCCCATCACTGTCACAGAAGGAAGTTAGGTCAGGGTTGCCGTTGGCCTTATGATTTTGATGATTCAAGAGCAATTTAACAGCATCAGAATTATAGAATAAGCTTGCCAGATGGAGTGTAGTCACGTTATACGTACGAGTGTCTGTGGTACTGGACTGAAGTAGTACTCTGGGGTGATGAAGATATTGATGTTTGAGATAGATATCGGCACCGGAATCAATAAGCCGTTGAATTAATGGACCAGTACCTATTGACATAGAAAGTCCAATCACACTATCTTGAACCTGATTTCCCCAAGGGGAGAGATCATTTGGCAAAGGGGGATTGACATCTGTCGCTAAACAGCCCCGGTCGAGAAGAAAATTGATCAACTGATGGCTTCGCGTAATCCGATTCCGAATCCACTCATTCCGATCAAGGCCCTCATCCTCCACTTCGTCGGCGTCTTCATCGGGATATATCAGCGACCCCGCAGCGGCGAGAATCGGCGTATCTCCGGAGTCATCTCTCTGATGCAAATCCACCGATCCGAGCGGTAACGGATTCTCTGGATCGTCATGGCTGTCCAAGATAAAACGCACGACATCAATATTTGCTGCACCACATGCGTCGAGCAGCAGGTGGAAATTGGGATTGAGCTTTTTAACGATTTCTGGGGCTGCAGTATACACCCCCAAGAGGATGCGAAGAGCCTCGGGGCTACCGTAAGAGGCTGCACTGAACAAGGTGTCCTCCAAGTAGGGTGTCCCAGGGGCAATCACATCCTCGGGAGAGCACGAGGCAATAAACTGACGGAGGAGAGAGAGATCATTTTGCTTGATGATGCTCACAAGGCGTTTTCTGCGTCTGCCGATGATTTGAGAGGGGGATTCCGGAAGCTCCAACTGGCTCGAGGTAGGAGAATTGCTTTCTGCCATGATAATTTAATCTTGTTTTTTTCTCTTCACTTGTTCCCCTTCCTATGTCAGCCGGTTATTTGTGAAAAAAAGAGAAAGTGCGAAAAAAAAAAAAGGGGAAGGTGGAAGAAGAGGGAAAAAAAAGAGGACGAAGAGGGATCCCAGGATTTAATCAATCTTACTACCGAGGGTTCATGTGGAGACAGACTTTATGGATTTGACTGACAAGGAAAATATTCACTTTCGATATGTTTGGTAGGGTCTAGCAGATGGATCAGTGACAAGAAATACAATGTCAAAATAGAACGAAAAACTGTAATTGCCCCAACGTGCTACAGATTCAGGGATATAGCAGTAGAGTTCATTTTCATCTGATTGGCCCACCTATTACGTACTACAACAATCAATTAGTTATGCCTCAGGCCACCAGCCCCACATCCAACCGAGCAAACATTCACCTTCCACTTCTCGATCTACAGGTCCGGATCAGGGAACCGTATCTTCAGACCTATCTCCATTCTACAAACATGGCCCCCAAAAACAACGCCAAGGGTGCCACCAAGGGCAAGGACAAAGATGCCGGCGAAGACAAGGGCAAAGGCAAGGGCGCCGTGAAGGGCGCGCAGTCAATCCAAGTGCGGCACATTCTTGTATGTTTCACTTTTCTTTTTCTGTCTCGGCACTGGACTTGAATTGCCTTCAGTGCGCATGGAATCGACTGGCGCAATACAGTGGACAGACTCTAATGCAGATCTAGTGCGAGAAACACGCGAAGAAGGAGGAGGCGCTGGAGAAGCTGCGCAATGGGACCAAGTTTGATGAAGTTGCGCGCGAGTTCTCCGAGGATAAGGCGAGGCAAGGTAAACCGCCTTTTGATTTCATATATGAAGAGCTGGCATTGAATACTAATTCTTTGTAGGAGGCGCCCTTGGCTGGAAGACTCGGGGAAGTCTCGATCCCGCGTTCGAGAACGTGGCTTTCGAGCTCGAGGCCAGCACTACCGGGAACCCCAAGTATGGAGAGGCAAAGACCGGCTTTGGCTACCATATCATCATGGTCGAGGGGCGGAAATGAGGGGAGACGTAATGTTTCATGAATTGATGTAGATACTTCGCATTGATACTCCATTTGATGAATCCTACAGGATCTTGTTTTCATGAATGACGCTTATAATTTATCTTAACTCTAACTACGCCGATGCCAGTTAATTCTGTATATGAGACCAACTCCAAAAGAAACCCCCAAATTTACTGCGCCTTCTTTGCGTTTTCAAGCTTGGCATTCTCCTTCGCTTTCTTCTCCGATCTTTGCACCAGTGCCTCGGCGCCAATGCCGCCAAACACTAGGCCAATGCCCAGCCACTGCCCGGCAGACAGGGAGTGGCCGAACCAGAACACGCTGAGAAGCATCGTCAACATCTTGCGGGTCACGGTCACGGTTACCAGCAGCAGCGATGAGAAGTGCGACAGGGTGTAGAAGATAAACAATTGGCCAACAGCGCCGCAAGCCGCAAACCCGAGCACGTGTTTCAATGCCTCGGGGTGGCGTGTGAGGAAGGAGACGGCCGAATACAGCTCCGTCTCGGTGGACGGAGGAATGGGAATTGGGAGCAGACTGTGCAAGATACCGCTCTGGGATAGATGAGGCATGATTAAAAGATACGCAGTGGTTAGAAGAGTGGAGAGCACGTTCTGCGCAACCATCATCTGCGGTCCAGAAAAGCGGGTGTATCGCTGGGGAGAGGTGAAGACGTGGTCTTGCGTGGTGTTTGTGAGGCCGTCAAGCAGCAGGTTGATAGACAGCAGGAAAATACCCCACATAGAAGATCCGGACTGCTTCGCCGCCGACGCCGCAACCTTTTTACTCGTTCCTGGATGATGCAGGGTGAACGTGGCAACGCCCAGAGTAACCAGGAGCACGACACCGTACTTATATAGCGGGTACTTCTTGCGGAAGACAGTCAGGTGGAGGAGCATTACAGGGAGAAGCTTGCATGATTTCGCGAGGATAAAAGTGAGGTAGTCGATGTGCGCGAGACTGGCGTAACCAAATGGAGATGCGAGCGACGAAGAAATGCTGACCAAGAGCAACGGGAAGAGAATGCTGCGCGTAGGGAAGATGGAGGGCATGCTCTGGCCCTTGGGCGTGGAGAAGAAGAGGTATAGGAAGCCAGTGATGGCGGCGAAGGACGACTGGATCGTGTTCAGGACCAGGGAGTATGTGAAGCGCTCTGTCGCGGGATCGGGATCGGCAGGGGATGCGGCGTGGATGGGATAACTGGTTGTAGTGATTGCTTCCTGCAGGACACCCCATGAGAGGCTTTGGTCCGTAAGCGTCTGATTTTGTGATCTTCGAGGAATCTACTTACAATGCCGCGTAGATACCGAGAACGCAGATGAGAAGCTGCATCAACCCAGGAGTGTCTGCGACTACCTCCAGGGCCGCCGCTGCCTTTGCTGGAGCGCTTTCGTTGGCATTCAGTGGGTCCGTAGCGCGTCCATTGAAGTGCTTCTCAGCAACTTCGGCTTCATTGCGCATTGACTGCGAGGGAGTTCGCTGGAGCGGGTTTGTTTGCTTTTGCCGACCCATTGCGACGGAGTTGAACTCAAGAGCTGGACTCGAGATGAAATGAGATCAGACCAAAGGAGAGGTTATGAAAGTGGCGATCTTGCCGGTCTGGGGTGTATGAATGAGAGTTTCCCTTTGGGCTCGGAACTTATTAAAAAAAAAAAAAAATGATGATGCCATGTGTTCTTAGGTCGCGAAGCTTATCAACAATCGATGATCGCCCGGGCCCCACCCAGGCCTTGAAGAACGCAACTCAAAAGCTCGGAATGACCTTCATGGAGAAAAAGTAGCTATTGAAGTTGGCATATTTATGTTATTCCAAGAGGTTTTGAACAGGACTGACTCTACTGTTCATCAAACTCACCCTTTGGGCAAGCGGTGTAGGCTTTCTTTCAACGCGAAGGCGGTGAACAAATAAATTGCCTAATTTATGCGCCATTTTTGACTAAACGCCGCGATGAGATTAAATCACAGCAAGCTCTCACCTCAACCCGCCAAACATGTCTACCAAACGATTTGAACAGCCTTGCCCTGAACCTTCTGCACTCAGCAGGCTCATCGAGTCTGCCTCTGCATCTGACAACCCTTTCTCAGCAACCACGCTCCAAATCCTGCACAATCTCCAACACCAACACCTCTGGACCTCGCTGCAAATCCACGACATTTCCGCTCCGTCAGATGCTACAGAGACAACCCCCAAACTCCCAATTGCCACTTCGCCAGATGACACAGCTCCAACCCTGATCTCTGGCATCCCTCCGCACCGCGTCTACACTCATCCGGACGAGCAACTCTACATGCTGGAACAGCGACTCCGCGAAGATGACCTCAAGCCGGAACGATTTTTCGTGATCCCCACGGCACAAGGTCAGCAATGGAGTCTGCGCCGCATGGCTGCCGTTTTTGACGCCATGTCGGAGATCCAGCCAGTTGAGACATCAACGGGTGAGAAGGATAATGGCAAGGCGAAGCAATTGGCAAAGTACTATGAGAGGAGGGAGAAGGCCTATGAGACAAAGGAATGGGGTGGAAAGAGGGTTTTACTGGCGATGGTGGATAAGGGTATGGGCGGAGAGGGGACGGTGGTGTACTACGTTGTGCAAGAGGGCGAGGTGAAGCCGCGCCAGAACTGATTGTGTGGTTTTTTCTGGAGTTATGATTTGGTCTACGACGACAGTGGAGAAGCTTGGAAAAACGATGATTTCATTCCGTTCGAAATCATCGAGAAGTGAGGGTCGGCTTTCATATATACGCCAAAAATATCCACGAAGCATTATACATGCGGCCACGGGTATAATTTGTGCGAAAGCACAAAAGAGCAAGAGGCAAACATTTGGTTGGGGGTACAGGAGTGGTGCAGTGGTACAAGGATGAGGATGATTCGAAGAGAAGACTCAGAGCAGCACGTTTTCCCGGTCGTTTTTCTGCATCAGCTCTTGCTCCTGGAGACAGCTTGTGCAGTATCGATCATACCACTGCTTGACGCTGTCTGCGTTCTCTGCGAAGATACGTTCCGCCTGGGCTGTTTCGGCAGCTTGCGTGTCTGCATCATTTCCAGCGGCATTACTGCCAAGAAGGGTCTCAACCTGGCGACACCGTCGAAGCTCTTCGCGGAGCCAGCGTTCCCATTCGTTCTGGATAACCTCCTTCTCAATGCTGTTCACAACACGCAGCGCAACCAAAAGGTTGTGCCGATAAGTCCCGAGGCGTTCGCGTGTCTGCTGGAATCGTTTCGCAGCGCTCTTGGTCACTGCGTCTCGAGGGCCGGAGGTGCTGAGAGAAAGCGGTAGCTCTGCGTACCGCATTGTATTCTCGTGGAACGCACTGAAGCAGTTGCTGGCGTTTCCAGTGTTGTTCCAGATGGTTGTGTTTGCGACGGCCTCGTCAATGTCTCTAAAATAGATTGCCTTGCTCATGACCAGGTTCGGCTGAACTCCCAGTCTAGCCATGAAATTGCTTGCATGTCTCTCATGCCACCAGTCCCATGTGTCTCGGGTAGAGTAGAAGCTATTCAAAAGCCCGCTGATGACCAACAAGACCAGAATGACCTTGTGCGCGCTCACGGTCTTCAAAGACCAGCTGATAATGCCAATGGCCCACTGCATCACCATGGAAACAGTGGTTTCCAGGAGAGACAAGAATGTCTCGAGGAGGAGCTGAGGCATCGTTCGCTGGGTGCGAGGCTTACGAGGCTCGAGCTTCAAGTTGACGCCGACACCGGTGAAATGAGAAACATTGCTCTGGCGTCCAACGTGGCCAAAGATTGTGATGGCCTTTTTGGTGCGGCTATGTGCTCCCAGGCGACGCACCTGGTCGCTCACAAGGTCGACCAGATCTAAGGCGTCTTCTTGCAAGTCGTCACTTGCTTTCGTGTTAATGATGCCTAAAATAGAGAATGTCAACTTCCGAAATAATCTTTGCCTTTCGTTTGTGATATTGACTTACTCTGCAGGCCGTAAGGGGTCTTTATCCATTCGACCTTGGTGTAGACGGCGAGCTTGCTCTTCGACTTGGCAACGAAAGTAATAACAACCTTGCTGACCAGCCGGAAGGATCGTCGGAAGGGGAGATGCCACGGGGTCCGCTTGTCGGTGATCACGTAACAGAGGTGGTCATTGAGGACATCAATGATCTGATAATCAGAGATTGCATTGTCGTGAGTCCCTGTCGTTTGTTAATTCATCAATAGGCCAACGCAGTTACCAATAAGGAAGCTTACCCAACATGTCATTCGTTGCAATTTTGTACGAGAAGTCTCGTCTGAGATGTCTTGATTCCGTGGCGGCCCAAGGCCCTTGCTTGATTTCTGTATGATTGGTCAGGACGGAGAGGTAAATAAATGATGATCACAAAATCACTCACCCTTGGCTTGTCGCTCATGAAGCAAAAGTTGCCAAACAGCGCTTTTATCTCCAAATAGAATATGGAAGAGTGCCTTGGGACTGATATCCAGCAACTTCTCGGTCGCCAGGACAAGGTCACCCTGAGGAACATATGTCACTGGCTGCGTGGGAAGCCTGAACTTCGCAATGTCTCGCCCACGGCCATTCCTGCCTCCGTCCAGATCGAGATCTTTGTCAACGTATATGGGAGCACGAATATCTTTGCCACGGCCATGGGCCACAAGGCTTCCTTGATCTGCATTATCAACTCCAGATGAGAGATCCTCCCAGCTATCGGCACTAGCAGATCTCTTTAGAGAGCCAGTGTCCATCTTGATCAACTCTTTGATGACAGTTTCGAGAGACATGGGTTCAACGGCAATTGATCCCTGGATCAAGAAGTTCAGGCGTTTTTGAAGGAGTCTGAGCGGCTCAAGGAATGTCTTGATGGTGACCCGACCAGGTGTGTCGCTTCCAAGAGGAGGAATAGTGTGAAGGAAGAGGAAATCGGCATCTCTGCCAGGGGCAGCCGTCACCTCTTTAATACTTTCCAAGGAGACGCTTGTCGTCAACACTAATCCAAAGTGATGACTGTAGAAGTAGATGTTCTGAGTGGTGACATAGGCTCTGCCGGGGAACTCTTGTTGGTCATTGGGACTCCAGGTTGCCCTAAACACCAAGACCAAAGCTTCCTCTTTCTTGACGTCAGGAAAGAGAAGTCGGAACTGAGCATCCTGAATCCGCAATTGCTGGGGGTAAACACAGGGATACTCGTTTTCTGCAACACCAAGGACGGCTCGCTGAATCTTGGATGCATCCCCATCAAGGCTCACGGTCTGTCTGTGGCGTGGCCCTGATGGCTGCCGGGATGGCACGTCCGGCAAATCCGTCCGGGCCGCAATTGTCTGTTTCTCGGAATCACTCATAACAGAGGACGGTCGGCCTTCAGATTCATACCCTTGGTCTCCATTGGCATGATGGGGCTGTTCCCGCTGAAGCTTGTTTATGAAACCCCAGTTGGTAGTGCCCCAGAGGTTCGCCATCATACCGCTGGGCATACCGCCCGTGCTATCGACAAGACCTAATCCAATGCCCCTTTCATTATTCACAACAACCGCAGCTTTACTCATGCTCGTTGGGGCAGGCGGGTTAACTAGTGTGGCAGGTGCAAGGTTTGCTCCAGGTTCGTCAACATTGCTCAGACTGCGACCCCGGCTTCCTTCGGCTTCGCCCACACTGACAGGGGTATTGCCACTGTATGGGAGGATATTATGACTGGCGGAGATGAGACTAGCTATGCCGCCGACCGGGCCCGGAATAGCGGGAGATGTTGGGGCCGCATTGTTTGACTTGCGATGTAGGTCCAACTTCTGCTTAAGACGAGATGCGTGCTCTCTGGCAGAGCTTTCGCTCTCCAAGGAAGTTAACCTTCGACTACCCACATCGGTACTAGCCCTATATGCAAGGCCATCGCGGTCCGGCACGGGCAATGTTGAGCTTCGATGCTCCGTCGGAGTCGTCTCATCATTGTGGTGCGGGGTGAACGAATCATTCGGGTCCGCGGTGAATTCTGGAGCAGGAGGTTGAGAGATTGCGAAAGCAGGATCCTGGACAGTCACTTTTCCAGATATCGACAGATCAGTGCTGGTAGGGTTCTCCAACGCTTTTTGTTTGGCAGATTCGAAAGCTCCAATCCACTCCATCAATTCTTTCTGGGTCTCTGCCTGCAGCATGATGGTGTTGTTCGTGGTCTTGACTTGGAAACAGAACCGCCGCTCCTCTTGGAAAGCGGGGCGAACACTGCAAAGAAGCACGCCAATGCGCTCGCTTTCCTCGACACCGCCAGTACGAGCACCTTGTACAAGACAGCCAAAGATGCCGTGCTTTAAGAATGCCCAGCGGCGGACCCAAGTCGTGCGAGTCGGCTTTCCAGAAAGCGTCCGGAGGTAAACCCATCCTTGCTTTTCCGGCCTGACATCCTTACCCATGTTCATTGTTGAGAGAGGGCGAGAACCGAGGTAGGGGACGGTGGAAATGGAATAATCCTCCAGCTCCCGAGAAGGTCTAGCCACGATTTCAGCAGCCTCTTCGATTTGCTTTCGAGTCGCGAAAAGCTCTCGCTTAGAAGACCTGTCGCTTCCTTCCATCTCATGAACCCAACCTTTGATCCGATCCATCTCGCTCGACCATTTTGAGAATGTCCCACTATTATTGTTGTGGAAATTGCGGAACTCTCGCCATTGATCAAAAGAGATACGGACTAGGAGTCGATCGAGCGCATTGCGAACTTGGGGAGATTGCACAGAAAGGTCCATGGACGCTCGCAGATAGGCCTTGCGGGCTTCATGAAGCTGGAACGCTTCCTCCCTCAGAGCGGATGCTTCTTTGGATTTTGACTGTGAGGCATAACGGGATTGCAAGTAATCATACTGTTTTTGGGCCTGTTCGAAAGCGCGGCGGGTATCCTATACGGGGATCAATGTCAAACATGAAAATGTAAACAATGGGGTCCAGTCAATACCTTGAACTGCCGCAGATCCTCATGGATGAAGACTCGGATGGGTTCGGCAATCATATTTTCCATCTTCTTGGTCGATGCAACCAATCCATTCCACAGATCTTTCGAGCCCTCCCCGCACCTCCTCATCGCCAATAGTGTATAGTCATGATCAACAACAGCTTCGGAGACGACCAGGGGGCGGGTCGAGTAGGATAGAAAGCTGCTGACTACACTCTCCAGAGCCGCCAGCTCGGAGGTGAGTTTCGTTGCCGCTTTGGCGTAGCCGTCGAGCCATTTCTCGATGAACTCGATCTGGTCACAGAAGTGGTGGGTCGTGGCGCGAAAGGTCGGCGAGTCGAGGGCGGCTTCTTTGAGGCTAACAGGACTGCAGAATCCGAAAAACATTAGTATTGATAGTGGGAAGAGCACGCGGCCGGACTTACACCACGCTCACCAGCTTCCCGACCTGGGGTAACGGGGTGTGCGCTTGGGTCGACATCTAGCGCATGCCTACATGGACTTGACACGCGCAGTAAAGGAGACACGGGAGACAAGAGGAGTCAATGAGACCCCTTAAATAACAGAAACACAAATTCAACAGTCGAGATGGTGCTGAGGGAGTCTTGAGAAAGCCCACGTGCTAGTGACCGGCTTGAGGTCGCCCTCGAGACTCGATGATTTTATTGGCTACGTCAGGGAGTTGTTCCCTAGGCTTTGTGCCTGAGGTGTCTAGACTTCGAGCCTGGGCGGTTTCCACGGTGAAAGGCGGTGAGTGAATTTTTTTTCTTTCTGCCACCAAGTCGGCGCCGCAGCTGGTGATCTTCTGAATGACAGTTTGTACAACCAGTGCAACAATGGAGCCTCCTTCCAAGAAGATGCGCACGCTGATGGATGATGACAGCTCAAGTGGCTCTGGAGACGACGCTGGTGGTGTTCCCATCGGCAAGTCTCCCGAGTCGAGCTTCAAGATCAACGAGGACTTTGCTCGGCGATTCGAGTACAATAAGAAGAGAGAAGAGGTGGCGAGATGTAGGTGTTTCCTACTTCTAATCCTAGGTGGTGGTTTTCGTTGGCAAAAATATGCTAACAGTTGGTCTTTTTACAGTGGAAGCAAAGTACGGCAAGACAGATATGGGGAAAGGCCGCGCCAACGAGCCCGAGGATGACGAGTCTTCCTCTGATGAAGACGAGGACGAAGATGGAGAGCTAGCGACTGAAGCCCTTGATGCAGAGATTATGGCCACTCTCAAGGCCATTCGTTCCAAGGACCCCGCTGTGTACGACAACAACGTTACTTTCTACACCAAGTTTGACGACGACACCGACGCCGCCCCTAAGGAAAAGCAAGAGAAGTCTATGACTCTGCGTGACTACCACCGCCAAAACCTCCTGAGTGGTATTGATCCCGCAGAGGAGGAAGATGCCCCCAAGACCTTTGCCCAAGAACAAGCGGACTTGAAGGACGCGGTCGTCAAAGCGATGCACGATGCCGGCTCCGATGACGAAATGGACGACGCGGAAGACAACTTCCTCGTCCGCAAGTCTGGACCAGCAGAGGATTCCGCCCCGAAGGTGGAGGTCAAGCTGGACATTGAAAATGCAGACAAGGATCCCGAAACCTTCCTTTCCAATTTCATGTCATCGCGAGCATGGATCCCCGAAGGCCGTGGTGAACTTCACCCCTTCGATTCGGACGACGACGAGGAGGTGGAGCGGGCAGATGCTTTTGAGGAGGCATACAACTTCCGCTTCGAAGACCCTAGCAAGCTTAACGAGAAGCTGGTCACCCATGCTCGTGATATGACCAACGACCAATCCGTGCGCCGAGAGGACAAGAGCTCGCGCAAGAAGAGTCGTGATGCCGAGCGCCAGCGCAAAGAGGAGGAGAAGAAGCTGCGCGAAACCGAGAAGAACCGGTTGCGCAAGCTCAAGACGGAGGAGCTCCAGAACAAGGTTAACCAGATCAAGGAAGTTGCTGGGTTGCGGGCAGCGGAGTTTACGGACGAAGATTGGTCCCGTTTCCTCGACGACGCTTGGGATGACAAGGAGTGGTCAAAGGAGATGGCAAAGCGATTCGGCGAGGACTACTATGAGGAGGAGGATACTCAGGGCAAGAAGCATCCTAAGAAGCCCGAGTGGGACGACGATATCGATATCAAGGACCTCATTCCGGACTACGAGGATGAAGAACCCGCCAAGCCATCATTCGACTCCGATGATGAAGAAGAGGAATATGACGAGGCTGCCGGGTCCAATAAGAAGAGCAAGGCCCAGGAAAAGCGTGACCAGAAACGCGAGGCCCGCAAGGACCGCATGCGCATTGATGAGGCGGTCGAGCGGAACCTCGATCTTGATATCACTCTCCTCCCCGGTGCCACCAAGAAGAACGCGACACGCTTCCGCTACCGTGAGACCTCACCGCAGAGCTTCGGCCTGACGGCACGTGATATTCTTATGGCGGACGACACTCAGCTCAACCAGTTCGCTGGCCTGAAGAAGCTTGCTTCGTTCCGCGAGCCTGAGAAGAAGGAGAAGGACCAGAAGAAGCTGGGTAAGAAGGCCCGACTCCGCCAGTGGCGCAAGGATACGTTTGGTAATGAGGATGGACCTGAGTTCAAGTTCGGTGGAGATGCGCTTGTTGAGAAGGAGGATGAGAATGAAACAAAGCTTGATATCCGCGAGGGTGATGGACAGAGGAAGAAGAGAAAGCGGTCTAAGAAGCACTAAGCGCAGGTGCAAAAGAGTCTTTATTGTGTATAGTTTTTTCAAACCATGGATGTGAAACACGTTCTGGGGCATGGAGTTACAATCTATTTGCATGTTTAATTCCATGCTGTGTGACTTCTTGGACATTGAAAGCAGAGAAGAATTGAATGCTCGGGTGTTTCAAAGCGTTACCTGTCGAACAGTCTCTGGTCCAGAGGTATATATATATGGGTCACCCATGGACTGTCCCGGTGGGTAAAATATATCTGATGCGTTGCCATCTCAACCCCAATTGGTACACTTATTTCATCTCTTTCGTAAGGAACAGCATAGTAAAATCGCCGACGCGGCTAATATTGCACGCCCCTTATGTTATTTATCAGCCGCCTTTCAATGAATGCAGGTCTGTTCTGGTCTACTCAGTATATCATATTCCGTCGCAGGGTCTAACAAAGCCGAGGGTGCAGGCAGGTGGACCCGATTGGCCCGTGCCTAGCTTTGTTCAGGTACATTGCACATGCGGCTGACCTCCACATCAAACTTTGTACCCGTTACATTAATAGCACCGTGTGAAAATGTCTCATAGCAGCCGGCTTCTCCCCGAACGGGCATTTCGTCGTCTGAGCTGATTACTACTAGTACACGGGGTTTGCATATCGCAGTCCTGCATAAGATAGGGATAACGGTATATACTTGATTTGTACCAGGTCTAAGTATAGCCCCAGCGCACGAAAATGTAGCCCAAGACAATTTGACCTCAACTGATCTTTGCGCAGCGCAAGGCCAATCTAAATGCGCGACACACGAATAGGATGTTTTCTATTCATGTTATTGAAAGTAATGGACCAACGGATATCAAAGTTTGTTTGCCACAGTGTTTGAATCGGATACTCGGGCAGGGAAAAGGAATCGCCCCGGTGGAGGCCCGGCATTGGACGGGGTTAGATACGCCGTACGGGTTGGGTACGGTGTCCACCCGGCGCTTGGACTCCGGTTGCTCCGACTACGATTTGTGCCAGTTTCCAACATAGACAGATATTGAAGATAGCTGAATGAGAATAACTTGAGAAATATGCTAAACTAGACACGAAAAAAATAAATCTAGCAGTTTCAAAATCAAATAATAACTCTACCGCCGTTGAAAGGTAGATGAACGCAGATGCAGAAATTTTCGGGCTCGGGAGATATCGGCAAGACCAGGTGGTAATACGCGATCATTTCAGTAATTACAGCCCCTGGGCTGCCTGATTGGGTGTTAGTGTCCTGCGTTCGCTTCCACCCGCGTACGGCAGTATTTTTCTCCCCCTTCCGCCCCTTCTCTCTTCTTTTTCTTCTCATCTCCGGTGTTCCTTCTTAACACTTCTCCATCTCCTCTCTTTTTTTTTGTTGTCGCATCTATCTCTTGCACAACCTTCATCATGTCTAAGGGTGACGTTAACCAGGGCGACAAGTCCGTCTTCGGCATGCCCGTAAGTTTCTTCCCTGGTTGAGCTGCCATCTCAACTCTGCGCGACAATTGAGTCTGGATGCATCGGGGACAAAGTCCTATCTGTCTCGAAGCATTTAAGAGCTGTTGCCAGCGCTGAAAAGAGATTGGCGAGCATGATTTTGATGATGAATTGGCTGGAATTATTGTGCTAACAAAAATTTTCACAGGGCTTCGTCGTCGACTTCCTGAGTATGTGCCACGTCTCAACTATCCAGTCTTTGGCTGGAGCCATTAGCCCATATCCCCTCGATTGAATACTAACGAATTTACAGTGGGTGGTGTTTCCGCCGCTGTCTCCAAGACCGCTGCTGCCCCCATTGAGCGTATCAAGCTCCTGATCCAGAACCAGGTTGGTCATCCCTTTTCCATCAATTTATCGACCGGAATGGACCAAGGGGGAGAGAATTCCAGGAGATTTGGCAGTCGTGAACTCGGATTAGACATCTGGTGTTTCTTGACGTGGCCAGTGCTCGCCTGAAAATTTTTTCCCTTTGCTCCGTGACGGTTATCCAAGGGGTGTTGATTTTTCGAACCTGGACCGAAGGCTAACTAGGCTCTTCCCCGAATAGGATGAGATGCTCAAGGCCGGTCGTCTCGACCGCAAGTACAACGGCATCGGTGACTGCTTCAAGCGTACCGCCGCCGCCGAGGGTGTCGTCTCCCTGTGGCGTGGTAACACCGCCAACGTCATCCGTTACTTCCCTACCCAGGCTCTGAACTTCGCTTTCCGTGACACCTACAAGTCCATGTTCGCCTACAAGAAGGACCGTGATGGCTACGCCAAGTGGATGATGGGTAACCTGGCCTCCGGTGGTGCTGCCGGTGCCACTTCCCTCCTCTTCGTCTACTCCCTGGACTACGCCCGTACCCGTCTGGCCAACGACGCCAAGTCCGCCAAGGGTACCGGTGAGCGCCAGTTCAACGGTCTCGTTGACGTCTACCGCAAGACCATCGCCTCCGACGGTATTGCCGGTCTCTACCGTGGTTTCGGTCCCTCCGTCTTCGGTATCGTTGTCTACCGTGGTCTGTACTTCGGCATGTACGACTCCCTTAAGCCCGTTCTCCTGGTTGGTGCCCTCGAGGGTAACTTCCTTGCTTCCTTCCTGCTCGGCTGGACCGTCACCACCGCTGCCGGTGTCGCCTCCTACCCTCTGGACACCATCCGTCGCCGCATGATGATGACCTCTGGTGAGGCCGTCAAGTACAAGTCCTCCATGGATGCTGCCCGCCAGATCGTCGCCGCTGAGGGTGTCAAGTCCCTGTTCAAGGGTGCTGGTGCCAACATCCTCCGTGGTGTTGCCGGTGCTGGTGTCCTGTCCATCTACGACCAGGTCCAGCTCATCCTCTTCGGCAAGAAGTTCAAATAGATGATTCGCTCTTAGGCGATCGTCTGCCACCTGTAGTTATACTGGAGTCGGGGATGGTTCCCTGCCCGGTGTAACCGCTGGGCGATGGGAAGCAGAGGTTGTGGGACTGCAAAAGATAGATGCGTCAAGATATGGGTTCGGGGGGATCTTGAAGCATAGAATGGTGTGATTCTTCCCTTTTTGTACCCGATGTACTTTACTGCCTGCAAACTCTTTTTCTTTTCTTCGAATATTGTATTTTCTTCAACGTATCCTTTCAGTCTCCTATTTCCCGCGTAAATGTAGAGTCGCGCGATTCTTACATTCTAATTGGAATGATTCCAAGTAGAGTACGTTGAGCCACCGAAGCTGGTGACGTCTCTTAGATTTCATCTTGGAAGCCAAAAATTCTAATAAGACATGGCTGTTTTCGCATGGCCTGATACCAGCTGCTTCACGTTAGGCCACCTTGCCATCAGACTTATTGACTGGCATGTTGATACGTGGCGACAAGATTTGGTGGCTTCAGCAAGGGAACAAGTGCCGAGAAAGCTATCAGGAGGACTAGTAGACACCCATTTTCTGCGTGACAAGTCACTATTTCGTGCTGGAACCATCTTATACCGGAAAAGCACAGCTCGAAGCTCTCCATAGCACTTCCCAAAGCGGTCGCCCCACAGCGGAAAGCGCATGACGTCCGGGGCTGGAGCTCCTTAACCTCCCCTAGCTCGAACTTCTCTTTAACACTACCTGCTCATCCCTTGATCATGTCGACCTCCGGTGGTATACAGACGTACACCTCTGCGCCTGTTAATTCCAACAAGGAAGAAGGCACGCATGCGTCCACTTCACAACCAGAACCCGCCACCACAATCGAGTCCTCGATTACGGCCACATCGCAGCCCGCAAACACATCTGCGACAGCCACAGCACCCTCCTATTCCCCCATCTATACAACTGCACAGCCAGAGGGCCCTGCAGCACAGCCCGGCGCAGCACCAAGCCTGCCCGTTCCAACAGCAGGCAGTCAGCCAGGCAACATCTCGGCGACACCAACAACGACGTTCCCGACGGCCACATCTGCACTATCACCGCCTCCTCCGCAACCAGGCGCTGTGCCGCAGACTACTCCTCCAGCGGCACCCTCACCAGTGCCACCTCCACCTAAGGCAGGCGAGGCCGTAACGCCCTCGGCACCCGCACCCCAATCGTCAACTCCATTCACCCAGTCCTACTCCTACCAGCCTTCGCACAATTCAATCCCGAACTCCACATCCACTCCGTACTCCTCAGTCTACCAAACCCACGCTGGCGTCAGTTCATCCCGTCCCCAGGGCCTACCTCTGCACTCCAACAGCGGTGGAGGCGGAGGCGCAACCGATATCTTCCAAGATGATGAGCCTTCGTTCATGAATACGGCTAAGTCGTGGATGCAGAGTGCGGGCACGAAGCTGGCGGAGGTTGAGGCGGAAGTTTGGAAGAAGATTAACAATGCGCATGATGAGTGAAGGTGACGGAGTATATCTTACTGCGGGGGAGCATCTGTATCATGGATTTTATCTAAATTGGGTTGTTATCGTGTTTAGTTTAGGATTATTGGTGGCTGTCTTGATCCGTTTTGGGGAGAGTTATGGACGGGATCTTGAGTTTATACGATTCATATGGAATAAAAGCATGATTCCGAGCCGAAGTGGACGGTTTCATACATCGAGGGTGTCTTGAAGCATCGAAGTTAGCAGCTAGCATAAACCACCCGTACGACTAGCTAAATGGCTCTGCATAATTCCCAAGGCTAAAAGAACACATGAAATGTCAGAACCTTGCTCTTCGTCGTGTCACTATATCGTTAATCGTGCGGCGGCAAGTCAAACAGCAAAGGAAGCGGGATCCTCCATTGGTATTGAATTTAAATAAAACCAATAAGATCCCGAGAGGCCTGGACCTAAAGAGCGTGTTGTTCTCTTAGCCAAAATCCACGCCAACGAAATGATTTCCATTCTCACATGGCTCAGCCTTCGGGGCATTTCATCCATCTAACCGTTCAACGTGCGATCAGTCATACCCCAAGATCTCAAGGTTGAGTATTACATAGAGTACTACAAAAAAACAGCGTATATCTTAACTCGAGAAGATGAATATCTCGATAGTTGATTGAGAAGAGTATCGGTAGAACCCAACGATAACACGAAGGAGTTCATACTACCTAAAGAACACTATGTACTTCCAACACAATTCACATCCACCCACTGCTCGTGAACAGGATGGACACCAAGACACAATCGGAATCAAAGCTCGGAAAATAACACGGCTCTCAGTGGAATCAATGAAGATGACCGAGAGCACAACCACGCCAGCAGCCAAAGCAAGGAAGCATGCAAAGCCAGTGCAGTGCAGTAAAGACGACCGACACTCCATGTTTCCAGTTGCAAAACAAATCTGATCGTGATTCTCGTTGCCAGAGCAGACCCATAAAAACACCGGATATTAGGAAAAAGTAAAAAAGTAAGACTTGCGAGTCGGGGTTATGGTTGAAGCCCGAGACTCGATGCGAAGAGAATGCCAGAAAGGAAATCAAGATGACCCGCCTCGAAAAGTCCGGTGATTGTCGCAGTGTACTTCGGGAAGATGAACACTGCATTTTCAGGGACGTCTCGATGAAAACCACGGATTAAAACGCCTTGGGACTCCAACTTATAACAAAACAATAACAAACGCCGGTAATCCACATCAACGTGATCATGTTGTAAAGCAATTCCCGGAGGAATTGCTCATTCTTTTCTTGATGAATCGTGACAAAATCGGGGAAGCACGTCAAGAGCGGTCCGGACCAGCCTTGACGACCTTATTAGGGTGTAAACTTGTGTTTCGGGAAAAACGGGAAAGCAAAAGAACGCCGATCATGATGGTAGAGCTTTACATCGAGCCCAAACGGAGAAGCGCCTCTACCGCAGCGCGTTCCTGGTTGTCAAAGGTGCGGGGCGCCGATTTGGCCACGGTGGGTCCGTTCCCGACACCGAACAGAGGCTGAGCGCGAGCTGCAACGTTGCTACTGCGCATAATACCGCCGGTGTTGTTTAGTGAGCGCGCGCGCAGGGCATCGGCACCGATGTGCGCCCAGTCTTCTTCGTCGGTCACGTCGCCCTCGTCCCACTCGTCGTCCTGAAGGTCGTCCGGCGCCTCGGAGGAAGAGCAGTACTCGCGGTCGTCGTTGCCGTCGAGCGACATCTTATCGGCCTCGTGCTCAAGCATGTCCAGGTCCTCGTGAGCGCCGAATTCCTCAGCGGTGTACGAGAAGGCGACCGAGTCACGCACGCTGTTCGCGTACGGATCGCGACCCCTGGCCCAACCCGAGCGGCCTTCGATCTGCAGACCGCGTTGCTGGAAGGAGCCCGCCAGGCTAGAGGGAGGCGACGACGCGTTCAAGGAGCGCTCGCGCGCCGGATCTCCGTGTCGTCGCGCATCCCATCGTCCCCAGCCGATCTTCTCGAAAACCACGTCGCCGTCCACACCTCCTGCTCCTCCTCCGTTCCCTCGGCCCTCCAGCGCGGCCACGACGAGGCGCCGTGCCTTGGCGGGAGGGATGCGCGAGAAGCCCGGCACCGAGGTCGTCAGGAAGCCCATGACGTGGCGGATAGCCAGCGGGCCCTGCTGAAGAAGGATGTCGGGCAGGTGGTGCTTCGCTAGCATGGCGGGAGTGATAGCGCCGGCGCTGTCGCTGTCAAGTTCAAGCGCGTGCGCGGAGGACTGAGGCTGGTTCTGGCCGTTTGCGTCGACATCGTCCTCCAGGTCGATATCGGAGTCGAGCTGCGGCACAGTGGACAGCGGCGAGCCGGGCGACAGGACCTGACGCTGTTTGAAGGCTTGAGGCGGGAGAGTAGGCGAGATGGAGTTGGGTGGCGTCGGGAGCATGGCAGGTTGGCCGAGACGACCAGCGGGCTTTCCGGCGCTCATACGGGGCTGAGGGATATCGACAGAGGCAGTCTTGCCAGCAAGAGCCATCGCGATGCTGGAGTTGGTTTGAGAAGCCATGATGGAAGAGTGAAGAAGTTCCCAGATGTCTGTTGCGCGCAAGCATATATGAGTCAGACGGGCGTTCCATACAATGCGACGCAGCCGCGCCACGCGATTGGGGGAGATATCGGTGGCGACACGGCTTCTTTAATGGGGGTAACCAAGGAAAGCGACACTCACCTCTTTTAGAAACAAAGAGACAAAGGACGTGGAAGTGGAAGTGGAAGTGGAAGTGTGGGATGTGATGCGAGAGTCGGGGAGTTACGCGGTGGAGTCCACGTATAGTTGGATTGCGACGCGGCAAGGGGAACGCGACTAGAAGACAGATCGGCGATATGTCTTGCCAGGGGTGTCTGGGGAGGAGAAAGCAAAGAGTAGATAGTAGAAGTAGAAAGGAAGTAGCAGGTCGAGGATTAGGGAATATTAAGAGGGGGCAACTGTGCGACGGGGGGTATACGATGGGGACTATACTCAGCCTTGGAAGGGGAAAGTATGGGACTCCGCAGGCGCAGCGCAGCAGGTGCGCGTGGGCGGGTTGATTGGCGCCTCGTGGATCGCCGGGTGCTTCCGGCCTTAGCCCTCTAGTCTACGGTCATAATGGCTTCATCCCGTACTGTACGTCCAAGTGTAGTTGCCTGCACACTCTACTCTACACACCCTTCGATACAGAATCTACGATCCCTGAAGTGATCCCCAGGGGAACCCGGTTTCTTCCTAGTACATTAGCGAGATAGTAGTTCCGACTTCCCCTCAGAGGAACCAGGGGCCCCGTGCTGAGAGAGTCCGAGATCGCTGGCCCTTATCGGCCACTCAGGACGAATGCGGGTGCTCGTGCCCTTCAACCTGCAAGCGTTGTCCGCAGGGCGCAACCCTAAGGCCGTGTACCTACCGTAGTACCAAGTACATTGGATGTATTCGGTACATGCATCGCATTCCGAGCACTGATAAGCCACTCCTCGGGCACGTGGTGCACTGTCCCGATGAGAACCGTATTCCCCAACGTTGAAACTTTTCAAGGTCTTACGTTGATGTGACACTTTCGCACGGTTGTGATGTTCACGATGTGCCCCTCTGTGCCCCTCCACGCCCCCATCGCCGCCCTCTAGCGGGTCCTCCCGTGGGAGTCTGGACTCAGTGCGGGTGCGCATTGACGTCAACCGTGTGTAGCGGATACTGCGGCTTGGCATGACTCTTTGCGGCAATTGCTGTACACCACCAGTCAGTACAGTGCCGACGCGTGTCGACTGCTGGTATTTGGTGACCAAGTGGTGCCTGGAAATAGTGTCTTTCCTGCATTGACCTCTCCAGCCACTTGTGGGAATGATATGCTGCATTTTCTAACTAAAGTTTATCCCTCATTGGTTGCCCCGCGGACCGAGGGCCCCGAGGGAATGCCGTACGATGGGCGGGTTTGGGCCACTACCTGGGATTAGTATACCCGTATACCCCTCCTACTCCATCCTGGCAACGGGGTACAGTGTTCGGCCTAGATATCATCAACCTTGGGAATTAACATGACGCGATTACCCGAGCGGTAACTCCGATGCGGGGGTAAGGAGTATAGAAACCCACAATGCTCCATGCCGAGGTGTTCAACTTGATTATGAGGCTTTACTACGGCGAGTGGACGTTTCATCGCATCGATGCCCGAATGTGGATGACCATTCTACGTGCTTTGACTCGCGATTGCAATTGCACGGTTCCATTGCTACGGGGCCACCACAACGTAGATCTACATGGAACTGGGTTCGCAGTTGGAAGTGGACACTTGAAATTCCATTCCTATACATCGTCAGTGGCGGAAGAACGTTTCCCTGATTTTCGAGCATCCAGCTTGTCCAAAGCCTCCTGCCTTCCCACTCGTTTCAACCACACCCTCAAATCAAATGTACCTTCACTCAAATCCGTGGGATTCCCATCAAACACGAAAACGTGCCCCGCCTGTTGTGTGGGGTACCTTCCATCCGAATAGCGGATATCGCGGGCCACCGGTGTGTAATTCCGGGTTTCATAGTCGGCCAGTTTCTGTGCATCCACCACCGTCTGTCTGTACATGGTACACGGCACCTTCCACCACGCTGTTTGGGTATTCCACCAGGGCCGGGTACAGACCCCACAGCTTACATGCAAACCCCTCCAGGTACGCGGGCCGAAGCTCCGGTTCCGTATCCAGTCCCAGGATTTCGACGAGCATGCACGGATCTAGAAGTGAACCGTAAAAGAAGTAGGGCCCCGTTGGAGCTGGACCACGGGCCTTTGGCGTCTGTGTGAGAAAGTGCTGGGAGAGAGGGGTACTCCGTAACTTCACTTTGGTGCGCGGGTATTGCGAGGGAGGTAAGGGTGGGGGTGGTACAGGTGTCGACTTGCTGTCGGATGTAGAAGACATCATGGGTAATATGGACTAAGGTTGTGAGTGTTCCAATGCTGTGTTTGCTGGGCGGGTAAAGTGCTTCTAATTGAGGCTGTTGGGCTATGGCGGGGAAACGCCCGTCTCGGGTACTTTGCACATTGTTCATCTCATGGCCTCGTTAAGCGAGCGCGATTTGGACTACGAAGATTGTCTAGAAAGACACTATCAAGTTGATGAGGAAAAATCCAGTGCAGGCACTAGGTGTAACTGTAGCCGAATGCACTTTCTTCACTCTGAAAAGTGAGAGTTAAATCCATGGTAAGCCCAGCGACCTTGGATAATGGCCTTGAGAGCCTCGTGCAATTCATATTAACCATTCGCTTTGTTGCGTCTGTGAGAAACACTCAAGAGCCAACTTCCCTTTGACCGGTGCATATTCGCGAATTAATGTCCAGGGCCTTGCTTTCCATCATCCCGGATGAATGGAATCGCTGGCTGTCCCCAGGTGGCAGCTATTTTCCCGGCGCGGGGTTCACAGTAGATGGCTAAATGATCAAGTGGTGCGTTTTGCCAGGCACACCTCATAAACGAAGTAAAAGACATGAAAGGCATGGTGAAGCTCGTATCTTTTGGTGAGGGACTTGAGAATGTTCACCAGGACCCTCAGCGTTGTTGCTTTGGCAGCCACAGTGTGTGCCGTGGTGAGCCCAACGACATTGAACTCTGACCTTTCGATACTCATTCATAATGACTTACAAGGTGAGGAAAAGGGATGTTCTCCATTACTAGGACCACAAACTAAAGTCAACCCACACAGAGAGTTCAAGTCCCTGGTCTCAATCAGGTATATTACTTCTGGATGCAATGCCCCTGCTGAAAGCCGCCGAGGCCTGTCGAAGTCTCGGCGAGAATCTGTGGTCAGAACGGTCTGGATCCTTGACCAACAAACTTGACTTGGAGTATCTCATCTTCCAGCAAAGATTCAGTCGCGGACAGCAGTATTGGATTGCTCCTAACCACGGCGTGCCGTCTACTATTGATGCGAATGGCAAGATCGGGCAATCTTCCCCAAGCAAGCACCTGCCAGTGCTCTGCACACAAAGTGCACCCTACTCCACTGCCGACACTCAGGACACAAACTCGACATGGCAAGTCACTATCGACTCAAACAATGAACACATCACCGGGTAAGTCGATTCGCCTTTCGTCTTGCGCATTTGTACTAACGAGACAGATTTCGAGATCGGCTCAGCTTCCGGTTTCTTGGAATCCGATATGCTGAACCGGCGAAAAGATGGACCTATTCACGAGTCTATGAAGGAGCGGGTAACAAAGCGTCGGCTCTAGACTATGGCTCCTCGTGCGCTCAAGGTTCAAGTGGCTCGGAAGATTGCTTCTTCCTCAACGTTTGGACACCGTATCTCCCAAATCCCAAGTCAAGTCAGAAACACTTGAAGCCAGTGATGTTTTGGATCCACGGTGGTGCTTTCACCAGCGGAATGGGCAGCGATCCCACATATGATGGAGGTAATCTAGCCTCAAGAGGCGATGTAGTGGTCGTCACCATCAATTATCGTTTGGGGACACTGGGCTTCCTGGCTCTCGATGACGGGGAGACAAACGGAAACTACGGGCTGGCGGATCAAATCTCTGCCCTTCAATGGGTTCGCCGAAATATTCGGGACTTTGGAGGAGACCCTGACCGCATTACTATCTTCGGGCAATCGGCCGGTGCCGGATCTGTGCGAGCTCTACTTGGGTCTCCTAAGTCTCGAGGTGAATTTGCTGGTGCAATCATGGAAAGCAACCTAGGAGGTCTTTCCTATGGAACGTCGTACTCAAAGTACTACAGCATCGCGCAAGAAGTGGAAGTGGTAGGTAATGCCATTGTAGAGGAGGCAAATTGCACAAATGCTAGCTCACAAATCGAGTGTCTCAGCTCTCTTCCTGCGATGACTATCACTGGCCTTAACGACACGGCACGCTATCTCGTGGTTGACGGAGAGTATCTCCAGACATCCGAATTGGATTTGACTAACCCGACATCTACCGCCCATGTCCCTTTAATGCTCGGTACCATGCGGGATGATGGAGCTGCCATAATTGGATATCCTTCAGAGGGTGAAACTATTCAGACATTCTTGAAGGAGTCCGGCTTTTCGGCAAGGATAGCCCCGAACCAGATATTCCCAGAACCTTCAGGATTCAACCACACACTCAACATCTTCAATACCACAGCTCGAGTCGCTACCGACGGCATGTTCCGCTGCATTGACCAGGCAACCGCATACGCCGGGACCAACAACCATATCTTTCCGGAGGTATTCTTCTACGAGTTTAACCGCTCGTACCAAACGCCCAACTGGTCGCCGAATCCTCCGCTCTGCAACGCACCCATAACACCCGACTTTCCGAACGGTGATCCGAGCCAGGAATACTTCAAATGCCATTCCGGTGATCTGTACTATGTCTTCGGCAATATTATCCGCATGGGCCTTCCGTTCCGAGATGAGCTGGACCTGCCATTTGAGCAATATGTGCTCGATTCCTGGGCCAGCTTCGCTCGGACAGCCAACCCAACTCCAAGCTCGGAATATTTGAAGGCGAGGAATTATATCAACACGGCTCGACAGGTTGAGTCAATGGGGCCATGGACACCCTTTAAACGCGGCAACTATCGGCTTCAACGATTACAGTGGCCTTCGGCGATGGTTGCCTTGGACGAGGTAGAACAATGCCTTGCTCTGGACTTGCCGCTTTGCTACTATGATTTCTAGCTGTGACAGAGGTTGGACCCATAGGGGATGGCAATGAACTCCCTGCCATATTGAGGTGGTAAATTATAGTAGAGTTAATCGTCCCAGTCCATGGCTCGTTGAAAAATTCACCCACGGCTTCATCATAATCTCTGTTCCGACTTCTTTCCGAGGCTTGGTTACAATTTCTTGATTTGTCACTTCGTTCGCCTTTGTCTTTGGTGATAGCTTCGTCTGCTTCCACAAATTTTTCTCAATTCATAGCTTCATCTTTTTGGTACCCCGTGATAGTGTTCATTCTCGAATACCGGAATATGTATGAGTTGAATCGGGGTCCAAGTTGTGCGTGATCCTCCCTCGAACCCATGCGCATGTACCTGATCTTCGAATAATTACTAACCGGATCTAGACCATCTAATGCAACTGAGCTTTTGTATCTTGAATTCTTGGCTTGAGCCACATTAGGTGGAAATAAATGAGGTACAGAAACGCCTCAAAATGAGGGCATAGTGGCATATAGATCTGGACGATAACCCACGTGACCCCGTTTCCGATCTTATCGCTTCCGAAAAGCCTCCCCGGTCCGGACTGGGTCTCTTTCGGATCAGCATTGCGGGGTCTTAGTTTCAGCATTTACCATAGAGAAGTCCATATCCGCGCTTGATATGAGCCGACGGCCGAAGTGCGGATTTCCACCCGACGGCGAGTCCGGTCTGCCTCCGAACCCTTTGCCGTATTATATAGGCCAACGGAATCCATCCAATTGTTCTCTCTATTTTCTCTCGGTTCTTTGAGAGTTCCCGCCGCTGCCGATCTCTTGAAGACATCAACCAACGAACTTTACTTACGCAGCAAGTTCACTGGCAGCTACCCGTCTAATTCCACATATCTCTTTCTCTGCGGAACGCGCGGAATTTCGCGGCTGCAAATATCTGGGCATACTCCTCAACTCAACCACATCAAAAAGAAGAAATCATGGCAAGCAACGGGGACGCCAACGGCACACGCTACTCACCGGTCCTTGAGACCAGTCGCATTTTCTCCGATCTCTGCGAGCAATCGGAGCGCCTCAACCTGCCGCCCGAAGTCCTGGCCAACAAGGACCGAGTATCCTTCTCCACTAGCCATAATGAAATTTACTTTCCAATCCCCTTCAAAGAGACAGAGACTTTGGCAGCGCTGAAGGGTATCGAGGGTTCTGTGGCTGCTGCCATTGCGGATCTACGTTTCGGACAGAATAAGCAGCCGCGCGGCGTGCAGGTCAGCCTGGAGGGCGCGACGGCTTTCGGATGCCAGGCCTACATAGCAAAGCTGGATGGGCTATCAAAACTGGATCCCAACGTCAAGTCCAGACTGAAAGGTATGTGTCCATATGTCGTTCCAGCGGGAGTTGCTAAAACTTTGGATAGATACTGATCTGTTGGCTGCGCAATCGATTGGCTACCGGCGCATGTCGGCCAACTTGTACAAGACCAAGAATTCTGGCGAGTTCTACCATATCCACGGCTCTCTGGAAGCCACGACGACGTTGAATATGATCGGCTTGGAGGGCCACCGTCCTGATTTGACAGATTACGAGGAGATCATCAAGGTCATTGAGGGTCAAGTACAGAAGTACTCGGTTTCCGAACTGGAAGAAATGAACAAGGAGAGGCGCCAAGCTGGTGTCCCAGCATTGAAGCACGAAGAATTCATCAAGACTCCTCACGTAAGTTTCTATAGCACCCCACGCGGATAGCAACAAAGCACTCACGTATACTCTAGGGCAAACTCAACGTGCAAGAACCTGCATGGAAAGTCACTCAACTCCCGGGCAACTTGCCGCCGACTCCATTCCCATCAAACCGCAACGGCAGCAAGAAGATACTCGAAGGTGTCAAGGTCCTTGAGATGTGCCGTATCATCGCAGGCCCCACCGTCACCCGCATCCTGGCCGAGTACGGCGCCGACGTGCTGAAGATCACCAGCCCGAACCTGTCAGACGTGCCCTTCTTCCAGGTCGACGGCAACATGGGCAAACATGCCGCAGACCTCGACTTGAAGACCGAGGCCGGGCGCGCTGAGTTCGAGAAGCTGTTGGCCGACGTGGACGTTATCGTGGATGGATACCGTCCTGGAGCATTGGAGAAGCTCGGATACGGACCGCAGGCCATGGCCGCTCTGGCCGAGAAGCGCGGAAAGGGCATTGTCTACGTGAACGAGAATTGTTTCGGCTACGAGGGTGAATGGGCTGACCGTGCTGGTTGGCAGCAGATTGCAGACTGCGTAAGTTACCCCAACCTACAACTCTTCCAACGGAGGCGTTCCATTGCTAACATGAGAACCAGGTAACTGGCATCGCCTGGGCCCAAGGTCAATTCATGGGCCTCTCTACCCCAGTCGTACCCCCATTCCCTATCTCCGACTACGGCACGGGCTGCATGGGCGCCATCGCCGCACTCTCCGGCCTCTACCACCGAGCCAAGACCGGTGGCTCATACCACGGCAAGGCATCGCTGATGCACTATGACCTGCTTCTCTTCGCCATGGGTCAGTACCCCGCCGAGGTGCAGGAACAACTGCGTGCTTCACAGCCGCCCGAGTTCTTCAAGCTGCGGCACTGCGATAGCGTCGACCGGATCTCGTCGACGGTACTCAAGAGCATGCAGCAGCGGTTCCCGCATCTGTATGCGCCTGCTGGCGAGAAGCCTGAGGGGCGTCAGCCGTTGGTAGAGAAGTGGTTCTCGCGTGCTTATAACGCGGATATCGAGGTTGTAAGACCGGTTGCTGCTATTGAGGGGGTGGAGAATCGGTTTGTCAGGGCCAGCCGGCCTAATGGCGTTGATCGGGCTTCCTGGGAAGATTTCAAGGTTGACGGAGAGGGCGAGGATGATGTGAAGAAATGTTGATTGTTTTATCGGTACGCGGAACTTTTGCATTGTACATAGAGAGCATCGTCCGTGAGGTTCGGAAACAATTAGTCAACGAGTTCATGAAACACGAGCAAACGTAGCTCGGACAGAGCCCACCCTAAGAGCCAAGCTGCCGAAGATATCTCCGCAAGCTTCATCATACCCTGACCTTGATGATATCTCTGGAAATGTCGGCATCTGCAACCGTCGGAAGCAGCGGGCATGATTGTTCTCCGATTTGGAGAATCAATCGGATGCAGCACTTCAACGTCCTAACGCTAACCAAAGACTCCGTAGAGAAACATAGAGTAGACATGAAAAGACATAAATAAACTAGTCAAAATCAAGGACGGAACATTCAATCAGATGCCCCCACAAATGTCACAGTTCGATAAGATCGGATGCGGCCCAAAACCATCGGACCGACGGTTCCCCTCAATGATGAAATAGACGCTGGTCGCAGATCAATAGTTCTCCAATTCTTAATCTGCTGTATACAACCTCTCATTCAATCACGATTCCTGCAGACATTTGCAAGCACACAATGTCCTACAAAATTGCCTACGACGCAGCCCGCGCGCCACCCCGCGGCGCCGCCATCGTCGCGTTTATGGAGGATTTCTACCGCACCAGCGACACCGAGTCCCTGCACGAGAAATACGTCCAGAGCTTCACCGACGATGCGACGCTGATCATGGGGCCTAAAGAGGCCAAGGGTTCCAGTGGTATGTTCTGCTTTCCAGATACGTGCTAGGCATAGCTCGTCTACTCGCTATTTTCACCGTGCTAGAGCCCTCCAGACATAATACTAATGACTTACGCAGAAATTCTCCCCCTTCGCCACGGCCTCTGGGCACACGTCGCATCGCGGAAACACTCTCCGCAGCGCATCTTCTTCAGCGGCGATAACGAGATCATGCTCTACGGCGGCGTTAATTATAGACTCAAGGCCGATCCGGAGAAAGATGTCTATGTGCCTTGGGCTGGCCGGGTGGTGTTTGCGCCGGCGAAGGAAGGGGAAGCTGTGAAGATGCAGTTTTACCAGGTCTATCTGGTACGTATTCGTCCTAACTTTGGGGTCTGGGCTGGGTGAACGAGAGGGGTTGTGCTAACTTGATGTAGGATCCTTCGGCGCAGTCGGGTAAGAAATAGACGTGAGACCTAGATATATATGTATGTCGATGGAGGTCAACCGGTTGAGTGTACATAGACTTGAATACATAGGAAATGACTGCCGTGAGGTTACATTCCGCGACTTGACATGGAGCTGATTCGCTCAATTGCAATGAGTCACCGACAACGAACTTGAGGTCCTTATATGTCCATGAATCAGCTAAAATACACAAAAGCTCTCTCTCTTGTGTGTTGATAGTGGGAATTCTCGCTTATTAAAATAACATTCTAAAGTTCTCATTCAATAATGTCCGCTCTATCCGACCCGACCTTTTCCAAGTACGATCAACACCAAGCCCAGCGATATGCCGAGTCTCGTCTATCCTACTCAGCCCGGCTTTACAACACTATCATTGACTACCATATCAAGTCCCACGGCCAGACAAACATCTTAGCAGATGTTGGTTGTGGGCCGGGCAATGCTACTCGTGATTTGGCTACATGGTTCGATCATGCTGTCGGTCTAGACCCGAGCGTGGAAATGATCAACAAGGCCATTCAGCTCGGTGGCCGTACAAAGAGTGGCCAGCAGTTAAAATATGTGGTTTCTACTGCTGATGAAATATCGCATGGCATCACGAATGTATTGCCGATCGTCAAAGAGTTGGGAGGCGTGGATTTGTTGACCGCGGCGATGGCAGTGAGTATTGGCCCACGCGTACCGCTTCCTGGTTAAATGGTGCATTAATGGGCTCCGTTGACGAGATTGAAAGGCTCATTGGTTCGACATGCCTAAGTTCTGGGCGGAAGCTTCCCGGATCGTGAGGTCTGGAGGAACCGTGGCCTTGTGGACTTGCTCCTCGTTATATTGTCGTAAATACACTCCAAGTCTATTCTATCTGAGCCGGAAGCCAACTGATTTTCAAATCCAGACCCGTCAACCGTCAATGCAGATGCGGTCCAAAAGGCTCTTTTTGAACTCGAGCGCGAGATCCTGTCACCGTACGAACTACCCCCAAATCGTTTGTCTCGAGACCTGTATAAAAATTTGACCCTTCCCTGGGACCTGGATGAGAATTTGGCCTGCGATTTTCCCGTTTCACAGTTCCAGCGCCTCGAGTGGGATCGAGATGGCATTCTCACGGATGGGGACCAATTCTTCAACTTCTCCAATGAGACGACCTTGGATGAACTGGAAAATGGGCTAGGGACAGCGAGTATGGTTACTCGATGGAGGAAGGCTCATCCAGACCTAGCGGGAACAGACAATGACTGCGTCAAACAGACCATGGCGAAAGTCCGCTCGGCGTTGGGAGTGGGAAGTAAGGAGGATCCGGTGATTACGGTTGGAAGTGCAACTGCGATCTTGTTTTTCAAACGAAAATGAGTAGACTAGGACGGTTTGATGGAGATACACGCATGGCGTTATACATGGCTGGTATTACAGCCGTAGCATCAAATCATTTGATCGACATCTCTCGAGGTCATGAAAGTATACAGACAAACCTTTGAAACACTTCTTTCTACACGGCCTACATCCAAAGTCTACTAGTTTCGCTGTCGCTCAGCTATAAACTACAACAGAGTGAACGGTTTTAACGTGTTTAGTCAGACATGCTCTTTATTTCCAGGAGACCGCGAGAGAAAACAGGAACAAAGACGCCGTGGGGTTGGTCGGGTCAAAGAGGAGATCAAAATGTCAAGGAAATAAGAAACAACCCCGGGATTCCAGCAAACCCAGACTCAGAACAAAGGGAAAGCTGGGATGCCTGTCTCGTCCTCTTTCTCTCGCTCTGGATCTCGGGAATGCCTCTCATGCACACTTCCGCGTCTCTCCGCTAGCCCCGTCTGGTCGTCAGGATAAAGGGAAAAAATAATAAGATGAACAAATGTAAAAAATCGCCGGGACCGAGCTCCGATTTTCTTTTTTAGGTATCAATCATTCCACTTGCCCGGCATCTCTCGAAACCGAGCAAACCAAAACGACCTTCGAATTTTGCCCTAGGCGATACGTTTACTCATCATCTGACTCCTCCTCCTCGTCGACGGTGGTCTTGGCGATACGGTCCAAGTCACGCTGGCCGCTCTGGGTAATGCGGCGGCCACCCTTGTCCTCATCGGTCTCGAGGACACCGATCTTCTCAAGGGCCTGCAGGGCCTTGCGGTCGACGGAGCCGGAGGCGTCAACGTGGTGGGCGGGGCGGGCACCACGGTTCTTGGTCGAGCCGTGGACCTTGCGGAGGCGGCCAACACCGACGGTCTTGCGCATGTAGATGTGGCGGGCGACGGCGGCAGCGCGGACGTAGAACCTTGAAGAATGTTAACTTTGCTTGCAAACCGAGATTCAAAATTCCAAGGCGTTCGTACCAGTCCTGGTCCTGGGGAGGGAGCTCGTTGGAGGCGGAGGTCTTGACGGTGTCGACCCAGCCGGGGATGGGGAGCTTGCCCTGACGCTTCAGGAAAGCAGAGTAGGCAGCAATGAACTTCTGCGCCTGTAGAAGAGAAGAAGATCTTGTTAGCGTTTGTGGTTCGAGAAGAAATTGCGTGGCCCGGTAGTGCGCAAATTTGCAGATTGTGTCGGGTTCGTCTCTGAGGCAGTTCCATCATTCGTCACAGAGCAGCTCTCTGGTGATATGGCCTTTGCATTCAGTGCTTCATCACAAGACCCCGAATGACAGACAAATGTCTATCAAATCCGGACCAAACAGATCACACATGCTCCCCTCGTCAATCCTCCCACAGACCAGTATCACTCTTGCAACCCGAATTCCCGGAGCGTGTCACTGCTCCACTGCCAGGAGCACCGCAGAAGTGTATCTGCTGATGCAAAGCCCAGAAACGAACCCATTCACGATATCCACATGAAGCCACACACCGCGACCAGGCGGCCTGGCTCAGCCGGCGAGAATCGAAGGACACTTACGTCCACATCGCGAACGGTAACACCACCCATATTGGCGACTGAGGGCTCGAAGAGGGCGTAGGGGATGAGAGAGTCGGAAGTCGGAGTGGAGGGTCGAAGTCGAAGTCCAAAATTTCGAGACACACAAACTCGCCCCGTTGGTTGCGTTGGGCCTGTGTGTGGTTCGCTTAGCCTGTTCGGGTTAGCCGTACCCTAAGGGTGCCTGAGGCATGATCACGTGAGGACTACCAGTGGTGGCCTGGCATTTGAGGGTATTAAGGCACGCAGGCAGAAACCCACCCGTTCTCACGTCTTGGTTCTCTGCCGTGGTATTTTCCAGGGCTTTCTATTCTTTTAATATTCTGGCAATCTTATAAACACACTGATCTGAACAAATGAGAGGGATCCGAGCAAAGATAACCAAAGAGGAAGGCTACATATATGATAAAGGTTTCAACCTTGGAAGTTAAAAGATCATTTCAAGGTTCGTATGAGGACGACAGTCCTGGTAACATTCGTGATAATTCAGGACCCTATTAACACATATCTATTACTGAAAGTAAAATCAAATATTCGTTTCTCATGACCCGGAAAATGATAATAAAACCATGGTCAGATGCCTCAAAACTCCCTCATTTTAGCCAGAAACGCCAGTTTCAAAAAAATAAAAAAAATTACAAAGTGGGTGCTCTCTTTAACCCTACGCAGTAGCGCACGAAGAGTGTATCGATGAAGTGCTCATGCCGAATGCCTGGTGCTCGGCACCGATTGAATTCGTCAATGGCATCTTGAACACCGAAGCCCCGTCGCTCGATCAGGTAGCAAACGATGAGGAACCCGGTGCGGTTGTAGCCATAGTGGCAGTGGACGCCGACCAGCGGACGCGGCTGCGAGGGGTCCTCACGCTTCTCCATCTTGTCATCGATCTCACCCTGCAGACGGTCGACCAGATCGATGAAGTCACGAGTCTCATCTGGTGTCGGGGGAATCTTGGATACCGTTGGGTGCTTGCAGTAGCGGATGCCGCCGGCTTCCATCGTGGCTGGGTTGTATACCGGGCTTTCGTGGCTGATATCGATGACGGCGTAGATACGATCACGGTACTTCTGTGAGAATAGGACCGGGTTGTGCTGCTCGTCCACCTCGCGCAGCATCTTGAGCGCGGCAAATGTGTTGGCAATCGGCTCTGAAACCGGGGCGACTTTCTGCCACTTGGCAAGGTTCTTCACGTCCCATTTGCCAGAGGTGTTTATGTATTGCAATTGCCAGCCCAGGGCCAATCGCTTGTCGATGTGGTGCGAGAGGAAATCTTGAATTATTCCAGCAAGGGTGCGGTAGGTCGCCCGGTCGTAGAGAAGAGCATGGGATGCCGGTGCCGGCAGGATCGCCGACTTGACCAGTCGCTTCCGCTCTTTGCCAAGTAGATTGGCCTCATTGATCTGCCTCTCTTCTTTGCTCGGCTTGATACCATATTTCTCTTCATGAGCCAGCATGTTGGATGGCGTTGTCAACTGATCATGGACTCGCGAGGCATCAGGGACGATGCTGCTGCCATCGGTATCGATGGTAGTAGCGAGAGAAGAGTCACCGAAGAACTTCAGCAGCTTTTGAATTTCAACCGGCTTTGTGACTGCGTCTGCCTCACCTGCTACCAACAATATCGGCATATGGATACCAGCCCAGACTTTCTCACCGGGAATACCACCAACGGGGTCAGTTCCATTTTTGTAGCTCGGAAGCGTACCCCATGCCATGCGACGCCAAACCGGAGTCTGACTCTGCTTGTTGAAGCGAACCTGAAGGTCTCGAGTCTCAGCATCGGCATTGCTGCCAACCATTCTCATCACGCTGGCGCTTTCGATGCCGCCGCGTCGGTCCCATAGACGCCACAAGTCGAAGATCGGACCAGGTATGCGGAGCAGTCTGCGGAAGGTTGTAACTTCGTCTGCAGACGGCGGAGTAGCTCGCGGACATATCGCGATCAGTCCGCGAATATATTGTTTCAGGCTCTTTCCAATCGACGAGGTCGAGGATGCAAGCAGAGCAGACAAAGAGCACCCTAAGCTGTGACCCACCAAAATCACTTCTTGCCCATTCTCCCGATCTCGGTGTCGATCAATGGCAACGGCCAGAAGTTCAGCCAGTGCTTCCACAGTGTATGCGTCCCAATCGGTCGGCGCAAATTTAGACAAGCCACAACCTGGGAGATCGATGCCGAAGCAAGATCCGATATTGGAAAGACTTTTGAGCAAGTGGTGGAATTGTGCAAGTGATCCTCCTAAACCGTGCACGACGACCAGTAGTGGGATGGGGGTTGGTTTGCTCGGAAGGCGGCTCTGGTTTGGGTGTGGACAGAAGAAAGTTCGAATCGCCGGATAAGTTGCCACGGAGGTGGTGTACGAGTCATAAGAGGTGAACTTTCTCAGTAAACCTGGGTCCGTTTTGAATGCTGAACGCTGGTTAGTGTGTTGCTCGTCGGGTGATGGAGGGCAAATTTCTTACCATCTGAACTTTGCTGTTGCGGTTGTGCCGACCACTCCGGGGGCTTTTGCTGAGGGTCCGGTCCGTGTCGCAGAGAGCCGTTGCTATCGTAATCGTCGTCTTCGTAGTCTTCGTCTGATGAGGATGTAAGGGCTTTGGTGGAGGATTTGCTAGATGTCTTGCGAATAGAGAAGCGCGACGATCGAGTCTCATTGGAAGAACGTCTGCGCATCACGAGGCGAGAAAGAAGGCCACAGCCAGCCATTGCGATCGCGAGAGTCGTCAAAAACACGATCTGCCCGCGGTTCACAGAATCATTGCGATAGAGGGAATGCAGGTAGTTTGCGACGTCTCGTAAAGTCGACCGTTGGGCCGCCAGGCGCGCCTCGTTGCAGAGCTGCCAGACAGCTGCAAGGCCCGAGCGGTCAAAGGGTTGGGATGACAGGGTACGGTAGAGTGTAGCAAGCGAATCGGGGGAGCCATCATCCCCCATGGTCGGAGGGAGGTGTTTAAGTACCTTGAGCGAGGCTCAAGGTCCTCTCCGTTCCCTCCGGGACCTAGACTTCCGTCAGGGAACTCCCAAGGACCACGCAAGGGCGCAAAGGACTCTGTTTGGGCGAGAGTAGATCGCAGGAGGGGCACGACGCCAATGAGAGGTGTAATATCGACAACGGGGTGAAGATGAGGGTGAAGGAGAAAGGAAAACGGAAAAAAGCAATAGACTCGGCCAGTCAGAATCTCGGGAGGCTCAGCGTGGGGGAACAACGTGACTCACGGCGGGATCCACGGATCCACTTGGCGGCGCATGGCGCACTTCTTGTACTTGTTTACTTCGCGGTTGCTTCTTTGCTCCTTCTATCGGCTTGCTATTTTTGTGCCTTTGTATACACGGTAGTAAGGGGGTAACGTTCTAAAACAGATCCGTCATCGCTCCATGCGATGCATCACCCACCAGCCGCGCGTACTTGGCCAACACACCTCTGGTGATCTGCGGCGCCGGCGGTGTCCATTGGCGACGCCGCTCCTGGAGCTCCTCATCCGACACATCCATCGACAGTTCGTTGGTTTCCGCGCTGATGGTGATCATATCTCCGTCGCGGACCAGACCAATGGGTCCCCCCACCGCCGCCTCAGGGGTGATGTGACCCACAATGAATCCGTGACTGGCCCCGGAGTAACGGCCGTCCGTAATCAGGGCGATGTTGTTCAACTTGGCACCCATCAGCGCGGCGCTGGCCTTGAGCTGTTCCGGCATGCCGGGCCCACCCTTGGGGCCCTCGTACCGTACGATCAGGACCAAATTCTCGCCACGTGGAATCCGGCCCTCCGTCAGCGCATCGTTGAGTTGGGCCTCCTTTTCGAAGCAGCGGGCCTTGCCGGTGAATCGGAGGCCTTCCTTGCCGGTGATCTTGGCGACTGCGCCGCCAGGAGCGAGATTGCCACGCAGGATCTGTATATGACCCGTCTCCTTGATCGGGTTATCCAATGAGCGAATCAGGGCCTGATCCTGCGGCAGCGACGGGTGTGATGCCACATTCTCCGCCAGAGTCTTGCCCGTCACGGTCGGAATATCACCGTCGAGCAGGCCGGCGGCGATCAAGAGCTTTTGAACGGAGGGGATACCTCCAATCTCGTAGAGATCGGCCATGTAGTACTTGCCGCTGGGAGACAGGTTCGCAATGAAGGGGATCTTGTTGCTAACCCGTTGGAAGTCATCGAGTGTCAAGTCTACTCCCGCGGTCCGCGCCATCGCCAGGAAGTGCAGAACGCCGTTAGTGCTACCGCCCAGTGCCATGGTCATCACCAGCGCATTCTCGAATGACCGCTTGGTGAGCAGATCCCGCGGCCGGATGTTCTTCTCCATGCAGACCTTGATGGCCTCGGCAGCACGCACGCACTCACGCATCTTGGACGGCGATGCAGCGGGGGTCGACGAAGACCCGGGCAGGGACAGACCCATGGATTCAATGGCCGTGGCCATCGTGTTCGCGGTGAACATTCCACCGCAGGCACCGGCGCCGGGGCAGGCGTGCTTCTCGAGATCATCCATAATCTCATCCTTGGTCTTGCTGGTATCACCACCATCATCGGGCTGGCGCAGCGTATCATACGCATAAGCACCGGCAGCCTCAAAACAAGTCGAGATGTTGACGGGTTTCCGGAGATACTCCGAATATCCGATCGCAATTGTGCCGCCGTAGATCATGATGGACGGGCGGTTATGGCGAGCCATGCCCATAACGACTCCGGGCATGTTCTTGTCACAACCCGGGATGGCAATGCAGGCATCGTGATACTGGGCACAGGTCACAGTCTCCACACTGTCGGCAATGATCTCGCGGGTCTGCAGCGAGAAACGCATTCCATCGCTACCCATTGTGATCGCATCCGACACGCCAATGGTATTGTACTGCCACCCGATCATGCCCCGCTCGCCGATAGACTTCTTGACCGTTTTGGCCAGATCCATCAAGTGCATGTTGCACGGGTTACCCTCCCACCAGACGGATGCAATACCGACATGGGGACTTTTGGCCATAGCCTCTTTGTCCGGAACGCCAGCGGCGAAGAGCATGGCCTATCGAATAATTAGCCACAGTCCGAAATGATCCAATCGGTAACATACTCGAGCACCGGGAAAGTCATGACCTCTGGTGATCGTCGAAGAATATCGATTGAGTGCGAGGGATCCATCGGGATGTTTGGCATCGGCGGGCAGACTGGGGAAGTTGATGTACTTGGCTTCGCCCAGAGTGCTGGACGTCATCGGCTGGGCGGGATCCATGACGGAATGTGTGAGATGTCGAGAGACAAGAACACAGGGATACAGAATAGTTATTTCGCGGGGAAACCGAGCTCGCAGTTGTGACCGACCGGTGGACCCCGCGTTGCTCAGTCGGCGGGACCAGTCATCGCGCGCTCATTGCTCAGATCGGAGTTGCGCCTATTGCTCCGGTTCGGCATTGCGGGGTGTTGAACTATGCTTGTTTTTACTGTACACTCAACTAGATAGATTCACAATGCTAAAATCAAAGTATACGAACGAAAACCGGAAAAGACCGGAAAATATCTCAGCGATGAAAAACCCGAGTGCAGGCGCCTGTCAGCATTCATTAGATTGGACGTCATCGAAAGTTCCCGCTTCGACGCCTCGACTCTGCTTTTTTGCTTCCCCTCTTCTTATCCTCGTAAGACTTTTGCCCTTTGCTCATAGTTCCCTCCTATACTTCATAACCTTATCTATTTCATCGCCTGTATATACACGATGACAGACATCGTTGTCGCGCAGATGATCGGAACGCTCGGCTGCGGCTACGTAGCTGGTAAGCATTTGCTTGGTTGCTTATGCCTCACAAACAGGAGCTAAGAAGACATAGGCGGGATGATGGGTCTTTCCCTGGTCACCATGCCTACTCTCGCTATTCCCGCACGTCATCCATCGACGGGTGCGCGCAAGGCTCCGGGGACTCCCGCTGCCCACCTCTCCCATCAGTGGCTCGATGCCTACAATCGCGGGTTCTCCATATACCCGCCAACCGCAGTGGTCTCGTCCCTGGCAAATGCCTATCTTGCCTGGGCGCTGCGTGATGCTCCCGCCCCGACTGCCGTTAACTATAGTTGGAGCAGTATCTATGCCACGGCCGCGGTCATCACGGTGGGAATTATACCCTGGACGTTGCTTGTGATGTGGCACACCAATACGAAGCTCAAGGAACATGCTGCCCGTGACGATGCGGCGTTGGCTGAGGGGACCAAGGGGATGGTGGTTAGCGAGCAGGAGAAGGCGAAGCGAGCTCGGGAAGATGAAGATGTGCCGGCGCTTGTCGAGAAGTGGGGTGAATTGAACTTCTATCGGTCCTTGTTTGTTGTGACTGGAGCGGTGATTGGTTTCTGTGGTATTGTTTGGATGAAATGAAGGACAGAACTGGGAAATTTCAACAATTGCGATAATATACGAGGCTATGTACAAGATGACTCCAGTTAGTGTGGGGTATCGAGATAATTCTACTGCGGTGAGAGCTATAGCGACACCGGCAATGAACGCGTATTGACAATATGGGAAAGCAAAGGCCCTTGAGCAATCGTTAGGTTTAAGTCTGCTCGGGCTGGCTCTCGGAGTGGTAGCCGGAATCTTCTTCCGTTGGAGCTTCATTCTCTGCCCGCTGCTTCTCCTCGCCGGACCATTGGTTTGAATGCTGTAAAGTTTCGTCGGCGGAGATTTCCTCCAGCGGACTCGACTTTTCTTTGCCTCCTTCCGGCTGATCTGGCTGATGGGCATCGTGGGTGTGTTCCTCGTCCATGGCGAATCCGACAATCTTGCCGGTGCCGGGCTGCGACCGAGCTTCTTCCAGCACGTCGCCGTTCCAAGGTTGACATTTCTTGACAATCTCGCCGCATCGGAGACAAACCCAGCCCTGGCCTTCTTCCGCCTCCACCTTCTGCACAATGCAGACAAAGCAATAGACACAGCCACAGGGAATCGTCTCGTAGGGGTTCGTGATGTCTGTCTGTGCAGAGCCTGAGATACCGCCGGATGCCGACGCAGCGAGGATATCACTTTCCGTCGCCGCAGCGGGGTTCTGATCTCGATAACAGATAGCGCAAGTCCGTTCCGGGAGGAAGGCCAGCTCTCCTTGCTTCTCGGCAGCATCTTCTTCGTCTCCGCTTGATTTGAGGGCATTGACGGTCTTCCGCCATGCGCGAGATATCCATCGTCGCCAGCGACTAATTCCGACGAGGGGAAGTAGGAATAGAAGAAATTCGGTAAAGGCATGCCAGACCAGCTGTCGATTCAGGTACTCAAAGGAAACCTCTCGACTGGCCTGGGCAGATGGCGGCGTGAGACGAATACGAAGAAGTCGGTCAACCAATGTTCGGTAGCGACCATTGACCAAGAATACGAGGAATGAAACGAAGGCGGCAATCGAATGCGACGTAGAGATCAGGTCTGTCAAGCGGGACATCATCCGAACATCCTGCGACGGCTTTGTACAATTGTCAGTATCGAATCAAGCACAATAATAGCAAGTGACCGACCTCTTCGTAGCCACCTTCCTGCCCAATCAACCAACTCTCCCATTTATCCCACGCATATCGACCACCGACGGTTAGCAGGCCGTACATGGTCTTCTGCCATTTCGTTGGAGATGAATGCACGGGTCCCTTGCTTCGGCTATCGGTATATTGAAGGCCCTGCAGTGCAGCTCCATATGATGCATTGTGATCCCATATCGAGAGCTTGAAGAGGATCGCCCGTAGCGCGAATAGAATTTCATGTGACCAGTCTTCCCGCATTTGAGGCTGTCGATCTATTAGCACATGTGGCCACATAATGAAATCTACCAAGAAAACCTGCGTACTCCAAAGTATTTGAGAGCATCCCCAACCTGATCCTTCATCAAGCCCAGTAGCTCCTCATCCAGCAGTTCCGCATCCACCTGACCAACCCGAAACGCCGGGCGCGTACCATCTCGACCCTTGACAGAGTTCCATGTCATCCAGCCCGCTCCTGGTAGTCGGTTTAACGGATAGGGAAGACGCTGGACGGTAGCAGAGTTGATCGGCGATGTCCGTTGCTGTTCAGCCAGCCGGGCACGCGCTTCCGCCTGACGGAGGCGACGGCGCTCGAGCACCCGCTCTTGTGCAGCGGCGAAATTTGTCGAGCTCATCGTATAATCATCGTGCGATGGCCGGGTAAGAAAGGAAATGATGGTAGACGCGGAGGAGGTTGTCGGAAAGCCGTCAAGGCGTCGGTTCCCCAGACGCGGAGCCGAGGTTAGTACCACGTGACTGCCCGATCCGGAGAAATCAACGTAGAGGAAGTATGGGAGGGTTCTTGAACTTCATGATTGAACAATTATACAAAAAAGTTTGCCATAAAAACATGGCAAACAAGCAAACAAGCAACGGCCTCAAGTTGTGTAAGAATCTGGAAGTAGACGCACTTCCAAGGTTCTCACCGATCTATGGAGCTACTTGGAAAGCTGATTGAAATCGGCCAATCCCGCGGTCCTGGATATCTCGGCAATCCGACCCGAACGAACCCTTCTCGATCTTTAAGCGAGTTCAATATCAGCAGTTAGGTACTATAAACATCAAACCCAGCCATAAGAAGCCAAGGTCCACACACGTGCCTGGCGCCGCTAAGCGGCCTCCGCGGCAGTGATTGGTCCTGGTCTTGGCATTGTCGGATGTGCCCCACTGTGACAGGGGAACTCCGATCAATCAGAGCGCGCGCTTTTACATCGTGGGTGCAGCCGTGACGATCATTCAGTACAATAGCCTTCGGACAGAGGCCGGGCTGTACAATTGACGGTGCCTAAGCAGGCAGTAAGCACTGGAAGGCGCGATGTTACAGCGGGGTGCTTCCATGCAAGATCTTCCACGTGCGGTGCCCAGTTGAGAGCTTCCTCGTACATAAACATCTTTCCCCTCCGATCACTTCCTCTTTCTTTGTCCTCGTTCATAGTACCCACCATCGAGCTCCCTTCAATCGCGTGACCACTTTCTTGCTTCAGTCAATACGATGAAGACTACTATTGCGGCCCTGCTGGCCGTTGCCGTTATGGCGCGTGCCCAGGTGGCTACCACCTCGGAACCTGCCCTCGCTCAGATCACTGCGGCGGCTGCTACTACCAAGCCTGAGTCACCTGTCTCCAACGTCAAGGGCCTGGCATTCGACCGCTTCTACCAGGTCTGGTTGGAGAACATTGTAAGCGGCCACTCCCCTTGTTTTTGGGCTGTTTTGGTTAACCTTCATTTAGGACTACGAGGATGCCGCAGCCGACTCCAACATGCAGTGGCTGGCGTCCCAGGGTATTCTGCTGTAAGTTCTCAATTGAGTCTTATAGCTTACGTGAATGCATTCTAATTCTTTGTAGGACCAACTACTACGCTGTCACCCACCCGTCTGAGCCCAACTACTGTGCCGCCGCTGGTGGTGACACTTTCGGCATGGACAATGACAACTTCAACCAAATTCCTGCCAACGTCTCCACCGTTGCTGATCTGTTGGAGACCAAGGGTATCTCGTGGGGCGAGTACCAGGAGCACATCCCGTATGCCGGCTTCCAGGGCTACAACTACTCCAACCAGAAGACTTATGCCAACGACTATGTGCGCAAGCACAACCCCCTCGTGCTGTATGATTCCGTCGTCAAGAATGACACCCGAGCTCGTCAGATCAAAGGCTTTGATACCTTCCTCGCCGATCTGGATGACAAGAAGCTTCCTCAGTGGGCGTTCATCACCCCCAATATGACCAATGACGCCCACGACACCAACATCACGTTCGCCGCCAAGTGGGAGCGTAGTTGGATGTCCACTCTGTTGAAGAATGACTACTTCATGAACAACACTGCTGTTCTCCTGACCTTTGATGAGGATGACACCTACAACAAGACCAACCGGATCTTCAGCATCCTCGTTGGTGGTGCCATTCCTGACCACCTGAAGGGTACCAAGGACGACACCTTCTACACTCACTACTCCGCCATTGCCTCGGTTTCTGCCAACTGGGGTCTTCCCTCTCTCGGTCGCTGGGTAAGTCGAATTGAAATGCTTCTACTCAAAGCTCAACTTTTGACATTGATATTTAGGACTGCGGTGCCAACATCCTCGAGTTGGTCGCCAACAAGACCGGCTACGTCAACTACGACGTTGACATCACTAACCTGCGTCTCAACGAGACCTACCCCGGGCCCATGGCTGATGGTGATTACGCCAAGTTCTCTCCCGTCTGGCCCATCCCGGCTACTGAAGGCAACTGCTCTGCTGGTCACGGTATCCTTGATATTGTCAAGAAGACCTATGCCGGTCTTCAGCCCTCCCACAACTACACCACGCCCTTCCCCGTTGACTCCAAGAACGACTACAACACTCATGTCACTGTCACGCGCAAGTCATCGAACTCCACGAGCACCACTTCGGCTGCTTCGGGCACCGCCACTACCAAGACGGGTGCTGCCGTTGCTGCCACTGTCCCCAATATGGCCATGACTGGTGCTATGGTGGCTCTTCTAGCCTATCTCGTCTAATTTGACCCAGAGGGTATAAACCCATTTTACTCACTATTTCCGGGTTCTTCTGATTGCATCTTGTATTCCCTGCCCCGAAGAGTTGGACCAAATGGGTTTTGTCTCCTCCCTGGTTGATGAAAATGACGGGGGGTTTCAATTTCACAATACTATTCTTTAATGTCTTAGCAATGATTTTCAATGCAGCTCACGGGCATTATTGCACCGATACTCCCATAATGTAAAAGTATTTGACATAATTGACATAGCGAACGTGAATGACTATACTTTGCAAGACCAGCCTCAGCCTTAAAGCCCACCAATCTGCCCACCAATCTGCCCAGTCTTGATCAAAGTGGTCTTTCTGGACGGATATGTGCTCGGCGAGTCCGATGCGGATGGATTGCCATGGCCTGGTGAGGACGTTGGCCATGTCTGGTGGGAAGCCTGTTTGTGAATAGTTTGGCTGTGTAGATGGACTGTAGCCTTCATCAGCGAATTTATCAGAAGTTGTGATTTGGGAAATCACAATCAACGGCGCCTTTTCGTAACAATTCGGAACAACTAGGTTGAAAGCTGCTAGAGCTGGAGCCATCATGACCAGAGGGAAATTCTACGGAATAAGAGGCCACCTACCTTTTTCAACCTCCAAAAGCCAATCGTAGTCTCCAACCCCTTTGTATATAGTTTGAATAATCTTATGATATGTATTATCGCATTGGTCGTATAGATCGTTAAGACTTCGCTCTATAATACAATTTATTCCGCAACACCCCGGCGTTTCATATCCTGCAGGTTGGGTACTTGCTGGTCACCGCCGCGCTGCTCAGAATCGATCTTGATGTTGTCCTCGGGACCGCCCTGGCCCTTGAAGTGGCCTGCATTGGGGAGTCTAATTGAATATGGCCATTATCAGTAACTGAACAACCTAAGTCCAAGTATAGCGAGCATCGATCTTACCGGCCACGGTCATCCCGGGTGCCTCCCTCATCCTCAGGAACCTTACGGTGGTCACTGCCCGAAGCAGTGGAGCCGGGGCCGTACTTCACGCCAGTGGACTCGGAAAACTTCTTGTCGGTCATCTCGTCAACGCCGGACTCGAGAGCTATCATGTTGTTAGAATCGTATGGAGAGAAAACACTCTGCACGACGTACTGGAGTCACTCTTTTTGCCGAGGCCCTGCTTGGCCTGGTAAGAGTTCAGGTCCTTCTCGGCGTTGAATGCGGCCTGGCGCAAGTCTTCGAAGTGAGGAGGCATGATGACTAGATGCAATGAAGAAATTGGTCGAAATAGATATTTCAAAGTCAAAAATAAGGGAGGTAGTGTTCGAGAGCTTTGAGAGGAATAATATTATGAAAACGTTGAATGGATTAAGACTACATCTCAACTAAATACTCCTCTAGCAACCTCTCAGATCCAGAGACTGACTGAATTTGCATCATGGAACATCATAGCTATGTCACAGATATTGAGAATGTCCGGAGAAGGAAGGTAGGGGCGTGGGCGAAGGACCAATTAGGCCTGGAATCCTTGGAAACAAGATTGGGAGCTATGATATTATACTGGACCATGATCAAGGTCTAATGATGGCAGTGACTTCATTGGTCTCCACCGTTCGAAGCCCTAAGTCGAGTTCCGTATCGGGTCACATGTCAGGGTCAGGCCCTAGGGCTTTGGTTGATCCGGATCAATGATAACCCGAACCAAATGAGGGGAGCAACGAGGTTCAATTACAGACCGTCTGGGGTTTTGTTGACATACGTTGCATGTCTCCCATTCGATTCGGCTGCCATTTCGATGGAAGATTTGTGACAATCTGAGCATTCCTTTTCCCTTCGACGGCCTGCCTCCGCTGCCACACGTCCCTTCACCCCTTTCGCGACGGTAATCGTTCACCATGCCCGACATGATCGAAGTGCCGGGCGAGGCCAGCCCGATGAACGAGTCGAATGTTCTCAATGCCCTGGTTCTTGCGGCAAGCTCTACCCAACAGCAGGTGCAAACAGGCACCAAGCAGCTTCAGTACTGGGAGAAACAAAAGCTTTACTACCCCACCCTTCAGGTACCTTCAGCCATTTCACCACGCGACAGCGCGCAGCTTAGCTGACATCTTTGGTCTTCAGAACATCTTCATTGACTACTCCATTCCGACCGAAGTCCGATACCTTGCAATCATCCAGCTGAAACATGGAATCGATAGATTTTGGCGCAAGACCGCAGCCAAGTACGTTTTCGAGACTGTATTGGACCTTGCTCTACGAGGGTATATACTAACAGGCATGAAGTGCAATTACCAAGGAAGAAAAAGAACAGATCAAGATGAGGGCTTTGGAAGCAGGGATTTATGAGCCGGAGCGCCAGCTCGCTCTTCAGAATGCGCTGATGGTTGCCAAAATTCTGCGCTACGAGTTTCCTCATGATTGGTATGTTTCCCAGGATACTATAACGCCTGCATAGCTCTTATGTTGACTTGTCAAGGCCCGATGCGATCACTTCTCTGCTTACTTTCCTCCGTTCTGCCACCCGCCCCGACGCGAACCCTCAGGAGCTCCCTCGAACACTCCTCATGCTCCTCCAGATCATCAAAGAATTGTCCACGGCGCGAATCCAAAGAACTCGAGTACACCTCCAATCGGTCTCGCCAGAGCTCTTCCAAATTTTGGGAAATATCTATATGGAAAATATCAATCAATGGATCGCCATACTCGACCAGGGCAGCGGAACCGAATCATCCCTCGAGGCAATGGAGCAGAGTTTGATGTGTCTCAAGGTTCTTCGGCGCCTCATTATATCTGGCTATGAGCACCCAGGTCGTCACTCGGAGGTGAAGGATTTCTGGCAGTTGAGCTTTGAGCAGTTTGCCAGACTATCTTCTTTTGGAGAGGCGGCTGCTCAATTACCGGAGCCTGTGACCAAAGCCATTGAAAAACACACCTTGCAACTGTCCAAGCTCCATGTGGAGATGGCGAAAACACATCCGGCCTCTTTTGCGCTGTTTCCCAACAGCATCTCGCTCGTCAATTCGTATTGGTCATTGGTCGTCCGGCTCAGTGAAAGCTATGTCAGCCTCGGAGCTGATCCCGACGCTGAAGGGCAATCCTTAGCCGAGAAGACTGGTCTGCGGGCCTTGCTCCTGGTTCGAGCTTGTGCGAGAATGGCCTTTAACCCCGTCCAAACATTTAAATACCAGACTCCCCAAGACAAGGAGGAAAGAAAGCAGGCTGTCGAACGGATCAAGACAGAATTGTTCACTCACGACCTGGTGCTGAATGTCATGGAGACTCTCGTCACCCAATTCTTTAAGTTCCGAAATGTGGACTTTCAGGAATGGGAAGCCGAGCCTGAATCCTGGGTTCAGCGGGAGGAAGTGAGTAGCGAAGCATGGGAGTTTTCCATCCGCTCCTGTTCTGAGAAGCTATTCTTGGACCTTGTTATCCATTTCAAAGACTTGCTTATCCCGCGTTTGCTGAGTGTGTTCCAGAACTTCGCGAGTGAGTATCAAACCCGGGTGTGTTGTTGGAGAGTGCAAAGGTTCTAATTGTTGCTACGCAGATACCGAAAACCATGATGTAGTGTTGAAGGATTCCCTATACTCTGCTATTGGATTGGCTGCAGCCAGTCTTGAGCAGCACCTGAACTTCAACGAGTTCTTGCAAGGAACAATGGTCACCGAGGTTCAGATCCAAGATCAGCAGTACAGACTCCTGCGCAGACGGATTGCGCTCGTTCTGGGCCAATGGGTCCCAGTCAAGTACGGCGAATTAAATACCGACGCCATCTTCCAGATTTTCCAACATCTGCTCAACAAGGATGATCCGCTCAATGACCTCGTTGTTCGCATCACCGCTGGACGTCAACTGAGCCAGGTCCTTGATCCCTACGAATTTACGGCGGCCCACTTTATGCCATTTGCACAGTCGATCCTTGGCAACCTCATGTCTCTTGTTCAAGAGGTCGAGTTATCTGAAACGAAAATGGGACTGCTGGAGACTGTCCGTATTGCAGTTGTCAAGATGGAGCATCATGTAAGTTCAATGCGGACTCTCTTTGATTCTGGTATTAATTAAGATCACAGATTGCTCCATTCGCCGATCAGATTCTCTCACTGCTTCCACCCTTGTGGGAGGAGTCTGGAGATGAACACCTCATGAAGCAGGCCATCCTCACGCTTCTTTCTTCCTTGATCAACTCGTTGAAGCAGGAATCTATTCGATACCACTCGCTTATTCTCCCACTGATTCAAAGCTCAGTTCACCCCGAATCCGTGAGTCATCATGTCGCAATTTCCCTTAGCGCGCTCTTCGATTTCATGAAACTAATTCTTCTCTTTAGGAAACCTTGGTGTACCTCTTGGACGAAGCATTGGAACTCTGGACGGCCATAATCCAGCAGTCCCCCACTCCCTCCCCCGATATTCTGGCTCTTCTCCCCTCTGTATTCCCGATCCTTCAGTCGGGAACCGACAGTGCACCACAGGCACTCCAGATTGTTGAGTCTTATATCCTGCTGGCACCACAGGAGGTATTCAAACACGAATACCGCACCCCTCTCCTCATTGCCTTGCAGGAACTCCTGTCTCATACAACAAGACAACGCATTGGCGTTGTCCCCCGTTTGGTTGAAATGTTAATCCGCAGCGGCGAAGCCGTTGATGGTGGAAGCGAGGAAACCTACAACGCCATTTCTCAAAGCCTAATCCAAAGTTCGTTCCTCCGCTCCATCCTTGAGGGTCTCCACTCCGCCTACGAGGCCAGTGAAACCACCGGACCCAACCGCAAGACCTCCAACGTCGTTGGCGTCGTTGAAACCGACTACTTCTCCGTCATTGCACGGCTAGCCCTCGCTAGCCCTACGATCTTTGCTTCTGCTATAGCAGCCGCTATCCAAGGAGACCACGCCCAATCCCCATATAAAGATCTCTCCTGGCTGCTCAAGGAGTGGTTCGCGCATTATGATAACATCAGCAGCGCCAATCAGAAGAAGCTGCACGTCCTCGCCCTTACCCAACTCCTAGGTCTCAAAGAAAACCCGTCCAACCCCGCCGCACCTGACCTCCCAGCCGATTTCCTCCGCCAATTCCTGCAGTCCTACCTAACCGTCTGGACAGACCTCATCCTCGAACTGGCAGAAGGTGGCCAAGACTCGAACGCCGATTACCTGGTCTTCTGGAATGCGCCCGCCGGCTCTGCAACCGCCGTACCCGAGGCGTCGGACGAAGTCGAGCCTCCGGAGAACCACCGCCGCCGTGATTGGGAGAACTCGGATATTATTCACCGCTTCCCGATCCGTGACTTTGTGCGCGAGCGCCTGCAGCAGCTGATAGTTTCCTGTGGTGGCCCGGAGACATTCCAGGCGGAGTGGCTCGCGAATGTTGATGCCGATGTAGTGGCGGCATTTGGTGCTTTGGGACTGATCTGACGATCGGAATGTGTGATGAAGTACGATTGCATCTTCTATGCTCATTGCATTTCTAAATCCAGAGGACGCTATTTTTGTTTACGTTAGAATTTTCTAGCTACATACCCCAATTGATTGAAAATTACAAGTAATATTGAGATCTATCATTACACATCGTGTCAAAATCTAGAATAGTCGAACCGCCATCAAGGCTGCGTATCTTCGGGGAAGTCGGGGTTGTAGAACAACTGATCATTACTCCTGATGCAGCAATTAGCATGAAACCCTAAGGAAAGCTAGGTAAGAGTGTACACACCACAACTGTTCCTCAAAGTAGGCTTCCGGAGCCTCCAACCATCCAGTAAAATTCGACGAAAACATATGAGCTAGAGGAACTTGAGTAGGATCCGCCAGCCCAGGAATATCAGGCATAACCATGCCCGATGCAAGGTCATCCGACTCATTGCAGCCATTCCGAAGGCCTTCAAGCGTTTCAAAGCATCGACCAGCAAACGGACTCAGTTCCACCATGCTCTTGATGACTTCAATGGCAGTTTCGATATCCTGCTGCCAGCTGTCTGCGAATGGAGATTGAGGTTCGTTTCGAAGGAGGACGACCGGTACCAGAGTCGCGGAAAACAGGAAATACAGTGCGTACCAGCATGCCATGCGGGTGTGGACGTTTCTTTTCCAGAATCGGTCGATGCTCGTGATCGTCTCGTGCGACTCTTTCAGGCAGCGCTCACATGCTAAGTCTCGATACTTGCATGAGTCCGGGGTCTCTGTTGGCCGATTTCCTTCCATAGAGGGGATAATTGGTGTTTGGAATCGAGTTGTCATTAGCGCTTTTTGAATCAAGAAGGGACGGTAGATGATCATTCGGAAGTGTTTGTATCGCCAGGTCATAATTGAATGTGCTAGCGCATGGCGTTCTGGTACTCGAGCGCTTTCTTTGTAGTACCAAGGTACCATGTTCAACCATTTTTTAATGTAAGTATCGTCCCATTCGAGAACCTGTCTGGCCGATGGGGCAGGTCTGGAGATGACGCGGTTATAGATATGGTTGGTGAGCAGGTGGAATTGAGATTGTACTCGCACATTCGTGTAAATCGTAGGAGCATTGATATTCTCCGGTGTTGTCGTCGCGGATATAGTCAGGTCACTCTCCGAGATATTGAGAGGCAGCTTTGCGTCGATACCAGCCGACGGAATGGCCAACGGACGGCTGAAGGTGATTGTTGAGCCGACGTCATAAATGAAGAGACACCACCAGGTTCGGCGACGGATTTCGCGATAGAGGAGATTTCCCTCTGTGTCTGGATAGTCTTTGTGCAGACCCAAGCCATAGGCCATACGGACAGCCAGTCCAAGGTAGTTGTGACTCGAGTTCGGGCGGTCTCGCTTTTGCAGGTAGTTGGAGATGAGACTCAGGCTTTGTACTAGGGTCAGACTGCCTACTTCGAGAATCTCGAGGGAGAGATGAGATCGAGCACATTGGTAAAGGACCAGGTCGTCGTCGTTCGGTGCGGTTGCGGACATAAATGCGCCGAGGGCGGCAACCATATACATCAGCACTGTCCAGCCGTATTTAGGCCGTGGAACAATTTCGTGATACTGGGCCATGAAAAGCCCTTGGTGGACCAACGGGTACGAAATGTGGTATTCACTGAAGTAGTTTGCGACATAGGCCTCGATCTTTTGTGGAGGGATCTCTCGCTGCAAGTTGACTGATAATGAGTGTGGAGATTGTGCTTTGGGAGTCGGTGGCTTCTGCAACATGGAGGTCGAAGACAATGGACCGCCGGAGCAGTTCTGAATCAAATGCAGAAGGGAGGCACCAGATGCGAGTCCCAGATATCCCGGTCGTTCTTCTTGGATCGACAAGGCTGCCATTCCGTCTAGACAGCTCTGTGCTTCTGTATTTCGCTCATCCCAGTCATAATCTGCTCCGTTCGCTACCGGGTCGTCTGGCGTGGCCGATGGTAAGATGTCAGTGGATGGAGATTCTTCAACACTACCATCCGACACCAGCATCTCCAAGTAAGGTTCGAACATTCCCGGCTCAACTCCATGAACCCTGCCGGGAGATGAGCCTGAAGAATCGGCGCGTTGCCTTTTCATACCCTCGCGAGGAATTTCGTCCTCCGTCTTCTCCGGTTGCGACGAAAGGTAACTCGTACTGGCGCCATTTCTGGCTCTCGATAATTCTGCATCAAGGTCGACATCGAGGCCATGGTCGCGGATGATCTGGGTGGCGATACGCAGGGATTCTTCGACTTCGGTGAGATGCCTGTACCGAGTCAGTCCGGAAACTCAGTCCAAGAGGAATAGCCGATTTCAAGCGCACTTTCTAGTAAGTGGGCTTCGCATTGGCTTCTCGTACAAACAATGCCGACGCCATTGGAGACATTGCGCGCACACGGGCAGCTCGCGGGAACACTAGCAGCTGTGTCAGTTTCCCTTTCGCTCGGAGATCGGATCTTGCATACCCTAGCCTTGCGTCTTCGACACTCATTACATGCGTGTGCCTTGCTGGTTTCGGCCATAGTATGATGGTTCGACCATCGATAGCCCCGCCAGAAGATGTTTTACGCGGGGTGCGGGGATCGCACTTGTTCCGATGTGGGTTTTACCGCGTTCCCAGAAAGGACGATCGGGCGAGGTGAGGGGACACTAGGTATTTCTGTAGGAACCTTGATTTTAGGAACTACCCAAAGGATTTACGAAAGCGAGCTTTCGATATTTGAAGTACGGACGTATTGTGCGTTTTTAGGGACCCATGGATGCTTAGCATACTATGAATCTATTCAACATTCTCGGCGTGGACTGCTCCAATACCAAATTCCTCGATCTTAGATTGCACAATCGATGGCTGCAACGTAGTTCCTCGGACAGGCAACCGGCGAGCAATGCCCACGACGTCCCAAGGAGTCCATGGGTTCGATGTGGAGAAAATCTCATCAATCTCCTCCAGCGATCGATTGGCAGTCTCCGGAAACAGGAAGTATACCACGAAGAACATGAGCCCGTTCATGGCTGCAAAAATAGCATACGTATAGACGCCAATGCTGTTGAATGCTACCGGAGTTATCATCACCACCATGAAATTGATCACCCAGTCAGTGGCGGTGCTGAGGCCATTCACTGTCGCACGAATCTCCAGGTTGACGATCTCAGCGGGATATAACCAGGGGATGCCCAGCCAGCCCAGGCCAAACGATGCATTGAATGCAAATATCATGAACGAGGCGGCAATGCCTGCTCCAGTGTTGCCCCGCGTAGCTGCCCAAACTGTGCCGGCAAGAACGACCATCGCCGACATTTGGCCGGCGGACCCGATCATCAACAGCTTGCGTCGCCCGACTCGCTCAATGGTGAAGAAGGCGATGCAGGAGACGATCAGGTAGGCGGTATTCTGACAAGCAGCGACAATCCGCGCATTGATAGGACTTAGCCCGATCGAGTTCTGATAAATAGTCGTGGCGTAGTAAGTGATGAGGTTTGTTCCCGAGAGCTGCTGCATCGCCTGAGACCAGATGGCCAACATCGACCGGTGGAAATGCTTCTTGCGGCCCTGAGTACCGATCATTTTCAAAGACTGTCGGGCCCCTGTTCCTGTTCCAGAGCCGATGAAACTTCCTCGATGTGCATCGCAATGATAGGGTCATCCGCTAATACACCGTCCAAGGCAGCCCAAATGGTCTTGGCCTCCTCAATGCGGCCTTTTTTGACCAGCCAACGCGGTGACTCCGGCATCTCGAGGATGAAGACGACCAAGATTCCAGCGAAGACGCATTGGAATGCGATGGGGAAACGCCAATTGACTTGGCCGGCGACGAAATAGAAGGCAAAGTTGAGCCAGTAAGAAAAGGCCAGACCGAAGATGATCAAGGCGCCCTCAATCATGACCATAGCTCCGCGTCGGTGAGGTTTTGCACATTCGGCCTGCCACATCGGTACTGTTGCAGTGACAAAACCCGTGCCCATCCCCGTGACAATTCTTCTGCTCGTCAGTTCTGACTTTCGTGAAGACGCATCAGTACTCACCTTCCTACGATCAACTGCGGTAACCCAAACGCCGCACACTGGATGGTTGCCCCGATACAGGAAATGATGACACCGCCAAATACGACCTTCCTTCGCCCGAATCGATCGCCCGCCCATAAAGTACACAATGCACCCATCATACAGCCGATCTCATATATGGCTACCACGATGCCCTGGATCTTCGTGTTATATGCCTTTTCGGCGCCTGAGAGAGACTTACTCGACGTGTCCATCTGCGGGAATGATTCCACAAAGGTATTAAGCGTCAACAAACCACTCATTACACCTTGATCATACCCAAACAGGATGAACCCAATGCCAGCAAGTGTAGCGACGGCATGATGGAGATTCTGCCCCGTCAACCCGAAATACTTCATGTTGAGAGAATGCCCGGAATATTGTTTAGAATATCATAATCCCGGACATTCACGCCATTGTCTTATACACCTACTCACGCAACGTCGGATCTATGAGCTCAATCCTCGGAACAATGTCGCCCTAGATGTCCTCAAAACCGGATAGGAACCCCGTGGGGAGACTCGGTGTGGATCCGATTTAGACCCGCCTGGGCTAGGGATCGCTAGGGATCCCCGCGCTTTAGCGTCAGCGGAGCCCTGTCACCCCAGTGTTCCCATCACTGCGCAATGAAGTCTCGAGTGGCACTGTTGCATTTCCTGAGGCCTCATTGAAGGGATTTTCTATTGATCAGCCAAAAACGCACCACACTGGTTTAGATTGGAAGATGGTGATGCCACCGCATTTCGCATCGACAGGAGATAGCAAGAAACCGCTAACCTTTCCTATCCGAGGTGAAGTCTGGGCAAAATGCCTTCTTTCCGTCTTTCCCGTACGGCCTGTTAGTGGGCCCAAAGATCAAGTCCGGGGTTAGAACGTGGAGTCGCCGAGGATCGCAGCAGACTCCCTATATTAAAGGGACGGTTTCCTAGGATGAGTCTTCCGCTCCACACTTCTACTTCTACTGTGGACCTGAGCCAAAATCCCTCTACTTTTTAACTTAGCCAAACGCACTCCACTTCAAAAACCATGGTCGCCGGGGCCGCAGGAACTACTATTGCTGGCGAGCATGACATCGCCTATAGCCAGGCGGGCTACAAGGGTCTACTCAAAGAACGTCGCATGTTTGGCCTAGCATGCTTCGCCACTATCGGAGGCTTTCTCTTCGGCTACGACCAAGGTGTTATTTCCGGCGTGCTGGTTATGCATAATTTCGTTAGTCAAGGAATCCCGCGTGATCAGGAACTGCTCTTTCTCATACTCTCTCCTAGGAGGACCATTTCCCAGCACTTACATCAGACGCTGGGCTCCAGGGATGGGTAGTATCCATCATGACCCTCGGCGCAATGTTCGGTGCTTTTATCAACGGTCCCATTTCAGACCGCTTGTCTCGCCGATGGTCGATTCTGCTCGCGAACATCATCTTCCTCGCTGGTTCTGCCATTCAAGCCGGCGCGGAATATATTGCGATGCTTTTCGTCGGTCGATTCGTGTTTGGTACTGGTATCGGCATGCTGGCCATGGTCTGCCCCCTCTACCTGTCCGAGTTGTCGCAACCTAATGTCCGCGGGGCTCTCGTGGCTCTTCAGCAACTGTCCATCACCTTTGGGATTATGATCAGTTTCTGGATCAATTACGGAACACAGTATATTGGCGGTACTGGTGCTCGGCAGAGCCAGGCGGCTTGGAGAATTCCGTTGGCATTGCAATGTCTACCTTCCGTGGTTCTCGCCGCTGGCACATTCTTTCTTCCCTATAGCCCGCGATGGCTGATGAATCAAGGTACTATCTTTGTATTATCTATTGAGCATTATTTACTAACTTAGACCAGGCCGAGAAGATGAAGCACTCCAGACATTGGTCAAGCTGCGACGAGTCCCTGCCGATGACTACCGTCTCCAAAGCGAGTTTCTTGAAATCAAAGCGGCTCATATGTTCGATCAGCAGACCAAGAACGAGAGGTATGACAAGGATGTATCGCGGTTCTACGTAGCTCTGAACGAGTACAAGGAACTTTTTACTGTGGGTCACCTGCGGAAGAGAACAATGGTGGCTTGCCTTCTGCAAGTGATTCAGCAGTTTACGGGAATAAGTAAGAGTATCAGCTGAGTTTATTCAGGCCCACCAACTAACAGTTCAACCCGTAGATGCAATCATTTACTACGCGCCTCAGTTCTTCGAAGCCATCGGTCTGAGCGGCAACTCGGTGAACCTTCTCGCCACGGGCGTTGTCGGAATCGTCTTTTTCCTCTCAACCATCCCCGCCGTACTATTCCTTGACCGATGGGGCCGCCGCAAAACCCTCATCTACGGAGCAATCGGCATGTCAATCGCACAACTGATCGTGGCAACGTTATACGCAGTGTACAAAGACACATTCATCGACCATCCCTCGGCAGGGTGGGCAGCATGTGTCTTTGTATGGGTATACATTGGAACGTTTGCCTTTAGTATCGCCTGCGTCAACTGGATCATGCCGTCTGAAATGTTCCCGCCGGCGACACGAGGCAAGGCAGTCGGCGTTGCCATTGCGTTCAACTATCTGTCGAATTTCATCGTTGCGCTTATCACGCCGCGGATGCTGAAGTCTATTACTTTCGGCACGTTTTACTTCTTTTTGGTGTTTTGTGTGATCCTTGGTGTTTGGACGTATTTCTGTGTGCCCGAGACCAAAGGTGAGTATGGTTGACGTTACCGCAGCTGTTCAGATTTACTAATGGACCAACCACAGGCGTCCCGATAGAGGAGATGGATAAGCTCTTTGGTGGAAATGACGGCGAAGCTGATTTACAGCGTATTGCGCACATTCGTGCCCAGCTCGGTATCACTGGTGATAACACGAAACAAGATGCTTTGATCCGGGATATCAAGGAAGAAAATAGCGTTCACATCGAAAAGGTGATTTAAGCAGGGGAATACATGTGATTAGACAAGCACTACATGTACCGTAGTTCTCCAATTACGAGACATCCCATCTGAACCGAATCTTATCTGGCAGAATCTTCAAAGTACGAGGCCGAAGTGAATGAAACCAATAGAATAAAGTATATTTGGTTGCTTTAATTAACTCCTGTTCAACAAAGCATAAACGAAAACACCGAGACCGAAAAGCCTGTACCGCATGCAAGGCACGAAACTCCGGCAGCCACTTAAGTCAAAAAGAAAGAAAAAACTCCAAACAGCAATCATAGAGTATAACCAGTATGCGAGTTTAGCAAGCAATGGAATGCTTCATATCGATACCATCTAGCACTGGCCGGGGAACTGGCGGCTGGTGACCGGGTTGGGGAAGACACCGGCAGCGAGCTGCTGCTTCATGTCCCACTCGGGGGCGCCCTCGGTCGTCCAGGTCCAGTAGAGCCAGCCATTGCCCTTCTCATAAGCATCGAGCTGACCCTCAATGAAGCGGCGGATGTTGGCACGGTCCTCCTCGGCAAGGTCAGAGACGTTGCCTTCGGAGAAACCGTCGCAGGTACCAATGGCGCCGTTGCTTCCAGCAAAGGTGCCGTCGTAGCGGGCGCCGATGCCCTTGCCGTTCAGGTACCTGGCACAATCAGTCATGGCACCAGTCCACTCGCCAACAACGGTCCACTTGTCGGAGTGCAGAACGTGGTCGTTAACGAAGCCGCAAGCCGTGCTAACGTGGGAGGCGGTATCCAGGGCGAGCAGGCCGTAGTCGAAGACTTCGTAGTGGTGAGTGTCCATCATCACGTACCAGACACCGGTCGACTCGCTCATGAATCCGTTCCAAGACTCAGTGGGCATGAAACCATCGTGAAGGACAACGGTGGTATCCTGGCTGGCCTCGCGGACGACACCCCAGGAATCGTAGTAGTACTGCTTCAAGCCATCCTCGTTCACACCACCGGGAACGCTGGGCTCGTTCAGAGCCTCAACCGCGGTAACAACATCGGCATCACCACCGTAGCGGGCCGCCAAAGTCTCAAGAGCAGTGCGGGTGAGCTCAACATTGTCTCCCGTCTGCCACTCAATAGCACCGCGCTTCCCGCTGTTGTCGAAGCCGTTCTGGGAGCCGGGGGCTATAAGGCAATGTGTCAGTAGGGTCTGCCATTGACAAGAATCATGGAGGGCAGTTGAAAATTCAATTTACTTACCACCGTGCAAATCAACGATGACCTTGAGGCCAGCACCACGAGCCCAGCCGACGGCTTGGTCCAGGTAGGGTAGCTGACCATCAACGTATGGGTCACCCTCCAGGGGCGTAAGAGCCCAGTAGCCGATGGGAATACGAACATGGTTCATGCCCGCGGCGGCGATCTGGTTGAAGTCATCCTGGGTGATGAAGGTGCTCCAGTGCTGACCCAACATTTCCCGGCACTGATCAGCGCCGATGGTGGCGCAGAGGGACCACTCGTCGACAGCCGCATCGCCAGCTGCATCAAAAATCGATGGGGTGATCCAAGGCTCCAGCACAAGCCAACCACCGAGGTTGACACCACGGACCTTGTCAGATCCATAGTTGAAGGTAAGACCCCTGCTCAGGTGTTAGTTTTCTACTTGTGTGATCGATACTGGACTAGGCCAGAAGAGACCATGCGGACTCACACTTCAGGAGCTTCCATCTCCTGGGCCAGGGCGGACGAGCCCATCATGAGGAGGCCGAGAAGGGCCTTTGGCGACATCTTGAACGGCATGCTGAAATTCCTAAGACCGAGTCAATCCTAAAATCCAGGTGGCTGGGCTTCAGGAATGGAATGAAAGAAGAATTGTGTCAAATGGCATGGCGATCGGCTGCTATAAGTAAACTCTATGTCGATGCATGTGCTTGAAGATGGCCGGATGCAGGTAACGGGCAGGCGAAATGAATGGAAACGGAAATCTCGAGGCCTCCGGGAGGCACATTCCACGCACCTTTGGCAATATCCCCGTAGATCAGGTCTTCTGACAGCGCCGATCAACAGTTGACAGCTCCGGGAAAGGAAATCAACTTGGCCGAAAGCAGCGGCGAGTGGACCTGGCGCTCTGGGGTCCGGGGTTGATAAGTGGAACAAAGCCCTTGTCGCTACGTCAAGGGTGACAATGGGTCGCGGAATTGCTCCCTCCGGACCGTACAGCAGTGGGGTTTTGGATCTGACGCGGTGGATATCACAAAGCTGGGTCACAATAGGTCTGAAGCCCAGTCAGCGCCCGAATGGGAGGTAACCGAGGCAGTCAGATGGGGATAGATGGAGATTTTATGAATGTGGACGAGTGGAGGAGCCGAATGGCAAGTTACTTTGGCATGAGAACAGCTTTGGACTTGCCGTGGGCAGGAGCATTGCTACTCTGGGCTCCTGCTCTGCAGACTCCGTTACGCCCTGTACCTCTACCACGAACATCTCTCATACTCCCTTTCAACCGGCCATGGCCATTCGGGCCGGAATTTGGATTTTCATTCTGGCCACTTTGCTCATTCGAAGCCGCATGATGACCCCGTACGCCACGATGACCGGATGACCGGGCGGGATCCGTCGAGATGCGAGTTACTGTTTGCGAACATTCCGCGCCCTGAACGAGATCGGCCACGTGTGAGGTAGCCCCTTGCGGAATGTGGAAGATCTTGAATGAGCATTCCGATCGAGTTTCTGGGTGAATTGAATCTCATGAACCAAGCGGCCGTAGAATTAAGTGAGTCGTGTTGATGTGGTGTAGAGTCATTTGTTATTGTTGTTGTACAGATTGCCCAACGAGGCCATGCCAACCAGGGTCTCCCCGATGGGACCGCCACCACCTCCGTACACAACCCAGGAACAAAGCCCGTTCCCTCGAGCCATCCTGTCAGAATGCCCGCCGTCCACTGGATCCATGGATAGCTCGGGTACTTCCGAACGGCATTTGTCCTTCCGTTCTCGGCAACAAATCACATTGCCGGCCGCAATAACGAATCATCCGTGAGCTTGATGCTCTTCAGGTCACCGTCACAGCTCAATGAACCATGGATGAAGCGGGTTTTAACCCGCCGTCGTTGCCTCTGTCATTCTTCAAGGCTTCCATGGTCGAGACTCGGGTAGCGTAGGAATCGCGACGCGTCTTGTAACGCTAAGATCACGAGGAATGTAGGGAGGAATGCACGTGTCCTACCCAACTCCACACTCGATGCAAATTGACCTTTTGCTGAAGATTCAGGCCACGAGCCTTCGTCAGGGACGCAACTGTTCAACATGCAACACTTGGGTTCGGCCGTCTTCCATACTTCGCCGGCCTGAACACGATTGAATGTCGGAGCGGAAGAGGATATGCGGCATACAGGGCATAGATCCAAACTTGAACTTCGACTATACTCCCAATGTCCAGGGGTTTGGGAAAGTAGCGCGCACACCAGCCCTTTGATTAGAGTGGCAGGCACTGCTTATTGGACCACTGTCGTGATGTACGCCCGCAAGGCATCTCGATAAGATTATTAGCCATGCACGCAGTAGACTGGACGGTGATGATCGGTGCTCGATTCTTCTTTCATCTCCGTGGTACTTTCTCCGGCAATGGCTACTGCCGTAGAGGCATGGGCTATCTAGCAGAGAGCCACTGCGACACGGCCAAACTGGTTTCAGGCATTAACCGATCTTTGTGCCGATACGCCCGGATGTATGCCCTTGCGATGCGGAAGCTAAATCTCGATGCAATTAGGTATCACGGAACTGGTGCTGCTAAAGACGTCGCATGTACAGTATCACCACGAAGCTGTGGATACATTGCTCGCTGAATCATTATTTTCACATGTCTATTGCCACACGTATCTTGTGAATGCTTGGAGGATATCGTCCGCCCGGGTGGAACTCTTTCCATATCCCGAGAGACAGGAAGATCCGATTGTTGCTCGCAATAACCCCCCTGAACATCCCAATCCCAACCCCAGTTTGGAGCCTTCGACCCCAATCCCCGCACTCTCCCCCACCGAGCACGGGGCACACCGCCAGACACCAAGGCTTACACCGTTAAGCCGGTCCAATAACACGCGGAGAAAAGGACCGACCACCGAACCCAAGAGCACGCTACATTGCGGAGATAATCAAGAGTCCACTGCGGGCCCAATCACGTCAGATCGATCGTCGCGCCACAGTGGGAGGTTGAGGGGAAGGCGTCGGCTTTTTTCGTATTCTTATTTTCCTTTCAATGGAACTAACAGGACTAGGCGAGCCGTCTGGCTCCGTGGACTTGAATCAGATGCTGGGGTTGATTAACGTAGTCATCTCGTCTTTTGAACGTGGAGAGTCTGGTCTGTGCGGATTCAAGGGATTCTGCGAGAAAGAAATGCATGACCAATAGTCCGTCTTGGCCATGGAGTGTGCATAGTTTAGCAATGCAGAGATTTAGGAGCCCATCACGCCTTGGGCTCGAGAATACCCCGCCATTCATGGCATCGGACTGCAAGTGCTCTTGTGATGCGATCGCCGATGATTGTCCGCTAGACTGAGCCGAGAAACCGTGGAACGCTGTAACCTCTTTTTGATAGCCTCAAAGAACAGCACTCGCGTTCGATTCTGATTTGCTGGGAGAAACTTTCTGCTGCATATTCGAGACGCTTTTCATTCGTCGTCTCCTGGTTCCGAAATGCGGTAGCAAAGGCTATCGAGTTCACTGATCCGTTATCACAAGCAGTCTCGACTGATCATTCATGCAGAAAAGACGAGACAACACATTCGCTTCTTTTCCATAGGTAGAAACTGGAAGAGCGAGTCTACTGCAGCTCCACCGGAACGGTGCGCTGTGACGTGTAGGTGTAAGCAGGAAGATGATTGAGCACGACCGCAGGGATCTCGGCATCGACTCCACTATCAACACGTCAAGGAGCAGCCTTCCTTGGCCAAGTCTCCATGAATTCGCTCCACCAGCCGTGGTCTCGCTTTCCGACTGGGTCGGAGTTTCCTGGGTTGTATTTCGCCGGCGTGCCGTTCGTTGTGGGGGCATGTTTTGAGGCAGGACGATGGCCGTGACTCGATGCCCAGATTCCCCCTTGCGGCGTGAAGGGGTCTTAGAGTCCTTAGGTTGCCTTTGGCTCCTACTAGAGCCCAGAAAGAATGGCACAACGGCTCGGCCAGGTCGGCTGCTTAGCCGATGCAAGGTGTACATAAACTAGAGATGCCCTTCTTGGGATGATGTGATTTCCCGATAGTTTTCGAGGATCGTCTGTTCGAGGTGATCGGCTGTTCGAGGATCGTCTATTCGAGGATCGTCTGCGTTTCTCTTCCTCACGAGGCTTGGTGCACTACTGGCTTTATCCAAATCATGCAGCTGTTGCGGAGCGTCGTATTGTCGCTCCTAGCGGCCACGGCTGTGGCTCGTCCGGGTAAACATGGTAGAGAAAAAGCAGTTATTCAGGCCCGCGGTGCCAAGTACGCTCTCAAAGAGCCGCCGTTGACCACGCCGTGGACGGATAAAGTGGGCACCGATCCCTGGCCTGAGTATCCGCGGCCGCAGATGCAGCGACCCCAGTGGCAGAACCTGAATGGTGTTTGGCAGTATCGCAATGCTTCGAGTCTGAGCGCTGTACAGAACCCACCGTTTGGGCAGGATCTTGGACAGGAGGTGCTCGTTCCATCTTGTTTGGAGAGTGGACTGTCTGGTGGGTTTAAGTTAAAAAAAGATTGTTTCCAGGTCAGAGTTGACACTTTTGTTGCAGGTATCCAAGGGAATTTTACTCTGTACTCGTGGTTCTCCACGTCGTTCAAGGTTCCTTCGGGGTGGAAGGGCCAGAATGTGCTGCTCAACTTTGGAGCTATCGATTATGAAGCCACGGTGTTTGTCAATGGCAAGCAGGCTGGTTTCCACCGCGGAGGGTACTTCCGTTTCACCTTGGACGTGACGGGGTATCTCAAAGAGGGCCAGGAAAATGAACTGTGAGTTAAACATCGAGAGAACCGAGAGGAGAGGCTGACCATTTAGGCTGGTGTTTGTGCACGATCCGACTGATGATGGTGGTTATGTTATTCCCATTGGCAAGCAGACTCTTCACCCGAGTCATATCTTCTATACACCTTGCAGTGGGATCTGGCAGAGTGTCTTTATCGAGCCCGTTCAAGCAAACCACATTACCAGGGTTGACCTTGATGGTAACATGGACGGGCAAGGTATGTAATGTCTCCTGATACTTGCCGTCCGTGATATTAACTGCATACAGTCAACGTGACGGTTCACACCGCCAATACCAACGTCACCACCAACGTCCAGGTTACCGTACACGACAACGGAGATGTCGTGGCAACGCACAGTGGACCTTCAAACCGGCCTTTCCAGTTCAATGTCCACTCTCCCAAGCTCTGGTCACCCGACTCCCCCAATCTGTACAATGTTACTGTCAAAATGGGCAAAGATCAAGTTCAGAGCTATACCGGATTCCGCACCATTTCCAGGGGAACCGTGGACGGTGTGGTTCGGCCGCTGTTAAACGGCGAGTTCATATTCATGTTCGGTACCCTCGACCAGGGCTTCTGGCCCGACGGTATTTACACGCCTCCCACAAAGGAAGCAATGGTGTACGACCTGCAAGTTCTGAAGAGTCTCGGATTCAACACGCTCCGCAAGCATGTAAGTGAAAGGTAGCCAAATTCGATGGCAGTTACTAACAGTTTCTGCAGATCAAAGTTGAGAATGAGTTGTTCTACCAAGCATGCGATGAGCTCGGTATTATGGTAATCCAGGATATGCCTGCACTGCGCCCACTGCAGAGCAGGACCCTGCCAAACTGTACCTCCGAGACTATCCTCCCAGATGCGGCGCAGCAGCAGGAATTTACACGCCAGCTGGAGCTACTGGTCAACCAACACAAGAGCTTCCCTAGCATCGCGACTTGGGTAAGTCATTCCTCACGTAGTTAAAACGTTCCTTCCGCTCACGGATCTACTAGGTTATCTATAATGAAGGATGGGGTCAGATTACGACATACTACCCCGAGTTTGGGCTTACCGATCTCGTCAGACAGCTGGATCCCACCCGGCTGGTCGATTCGACCACTGGCTGGTTCGATCACGGCGCCGGCGACTTTAGTGTGAGTGCTCCCTTCGTGGAAAGAAATGATCATCTTGCTTATCGGATTCAGGACAATCACCACTACGCCAATCCTCAATGCGGCACCCCCTTCTACTCCATCAACTCCAGCCCCTATGACGACACTCGGATCGGGTTTCAAGGTGAATTCGGTGGGCTTGGAAACAACGTTTCCATCGAGCAGTAAGTCGTCTTTTCTCAACGTACATTTCTAGGAGTATTTTACTGACCCAACTATAGCCTCTGGAACAACCAAGCTGCAATCAACAGCATCAACCAGACCTACGAAATCGATCAGACCATCGATGCTTGGAACTACCGTAGCCATATTCTGCTCGGTGAGCTCGAGGACCAGGTGAAGCGATTCGCCTGCAGTGGCGGTATCTGGACCCAGACTACCGACGTCGAGGGTGAGGTCAACGGCCTGATGACTTACGACCGCCGTCTCAAGCGTGTTGATGAGGACCAGTGGAAATCAGACATTCAGGCGTTATATAATGCAGCGTCTGCGCGCAGCAAGAGCCCTTGAGAAGTAGGGGTAAATAAATAATCCATTCTTTTACCAAAAATTTCTTTCGATCTGCTTCGTACAGTATTAAAATTTTGCCTTCGGTGTCGCCCCGTCATTCTTCCGAGGATAAGTGTTTGGGTTAAATTATATAGCAATGTGATGAAATGTGACTTGTCTGGTCACATTTCAACAATTGACAGGTCCATTCCACATCAAAAGATGAAACTCGTCCCCAACAATTGATGACCAACGAGTCAGGGTACAACTGGTATGGCTGCAGCTGTCACCTTTATTCAAGCAAACTCAATTAGATTAGCTCGGCACCGCAGTTCCATGGATGGCGATGTCTCAAGTGTCCAGAACGCGGGGCATCGCAACTTTCGGACGGCCCATGCACCCGAAAGACCGCTCAGATTTAGTGTCTAGACCTTCTCACTCGGGAGTGATCAACACAGGCAATGCTGATCGTCTAGCGCGGCTGTTTAAGAAGGGCGATAGCGCATCCCTTGAAACGGAGCCACGGGATGAGGTCATGGACATTGCAGTGAAGGAAATTAACGAGGGATCACCGGAGCCTTTGGAGCTGTCAATCGAAGAAAAGGACACGTGAAATTCCAATTCTCACCGACTTTGTCCCTTGGCTCCCCTTTTCAACATTGTGAGATGGTCGCGTCCAACCGGAAGATTTCCGGTTCATCAGCCCATCAGGCGAAAGACCCGGATCTCGATCATGCCATGGCATCACGCGACGATGATTTCAGGCGGCGCTGATTGGTACGATGAGGTAAAAGCTCATTCAACTAGCCTTCTTTCGTTCCATTATTGCTGCATGTCTTTTTTCCGGGACCCACCCGGCGTCGAACGGTTCAGTGTTTTCTGGAAGTCCTTGGTTAATTGCTCTGGCCCATACTTATGGTCCTTGGGATGTTGTAATGTACAATAGATATTGATGCTCTTTTTACATGACGAATATTGCTTCCATCGTCTAACTCGGGGAACAAAGTGTACCTTGAGGTAAGCAGTAAGGCAAGGATTTCGCGCCAAGTTGTCGGCTCCGATTGTGGACTTGACGCGAGACCGTTGGGACCACAGCGGAGTCAAGTGTACGTCAACGGCCGGTCCCGTCTTGGAATCCTGGACGGTGTGCTTTGGCGCATCGGCTTGAGACCCGCTCGTATGTCTCGACAATCGAGCACGATGTAGAAGACAGAGAGGGAGCCCAAAGCGCAATGGCGCGGCAAGTAAATTAACAAAGCCAGGCAACGGCTTTTCATCTCCACGTTTTCCACGTTGTCGTCCCGTTTCAGGGTTTTCCGTGCCAGGTGCCTTTGCGTCTATGGATTCGACATCTGGCGTTTTCTGGCGTCCCTTTGGTGGAGGTGCGGGTGGAGGAGATTGCAGGGATCAGCCCACACCTGCCGATGCCCTGTTATCCGGGAACAGGCTCCCTCTAATGGTGTGGCGTGATTCGTCGGGGCGTTGTTTTGATATGTCCTGGAAGACACTTCGCCTGGGGTGAGCTCTCGTTAGAAATCGGGATTACTCTCTGTTCTCGGAAGGAGGTCCGCCAGTCGCTGCTGTGCGGATTCCTTAACCCGGTCTAATATGCATCTCCGGCGGGATCTCGTTCGTATTGGAAATTAAATGAGCGGATGATCGGTTCGAGCTAGGAGTATATAAGTAAATGGCTTGCTTGGCCATGCGGATGCCGCGAGGTGCCTCGGTTTTCTTCTCCCACGCCGAACTCGATCTGCATCCTTTCTTCTAGAAGCTGCGGGTATTCGTAAGTTTCGATCAAAGGGACTTGCTGTTCTACTTTGCTACATCGCCGCCACGATGCCACACGACTACGGCTTGGGTGTTGGCTTCGAGCCAAAGCACGTCGACCGCAAGTCTCTATACACAAGCCTCGAGGAGAGAATCAAGTACTTGCATCACTTCCTCGACTTCAATGCCGGTTTGTATTGGGTGACTCATACTTTTGCGCCTATTTAAGCTGACAATAACCAAATCAGACGACGTTGAAGCTCTCGCAAGTGGAGGCAAATATCTCAAGCAACTCATTCCCGCCGTGGTCAACCTGGTGTATAAGAAGCTCCTGCAGTACGACATCACTTCGCGCGCCTTTCACACGCAGTCGACGGTCGACGAGACCGAGCCAGAACAAGACTACTTGCACGAGGACACCCCTCAGATCAAACGACGCAAGATGTTCCTCCGCTGGTACCTCATTCGCCTGTGCCAGGATCCTACGTCCATGGACTTCTGGAGATATCTGAACAAAGTCGGGTATGTCTATTCACCAACACAGAAGTCTACATTGTAATCGCTAACTAAAATCACAGAATGATGCACAGCGGCCAGGAGCGGCTGCACTCCCTCAACATCGAATTCATCCACATCAACGCCTGCATCGGGTTCATCCAAGACATCTTCATCGAAGCTTTGATGTCTCACCCTCAACTCTCCCTCCGCCGGAAGATCGCTCTCGTCCGCGCAGTCAACAAGATCATCATGATTCAGAACGACCTCTTCGCCAGACACCGCGTCCGTGACGGCGAAGAGTACGCCGACGAGATGTCCGAGTACAGCTTCTCTAGGGAGGGATGGGTGAACGGCAAGAAGATCCTGGGGAGCAGCGACGCTGGCTCCGTCAACGACGACGATTCGGCCAGCATTGCGAGCACCACGACGCCTTCAACTCACAGTGCGGCGCCTTCAACGCAGACAGATCACACGACGAACACGAATCAGTCTGCGTACGGCGTGGATCCTCAGGGGTCGATTTGTCCCTTTGAAGACTTGGCGAAGAATGCCGGAACTTCAACCAAGATCTGGGCCAATTGATAGCGAGCACAGACAGCATTTTAGGCGCAGGAACGGGATCTATATACGAATTTCAGAGCGTTGAATTTTATGCATTAACGGTATTCCCATTCATCCTTCTCTCTCCTCTCTCCCTCTGAGTGTGTGTGTGTGTGTGTGTGTGTTTTATGTAGGCCCAAGTGGAGGGCGAAAATCTCCCGGACAGTTTGTCAGCGACTTCCATGGGTTCCGAAGGCCCAAATAACTTAGCGGTGATGCTTCGAGAGGGACGTGGGGACATCGGCTTTGTTCCCCACATTCGGCTCGTAGGTATGGCAGTTGAGGTAGTTGAGGCTCTCATAACTCCGTCTCTAGTCCGTCTCTGCAGGACTTAATAGAGTAGTCGGAGATAAAATTCGCGGTTCCCAATCGATTCTGAGCTATCGCCTCCCGTTCCCCACATCCCCTCCTCACACTTGCACTCATCCAATACCTGACCCCTCCTTTCTTATTTTTGATCTGTCCATATTCCCCCTCGGTGGCTTTCTGCGTTTCTTTGCATATTCTTATTTGCACATATTCTCTTCAAATTTGCACATTTTCCTTTCACAATGGCCCAGAACGGTGACAAAGCGGTGACCCCACTCATCATCAACGGCGAGTCCGTCGTGACGAACATCAAGTTCGAGGTCCACGCCCCGGCGACCGGAGAGCTATCCGGCCACTGTGCCGGAGCTTCGGTGGATGATGCCGTGCGCGCTGCGGATACTGCGAAAGCAGCCTTCCCGGCCTGGAGCAAGACCAAGGCCTATGCCCGCCGCGACATCATGCTCAAGGCGGCCGACATTATGGCCTCGCGTAAGGAGGAGCTCATTCAGTACCAGCGCGAGGAGACGGGCGCTGGTCGTCCGTTCGCCGAACACACCTTTAACTTGGGAGTCAACTTTATCAAGGACTTCGCGGCCCGCATCCCCACTATCGAGGGTATCGTGCCTAACGTCACATTGGATGGCGAGGGCGCGATGGTCTTCAAGGAGCCGTACGGTGTGATCTTGGGAATTGCACCTTGGTAGGGTTCTCCCTATTCAAATACCTAGAATATCTGCCCTGGGTAGCTGTCAAGCGAATGCCCTGTGGTGTAACTAACGGTGCCGTGCAGGAACGCCCCCTTCATCCTGGGCACGCGAGCGATTGCAATCCCGCTTGCTGCGGGTAACACAGTCGTGCTCAAGGGCTCGGAACTCGCACCCAAGTGCTTCTGGGCTCTCGGTGATATTTTCCGACAGGCCGGTCTTCCGGCGGGATGCTTGAACGTCGTTTTCCACCAGCCTTCCGATGCCCCGGCCATCACTACCGCGCTGATTGCCCACCCGGCCATTCGCAAGATTAATTTCACCGGTAGCACAAACGTCGGTGCTATCATTGCGTCCACTGCCGGCAAGTACATCAAGCCCGTGCTCCTCGAGCTGGGCGGTAAGGCTTCCGCGATTGTTCTGGACGATGCGAACCTGGATAAGGCTGCGATGAACTGCGCGATCGGCTCATTCATGCATGTAAGTATCCCACCGATACAAACCCCCTATCGTCGTTGACATCATCCCCAGTCCGGCCAAATCTGCATGTCTACCGAGCGCATCGTGGTGCAGCGCGGTATCGCCGACCAATTCCGCCAGAAGTTGGCCGAAACCGCTGAAAAGCTCTTCGGCAAGGATGCCCCGGCTCTGGTGTGCGTCAACGCGGCCGCCGTATCTAAAAACAAGAAACTCGTCTCCGACGCCGTCTCGCGCGGTGCCAATGTCCTGTTCGGCGACGCCAGCGCCAATGAGGCCAGCAGCACCAGCATGCGGCCCGTCGTTGTCGAGGGTGTCACCAAGGAGATGGACATGTACGCGACCGAGTCTTTCGGCCCGACCGTGTCCTTGATGGTTGTCGAGTCCGAGGAGGAGGCCGTGGCTCTGGCCAATGATACCGAGTACGGTCTGACCTCGGCCGTATTCACGAACAACCTGTTCCGCGGCCTGCGCGTGGCCAAGCAGATTGAGTCCGGGTGAGTATCTCCCGGTCTTTTCGAATTCCCGGATTCCCCAAACTGACGTTGGAACAGTGCCGTCCACATCAACGCCCTAACCGTCCACGACGAGCCCGTCCTGCCCCACGGCGGCTGGAAGAGCAGTGGATTTGGCCGCTTCGGAGGCATCGGCGGCTACGACGAGTTCCTGCAAACCAAGACCGTGACCTGGATGGAGTAAATAAGTATATTTTGGGCATTTAAGATAACATTTAGAGGAAGATTGGCATATGATTCATTTTGGGCTGTCTTTCGGCACTTGATACGAGGGAAAACTTTGGACGGGATAGGCTTGGGGTACCAGATTGTAGATTGACGAATGCAAATATTGTCTACATTTAGAGTGTGGATGTGCAATCTAACGGAAATTGCAGGTGTTGGCTAACGCCTTTGGTTCTAGTGCGTAGATCTGAGTGTTTGGGATTTACGAGCCGTTGGCACTGTGGGATCTTGGTATGTATGAGGCGGGATTGAATACTCTATCAAGGAGAGTGATATGTGGTCTAGGCCTTTGCCTTTTGATTCCCTGTGTGCAAATACAAGGACCCGAATTATCGGGCTCGGCGGTGGCGGCCACTGTTGATTGCTCCACAGGATACCGACGGGCTCCACGTCTACTGTTGAGTCCTAGGTAAGTTTGGGAAATCCTGCTTTCATCTAGCGGTTCATGGCAATCAAGGACGGGCGATCTGTACGGAGTATGGCTCGGGTATTCCTGCGAGCCTGCAAGAGCCTAGAACTGCCAAGATGGGCCACAATGATCCTCGATCGCTTCCAATTGCCTTGCTGCAGATTTGTATCGTCGGTGAGAATGGTCGAGTCTGGCAGGTGGCTCATATGTTAAGATGTGTACGACGGAGTTGACTCGTTCTCGGCATCTTTTCTTCTTTTCAGATACGGAGTTGGGAGCGGTCATATTCACTTGGGAATGCAGTTCGGTCGCTGGAGGACAGGGACCAATCTGGGTCCACGGGCAGCGCCACTGCGAGCCGGGCGCCTAAAAGGTCACATTGCCGTGGAACGACTCTAGAAGACCGCGGGATTCATTCCGGACCCAACGAAGTGGCGTCGACACGCGATATAACATGTTTTGGGGACGGGTCGCTGACCAATGACTTGAGATTCAGGGTCTCACACAGCCTTGGATTCTCCGAGACTAGCGAGCCCTTATTCTCGGGCGTTGATAACACTCCAAAAATACCCCGTAGAAGAGAAACAAAAGGGCAAAGCACCGGAGAACAACCGAAAGCGGATCGCCAAAATAAACAGACCCACGTGCCAAGAGGTTGGATTTAACTGCAAAGGGCATGTCTTTCGTTCGGGATCCGTCGATGATGTCGACCTACTCGGTCAAGGCATGCATCCGCTCAGCAAGTCAATCACCCCCTGGTACCCAGGGCGCGTGGGAGGCACGCAACGACCGTTGGACAGCTCTTTCCAACCAAGCCCCGAGAGCTACGGGTCGAACGACCAATCGTGCGGAGGCGGAACGAGCGAGTGGATGAGTTTCCACTCCGACCTCCACTCGCCAGGAACAGGAAAGCCACAACAAGTCACCGTGCACGCAGTGAGACAATCCAAATTTCCCATCTTTGCCCAACTCCCGTACCCGTCGTTACTACCGCGGTACGCATCTGGCTATGTAAGCACGCAACCCGCACGCAATTGCTCCCCCTGATCAACCGTTGATCCTTTCCCATGAATACTGGAACCCCGACGAACCGCTGAGATCGACCGGACGGGGTTTCGTAGGGCACTGTGATGGGTTCAGCGGCCGTGGAGAAGGCCGTGATCGTCAGGGCGATACTGGTACGGTTCGGCTCACGATACTCCAGGAACGGGCTTGTAAAAGCGCCGTATTTTTTTTTTTTTTTTTTTTCAGAGCCCGGAGGATCCGAGGGCGTCGGGGGGCACGCTTTGTATGGACGAAAAACAACACGAGGCTGCGAGGGAAATGAGAGATCTCGATTTGTGGCCAAGACAGGGGTTTCATTGGTGCTTGGCAAAGACTCACGAAGGGACTATTCCGAATATTCCCCGGGGCAGCCACACCTCCACCGGGCTTTGCCTTATCTGTTCTGATCCATAGCGAAGACAAGTCTTTTGCTTGTCTCCAAACCAAGGGCTAAGATATTTTTAACCCATTCTCAGCCCTGGAGGGTATTATTTCCTTCATTTTTGATCGGGAGTCGCGGGGCGAATTCAGCCCCGGCATTTTTAATTTCGTAGAACATTCTCCTTTGGCCCGTCTCACTTGTTTCTGGAAATTGGAAATGGGCCCCCCCCGGTCATTACCCTAGTCGCGTAGTCATTGCAGCCTATGCAGGTCCCAGTAACACAGCCTTAATTTGCCTGTTATTTACACTTCCCGGGAGGTACTAGCGACTAGCACCACGAGCCACAGCCCCACGAGGGACATGGCACCGTCGCATTTCCCACCTTGACCCTTGAATCACCGGGGGACACCTCGTGTGCTCCAAGGGCGTTGGTTTTTCAGTGGCGTTCGTGTCTGGCGAAATGTGATTACCTCCGTACGCCGCGCTGCGCCCCGGGAACAGGAACCCAAGTAGAGCTCGCTTGGAAAGTAGCCTTTAGCTCGACCCACCGTGACCGCGGCGGTGGAAGATGGTTGGCCCCGGACGTGTTTGGTCGGGTCGCCGATGGGGCTCTGGAGTGTACACTCCACCGCAGACATCTCAGGGCCAGTGCGGGACTAGAAATGTAGTTCATATCCCTCTCTCCTTTCCTTCCTTCCAACATTCGTTCTTTCGTTCTTTCCACCTCCGAGTCATTCGCTCTCTAGCTCCTTGCTTTTTTCAAGTTTACCAACTTCAGTCATTCTTTGTCCACACCATCAATATGCGCTTCACTACCGCTGCTGTCTTCTCCACCCTCGCGGCCTTCGCTGCCGCCTACACCAAGCCCGACTACACCAAGCCTCCTTCGGGCAACGCCATCGTGAGCCCCGGCCTGAACGAGCAGGTCCCTGAGGGTGCTCCCTACACCATCAAGTGGGACCCCACCCTCGGCAAGACCGTCTCTCTGGTTCTGCTCCGCGGTCCCAGCTCCAACGTCGTGCCTCTGGAGACCATCGTTGAGGATATCCCCAACTCCGGCTCCTACAAGTGGACCCCCGGCACCAACCTTGAGGTGGACAACACCCACTACGGCATCCTTCTCGTTGTCGAGGGCACTGGCGCCTACCAGTGGTCTACTCAGTTCGGTATCGCTCCCCCTGCCGGTGGCTCTGGCTCCGCCGAGACTACCACCTCCGCTTCTGGCACCGTGAGCGTGATCGACGACAAGACCACCACCATCTGCCCCGAGACTGAGACCACCCCCGCTCCCACTTCCACCCCGTGGTCCACCGTCGTCGTCACCAACGATATCACCACCACCTACTGCCCCGAGGAGGAGAGCTCGTCCGCCTCCAAGCCCGCTGTCACCACCCCGGCCTCCGTCTCTGCGCCCTCCTCCTCCACCGTCTGGGCCACCCTCGAGTCGACCACCACCTACTGCCCCGAGACCGAGTCCACCAGCGCGCCCGTCTCCCCCGTCTCTTCCCCCGTCACCGTCCGCCCCACCACCATGCGCAGCTCCCCCGTCTCCAGCACCGTTGCTCCTACTGGCTCTGCTTCCGCCAGCCCCTCCAGCAGCCCCTCCAGCACCCCCGTCTTCAACGGTGCTGGCCGCAACGCCATCTCCCTGGGCGCCATCGCTGCCGGTGTTTTTGCCGTCCTGGCCCTCTAAATGGACCGTTGATGAGCAAGGGGAGGAAGGGCCCATCGGGCTCAACCTCTTTTTTCATCTTACCTTCTGTATGAACCTCCGATCTGGTTGTTGACCAGCATTTCACGAGGAATTTGATCTATCGATACTTGATATGGAAATTCTTTTTTTATCTTTCTCATCTGAGCTGGGCTTGCGTGCGTTTCGGATCTGTTATGTTTTATTTCGGTGTACGTTCAAGGGAATCCAAGTCAGCCATGTATGTTTGTAATGCCATGTCTTAATGCTTGACTTCCCGATGATTCTGTGGTGGTTCCCGTAGACCGGTCCGTGTACATTCCCGATTGCGTCATTGTCAACAACCATTCCAAACCCCGATGCCATGCAACCTCCCCGCAGATCAGACCATTGTATGTAGCACTGCAGGAATCCGGTTCGAATTACAATGCCATGAACTTCAATCGGAACCTCGACTCTGGCTACCTAACAATATGCGTTGTCAGGCTCCAAGGGCTCGATGTTTGTTGACATTGACTTCGCGCCAGAATCCGTAAACACCGAGACCTATGGTTAGTACGCTGGCCGTGAAGTTGCGACCGGCTACCAGCGTGTGCTCATGGGCTGTGGATTGAAGAGCAGAACTGGGAATACCTATGAAATGTCACAGATTTATCAATCCCCTCCGAACAACGACCCGCTTTAATTGGCGGGCGCCGAAGTATACCGCAGCCCCCACGTGACCGCGATAAGTCGATAAGGATTTTTCCCCAAACGAGACTTCCCTGCAACAAACTCGTCCCGTGCTGCTGGCAGTACTCTATCCCTCTCCCGCGAATCCGCACATCCTCACACCCGTCACGATGGCCCAAGGCGCCCTCAAGAAGAGCAAGAAGGCCACCGCCACTGCCCAGCGGTAGGTCCCTCGCCTCCTTCCTTCGGATTCGAACCTGAACTAACCCGCCTTTAGGGAATCCAGAGCCAACGCTCGCACGAGGCCCGGTCCCCGGCAAATCGCCCCCAAGAAGGCGGCTTTGGTCAGACAAGCCAAGTTGAACAAGGTACGTTGGCTGCGTTGCGGGTCGAAGTGTTATGCTTCACCGCACCACCGATTCCGACAGTTGCTAACGACGCACGCTCTTGCAGAAACTTACCTCGGGCCTCGTTTCAAAGACCGAGCGCAGTCTGGCGCAGAAGGCGGGTCACTTGGAGATGCTGGCCGGTGGCAAGAAAGACAAGAACGGGCAGAAGAAATAAACGGGACGAACATTGGACTTTTCGACGGATCCTGATATACTTGGGGGTTTTTGGGCTGAAGGTCCAGTCCCTTATCGCATTACCGGCGATACGACTCATGAATTCGATACCCCGTTTTTGTTGTCTAGGCAAAATCTATTGGTTTCTCCTTCTAGAAGCGAAAGGTGTATGAACAAGAAAAGGCCATGTACAAAACCGCCCAGGAATGTTGCGGCAATCGTCAATCATAAACAGTTGTAAGTATAATGTAAAAAGGTCGTGATCGTCCAGCGCAAACGAGAATGAGAGCAAATTAGGAAACAAGGGGAAATAAAACAAAAAAAATAAAGGGTATCAATAGTTCCAACTCCAGTCCCGTCCCAGGTTCCATGCCATATGAGTTTTGCTCTTACATCTTCGAGACCCGCCCGGGTACACCGGCTTGCTCGATCAGGTCCCGACCGTGGTTCATCCAGGTCTGGAAGCCTGCGTCTGATGCGTCGGAGGGGAAGTCGTCCCAGATTGGGTTCTCCGAGTCCGCATAGGACGACCAGGTGCCCTTGGGGACATCGCTGCTCGACCAGGACGGTAGTTTGGCCAGGACGCAGGTGTAGTAGACGTATAGGATGCGGCAGAGCAGCTCGACCCGGTCGACGTAATGCTGTTGAGATGGATCGGGGTTGTGTCCACCGTCGCCGAGCATCTTCCACCACGAGACGCGCCATCGCAGCGAGAGCAGAATGTGGCCCAGTTCGTCCAGGAAGCGAATGTGCGTCTCGTGGGAGATCTGCTTCCATTTGATGTTGTAGAAGTCGCGCTCCAGTTTGCGGAAGCCTTCGACCTCCATCATGCGGCAGACGATGCGCGAAAGTTGAGCTGCGAGCAGGATGTCACGTCGATCTTCGGGGTCGTTGATGTCCATGGAACGCTCTTGTCCGTTGGAGTCGAGCGGGACGATGGTGTACTTTGCGCGACTGGGCATGTTGTTCCACCGCGATAGGAGGGACTAGATGGAAGATTAGACCGTGATACAAGAGTTGGGTGGGGCGATGTGCGAAACTCACGTATGCTTGGTTCATCGGATCGCAGTCCTTGACACAAGTCAACCAGTTCTTCGACTTGTCCTTGGATTCGACGATACGACGGTCAATGAAATCGAGGAAGGTCGATTTGGAATTGCCGTTGTACTCGCTCAAACTCTTCAAGAACTTGTACGTCTCACCAAGGTCAAGCACATACAGAGAACCCCAGGCCTGGCTGGCGCGGATGTTGAACCGGCCTTGACGCTCGCCGAGGAACGACAATAGTTGATTGAGGTCGAATTCAGAGGGTATTGCCATCCGAACTCTACCCCTGCCGTCCATTGTTGGATGGTTTACAGCTCGTTGAGAGATGTAGTTGCATGTGCCGAATTCGACGATACTGGAGAAACAAGCCCGAGCACACGGTTGCTCGTGAAGAGTAGGGCGACAAGCATCGCATGGCGAGCTTCCATCGCACTTGCGCTTGTTGAGTCGGCATTGAACACAAGTGTCCTTGTTCTTTCGGCGCATGCCAGCGTTGGCTCTTCCGACCATGCTGAGAGGACCCTTGCGACGAGCACCGCGTGGGGGCGATACAAAGTCTGCAGACGCGATCGAGCCTCCCTGTCCATCTTCCTGGACAATCTGCAAAGGTTTGGGTTGATCCTGGTCTGTAGAACCATGGGCACTCCGATTCTTGCGCTTTCGCACCGTAGCTGCAGACTGCATGGCAAGAGGCATGGGCCGGCCCGAGTTGCGTTGGCCAGCAGAGGAAGAAGCTCTCGACCGAGAGGGAATCGTGCTAATCAGAGAATCCGACGGGGTTTCGCTGACCATGAATGCAGTAGTCTTGGGGCCGAGCGTCTCCCTCGGAGAGCCACCGTCAGGCGTGGAGATTTTCCAATGAGAATCATCATCCAACTGGTGTTCTGCAAAGGTTGGTACCTCTTCGCTCGTGGCAGAGTACGAGCACTCATAGATTCCAGACAGATCGCCCGAGACAGACGAGCTTTCTGATTTGAAGTGGAACCCGTCATGGCCGTTTTGGCCGTTCTTCTGAGCCACCTGAGCCGCGATTGCAGATGCGGAAGGCATCTGTGAGACGGGAAGCGGCGACTGCAGGTTGTTGAGCCATCGAGACTCGAGTGGCCGTGCCGGAGGCTGAAAGTCGCGCACGGATGAATCCTTCGCATCATTCTGCGGGTGCATGGCCATCGGAACAGATCCATGCTCTGGCATCTCCTCCACGGAAAGGCCGTTTGGAAATTCATGCCACTGGTCCATCATCGGGAATTGCGGGGGTACTTGTTGGAACGTGATGGCTTCTCGCGGAGCATCCGCGAATCCCTGGTCCTGGGGCATTTCTCCAGTGTCCTCCACTATGACAGCACCGGTCGAGTTGGTCGGTGCTTTGCCGTAAGGGTAGAGCATAGGTGCTTCCAGAGACATACCGGCCGCGATAGAGTTGTACAACTGGAAGGATGGCCAGGTTTCGTCGCCATGGAAATTATCGTCGGCGGACGACGGCAGTGTACGAGGGCTAATGGTACCGCTAACGGTGCCCTCGATGCCGCCATCGGCGTAGTTGAAATTCTCAAAGGTCACATCGCGTTTCCTAGAAAAGCTGACTGTCAGCGGCCTTGACTTCGAGACTTGACCGGATGACGCGCACCTGTTCTGCCGATCACCAGAGCGATCCAGCAACGATCCCGTTAGAGGGTCGTGGAAAGCGCCCAGATCCGCAACATCGGCGCACTGACTCGATTCCTGGCTGGTGTCCCACTCGGGCGATTGATCATAAGGAATATGTTCCCACGACGCGACGGAGAAAGCACCGTCCGTTTGCCAATTATCTAGTATTTTGGGGTCGATACCCGCAGCTGTTCCCGCGCTTCCACAGTCCATACAGGATATGCAGGAATGGAAGTTGGCGACGGAGTCGACCAGGCCGAGCAAAGATCCCAAAAAGACGGAGCTTTTTGCGACTTTGCGAGAAACTTCGAGGATAACGGTCGCAATGTACGACGTAAAGGGTTTCGAGATCGAGAGTTGGAGAGATGTAGATTGATGAAAGTCGAGGGGAAGAAGGTGACTGTGACGGGATTCCCCACCACCAAAGTTTTGCGACCTGCGATCGTCTCTAGCGTGTCTTGGGATCCGCACAGACCACCGTTGGGACTATGCAATTATTTTCTTTTGAGTGCTGCAGACTATAGAATAGGCCTAGTTGCTATTAGAACACTTTTTTCGATAGCTATCCGGCTACGGTATTCAAAAAGTCCAAGAATGCCACCCTACACAATACAAAGAGGGTGTGGGTAGTGTGCAGGCACCGGACTAGAGATCACCGAGCGCACGAGGTAGACTGATCTTACGCGAGTCAATCAGCTAATGGCCCCTGATAAAACAGGCCCGTGCCTTCCAAGGTTCTCACTGTCAAACAAAAGCAAAAAAGGAGTGCAGTCCAGAGTGTACCGTGTAGTCCGTAGCACTGAGCACACCAGATTTTACATTTTCTGCCTCAGGCACTCAGAATGTATTATTCAGCAGCAACCTGCCTGCGATCAAGTACATGCATGTACAAGGAAGTATATAAAAGTATAAGGCTGGTGACCCACGGACTATATCAATAACGCTAGCCTCGAAAGCACTCCATATTACCTCGGTAGATATCGGAAACCATAGCCTAGACCAAGTACACGGGGTTTATGTAACATACTTCCCCTGTCAAACTGATTCAGTCACCAGGCTCATTCCTGACGGATCGGTTCACCGCAGACTCCATTTCGGGCCTGCGATTGCCGCTCCCCGCCGCCTTCGCAGCTTCACCGCGAGCCCGGGTTCCCCATTCGGCCTGCCGGTAATGCAAATGGCTCAATCCTTACGCGGTTTCCATTACCCCATATAAGTCGGGGCTGGCCCCGACATCGTGTGGGTTGCAATCCTCGATCTTTTTCTCTTGTTCATTTCTTTTTTACCCTTTTAATACTTAGGTGCATCATAATATTCAGGCCAGAGTCCGTCCGGTCTGTACTCCCCGGAAAAAAGAAAAGAAAGCGTATCCCGAGGTCGCCCTCGGCGAAGAGGATTGGCAATGCACATTCTGGTAAGTAGCGGATCGTCGAGTTCATGCGCACCATCTTTTCTTTTGTTCAGCGCGCTTGTCTCGGAAAGTCCTGGTACTGCCAAGGTGGCTCCGCAATGAAACAATTTGAAGCTATCGCATTCCTGTTCTAGCCGTGGATAGTCTTGAAATGCCATTTGCTACATCGTCTTCAAATCTTACAATGGGAAATGAAAGGATTATTCCAAGATTAACACTCCCAAATAGGTAGTCAACGACGACGGACCGCCGAACAAGCGGCTCTCGCCCTACGTGCGCCCGCTCGTCGACGAACTCCAAAGCGCAGGCCACCTAGTCAGCGTCGCCATCCCAGCCGCCTCGCGCTCGTGGATCGGCAAAGCACACCTGATCGAAGCCTCGCTGACCGCTCACTCTGTACACCCGGACTCCTTCCGCGACGACGGCACCTGGGACGAAAGCTACAAATCAACGGCCGAGAACGAGTGGGTGGTTATTGAAAATGGCACACCGGCCAGCTGCGCCCAGCTAGGTCTCTACAACCTCTTCACGGATCGTCCGCCTGTTGACCTCGTGATTTCGGGCCCCAATCACGGCCGCAATGCTTCAACGATCTATAACCTGTCCTCGGGTACCGTTGGTGGTGCTCTTGAGGCTGTGTTCTGCGGAAAGCGCGGTATTGCGATCTCCTTTGGTAGCAAAGATCCGCAGCCGGCGGATATTATTGAAGCCGCGGCGCGTCTTGCCGTGCGGACGGTTGATCATTTGTGGCGCAATTGGGATGACCGAGTTGAGTTGTATAATATCAACGTTCCCATGCGCATTGACGTTGAGACTCAGCCTGTGCTATATACGCGCACTCTGCCTTACTACTGGTCTCGTGGATGCTTGTATGCCGAGGCTGGGGCGGAGGCTAAGAGCAAGGTTGTGAACGGGACGACAAACGGCGTCAATGGCGTTAAGATGGAGCAGTGCAATGGCACCCATGTTAACGGTGTCAATGGGATCAACGGTGTTAATGGTCATGCTGAGCAACCAAAGCGCAAAGAGCGCCATTTCAAGTGGTGTGCTGATCTGTCGGATATGAAGAAGAGGCTGCAGGAGAGCGAGGAAGGTACAGATGCGCATACGGTATTGAATGGGTCAACAAGGTAAGAGACTCCGCCATTGTTTCCAATACACTCTGCTGACTTGAGCCAGTGTGACTGCTCTTCGCGCCAATTTCTGGCATGTTCCCGATCTGGAAGGACCATTGGATCTGAATCAATAAGACCGTTCCGAACATGACCTTTGCCACGCATATAATGTTTCTCTTTTCTGTCATCTTGGGTTTCTCCAGGCGCCGGGCTTTTTGATCTTGCATTTAGGAGCAGCGTATAGAGGAGCGATGTCTAAGGCACTTTGTACATATTGCGGATCACATATACCATGGACATCATTTACGATTGGACTATCGCTGAACAGCCCGGTAGAGACGGACGCAATGTAACAAATGGCAAATAAAGGTTTCGAAGGTGGGTGTATCTCATGAACTCAAATCCGCTCTGGAGTATCACATTGCGCGTGCGGCCTCTCCGGCGCCGCTTTCAACTGTAGTCGCCTGCTCGGCGCGCATCTTGCCCTTGCCAAGTCCACCTTCGCCAACGCCCATGCGGCGGGCCACATAGCGCTGTGCGACAACACCGGCCGCCAACGACAGCGTCTCCTCGATCCACTCTGCAATCCACTCGCGCGGGTCGACACCGCCACTCTCGATGATCTCGGCGATGGCCTCGGGCACTACTGAGCGCGGCATTTGCGCGTCCTCGGATTCCGCGTCCTCGGCGGCCGGTGCAGATGCATCGAGCCACTCGATCCACTTCTGAGGGATTGGCTGGGAGATGGTGTGGAAGGCAATGCCGTGGATAGGATCGTGGAGATACAGAGCGAATGTAATCTCCTCGTCTTGCTCTTTAGGCTCAACTGCACCGGAAGAGGAATCCTTCTCGCCTGATGCGCCGGCCTGGAACAAATCCTCCGAGACGGACTGGCTGATAGCCTGGATGGCGAGGAAGATATCACTGCTGCGAACAGGGTTGGACTCGCTCAGTTCTTCCGTCGCCTGCTTCGCCGCTTCTTCGATTCCACCCTTCGCCGAGAAGTATTCGGTCGCGTAACCCTCGGCGCTGGCGCGGGCCAGCTTGGACGCCTCGACGGCACCGCGAACCGCATTGATGGTCCGCGGGGTGCCAGGAGTGACTGTCCGCCACCACGGCCCGTCACTCCAGCCGGCACTGGAGATGTAGCCGCCGACATCGAGGCCGCGCTTCGGGGCTGACTCCTGACCCCGCTGGATCACCAGCAAGTCTCCGCCCTCGACTTGGGACATCACCCGCGAGAAAACGGCGTATACCAGCGGGTCGACGCCGGGGTAGCCTGAGAGATCGTGAGTCACATGGATCTGAAGACGTTCGTGCGACGAGATCGGAGGTGCAAGGGTGTGGATGAGGTTGGTGAATGTCGGGATCGCCATGTTGCGGAGCTCGCCGCCTGCGCCAGAATATGTCAGCATGATAGACCATAGATATGATACAGATAGCAACGTACCAAAGTCCTTGAGGGCTCCAACGTTGCCCTTCACTTGCTGGGCCCATCGTTGAGCTTCCTCGTTGTTCTGGATTTCTTTGACGGCAGCTTCAGCCTGCTTCATAGCTGCGCTGGCCGTCGCAAAGATTCCTCCCCACCATCCACCATCCTGAGCCTCCTGTGGTTCCATATTCTCCGACTCTGCCTTTGGCTGCTCCTGCTTAGCACCGGTGCGAGAAGTGCGACCTGTCTCCTCCGACTGACGAGCGGACGTCTTCTCCTCGCTTGGTCGATCGATAGTCGCACTAGGTCGAGGAGAACGCGTTGAGGGGCGGGCCCTGTCGGCAGACAGACGCGGAGTACCTGGTCCACTGCTGGGTCGCTGGGTAGCTAGGTGGTCCAGCTCGGCAAGGATGTCTTCATGGCCCGCCTTTGCATTGTCGGGAGTAGCCGCGGGCTTGGTCTTGTCGCCGGACTGCTTGACATCGAGGTTGTCAAACTGAGCGAGTAGCTCATCGCTTGTAGGTTTCGCTGCCTTGGGCGGCATTGTGTTTGCTTGGGGATCAACTGGGTTGTTCAGGAGAGGTGACGACACCGGCACCGTTTGTTTGGAGCTCCCGAAGCGGCTGCTGTGGAAACCTGCCAAGACCCGCCGCAGTCTACATGCTCAGCACTCTACTTGGACGCACTCGGAAAGAGTGTTCTGATGGACTCGGGGACCGATGATATCAAATTTACTTATTGTTTTGAATCTGCTTTTTCCATTCCAGACATATCAAGATGAAGGTTGCGTTGATGCATAGGACCTGTTCAGGGCTGCAGCACATGAGCACTACCAACAAGCCTCATGGTGATTGTACATAGCAACGTCTTCCACCTGGGTATGGAGAATGGAGATATAGTACCTATCAATGATTTGGCTCTTCTGCTTGGTTACTAGACGCCTACCGGGTAGTATTACATCCATCCGTGGATACTACCTGTATCTTAATTATTCTTTATCCTATTTATCTATTCAAGAAAATATATCTTGCAGTCACACCACTGTCGTGGGCAAATATTAGAACCTCGTAATCGCAAGTTGCGACCAACCGAGCATTATTTCCACAGAAACATCCAGCCAAGCCAGGCGGAACTCATGTATGGAATAGACAAGATTCGACTTCCGCCGTTCTACCATCGGCCCCATTCCGCCGCTTTACTATCGGCCCCGTTCCGGCAGCGGGGCCACGCGGGGTCTAGCGATAAAGAACGAGTGGCATAAATAGGCTCATTTTACCTCCTGCACCTAAACGAGGATAATCAATCTTGCAGAAAATTGCTTCGTGCCGACACCATTCCCATTGTTTCTCAAATATTCATCATCGGACGAGTACGTGCCATTGAGACCCTCCATTGAGTCATTTCGCTCTAACCTTCGATCTCAGATCTACCCGAGGTCGAGTCCTGAAAAATATCGTCACCATGCGTCTCCCTTACGTGCCAGACCCTCCACCTACAGCCACAGAAGACGAGGCAAAGATTCTGGCGAGTGTACAGGCCCGCCGAGCTCCAAACCCGCTTCTGCCACTCGACCTCGCACTCTTACACTCTTTCCCAGTCGCCGAGGGATGGAACTGGTTCATTGGAGCCATCCGCACTCGCACAAGCTTATCAACCGTGGTTCGCGAGCTTGCCATCTGCCGCGTTGCAGTGGTAAACGGCGCATTGTTTGAGTGGGAACAGCACGCGCCGTTGCTCCGGGAAGGCGGGCTGAGTGAGGAAGCGTTGCAAGTCGTGGGGGAAGCCAAAACAGATTTCTCTGACGAGGTTGCGGAGAAGGCGTTGACTCGAGAGCAGAGAGCGGTGCTGAAGTATACGGATGCGATGACCAAGACCGTGACGGTTCCAGACGAGGTCTTCCAAGAATTGAAGGGCTGTTTCAATGAGAAGGAGGTTGTCGAGATCACAGCCACTGTGGCCGCATACAATTGTGTGAGCAGGTTTTTGGTGGCGCTGGATGTCGGGGAGAAGAACCATTGATTACTTTGGATCCTACGAGAACGTTTCGTTAACGTCGAAATCAAGTATCTATGACGTTGTTCGTAAGGTACAACATGTGTCTACCTTATTTTACGCCCCAAGGATACAAGGATACTCCGAATTGGAAGAAATTAACATGGACACGTCCCCAGTACTTATAAAGCCTAGGCCTTGGAAGAAGGTATTAAGTAGCATCATCATTGATGCACAGTGTAGGCGATGAGAATAAATCCCTTGTGTGATCAATCAACCGTACCATCGGACGCTAGCGATGACGAAAACAAGATAGTTACCAAGAAAAACAGTGAACAGAAAGTGTATCACAATCTATGGATATTGCAATTGCTTACAGGGTGAATAGTTTACAGAGCGGAGTACAGAGGTCCCGAGAGTTCGGAAAAATGTGAAGCAAATATGTGAGGTCTGTGCTTCGTGGCTTGAGACATGCGACAATCGGAACTAAGGGGCGAACACAAAGGAGCTCGGGAGGAAAACAATACATGCTTTCGGATTGATTTGTACGTTCTGCTTGATGTTTATTTGTCTGCCAATAGAGAAATGACGGAGGCATTTTTCTCGAATTGAGGGCACTCGTGGCTCTAGCGGTCCAGACAGACGTGAGGGATACCCTCCAGGGCGCAGCCCTGAATGTGCATGCCCATCGAATGGGCTGTCCCACTGGTCTGGCGATTGAGAGGAAATAGTTCTGTGCGAAAGGGAAATCCTAGACATCAGGCAGCGAAGCCCATTCATGATCGGCAGGTAGCGAAAAAAGTCTGACTGTCCAGGATACAGCAGTACGGGCTCAAGGGAGGCCGACGTGAACGAGGCATCGTGCAGGGACAATAGCATAAGCACCATAGTGTAATGATATACTTCGCGGACGGAGGTCCATACCAACACGCAATAGGAAGCGCAACCTCCCTACGTATCCGGGGCCAGCCAAAGTGGCTAGTAGATGAAGGACCGTTGATTGGCGGAGGCCGGCCAGAAGTGGGGCCAGCTGTAATGGTCACTAAGTTCACTACAAACTAAACTACTCCCTCTCAATCTCTTTTCTGTCGCGCTCGACTTCTTCCCATCATCCTTATCTCTTTCTCCCCTGTTCTTTCTTCCCTGTTCTTGCCAGATCCTGATTCCTCGGTGGTGGTTTCATCCATCGCCCTGTTTCTTTTTTTCATTCTCCCCTTTCCCGCTGCCCTGCTGTAAGATCCTTCTTTTCTACATACTCCCGGTTCGCGACCACGCTGGTTCTACCAATCCCCAGTATTGTCGCCTTCCAGCATATGTCCTTTGATACTTTTCTTCTCATCCTGTGCTTTTCTCTCTCATCTCTTCACTCTTCGGGGGTTGTTGCCGCAGGCGCGGAGACGCTTCGCCATCGGCCCCAGCCTTCCAGTACACATCCCTGGCAGCCGCTCGCGACCTGGCGCCTTCAGTGTCCGTAATTGGCACGATCGGGTCTCAACTCGAACTTGAATTCGAAGTTGATAATTTCCTGGCTGCTCATTTCATGGTATGTGCGCGATTTTGATTTTCCCTGTACTATTCCCTACACTTCGGGTCAGATCCTGATCCACACAATTTGCCGCGACCGTGTCTGCATCTCTGCTTTCCCTCATCTGTACCCCTACATCATGTTCGGACCCCTTATACTTGTGCATGATTGCGGCCCGCATTTTCGCGCTTCGATTTATTCGCGTTTTTCATTCTCTCACACCCCCGTTACTCCCCTGAGCCCGGGGGTCAACCGGCTGCGCTGCGATTACTTCCTGGCGTCTTGGCACCGCAAGCGAACCGCCCGACACTAACAAACTATACAGAACCTCCTCACTCTCCACTTTGCGATCTGCCACGTCAGGTCTTTCTTTTTTCCTTGCCCTCTCTATTTAGGGGGGCACTTTTTCTTATCATCTAATCATGGCCCCCATTCCGAGGCCTGATTTAGATATGGACAATCCGTCCTCAGATGTGGGCGACAGTCAGGATTCGCCGCTGCGCCGACAGTTCTCCGAGCCTTTCCGGCCGCAGTCCACATCCACCCAAATTTCTCAGTCACCTGAACCATTCTCGCGCAAATTAAAATGCGACTGGTGTGGAAAGCTCCTGGAGCGTCCAAATGATGAAACCGTCTCTGAAGAAGATGTGCTCAATTCTCACGTTGCTGAAGAGCATCCCTCGCATGATCAATACGGCTATGATAACGCCGAGGATGAGAATGCAGAAATTGATGAAGATGAAATCGATGAAGACGCCGAAGAAATCGACGAAGGCGATGACGATGACGCTGAAGAAGCCGAGGCAGAGGCCGAGGCCGAGGGTGAAGAACATGACCAGCTCGACGTCAACGGAGAAGAAGTCGTGAATGGCACGACTCAACCTGAAGAAGACTTTCACGGCGAAGAAGAGCCCGTAACCGCTGCTCCATCCGTCAACGGCGAGCACAGCGACGCCGAAAACGAAGTCGGCAAGATCTCTTTCATTCCTATCAAGACCGCCCAGCATGCTTCCGGGAAACGCGACCTTGTTGACTGGCTCTCAAATCCTAGAACTGCATATGCAGAGGACTTCAAAAAGCGCGTGGCTGAATGGCAAGGCCCTCAGATGAACGATCGCCTTTCCCAACTCTGGACGGTGAACGACGTCAACAACTTTTGTCCCACATACGAACAGGACTTGGCCAAGGTAGAGAGCACCTGGCAAAGTGTCTTTCAAGATGCAAAGCCAAAGAAGCGTGATGCGTCCGAGCCCCTGATCCGTCCTGATCCGTACAAGAAGATCAAGACCGACAAGGGCCAATTCCTCGATCTCAATTCACTGGATGATTTGTTGGAAGTACTTCGCAAGCCCGAGACTCTTTCACCCGAAGAGTTGTACGCCGTCACCGAGGCTGCAGAGTTCGCGATGAAAGTCTGGCAAGATGAATATCTCGCCCTCGACCAGCTTTACCTCTCGGCACATCGCCATCACCGCAGTGCACTTCCCCCGGATGCGAAGCGAGACTTCATGATGGGAACCAAGAAAAAGACGAGTCACCCGCTCGCTCGAGTACCAGAGGATCCTCGCAACTTCGAAGACCGGAAGGAGGCCATGCTGTATGGCTACAAGCACGTTTTCCACAACCAAAACACAAGCACCGCTGTCATTTGGAACCCGCAGAATCCGTTCACTCAGGGTGGCTTTGTTCCGACACCTGCTCAGGCCAGAAAGATGGCCACCAAGGTCGCACCCGACGACCGAAACCCCGACGGCTGGGCTCCCGTCATCAAGCATGGCACGGAGTTTATCCCCAAACTGTGGGAGCAAAGAAAGGAACCTTTGGCGCCCAAGTACACTCGCAAGCGCAAGGCTGTGGAAGTTGATACTTCCAAGACGGACACCGAGACGCAAAACGACTCTGCAGATGAGACCGAAGAGGAGGAAATCCACCCCGCTAAGCGACGCACCCGAGGCCGTGGTGGCCGACGTCCTACATTTGAGGCATACCAGCCAGTTGCGGCCCCCGTCAGTACTCCTCGCGGCCGTGGACGAGGCCGTGGTCGTGGTCGTGGCCGAGGAGTTGGCCGACCCCCAACGACCCGGGCTTCCTTGGATTCCAACCAGGGTACTATCTACACTCCTACTTCTGGCCGAGGCCGAGGCCGACGTGGTGCAAGCGCTGTGGTTGCCGCTACACCTAACGTTTCCCGCTCGACAGAGGAAACTGCATCATTGCCTGCAGATTCTCCAGCACCCGAACCAACCTCCTCGACCAAGGTCACACCTTCTCTGAGAAGGGATGCCACCCAAGAAGAAATTGAAGAAGCTCGCCGCCTGAAGATCATGAATTCGAAGAATCCCAAGCGAACCAAGGCCATGCTTGACCACTGGGAGCGTTTCAACCGCGAAGGACGTATCCGCAACCCCAAGCGATCTAAGGCACAGATCGAACAGGATCGTGTGCATGACGATGTTCGAAAGACCAAGGAAGTCTCCCGGCCTCCTGGACGACGCCGTCGATCTCCTTCCCTTGCTCCCATCCCCACTGGAAACCTTGCACCAAAAGCACCCAACACCATGCCTCCCATGGCCCAGCAACCTCCACACATGGGCCCTGGCCCTACTCTGCCGTCGATTGGCATGACTCACTACGCACCTAATCCTTTCACCGCGCCTCCTCCGCCTCCTCCTCATGCCCAGCTTGGCCAGCCTATGCCTGCTCAATATGCCCCATTCCCCTATGTACCCTATCAGCTAGGTCTGCCACCACATCCGCCGCCCCCCGATCACCACCATCACCGATGAGTCGGATCACCACCTCCAATGAGTTTGGTCAACACCGTCAATGAGTCTGATATTTACAGCGACTGTGTATTCTACTTCTGAGTCTGTACGATAGCATTACCCGCAGGAAGCCTATCAATGCTACTTCGGCTTACTGGTGGGCCTTTGCAAAACGCAAATTATTTTACCAATGCAAAGCTTTTCGCTACACAAGTTGTCTATTCATATTCCATTGTAAACCCATTTAGAGCCAGCTATGCTGAGTATAGTAGAGTATCGCACTAGAATTACGTAGAAAAAGATGAGAGGAACTAATTCGGATCGGGCTATAGATACTACCTGTCGCAGTCGCAATATCCTAACACATTGAAGAGAAATAATATAAAGGGTGGTTGATATTTCGGTTTGCTTCGCATCTCATTAAATGACCAGCCGCCATAATTGGCCGGAGGCAGCGACGATGTAGAAGGATCGAGAGCGTTTTTAAAATCATCGCGAACTTGCATGATAATCGATCAGGCTGGAAGCAAAAAGTCCGGTGCCGCAATTAAAAGCTTCAAATTGGATGGCTTTGTCCAATTTCATATCGGCTCAGAGGGTTAACGAAAACTTCCGTATCAGCTGAAGCTGCTGATCGAGGTGTATTGAGCGCCGGATATAGCGTCACGTGGTAAAGAACATCACGTGCGTCGGACTTGGGCGTGACCGCTCTCGTCTTGAGGTAATCTGCGTCACTTCCTAGATTCGATTCGTCTTCATTGCGTCTCTGCATTCGCCATTCTTTCAAACTTTCTAGCTAGCTTCTTTCCCAAGCAGTCGTTAGGTCTATACTCACAGTCGCAATGGGAAAAAAGAGACGTGGTCCATCCCTGGACGAGCTCATGGCTCGTCCATGGTGCTACTACTGCGAGCGCGATTTCGACGACCTGAAGATTCTCACGTTGCATCAAAAAGCAAAGCATTTCAAGTGCGACAAATGTGGTCGTAGACTGAATACTGCAGGAGGTAAGATTCCCCGGCGCATGCTTGCGACAATTGTCCCCGGGGAACGCAAGAGCTAATCGATCGCACGCTTCTAGGATTGTCGGTACACATGAGCCAAGTCCACAAGGAGCAGCTCACGGAGATTGAAAATGCCTTGCCCAACCGGGCAGGTCTGGATGTCGAGATCTTCGGCATGGAAGGTGTGCCCGAGGATGTGCTGCTCGCTCATCAGCAGCGCGTCGCCGCACAGTTCCACCAGGCTGAGGCTGAGCGCCAGGCGGCAACTGGTAACCCGCCTGCAGGCAGTGGAATGGGTGGGCAGCCTGCGAAGAAGCCGAAACTGGAGGATATGTCGGAGATGAAGAGGCGACTGGCAGAGCATCGAGCAAAGAAGGCGGAAGCAGCTACTGGTGGCAGTAGCAGAGAAGCAACCCCCGCGAGCTCAGGGCCATCTGCAACGGCTGCACCGGCTGCACCGCAGTACGTACCAAAGGCCGAGGATGCATATGTGAGTTCCCACCGTATTTCAGCGCAAGTTTGAGCCCTGAAACTAATATATCTTGACTAGGGCCAACCCCCCGCTGCGTCTGCACCTGTTCCCCCGCAACAGTATTCCTACCCCCAACCCTACGGAGGCGCCCCTGCCGCTCCCTACCAACAGGGCGCCAGTCCGGTCTATCAGACATTCTCGCCTGCCAGCGGGCAACAGTTCCCCGGCGCCACACCTTACCCTCCCGCGGGATACCCTCCTCAGATGCCCGCATACCCTCCCACTCCCGGCTACGGGGCTTCTCCATTCCCTCAACAACCTACATCCACCGAATCTACCCCTCCCCCACGACCTGGTAGCATCCCAGCGTCCAGTGGCCTCCCACAACGCCCACACTTCGCGGCGCCTGCAGTCAATGCGCAGCAAATGCAGCAAATGCACATGGGCCACGCAGTCCCACCAGCACACGGCCACGGAAACGGAGACGCGAATCAAGCGACCGGCCAAGTTTCCTCATCGGTTAACGATTTAATTTCGGGCGCGGCAAAGGATGCCGCAGAGAAGCCGACCAAGAAAGAGAAGTCCAAGGCTACGAGAATGATTTACCTGCACGACACGATCAGCCCCGAAGAGAAGATGTCTCAGCTCCCGCGGTACGCCGTCGCACGCCCACAATTCCCGGATGAGACAGTGCTCGACAACGGCCCCGACGCCGCGGTGGTGGGGACGGTCCGCGATTCGGATACGGTGTTCGACCCGGCGCAATGATGTGGAAAAGAAAGACATCATAGTATCTGTCTTTCCTTTCTCTGATATCGCGAATCGGATTCGATGGGTTCTCTACAGTGACGGGCAACAGACTCCAGCTAAGTTCGACACATACTCTGGCAACATATGAGCATTCTATCTGGCTGGCTGGCTTTGGACCTGCCCTGATTGCAATCAGTAGTTCCGGTGAAAGACAATCTTGCCTCTCGAATGATCCTAGAAATAGAGTTGGTTCTCGATGCGCGACGAGCCTCGGTGAGTCTGGGTCGAAGGTTCTCTCCCTTTCGCTAATCGGGATTCACTGGCGGCACTGAAGGATACCACCGTACGTGTCTCTCTCTTTTTCGGCCCTCGTTGTTTCATCTTATCTTCTCGTCTCACGGCCTGGATGTGAGCCCGTTCAATTGAGTCCTTTATCCAGGCTCGACGGTACTATCTACCCCAATGTGAGTTTACATTAGCGTTTTCGAGGTAGGGAATCAATCATTTCGTGATGTCCATAATGTACGATCCCAACTTATCGTGTAGGCTTGTGCTATACTCGGATAGTAGTTCCCATCCTTTGTCATACTATATCGTACGATGCAACACCCACCGAAATACGAATCGCCAGGACTCCATCTCCCCGAAACTCGAACTCAATTCAACTGACGGAGTATCCTCGCTAGAAACACCGGAAAGAAGATAAAAAGTAAAAGGGGACAAATCATCTCCAGTCCACCTACATCTCCCAACTACATCCAATAAGCACCTACAACCCCAATCGAGACCCTATCAGCTCGAGCTCGAGCTTAAGCCCTCTTCTCCCGAAACGCAAGCCCAAACACAACAACGCCATAAGTAGCAAGAACCGAGAGCCCGAGAGGCACGGGCTTACCCCCGGTCTTGATAACGCGGGGAATCGAGCTTCCGCCCAGTACAGCCGAAGCCAGAAGACCGAGCTCCTCGCCGAAAGTCTCGCCTGCGCGCAGGCGTGCAAAGCTCAGGAGGTAGAGGGCTCCCACGGAAAGACCCGCGGCAATTGAAGGGATCGAGCCGGTACGCGCGTATCCGATTGCTCCGCCGAGAGAGGTGAGGACGGAGAGGGCGAGAGCGGAGTTGGTGGGGAGGGGGTTTTGGTTGGCCTTGTTGGAGTATTAGCTTTGGTTCTTGGAGAAGCGAGGATGTATGGAAGGGACGTACCATTTTGGTGGGTTGGTTTGCTTGGATCGGGGTGAATAAGGTGGAGTGATGATGGTGAAGCTGGGGGAGCTGTGGACCCGGCGGGGATTACTAAGGTGGTCGGGACCTCGGGATTGTCTATGCAGATGGTGAGACGCTGTAGACGACTGGGTGTACAAGGCCTAGAAAGCGTGGTCCAAATTACAATATTCTCTGAGAAGGGGTCTCTCTGTCCAGGCCTGGTGGGCTATAGTGCGATCTGGGCTGTAAAATGCAAAGTAATGTCGTCCATGGATAAACCTGAGCTTTTCATTCCCATTGGCCTTTCAAGAGCTTTCATCGCAATTGATAGGATCTAGAGAAGCATGTATTTGTCTTTTGATAATAAGCAGAACATTAATGTCATTCCTCATTCTAGTATGCAGACCATTTTGCTAAGATAAGCCCCCAGTATCTGTGTATATAATTTTCAAGGGAGCTCCCTCACCACTATCCCAAACTATCGAGTCAGTCTCCACGGGGATCTGCCATGACAAGTCCCATGTCACTTTGCAACTTTGGTTGTGCGAGTGGAGGTATCGGCAGCACCATACCCTCGGGACCCCTCGTCCTGACCCTGGTCCTGGTCCTGGTTCCGGTCATCTCCCTCATCTTCCTCATCTTCCCCCCGAGAAGGTCCCTCCTGCTCAACAATCCAGTACGCGGGAAGAATGGCGAAGGACCCCAAGGTACCCAGAAGCCACCACGGAACCACGACGGACCCTTTCCTGACACCCCAGGAAAAGGCGGCTCCAATCAGAGCTGGCCCAGCGGCACGTCCCAGAGCACTTACACTCGTCCCAACACCGTTTAACGTACCCAGAACAGTCATGCTCGCAGCGGAGTTGGTGAGAAGGATGGTGCAGCAGGGTATCCCGAAGACCGTCGTGCCAAGTTTGGCAAGCATAATCAGCAAAACCGCTGGAAGTTGCAGCGATTCCGGTACGAGAGCTGTGAAAGGAGTAAGGAAGAAGATGACGGGCATGGCAATAGCGGCGCATTTGAAGCAATTCAGCACGCCATAACGCTGTACTATCGGCGGGAAAAACAGGAATTGAATCATCATGCCCGCAATTCCAATGACCGTGTAGTAAAGACCGATGGTTTGCGCGTCTGGGTTGGTATTAGTTTAGCGTTGATAACTGATTAAAGAGGGCACTCTCACCGATCCCAAACCCACTGGCAAACTTGAAGGGCAGCTCAACGTCTGGGTTGCCGTAGAGCTCTTGAACCGGATAGTGCAAGAAGACAGGAAACACCGAATCAAAAGCCATGCCGAGGCCGGACATCAGAGTGTAGGCCAAAAGCACAAGATTGGACTGCGGAGTGAAGACCTGGGACCAACTAGGCCGCTTGACAAGCTTCGTCTTCTTGTTCTTCCCGGGAAGCAAAGCGGTCCGCTCCTCATCCGACTCCTTCAACCTTGCCTGGCGCTTCCGCGAAACGCACGAACCGGTAAGTGCCTGTCCAAGCGCAAGACCGGGATCATAGCGATCCTTCTTGGTTTCCAACGTCTCCTGTAGAAACAGAAAGCCCGTGGTAATGCCGATAATGAAGAAAACAGCAGATACCAAATTCGGCAAGGCAAAAGGAAAGCGTTTCAGAAAGACCGAGTCTCCAAAGAGCGCCGGGTGCTTCTCTGCCGGTCGCGCCAGCGCTCCTCCAAACGCCGGTCCGAAGATGCTTCCAATCGTCCAGACCATGGGCATGATACTAAACGCGCGCGGCTGCAGTTCTCGTTCAGGGACGATTTCTGCAACCATCGTGCGGATAATGCCGACGTTGCCGTTCATGAGGCCGATCATGGCTCGGGATGCGAGTACCAGTCCCAGCGTCCGCGACATGCCCAGCATGATCGACAATAGCATGGTACATGTCAGGCCGGAGATGATGATCGGCTTGCGGCCGATATGGTCGGATAATGTGCCCCAGGGCACGGCCATGATGGCTTGACTCACAGAGGAGACCGCGGAGGCGATGCCAGCCCATTTGGCGACTTCGGGTTTGGGAACACCCACATATTCAATGAGTTCAGGCTGTTCACATCGTCAGCATCCTATGTTCTGGACGGTCGAGCTGGTGAGGGGGTTGACGGTCGGCGCGAAGACCGAAAACTCGGGCATTTTGGCGACCAACTTACAAGATACGGTAGAATAGAAGTGAACACAACTGGTTACGGAACAAATATTTTTAGCTGATGCTTTTGGTCCACGCACACGTCAAGTCCGTGATCATCGACAGGGATGAGGCGGTAACCTACGGGGTTCTGCGAATCGGCATATCGCTGCGTAATCAAATTAGTATCCCCCGGTTTGTGAAGCGAAGAAAGCGACGTACACAATATTAAAAGCTGCCTAACGGGCAGCTTGGGCTTCTGCATCACGTCGTGCCCGGGCGGACAGGCACAGATCTATGAATCTTTAGAGAGAGAAAAAAGAAGACGAAATGAATAAGCCGATGTTACAGTGGAGGTGACTCCACTCTTAAGGGCCCGAGCTGTTCAGTTGCTACGTCCAACTAGTGCTAAGTACTGGACTGCTGCCGCCTTTGCCGAATGCAGTCAGCGCCTGTAAATCCATTTGTATCACGCGCATTTCCCATTTTTGAATATCCGCTCATGTGCAGGGAAAACGCGGATATTAATCCAGGTCTACTGCAGCAACCTGATGGCTGCGTCAATCCGCTCCTCGATGATCTTGCTCCATTTCTTGAGAAACGGTCAGCAAATGTGGACGCAAAAATAAACTCGGTGACATACCTTGGCATTCTCCATATCATCAGCCTCAAGGCTCTCCACCAATCCGGGGTAGGTTGCACCCGAATAACCCGTCCAGATCCCCGGTGCAAAAACAACGTGCTTGAACCAGTCCCGACCGTCCAGGCCCGGTTCGTACAGGAATGCACGCTCGATGCCCTTGTATTTGTCGTTGGCCCTCCGAATTTGGAAGAGGAGTCGAACCTTCTTCCACCAGTGGTACCAGGGTACGTGCTCACCCAGTTGCGCCTTCAGGCCGTCGGCGTACTTGTCGAACAAGATCGCGGCTGTGCCGAACTTGTCGATGGCCAAGTCCAGACCGCTGAAATCAAAGTGCTCCTTGGGCACCTTGTCCGCCGCCGGCTTCGCCCGTGCCAGATAGTCCCCGAGACCCCGAGCGTAATCAGAAGCACTAAAAGCGATCACGGGCGATTCAACAAGCTGCGCGGCGGCGAGTGCCCAGAGCTTGGTGCACGCAATGTGATATGACCAGGTTGGATCGCCGTATTTCTCCATCCATGCCAAGCTGTCGTAGTTGGAGTGGTAGTGGTAGACTGGATCGTTGTTTCCGCGGCCAAATCCAAAGTCCAGACTGGCGACACCGGCAAAGTCCTGGAAGGCAGTGAAATCACTGCCGCTTCCCATGGTGGCAATCTTGCCATTCCAAACATCCCGAACTGTCTGTCCTGGAACAGTCTGGTTAGGAGATTGCACCAGGCCAGTCACATCGTAGATGACCTGGTTGAGCAGAGGTGCAGCCCGAGGACCGAACTCTGTGCCAGTGGCAGCCACGTCGACGTTCAAATAAGCCACGTTGGCTTTGGAGAGCCAGGGCAGATTCTCCTCGACCCACTCGGTCGAACCGAGAAGACCATACTCTTCGCCATCCCAGCTGGCAAAGACGATGGTACGCAAAGGCTTCCACCCAGCTTTCAAAGCTTCGCCAAAGCTGCGTATAACTTCGTTCATTGCGGCAGATCCACTGTTGGGGTCACCGGCACCACCAGCAACCCACGCGTCGCGATGGTTACCCAGGATGATGACCTCGTCGGGGATATGTCCCTTGATGACACCAATGACGTTCCACAGTGGGGTGGTCACATACTCTTGCTGATTGTCCAGATTGATGACTACGTCTTCTGGTGAAGGTCCGATGTTGTACTCAACGCCCTTATGGCCAAGGCGACCACCCTGCCACCACCGATTGAAGTCAGAGGCCTTCGGACCATGTCCATTCAGAGCCTTCAGGAAAGGAATCACCTCCTGATAGGAGATGGGAAGGGAGGGAATGGAGGGGATTGACCCGTTCGGCTCTTGCCGTTCGCAGCCAGGCTTGGACGGATAGCCAGGCGTTGTGGGATCACCAGGAAGAATACCTAATTACCCAGTTAATTTGAAATCCAAGATAGCTTTTCGAGGGAAACATCATACTCAAGAACTGCGTGCTACCTCTTTGGATGGCACTGGGATTACGGGCCGGTCCATCGGGGTAGGCCTTGTAACCATTCTCCTCGGTGATCTCGCCATCCTCCTGAGGATCGCTGTAGATGAGAACACCAACCATGCCAAGCTCCTGTGCACGCTTAACCTTCAGGCCGCGGAAGATTCTGCCGTACTTGACAATGGCGATTTTGCCCTCCAGATCCACACCGGCATCCACCAGGTCCTGGAAGTCCCTGTAGGTACCAAAGTTGACATACACGAACTGAGCGGTGACATTGCCCGTGGCCGAGTATCCGTGGAAAACAGGGACTCGGTCAGGCAATCCAGAAGTAGGATCCTCTTCCAGGACGTCCTCCTCCAAGGTTGCCTCGAAGGTGACCTCGGTCTTATCGCCCGATTTCTTGAGGAGAGCAAGACGGTGCTCCAAAGGATAATTGAGGTAAATATCATAGGTAGCGATAGTGGTATCCTCAACTCCAAACTCCTTCCACTTATCCATAGTCCACAGGGCCTGGCTTAAATTCTTGCCGGCCAGGTGGGGTCCGGCTGTATAGTACTCGCTCCACTCGCGGGCCTTGGCGGCCGATGGGGTATTGAGGAGGAGCTGCTGAAGCTGGCCGTAGGGCAGACCGTCCGCCTGGGGCCAGGCTTTATGGGGGAATGGCTGAGCCCATGGGAGATAGGACCAGATCGAGCCGTGTTCCCGAGGTAGGACGGCAAATGGGGTCAGAAAGAGGATGACGACAATTACAAGTAGGGTGCCGAGAAAGTATGTACAAGCTCGGCGGATGGCGTGGTGAGGGTACCGATGCCGCGGAGGTGCGACATGGACCTCTAACAGAGGCGTAGTCTCAGAGAACGGCATGGTTTTCTCCCTCATCTTCGCCGGATGGGAGGAGGGGGGATGAGAGGGAACTGTTTGTTTCTCTAAGGTCTCCGCACTTAATCGCCTTATCGGATGACTAACCGATTGGGGGGTGGGCGGAGGCCAATTCCTGAGGTGTCACCTTCCTCTTCGAGCAAGTATAGTTCGGATTAGTTCCGCTGTATGGCTGATAGAACTAGCTGTATCACAAAACAAAATCGCTCAATTACCTTGCTACCTCACCAGGTGGCGCGGTGTACGATCCTAGAAAATATCTGGAGATGCTCCAATGTCAGTTGACATCATTTTAGGCTACGATGGTGTCAAGCGGTTCTAAGAGACCATTTATTGATCCATCTATGTGGGTAGGATGTAGGGCGAAAGCGCTTGGCGAGAAAGGCTAATAAGTGCGTCTTGTTCTATTGCTTTGAAGAGAATATCAATCTACTTGAAGAGCCATGACCATCACGTTGGTTAGCGCCGCCCCAACTACCTATCAAGAATCACCATAGAGTGAGATAATGTTTGATTTCACATTCCCACGTTTCCGCCGGTGAATATACCAAGTCAAAACACAGTAGATAAGTATAAAACAGAGAGGTATCATGGTATCATATACAATGGCTAAGTCCGACGAAAAACACCCAAGATCAGTCCGAAAAGAAGAACCCGAAGACCGTGAGAGAAGATAGAGAATTGATGAATGAAACGGCAGACCTAAAGTTCTCCTTCGGATTCAGCAGGGAGCGGGACAACATCGTCCACCGCTGGATTAAGCTTTTGACCTAGTTGAATACTTTCCCGCAGGATCTGGCGAGCGGCATCATCATTGACGTCCATATCTTCCTTGACCAGACGGACTGCGAGCTCGGGAACGAGAACAGATTGCGCGTAGCCTGCTACGCCCGCTGTTTTGACAATGTGGTCGGATGAAGCTAGTCGGCGCAGTTTCAAAGAGAAGCGATCAACGACTGCTTGTAACCTGCGGATCGAAGTTAGTGTTTGTTCAAAACGAAAACCAAAAGGGATGCTTGCTTACTTACATCTTTGCGGCTCCTTTGGTCCCATAATACCCACAAGAGATCGTCTCAATCCCATCACCAGCAAGTGTGAGGCGGAAATTCTTCGCTTGGCCGGATTTCAAGGTTGTGTCCAGGATATTTCGATAGTAAGAAGTGCAATCCGGGACCAACAGCTTTTCAAGATCTTGGAAGTGTCTCCGCACGCGCTCATCAAATGTATCCCAATTGATTTCCGGATAGCCTTTCATCTCCCAATCCTTTGCAGCGGTGCTCTGCTGGTGCGAGGCACAGAACTGCTGTTGTTCACGGATGCGCTGCTTTGGCTGAGCTTCGAACAGCATGAGAAGCTCCGGGTCGACCTCTTGCTTGCACATCGGACAGAGTGATTTGAGAGGTCCATGAGAGCTGGGTGCGGAGCTGAGGGGCGAATCTGCCGCATTGTCCTCAAAGGACATGAACTGAGGGTCATTTGAGAACGAAGTTTCCATTGAGGAGTTCGAATTAGAGGCTTGTGGAGCAGGATCGTCTGGTCCCTTGGCGTCCCCGGCGCGAGGCTTCTGTGGACTGACAATATCGATTTGCATGGGAACTTTGAATGCAGGGAACGTTTGCTTTCCCGGTGTGGCTTCCTTTTTCTTTTTGGAATCCAATTTGGACTGCTGGGAGCGTTTATCAGGCGTGGCAGCAGCTGAGCGCGTGCTCGAACTGGGATACGATTTAGGCTTTGAATAGCTCGTGTTTTTCTTGTTCTTCCTCGACCGCTTCTCCTCCTGCGTCCAAGAGGTGATTCGCTCATCCTGAGACTCGTCATCACCCTTCATATCATCATATGTCCTCCTTGTACCTCCCTGGACTTCTTCACCGAGCTTCTGTTCGTCGAGTTTCTCCTGCAATGTTTTCTTTGTTTTCACTCGCGCGTCGTCATCCGACTCGCCCTCACTAGAGCTCACTGGTTCATCGTCGGTCCCAGGCTCCTCCAGCTTTCCTTTCAAGTGGGACATCGGTTGAATATCCATGAAATCCTCATCGTCAAAGTCAAAGTCGTTCTCGATGGAAGGGAGCTCAACGTCTGTCGCAGGGGCGCTTTCCTCGCCCTTCGACGCACTTTCTGATTTTATATCGAGTTCCTCAATCGCATTGGAGCTCATGGTACTGAGAACATCGTCGGAATCGCTTTGCGGCTCGTCATGTGTGGCAGGTTGCTCCGGCTTTATGTTGGACTCGGTCGTAGGTGCACTGCTCTCGTCGGGCGACTTGTTGAATGTAGACAGCAAATGCCCGCGCCCCTGAAGGTCGCGTTTCGTAAGGTGGTTCGGCATAGCTTGAATCAGGCTTCGCCTGGGCTCGCATTATAAGGTGAATGTTGAGGTGTCGAGGGTTCCAGCCGGAGGTTGGGGAAAGGGCCGAGGTTCGCACAATAAGTCGCGTCCACGGTCACAAACTTAGATCCGGCGCAATGGAGCGCGGCTGAGAGTAGAAGAGAAGACCGGGACACCCCCGATTGCTATTGCGTGGGATTGCGAAACGGGTGGATAAAGAGCATGTGTGAGGGGAAACGCGTGACGCGACCAAGGGCCCCACAGGTTTTACTTGAGCTACGATGCCGATATTGCCATGCTGCACCGTCATACTTCAATCTGTGTCTTCTATACAATCGACAGCTATACACTATTTCCACTTAGACCTGTGCGCCTATGCAAAGCAATGCACTCATAGAAGCCTTGGGCTACCAGAGGAGTAAAAATGTAACTGAAAAAAAGCAAACCCCGTCATTATTCAAATGTCATGGAAATCCCTGCATCGCCGTGTCCATGCTCATCATCAGCCCAGGCATTAGGCTCCAGGGCCATGGCTCCGACTGCAGTAGAGCCGATGTTCGTGGGCATCGTAGTGGAAGACCGCAATTCCGGCCGGACGGGCTGCTCGGACCGGGCTTGAGGAGGTTCGTGGAAGGAGGTATCAAAGGTCATTTCAACCGATTCCTCTTTCGGTAACGTGGAAGATTCCTTGGGATCGTGAGGGGATATACCTCCGGTATTGAGTTTCGGCTCAGATGCAGTTCGAGGCATAGAAGATGGCTCGGGCTCGAGCTCGGTAGCCTTCGAATCCTTCTCAATTGGAGTCGCGGGAGTCGACTCTTCCGATGGGTTCAGATTGAGCTTCATCGGAGGAAGAGTTGACTCAAGCTGCTTAACTTCGATCGCTTCCGATGCCAGTTCGGCTCGGATGGCTTCAATATCGAACAGCACAGAGCCCGGCGTACTTGTTGCTTCGCTGGAGTCTCGAGACCCCGAGTTTCGGTCAACGTCGTATGTCTCCCACGATTTCTTCTCGGCCATCCTGCCACGCTTGAAAAGACCGAATCGCTTCTTCTCCGGCTTCAACTCTGCCTCGCGGCGAGCTTCATCGATTTCACGAATCAGTTCGCGCTGGCGCTCGGCGTGGTTATCTGGGTCCGGATCCTCGATCTCGGCGAATTCATCCTCGAGGACTTCCCAGCCGACCTCTCTCAGAATACGAGGCATAGCAGCGCGGTAGTCCATGTGGCCGTTGACCAAATTTGTCAGGTCATAATTCTCCAGGCCCGGAATACCCTCGATCGGCCCCAGGCCAGATACTCGCATGATACCGCCACTAGTAGCCCGGAAGAGGTATCCCAGGATCCAATCGTTCTTGGAGTACCCGTTCACGAATCGTCCAGCCACCACACTGCGGATCTTCAGATAGTCATCCTTGTTAGCCACGACGGGTGACCCAAACAGATACACATTCTGAATAAGGCCATGGGCACCCCTTTCAGCCAACTCTTTCAGAGCTGAGAATATGACCCGTGCACCCAGGGAGAAACCGAGCAATGTGATAGGCCGGTTTCCGAGGTTTCGATCTATCAAGGAATCGGCCAAAACTAGACCTGCGGAGTGGGCACGGGCTAGCGAAACGTTCCAGGGGTTGTCGATCAGATAGGCAAGTTTAGTAAGGACTAGAGGTAGCTGTAAAGAAGCAACCAAAGCCATCAAGACAGTACTGCCCAACACTTGTTGCAGGCCCTGCGTCAATGCCTAAAGGAAAAATCAGTCTTGAAGAAAACAATCATATCGTGGACAAAACCCACCTCAGTTGCAAGAATGTTGATCGTATCACCCATGCTGCGAAGCATCTCGGGCTCCCACAAGACAGAGTAGATATCACCCATGATTGGATCCACGGTACTGTATGGAAGCCGAACGTCGTCAACCTTGCCAGTCATCCAGCCGGATACCGTAACGATCAGATTGAGCTTCTTGTTATTGTGCAAAGGACGGTATTCGAATGTTTGGACTGCACCAGTTCGCCGCTTCGAGGCCCTCATGCCAATAACGCTCCCACTCAATGAAGCGGTGGATGCGATCATAGCCGTACCGCCAGCACCACCTAGGAACGCACTGGTTCCGGATATTCCCACTGTGGTCAAACCGGCAGCGAGACCGGCACCGATGACGGGGGCTAGCAGACCGGCGGATAGACCTATAACGAGTCCACCACCCACTGTCGCCAATCCCATAACCATGTATCGCCGCTTGAGAGCCATCTTCCGGCGCTTCTCCATATGATCAGACTCGTCCCAGGATTCCTTGTCTGCCTGCTCTTGCATTTCGAGGGCATCCGTAACACGCTTTTCAAATCGGGATATCTGAAGCCAGGTTACATCCATGGCTGCTCCGACTCTTTCCAGAAGTGCTCTTGACCGAGCATCGTATGCAGAGTCTGCAATGAGCACAAGGAATAAGTCGCAAAGAACAGTCCACCGGAGATCAATATCGATTCGATCAGATGTAGGCATTTGAGAAGGTGTCCGGACCTCTGGGAGTTCCTCGCCTTCGTGGACCTCATATGGCGGAGGAGATCCGAGTTCAGATACCTCAGTCTCCGTAGAAAATCTCGACCGAGATTCATTCTTCGTCGTCGGGGATGCAACAGAAGATGTAGACGTCTTCGGTTCATCCTCCGCCATTGGGTTCTTGACGCGAGCGTTTTGCATCAACGGCCGGATCAGATCGCCAGGGTGCACGCCGTGTTCAGCAAGCTGTTCAATCATGATTTGCTCGGCGGAACTGATATCCATATGCATATATAAGCGGCCCATCATGGCTTGGCCCCATTTTCGCATGGCATCCACGGCTTTGTGGATCGTTTTCTTCGTGGACTTTGATTTTGTCGTGGGAATCTTTGCCACCTCACTGTTCATCTCGTGGATTGCAAGTCGGACTACACCCACATAGGCGATCTTTTGTGTCTCGTTGAGAAGGTCCTTTGTCGCTTGGAGTTGACTGACGGAATCACGAAGTTCCTCGCCTTCCAGACCAGCCTGGTTACCACCCGTTTCTCGGAAGAGATAGCTTGTGTCTTCATCCATACTAGTGGCAGACTGGGCGTCTTCGTCAAGCTGCACTCGAGTGTACCCCCGCCCTGCGCCACCTAGTCCCTGGTATACGGCCTCGTTGTCCTCCGCTTCGGCGCCACGGGCAATCAGTCGTCCATAGTCGTCGTAGTAGTCGAATTCCCCGAGGGCGGGCATTGCCTTCCAATCTCCGTGGTTGTCCTCTTCCTCTTCGCTCTCCTCGTGTGCGTCATTAGACTGGGCCAATCGCATGTGTGACCATTCGGAAATCTCAGCAGTCCGTGGCTTTGATGTCGAGGTTCGATAAGGAGGCGGAGGATCGGACGGCTCAGAAGGGTTCTCGGCAGACGCAGGTTGATCATCTTGAATTTCCGGCTTTTTGTCCGGCTCGGTTGTTTGTTGCTCGAATTTTTCTGTCTTTCCAGTGTCCGACATCTCCGATATCTCCTGGGATGCTTCTTTCACCTTCTCCACATTATTTTCGGGTTGCTGCTCAGCTTCGGGGTCGGCCGGTGCATTCTCAGCCCTAGCATGGATACCTCTGTCGGGGGAGTCACTGGAGGATCCCACGGGTCTCGAGCGTGGTCGAATTGGCAGACCGAAATCATCAAGTTCCTCGGGTATTTCCTTCGATTCCAGTGCACTTGCATTTTGCGGCGAGGTCGCGCCCGTGCCCACGGGCTTTATGCTTCCCTTTTCATTCTCGGTGCTTTCTTCGGAGGCGCTCGCAGTCGACGGCTGTGGCGTGTTTGACGGGGAGCTAGGGGGCTGGTCGGAGGTGCCGCCAACGGTGACACCTGCAGCGGGCATTATTTCACATGGACAGGAGGCCCTTGCGAGCTGGAGATTTCAATGGAGTTCGGAGAGTCCGCACGATTCCTGCTCGACAAACTCGAACGCTCACCCATCCGGACTAGAAATCCCCACAAAGGTTATCTCGGTCGCCTGTGTGATGGTGGTGGAACTTGTGGTTGTCATCGGACTTGAGGGGGAATCTCCGCAAATGACGATCGGGGCCGCGAAAAGGAGGTCGCGCGGGGCGGACAATGCGGCGGGGAGTCACCAAAGAGCAACCAGTCCCAAACGTACTCTAGAAAGCGTTCAAACGAAATAGTAGTAATTCCAGAGTAATTGACATGAATTTGGAACTCCCACTCTCCCAAAAGGCCAAAATCACGAAACGCCTACAGATGTGCCGAAAGCGGAAGTGTGTCGGGGTCGGGAATGCGCGTTTCTACTAATAAACAGCCGACGCTATCCAGCCCGAATGAAAACAGCAAGACAACACTGGATATGGAGTTGATAGTCCACGGTCCCGAGGCTTTCTTTGTCTGTGCCTTTCGGCCAACCGGACATCGGCACGTGCTCGGGCAGTACAAGACCAAGACCTCCAGCACTTCAAGTCTGATAAGGATGCGACTGCGACTGCACACGAGCCGAGCCGCAGTCTCTCCCTACCCAGTCCTATCCACCGAATGTTGCACGCTGGGGCGATGCAGTTCTGTTAAAGGTGCAGACGAATACGAAGGTGCAAGGCGGGACGTCATGCAGATCATGGTTCCCTGCTTCGAGGCTGTGCATCCCGGTACTTGAGTTTGCCCGGGTTTTGAATCCACGGGGAAGTTGACCATCGTGTCCGGACTAGCGTAGAATAAGCTGGTGATCGGCTCTTTTCACCGTATTCAGGCCAAAGAGAGAGCCCGAGGCCCTTGCCATGGCGTCATGAATGGAGCCTCGGGGCGCGCTGACGGCTTGAGTCACTTGATAGGTTGTTATTGACGTCCTTAGCTGAGGCTCTATTCCCCGCGCCTCAGGCCGAGGATGCATTTGCCTGTGGCGACTGCATGATCTATTATTTCCCAGTCTGCATTTGTCCTCTTCCCAACCAAGACATCATTTGTGGTGCACTTCCTGTCCACCTCGTCGGCACGATGAAAGCACAAGGTAGGCTTCCTCTCATTTTCCAATAGCTTTGTTGATCATCTCTCTGATGGAGGACATACCCGCAGGATCCGATGCGTCCATAGTTCGAATCGCAGGAGCCGGCTTCCGCCTGTCCTTGCTTCTCAACGCAGCGGCCTGTCAACTCGCACAGTCCAGGATCGAAATACACAGCATTGCCAAGGGCATTTCACTCTTTGCGTTGACACTCAAGCACGTGGGACAAGCTTTGGAAACCACGGACTTGGAGCGTTCCCATGAGGCGACGGAAAAGGCCTGGGAGATCGCCGGCCAGGGACAAATGGTCTTCGTCGAGATTGAACGCATGTTGGATAAACTACAAAGCACCGATGCAGACGAAGACCTCAAGAATATCCCCATGCAGGAGCGCTTAAAGTGGTGTTTCCGGAAGCAGTACGTCACGTATCTGCTGGCACAGCTGGACTCCCTCAAGCTCAGCCTGATTGTGATGTTGCAAGTCTTGCAACTGGGCAACTTGGCTGGATCGACTATTGATGATGTCGACTCTCCCACGGTGAGCTCAGACGATCTCATTGCTCAGGAGAAAGCCGAGACCCAAAATATGATTATCGTTCGGTACTGGTCTGTGAAGCGTCTCGATCGCTTGTGGGATGCTGTGGAACAAGAGGCTCGGGATGCAGCCAGCAACCCAACAAGCCAGAGGATTAACTCGAGCTATAATTCGGGCACGGCCTCGGCATTGAGGCCGCTGGTTGTCGCGACCAAAGGTTCCGATCTCACCAAGCTGCACGTTGTGACCTTTGGAGAGAGTGATGCAGATTTGGGTGATATTGAACGGTCTCCAAAGGATATGGTACACCTGTCAGAGAAAGCCATGAACCGCCTCCTGCCGGTTTGGGTACCGTCATTCGACCCTACAAAGTTGCGTAATGCTGGCAGGCAAAGTCGTCCTCGACCCTATATATCCTCTGACAGTGAAGATGATACTGAGAGTCTGGATTTTGACAATCCAAACTCTCGCGGTTACTATCTCGAGGGAAAGACCGTGGACTGGCGCAAACCCCACTCCCAAGAAGCCCGACGAGAAGCAGCCGAGCTACGTCAAAAATACTCTGGGTATCAAGCGCATGTGGAAAGCGATTCCGAGCTTGAAGGCTCTCGTCATCGTCAAGATTTCTACCCAGCAAAGGCCCGATCAACCGTATCGAATGACGAAGGCGAGCAAAGACCCAATACACGTCAACCACCTATCAACGTTCCCATGCACGGGCGTGCCCACTCCAACAGCTTTTCCTCCAAATATCCGCCGACGTCAAACCCAGACGGCAGACCAGCTGCATACCTCAGCAGCAGTTTTTCAGCAAACCAGCCCGCACCTCGGGCCCCAGCACCACCACATCTGCAAACTGCACCGTCTCACGCCCCAGGACCTCCCCAGCAGCCATACAAGTACTACCCACCACCACAAGACTACAGCGGCACGGCTCCACGGTCGATCCCGAAGACCCAGCCCAACCCAACCACAATGCCGAACCCATCACCACGAGGCACGCCGCCAGGCCAATTCGACCCTCTCTGGGGTCGACCACAAGGCTACAACGCCTACAATACCAGCATGCTTCAGCCACGACACCACCCCTCGGCATACCAACTCTCAACCTCGTCCCCGGAGACCAGCTTCCGGTCATCGCCGCCTCGCTCGGCGCAACGATCTCCATCTCGCCATCGTCGATCCTCACGTGAAGAAGCCAAGGAAAGACACAAGGCACTGGGACGCAACGCAACCAGGGGGTTGGCCGGCATTGGGGCGATAGCTGGATTCATGGATGCGCTAGAGGCATTCTCGATTATTTGATTTTCTCAAGTCCTTTTGTTTTGCATTGAACATGACAATCGGGTCTCCTTTTTGGGCTATGTATTATTGCCATGATTGACGGGAGCCTTGAGCGTTCCTGACGAATAACGGACCGCATGAACTCTACCTCAATCCTCCGAGGATCCTCGATGATTCTCCGGTCCCACTCAGTAAGCCATGACTGATGCTTACGTGACAGGGTCCGTCACTCTATTCAAACCTTCTTTTCCAGGGCTACTTTAATCATGCCTTAATCAATATGATACACACCCGGTACACAACTTCAACAATCGCTAGAGACATCAACCAAATAGGATACCACTCTTCTTAAAATCTGTCGTGTGCCCAAGTAGAGCCCCGTCTCTAACCGCCAAGAAAGAAGAAACCCCACCGTTCTGTCATCACCGGGAGATTTTAGGCTGATTTCGTTTTTCCGTGTCGGAGTCGACGATCAGCCCGATCAACCATCTCCAAAGCGGAACTTCCGTGTCATCCGACGCTCCGACTCACCACCAGCACGCAATTCTCTACAATCTGGTTGAATGGGGTAAATGGTGGAATGCAGATGGACTTTTGGGTCTCCGGTTGACTTTTTCTTTAGAAAAGGGATCTAATCCTGATCCTGCGCGGTGGGGGCTATTTTTTCTTTTCTTTTTCCTCTTTGCTTTTTTTACTTCCTTTTGTTGGGCCCCAACCGGTTCAGCTTCTTTGCCATATTTTGACTATATCTTCATTGCTCGACTACTTGTGTCTTCTCTTTTCGGTCCTGGGATCTCTGCGTTGTGGTCGGTAAGTACTGATTGTGTTCATGATATTCGTTTTTGTTTTATTTTGTTCTCTATGTGTGCTCTTGCTGATTCAGTATTTATATGAGCAGATGCTTGTATAGTCGGACAGAACGGCCACTTCTACTATGAAAGCTTTTCAACTCTTTCATGAGCTCATACGCCAGCTCGCCAGCTCTTGAAGCCACCAGCCGACCGATCAAAACTCGGGCAAAGGAGGCATACCGAAAATGCTCCCATCCGGAAGCCACCCGTCCAACTCCATCCCTGCCCCCATTTGTCCTCCTTGCGGAGGCATTCTCTGCGGTTCATACGCAAATTGAGGCGGGAGGGTAGTCTGTGGATGGGAAGCCTGATAGCCCCCAGCCATGGACTGGAAGAATTGGGTTTGTCCATGACTACCATCCATGGACCACATCCCAGCGCCGCTCATGGCGACGTATCCATCCCGCATGCCATCCATACCACTTGGTATATGCGATACACCCGGTGGAACGGAGAACGACTCCACCGGTGCGTTGACCGTGTTCATAGGTACAGAGGGCTCCTGAGAGCCGAGCTGTGAAGACGGGATGGGCTCGGTGGCCGTCGACGGAGTCTCGGACATCATGGCAGATCCGGCATCTCCGGTTCCTGAAGAACGTTTTTCTAGACGATCAAGCCAATCGCGTCCTTTCACAGCTACCACGTGGTACCACCGAGCTGGGATCTTATATTTGCCGCCGCCGCTCGCCTCGCCCAGCTTGTTGGCCATCATGTCAAGGTAATATCCAACGTTGACTGTCTCGGCTGTGACTACTTCGCCCAGGGCACCGGTGCGGACAGAGAAATGGATCTTCAACAATGAGGTCATTGCAGACCCGAACCGGGTGTACATCAAGTTCGGCAGCCTCCGCATCGTCTCCGTGCTGCAGGCGAATATTGCATCCAACAGCTCCTGTGCTGCACTCATCCATTTCACGTTGATATCAATGCGGATTGCACTAAGGTGGGGTTCCGCAGGCTTCGTGTTGCCCTCTTCGTCTAGTGTTGGGAGCGTAAAATATCGGCGCTTGATGGCATCGGGTTCTCGGTACCCTTCTCCCACGCCCAGTTCATACATGGCCAGAACGGCAGATCGGTATTCGAGGATCATCGGCACTGAGAATCGAAGACGTGAGCGACATACGAAACAATTTCGACCGCAATCCTTACCATTGAGCATGTCGGTCGGGGTATTCTTCTTCCAAGTCTCCATTCGCTTGTCAAACCACCGCAGCACAGCCTGGACGCGGGATTCGGTCAACGGCGAGGAAGTGCTGGTATCGTCCAGACCAAACGAAGACATCGCTTCATCGGTGATTTGCTGGAGCTCAAACCAAACGGCCAAATGCTGATCGGTCCGGTGCGGCGACCGTTCCAACTGATTCACACATTCGGCCATCCAGTCGTTGAACCGGAGCAAATTCGGGCGGCGTGTTTTCATGGCCACACTATTGTTACCAGTTAGTCGGGTCCTTTTGCAACCGGGAGTCTCCAAATCGCTTACGTTGATCCTAGATGGTAACAACCCAGAACAGCCCTCGCCTGCTCTGCCAAATGTTCGTCATGCGGCTCATGCTTATTCTTCCGATCGGACTTCTTCGAGACCCGTCGTTTAGTGGCCAGTCCGATCTCCAAAGCCATCGTCGAAGCGATGTGCGTGTACTGATAAAACTGCAACTTCAAAGGCGAGCAGGGCGGAAAATAAAATATGATCATGAGCAATAACGCCTGCACCAATTCTAACGATTTCTCTCCCTCGATAAAGAATCGCTCGGCATACAGGCGGACCATTTCGCGATTCAAGAGACCCGCCAACCCCGCGTCGATGGATATGGAGGCTGCGGCGAGCACGGACAGAAAGAGAACGGGTTTCGAATGTCGCATTTGTGCCGCCGTGGTGCTGGTGGGCAAAACGACAAGAGGGAATACAGAGGCGAGCTCATGGATGTAAAAGGCCACCAGCTGCTCTGCATCTTCGAGCGTGATGATGCCTCGGTCAATGACATCCTCGACAGGAGGCCTACTTGAATCGAGCGAGAATTTCGTGTGCAAGCCTGAGAAAGATGGTGGAGCCGAAAGAGGCCCACCGCCCTGCATCCCCGGATGAGAAGCGTTGATGAATTCAGGGGAATAATCCATGTATCGGGCAGAGTCGGCCGTGCTGGTTGGTGCCTCTGAGATGGAACCGAGATGGTCCGCAAAGTCGATGTCGCCGGAATCCTCGCGCGAACCCTCGCTTCCCCCGGGCGATTCGGGCTCACTCTCTTCACGGATGCGATCCTTGAGCAGGGATCGCATCATCCGCATCTCCTTCTCGAGCTGGGCCACGCGCGAGTCGGTTCGCTTGCGTGGCCGCCGCCTCTGCGGAGCCACGAAGACGCAGGGCTTTTTGCCTTTCGCACATCGCTGACACTGGTTGGGCGTGGACGGGTTGGGCAGACAGCGCACCTTCAAACTCCTGCAGGACTCGCAAGATCTGTTCAGCTGCGGTGGTGTTGGCTGGCCTGAGCTTGGATTACCATGGGAAGTGGAGGAGGCCTCTGACATGATCACACGCCGGGTGGGACGATGTCAGGAAGAGAAAGAAAGAAAGGAAACGAGATCCAGAACGAGTCGCTAGGCCGGGGGATCGAGTCTCATCCTATCGAACGCAGAAAGGCACATGGAGATGACATGAAAAGCCACGTCCGCTCGAATCAAGCACGAAGCGATCGACGCCAAATATTCGCAATCATAGATGGGTGCAGATCGATTGTTACGGCCTCGCCCGAAAATCCTGGTTTGGCTTGGCCTGCAGTCATGTGCGAGAAATTTACAATGCCAACCGAAGCTTAATGCGCGGAATACAGCAAAAGTGTAAATTCGTTAGGTAAGTGCGATGAGGTCGACAGCCATGGAGATGGCTCCTGGGCTGCATCCACTCACTCCACTGTCACTTCGGTTAGATCATTCAATATGGGGTAGCACCTGAGGCAGTAAGGTAACGGTACCAGTAAGAAACGTTCAACTTAGTAAATAACAGGGTCCAACGGCCCGGCGGCCGGTGGCTGGATTAGGGAGGAACAGGCACCGACCGACGAAACGTTGATTGTCTAGTCCAAGGCGCGAATGAGACGAGCCCATATGATGACTACGGCGACGATGAACCCTAAACTTAAACCTGGCGAATCATCTCACTCCTTCTCCACTGTTATGGCCGGGGCTGTTCGGTGGCATTCGGCCAATCTGAGCTCGGGGATCGCAGCCCGAACGGAATCGACCGATTGCCTAAATCGGCTGCCTTCGCGATCTTAGTCATGGTCTCGCCGTTGGCTGCCTGTTGGATTGCCCGAATTTCCCGGATGGACCTTACCTTTTTGGTCGGGATCCTATCGACGGTTCATGGGGGGTTAGCGAATGGTGGCAATGGCTTCACGTCTTCTAATGCTGGTACTCGGGGTATTCGTTCTGTGAATTCGTAGAATTCGTTCTACCCGGCTTCACGTTGATATAAAAGCTGCTAGATAAACGGGCGTTCCATATCCCTCAATCAATTCCATCAACATGCCAAGGTTTCGATTGTCTGAAATTTTGGAACTATGAGCGTGGCCGATTTGATCCAATGGTTGGACAACGACTGGGTCTCGGTCCTCGACAACCACGACCGATGCCGGGTGCTGCAGGCATGTGATCGATTAAAGGCCAAGCTGGAGACACCCACCGATACAACGGCCCGTCTCATCTTCTCGGTATGCCGTGTGGGGAATGATGGTAGCAACAGTATTGACGTCTCTAGGCTCATCAAGCCACGGCAGTGAGATTGGGTGTCGATATGAGGCTCTTTGATGCGATGGCCAAAGCAGGCCAATCGACCGGATCCTTCAAAGTACAGGATTTGTGCGCAGAAACTGGTTCGGATCCATTGCTGGTTAGTAAGTTATGCTGCATTAGCATTTCATAACGGCTTGTGTTCACAATGCCAGGGCGCATAACTCGATTCCTTGCCGCCATGGGGGTGATCAAGGAAATAGACGACTCATATACTTCGACGCCACTGGCCGCGGCCTATGTGTCAAGCTCCCCTCTTTCGGCTGCGGTAGTCCACAGGTAACTGAGGCTCGGCTCTTCTTCGTCCGTTCAGTCAACTAATTGAACACCCTGGATAGCACGCATTTCCTGACGGTCCTGTCAAGACTCCCCGAGTACTTCCATGCCAATGGATGGAAGAATCCCGATGACGGCCTCAACGGTCCCTTTCAGTTCGCATTGGGTACTGATTCCCACTACTTCGATTTCCTAAGCACTCACCCCTACTATCAACGGGCATTCAACACCGTCATGACCCTGTCGTTCCGCCGACGTGGGAAGGACTGGTTCGAGTTCTTTCCGACCGAAGAACGGCTGCGCGTGTCAAGTAGTACTGATCCACTGATCGTCGATGTCGGCGGGGGCCTTGGCGAGATCTCAAAAAGTTCAAGGAACGGTTTTCTGCTTTGCCGGGCAAACTGATTCTCCAGGATCTGCCTGCAGTGATTGAGGGCGCCAAGGATCTCCCGGCGGGGATCGAGGCTCAAAGCCATGATTTCTTCCAGAAGCAGCCAGTGCGGGATGCGAAGGCGTACTTCATGCAGACAGTCTTGCATGATTGGCCGGACAGGCAAGCGGCGCAAATTCTGGGGAAGCTCCGCGATGCTATGAATAGCGACTCGACTTTGCTTATCAGCGAATCCATGCTACCGGAATCCGGGGTGCTTCTGCCCTCGGTTCTATCCGATATGCAAATGATGGGCTCGTTCGCCTCGTTGGAGCGGACGCAAAAGCAATGGCAAACCCTGCTGGAGACAGCCGGCTTCGAGCTCGTCCATGTCTGGCTACCGGATGATTGCGATCGAAGCCCGGCCTCTTTGGCAGAGCAGCCTGCTCTACTTGAGGCTCGATTGAGAAGGTGTCTATAATTTAAAGCGTTGTGTCAAGACAGGGGTAGTGGGCGGGGGGGAGAGCGAAGCTTGGGTGATGGCGCACATTACGGCTGGGATGTGAACAGAGGCCGCGTACGCTCTCCTAAGCCGGGAAAGTCGGATCTATACCTCCCAGCCCACTCTTTGAATGCAGTTTACTATAACGAAACACCAGGCTTTTTCTTTGACACTACGGAGTAAATAATGAATGGAATTGACGAAGTGTCTATGCCAAGAAGCTCGTACGCAATGCCCGATCAGTGTCGAGCCTCATGGGAAGTGGGTCAGGAATGTGGCGGAAAAGACTTTTATTCGATCCGCTGACGACTCCTTTGCGAATACGACCGGGGATTCGGCGGGATCTTCTATATTGGGCAGCTGGCCACACGAGGCCCTGTGGCTGATTTTATTTCCCTATAATCGACCGTGGACCTCTCTCCTTTATCTCTTCTCTTCTTCGCCTCCCCTCTCCTCAGATTTGCTCGGTGTATATACCTCCTCCGCGCCGTCGTCATCTTCCACTTGCGCCCGCCCCCTGTCCTATCGCGATCCTCGCCGACCGGTCCGCTACTTGTCCGATTACGACCGTCTTGTATATATTCGACCCACGCAGCATCAGCGCAGCATGCAATTGTTGTTTTGAGACCTTGGTCCGGCCTAGCGATGCGATTTTCTGTACCGAGCCTCGTGGGGCTCATATGGCTTCTCTCGACCAGTGCCTTTACTCCGGTGCGTGGAGAGAGCGGCACCACCTTTATGAATGTGCGAGAGGATATGGCCAAGGACTACAAAAACGAAGATTCTATTCCCACTGCGAAATACTTCAGTAAGTGCTCGATTGCGTGAGATCCACCATGATCTGCGAACCTCGGTCCCGAACTTAAAGGAACTTTGTCTAACGTGTGGGACTTTAGCGGAATCCTCGTATGTCACACCCGGTGGAAGAATACACATTGGAATATGACACTAACCTTAATCTTCTAGCTTCCACTATCATTATGACGGCCGGTATGCGCGACCATGTCGATCCTGTCTCTCCGCTTGTGCTAAATGTGTCGCAGATTCGCGAAAAAGGTCCTGCCGGACAAAGAAGTCATTCCCCACCTCTCCGCCCTGATACAAACGTACCTCACGACGATGGATTCGATCGGTGCCGAGACATGGATCATGCACGGATCACTTCTGGCATGGTGGTGGAACCAGCAGGTGGGAATACCTCGAGTACGCTGCGGATAGAGCTTTTGCTGACGATCGTTGCAGCTTTTCCCCTGGGACAATGACCTCGACATGCAGGTTTCGGAGCCGACGATACGCTTCCTGGCCGAATATTATAACATGACGGAGCATCACTTCGACATTCCCGGCATCAAGGACGGCCGCAAGTACCTCCTCGAGATCAACCCCTACTACGTCGTCCGCAGCACAAAAGATAGCCTTAACGTGATCGACGCCCGATGGATCGACATGTCTTCTGGACTTTTTATCGATATTACTGCCGTGCGCAAGGATGACGTTAAGCGGGCAGAAGGCGAGAAGGGCGCGTTAATGTGTAAGGACAAACACCACTACGAGGAGAATCAGATCTTCCCGTTGCGCCAAAGCTACTTCGAAGGTGTGCCTGTCAAGATTCCCTATGCTTATACGGAGCTGCTTGTCGAGGAATACGGCTCCAGGTCTTTGTCCAACAAGATATTCCAAGGGTAAGTACCTCCGTGCTTCCGACAACGATTGTCGGTGCTAATTATCTCTAGACACAAATTCAACGAAGATACCAAGATCTGGGAGCGTGCTCAGTAAGTTTACGTGGTACTATAACTCTGCGACCCCTAGCTGACTTGCGTCTAAAGAAAAAGCGCAAAACGCTTAGTTCGACGAGGCTGGCGCGCCAACGACCTGCCCATCCGATCGGCTGGTAGCGAACCTTACATCCGCAGGGACGCGATTTGAACAGGGTCATGCATTTACGAGGCATTTACGAGGCATTTACGAGGCATCCTGAGCTTTTTACTCTGAGCGCGAGGAGCGTGGGGTGTCCTCTATTACTTTTTCCCCTTTGCATTTAGATGGCGTTGGACTTGTTTGGACACACATATCAGGTCTTCTTTGTTGATAGGATTGCATGATATGTATATATTCACGAGAGTCTGCATACTTTGAACTCTCGGAGTCTTTACTTTGTTCAAAATTGGTCGCGAGCTAGCGGCAAACCTACGGATCTCTTTTCCGAACATCACACAAGATAAGGGTGCATGCCGGGGTGTCACAAGCTTGCATGTCTTGACCTACGTCAAGACTGATAGGAGGCTGTCAGACCTGCAAGGATACTTCCAAAGTCGGAGACGGACTCGGGGATAAGGTTGATTCCCCGAAAATTCATCAGTTCCAGACCGAGCTGACTCACAAAGTCACATGTGGTTTTGGCCCCTATGAAACCTTGACAAACTCGGTGAACCAGTTCATTTTGCTTCTTTTGACCAGATTTCACGGAAGAATGAGGCGATTCCCTCGCCATGTCGTATCACTCAGCGTCTCCGGAGGGGGTGAATGCCTCCCCCACTGCCAGTGATAATTCTCCGAATGCCCTTGCCCTCCCCGCTACCGCCCCCCGCCTTGCCCCAGATGCCAGCTCACGGAGCTGTATCACTTGTCGCCGTCGCAAGGTCCGCTGTAACAAGCGATCGCCTTGTTCCAACTGCCTCAAGGCTGGCACCGACTGCATCTTTCCCCCACCCGGCCGTGCCCCGCGCAGATCCAAACGCCCGCCCGATGCGGAGCTCCTTTCCCGCCTTCGTCGCCTGGAGGGCGTCATCGAGCATTTGAGCGGGAAGAACCCCGATGCAGACCCGACTACTGTCTCGCCGACACAGCCTACATCTTCGGGTAGTCCTTCTGCTGTCTCCGGCACGGCGACCGCGACCGCGACCGCGACCGCGACAACTACACCGCCAACTTCATGCCCTGTGGAATCCAAAAATCAGAATGGCGGGTGCCCGTATGACCCAAAGAAACTGAATACTGGAAAGTTTGGAAATGAGTTCGGAAGACTGGTCATTGATGAAGGGAGGAGTCGCTATGTTAGCAATCGGCTCTGGGCAAGTCTGGGAGATGAGGTACGACTTGAGACACGCTTTTTGACTGGCCAAGTATACTAATACCTTTTAGATCGAAGAACTCCAGGATATCCTAGACCATTCCTCATCCGAGGAGGAGGATTATCCATCTCCGGAGTCATCTCATTCTGGCTCTCACGATGGATTTCTCTTCGGCTTCTACTCCTTGTCGCACTCTCTTCGAGAATATCATCCGCCGTTTCCCAAAGTGTCCATCTTCTGGGACATTTATAAGGAAAATGTTGCACCCTTGATCACAATTATCCATAAGCCAAGTGCAAGGAAATTGTTGGTCGAAGCGGCGCAGAATCCAGATTCCCTGGATAAGAATTCAGAGGCACTGGTGTTTTCGATATATTTGTCTGCTATCGTCACTATGAGTCCAAGCGAATGCATCGCACGACTTGGAGAAGAGCGTAACATTGCCGTCAGACGGTATCGATTTGCCGTGGAACAAGCATTGGCAAAAGCCAACCTGCTAAACACCCAAAGTTTGACGCTCCTGCAAGCGGCGGTCCTTTTCCTGATCGTTGTGCGCAGGGAGGATGATTCCAAGTTCGTTTGGTCTATGAACTCCGTCATTTTTCGCCTCGCTCAGGGTTTGGGTTTGCACCGCGATGGCACGAATTTCGCTCTCAAGCCATTCGAGACGGAAATGCGCCGACGGCTATGGTGGCATATTTGCCTCATGGATGTTCGTTCGTCAGAGGACCATGGGACCGATCCGCTCATCCATGACAGCATGTATGATACTCGTCTCCCACTAAACGTCAACGACGACGACATTTATCCAGAGATGACGGAGACCCCCACGGAGCGAGAGGGGTGCACAGACGTGACGTTCTGTCTCGTTCGCTGCGAGATCACCTGCGCTTTGCGGCGAGCTAACTACTCTTGCCCGGGCAGCCAAGCTTTTAAAATGGGTGGCACCGGGCCGTCTATCGAGCATTGTGAGAAAATGATACAGATTATCAGTGACCGCGTCGAGGAACGATACATCAAGCACTGCGACATGAATATTCCCATCCACTGGGCATCTGCTACAGTGGCTCGGCTCATTCTCGCAAAGCTCTGGCTGATTGTTCACCACCCGATGACTCGGACAGACCGTGTCACCAATGTGTCCCAGGCAACTCGGGAGAGCTTATTCCTCACCGCAATTGAAGTCCTCGAGTTTGGTCGTCTACTCGAATCCGATCCCAAGACGGCCAAATGGGGATGGCTGTTCCGGACCAATATGCAGTGGCATGGAGTCGCGTTTGTTCTGTCGGAAGTTTGCGTCCGTCCAATCTGTCCTGTCACCGACCGAGCATGGAACGCCATCAACTCGCTTTACTCGGACTGGGCGCTTCTGGTCAATCACAAGAAAGGCATGCTCTGGCGACCACTGGCTGCATTGATGAAACGAGCTGCAGCGACACGAGCCAAGCAACAGGAAGAACTGCGATCGAAGTTCGGACCGAACCCCATTCCATTCAAGTCTACCGCCGAGGACTTTGCCGCTAGCCATCTTCACACACTTCCCCAAATCCATATGCCGATTACTTCGCCCTCATCTAATTCTCAAAACGACCAGACCGCCCCCTTGGATCCGATGAGCATCGACCTGTCCGTTGGACCATGGGATGCCTTGCAGAACATCTTCCCTGATACGAACTTCCTAGCTCCAGTCACTCTGGACAATCCCCCACCCCAAAATGCAGTCTCTGCGGTCAACCTCCCGACTGGACTACCCTCATTTAACCCTCCAATGAGCAACCCTTTCATCACGCAGGAAAATCCCCCGAAAGCACCCTCTCTTAGCTGGGAAGAATGGGACCAAGTCATGCGGGATTTCCAAATGGACGTTGAAAGAGAAGATGGGACCGTGCCAGCGAAGGGGACCCACGTTACAGAATGGTTTGCTTGATTTTCTCTCGACGGTAGGCTTTGTTTGGGTTCACTTTTGGCGTTCAGACATAGACGCCTTTTCTCGGCCTTCGCTTCGGCGACTTCCTTTTACGACGCGATGATCAATGGTGTTTATGTGATGGTATTTAATTCTTCCTCCACTCTATGTACTCATATATCCCTCTCCTCTGCAATATTATGAACGTACCGTTTGCTGCTTTTGCGGCGCTATATGATCATAAGTATGAATTCATTTGTCAACACAAGTTCTCTCTGTTTTTCTTTTTCGAATATTCTTCTTGTTATAAGTAATTCCCAGGTGGTCTGTTGCTGTTTATAGGACGGCGTATGGACCATTATTGCGACGTTTGAGCCTTTGTGGACTTTGATGCTATTCCTCCAGGGCTGTAAAAACGCCGCAAATATTTAGAAATTCACCTCGACAGGCTACTTGATTGATACTCGGCATGAGACCAAAATGACAGCTGAGTTAGAAAACGCGTTTTCATCACGAACCGCTGAACTGGCACGATAATCATTTACCCCTAGTCTCGATTAATGGACCGTGTATACTTCGCCGGTGGACCATATCAACCACGTGACCCGCGATAACGAAGCTCCAAGCTGGCATCAATTGATCTTCCCTTTCCCCACGCCATTGTATCCGCCAGCAACGTCGAATTACCGGGAGAGCCCAGCACCCAATCTCACAGTATCGAGGCATATCTACACAGTCTCCCCTTCCCGCCCATCTCCTCACCTTCAATTCCAGCAACCATGCCTGCCAAACGACACGCGGCCTCAACCACCTCCGCATCAACAGCGTCGACGCCCGCAACCTTGTCCTCGGCCCCAGCAACCCTAAAAGCCAATGCATCAGCCGCTGAAATTGCCCAGCATGTGTGGCAACAGTACCTCGCCACGACGCCGCAGCGCACAATTCTCCTCGACGCCTTCATGGCCTTCCTAGTTCTCGTTGGCGGCCTGCAGTTCTTGTACTGTGTGCTGGCAGGAAACTACGTACGTCTTCTTTCTCGGCTTTCAGTGTGATCCGTACTTCTGGATCATCGTTATGTCTCCGTGGAATCGAATGAACCATAAGCTGACCAGGCCCATCCTATCTACAGCCCTTCAACGCCTTCCTGAGCGGTTTCTGTGCCGCCGTCGGCCAATTCGTGCTTACGGCTAGTCTCCGTATGCAGACAAGTGATGACTCGGGGTCGGGTGCGAGCAAGCCTAGTTCGAAGGGCAAGAACGCTCGGTTTGCGGACGAGGATGAGGAGCAAGTGTCTAGTTATTCGCACGAGAGGTGAGTGTCTGCTGACGATGAACTTAACTTGACGTCTGCATTTCTTTCCCTTGAATTATCTCGCAAGGTGCTTTCACCATCAGAATCAAGATCTTGGTCGCTAACCCGTCGATTTTAACAGGGCTTTCGCCGATTACATCTTCGGGAGTCTCATCCTACACTTCTTCTGCATCAACTTTATCAACTAAGCCATTGACCTTTCAATTACTCGAAGCATCAAGATGCTCTTTCGCTTTCTCTGGCGCTGGTCCGTTGATGGAGAGCTGGACAATCCTGATTCCTGGTGTTGGGCTTGGTTCTACTGCTCGCGGATACGGGGACTGGAAATGGGAAGTACAGCAACGGCCAAGACCTGCTGTGACGCTGTGGATCCATGTTAGTGTCTCGGGCAGAAATGTTGATATAGTCCAAAATCTACTCCGGCGAGTGAATGGAGTGGTTTCCACATTACGTGAACGTGTTTCTAAAAAGAATCAAAGTATGCATAAAGGTGACTCTTGGGTTAGAACCAATGACCTGTAAGTTGGTATTTTTGATGTGTGCACACTTGGCTTCAGTGTTTGTGCACTCTTCGAGAATATTTGATATTCGTGATGAACTTCGCTGTAACTTTGTGAATGGTTCCACCACTCACAGCGGGCATAATGTGATCTTCCAATAGTACCGGGAACAGTTTTCAGCCTGTATATTACTAGAGACTTGAGAAAAATAAAGAGAAAGACAAACGCACCGTGGGGTGGCCCAAATGACCAACCTTTATTTGCCAAACGAGTCCTCATAACCGCCCACCCTGCTATTTTGTACACTTCTCATGCGAAGCGTGTTTACTCTACATACATGGGGGAAACCAACTTTCACTCGATACTGTCCTTTATGCTGTTCGTTTAATGGTTCGTTGTATTATTATCTGGAGACAGCGTCGGGTATCTTGTTCCATATTTATATAGTCTTGAATCTATCTGCCTTCAAGGCTGCATTTAGATGTGCTTCGTTACTGTACAGGAGAGTGAATATATCCACGGTGCATGAAATTGTCAATCCAAGCATTAGAATGTGCGTCCTGGCCGGCGGGGTATTGTAGGCTTTTTGACCACGCTGCCACCTCCAGCACCAGGCCGAGACGAAGACGAAGCTGTGAGACCACCGACTTTCCCGGGCCGCTTGACGACAGGACGCCGCACAGCTGATTTACCACCAACCTCTACTTCAGTCTTGCGGCGGGTGGGATCATTGCGTTCCTCCTCGCGCGCTTTTTGGGCGGCGGCGCGTTCACGATCCGCTGCCATCTGCGCCTCAATGTCCATGCGTTTGTTGAATTCCAGTTCTGTCACGCGTCGATCGCGCTGTGAATAACCCTTTTCTTTGACGGAGTAGAAGACACCACCGAGTTCGGCGAGCCACTGGAGATGGGTTAGTTGGCGTTTATAAATGCACGGATGGAGTGAAGACTTACATGTGGGTCAACGGCCGTCACGGTCGACATGTACTCCTTGGCAGTCAGGATCAACTCGTGGTAGACAACGTACTCCGGTACGTAGCCAAGGCCGTACAGTGCGCTGGTAGGATGCAAGGCCATGGTCACGCTGGTGCGAAGGTTGATGAACTCGCCAATTCCCTTGACGCGCGCGGCTTGGTGGTAAAAGCCGGAGCAGATACATTTGCGGATGACGTCCCAGTCTGTGCCACAGCTGGACAGAGGCATCTTCTGGACGGTCATGATATCATGGAGCTGGTCGCGTACTTCCTTGGCGCGTCGGAGGGATTTACCATGGAGGAAGTGCCTGGTACACCAAGCGTCGGAGTAGCCGTTCGACTTCCACTGCGTATAAACATGAAGCAGAGTCAAGTGGTCGGATTCGGGTACAAAGAATTTCTCGCGGGCCGAGTCGGACTCTTCCTGCCGTTCCTTGGGCCGGTAGAAGACGCTCGGGACAGAGAGCATGGAGACGATGGTGAGCATCTCCTCGCTGCACTCGTATTCCTCCGAAGCAGTGATGAGGAGCTTTGCTAGAGGGGGGTCCATAGGGAATGGCGTCATGCGACGACCCAAGTGAGTGAGTTCACCCAGGTTGTCCAGAGCCCCGAGTGCCCAGAGTTCGAAAAGGGATGTGCTAATCGTCTCTTGAGGTGGAGGATCCATGAAGTCAAAGTCCAAAAGATCCTTGACACCCAAAGACTTCAGCAGAAGCACAGTATTGGCAAGACTTGTGCGCTGAATTTCGGGGATCGTCTGAATGTAGAGCTCATTCTTATATGCAGTCTCTGTGTACAGACGATAAGCCTTTCCGGGACCAGTTCGACCCGCTCGTCCAGATCGCTGATTGGCATTGGCCTGGGAAATCGGTGTGATCTGGAGAGTGTCCATACCCATGCGCGGGTTGTACACCTTGAGCTTCGAGTATCCTGAATCCACAACGTACATAATACCATCAACAGTCAAACTCGTCTCAGCAATGTTCGTGGCCACAATCACTTTACGCACGCCTGCATCTGCCCGCTGGAAGATCTTTGCCTGTTGCTCTGCCGGCATTTGACTGTAAATAGGTAATATGCTGAGTTTCGGTGGATCATTCAGCAATTTCAATCGATCCTCAACTAGTTCACAGGTCGATTCAATATCCTCTTGTCCCGTCATGAACACAAGAATATCGCCCGGACCTTGAGAAACGTGGATGGCCAAGACCTGCTTGACTGCACTGTCGACATAATCCTCACAAGGCGTACGCGAGAAGTGAAGATCGACCGGGAAAGTTCTGCCAGGGATGATAAATTCCGGAGCACCACCATAGAAGCGGGAAAAGCGCTCTGCATTCATTGTTGCAGACGTAACAATCAGCTTGAGGTCTCTGCGCCGAGCCAACACCTTTTTGAGAAGTCCCATTAAGACATCGGTATTCAACGCTCTTTCATGCGCCTCGTCCATAATGATACACGAATATTTATCGAGATCCTGCTGGACCAAAGATTCTCGCAGAAGCACACCGTCAGTCATATCTATCCAAAAGCATGTCAGTGCCTCGCTCATATCTTATAACTTTGTGTCTGAGGACTCACATTTGATCACAGTTTTGTCACTGGTGCAGTCCTCGAAACGGATAGCATAGCCCACCTCTCCGCCAAGATCCACCTCCATCTCCTCACTGACACGCTTTGCGACACTCATAGCCGCCACACGCCGAGGCTGTGTGCACCCAATCATGCCAAACTTCGAGTAACCATCTTCATGGAGGAATTGAGTTAACTGGGTAGTCTTTCCAGAGCCCGTTTCGCCCACAACCACCACGACCTGGTTATCACGGATGACTCGCAGGAGATCCTCGCGCACTGCAAAAGCAGGCAGGAACTCCCGCTGTTCGCGCAAAGTCTTGCTTTTACTGAACGAACTAGCACCACCCTCATCCTTTTTCATATGCTGAGCGAACTTGTTTCCACCGCCCTTGTAGACCTCCTCGACTGGCGCCGCAACAGCACTGTCACCCTCATCCTCGTTAACACCCGTCAAATTGCCCAAAGCCGTGCCTGCCATAGATGTCGCCTGCTGGGCTTGCTTCTGCCGTTCGCGCTGCTGCCGGCGTTCTCGAACGACCTTACTCCCCTTTCGGCTGAAGACAGCCATGTCGCTTTGGGGGTCCCGAATGGCCGAGATCGGCTCAAGTTGCTTGGTGAAGATCGTGCGGCCATCCAGAAAAGGTGGTCGGAGGTCGTGGACCAACAAATGGACTCTAGTCGCCTCCTCATCCTCGGGCATGAAATCGCCATCGAAATCCCGTCGCTGTGCAACACCCGATGTGAGCATTCGATTCGTTTCCCAGTTGTCAATGTCCTTGCGTTTCGCGTCTCGCAGCTGGGGTGGAAGGTTCCCAGAGCTTTTTTGCCTTTTGGCTGGCGGTCCCATTTCGTCGCGCGCCATGATGGGATAGAAGGCCTAATCCGCAGGCCAGATTCACCGTAATCGAAGTGAGTTGACGTCTGGAGAAAGTTAAGCTCCCATGGCGAAATGCGCAGCGGTTGGAATTCGACGAGCAAACAGTGCAAACCGCTATCAACCACGTGACACTCTTTGTCCTGGACGGCCACTAGGAAGCTCTCTTTTGCCGTTTGTTTTGGTATGAAAGTAATCGAGAGCTGTAGGTGAGATCTTAGGATTATAACTTCTGAACATTGTTTATCTAAAAAGTAATTGTGGGATTCACGGTTGGGAGTGGCCGTAGGCGGGCATTCCACAGTGGCGGCCGAGCCCGCGAAATCAAGCAAGCGCCCCGCATCGTCATCTCAACTTTTGAGCTCCCACACCGCATTGCCTCGAGCCCTCACGCAGTTACCATGGCTAGCCAACAGCAGGTGGACCCCAAGAAGCAGCAGGGTAAGCCACCTCCAAACTATTGTACGGCGGGACAGCGCTAATTTCTTCCCCGTGCCACAGAGTTGCAGCTCCAATACTCAAACTTCAAGAACACCCTCCAACAACTCGCGCAGAAGATCGGTGATATCGAGCAGGAAGCTGAGGAACACAAGTGAGCCCTGGGGACCAACGCGCCGGTGATTCCATGTCCTCAGGAGGGGTTCACATTGCGCGAGGGACCCGCTCATGAGGACACTTTTGACTCGGTGCTTTTGGATAGTTATGGATGCTAATCTTCAATACTTATAGGCTCGTCATTGAGACATTGGACCCCCTCTCTGAAGACCGGAAATGCTTCCGCATGGTGAACGGAGTTTTGGTCGAGCGCACCGTGAAAGACGTTCTCCCAACTCTCAAGACGAACTCGGACGGACTGAAGCAAGTGTTGGAGGAGATGCTGAAACAGTACAAGTCAAAGCAGGCTGAACTGGATACCTGGAAGGTGAGCGCATTCCCAATCGCGAGTGCCTATATTCCATGACTGGAGCGAGGCTCTAGTGTATCTTATGAAGATATCATGACCAAATATTGACCGCTTTTCCTGTGCTATAGAAGAAGAACAATATCCAGGTTGTGCAGCCCTGAGCAGAGTCAATCACCCTTGTACATCTTGATATCCGGCTTTCTCTGGGGACTGTCTGAGCGCGTGAGCAAGATACTTTTGGCGTTTGTGGGAATGGTACAAAACTAGAATCTAGCATGGCTTCTTTTCATCGTAGCCGGCCTAAAATTCCAAAAAATAATACATAACATGTCAATACAATGCCGAGTAGGTATTCAATTTGGGGTTACCGTCGTATTGACCTCACTTAGGCTGTCATGTTCTTAACATCAAGTCACAAGGTTTACAACCAAGACCAAGGAGATTCAATGCCTAAATCCCGGGCTTCAGCGTTGCTTTTTCAATGGTTACGAGTTTCGCCCGCATGCTGCTTGATGCAAGCCCGAGTGCCTGACTCCGAAGAGCAGTTTCGTCAGGCTCTAAGTAACCCAACCCGCCGGACACAACCGGTAGGGTATATCGCCATCGCAATATGTTATCATCTTCATAATCATTATTCCAATGCATCGAAAGATAGGATCTCCGTGCAATTCATTATGGTATTCAAAATACAATTTATTTCAGGAGTTGTGGTGTGCATCCAAAGTATGTAATGTAAGATAAGTACCGGGAATACTGCCTGAGGCCTTCCGCGACCGGCGATGACCTCTCCCTCTTCTTCGCCTTTGCCCTCTTCCTTTTGGAACCTATTGCTTCTATCATTCGTCGGTGTTGATTTCCAAGTCCATCGAATCATTTTATCAGCTCTTTGCTGTGGTGGACATTGTTTCTCGAGCTGTTCACATCTACTTGGTAAGGAGCCAACCGAAAGCCTCCAGCGCTCAAGGAGTTCTGGTTCGCCAATTGACCTCAGCCTGGATGAACGCGGACCCTCCAACCACTTGCAACTCACAGCGCTCTGACCATTTCCCCTCAGAACGAATCGGAGCAATCTGAGATCTACTCCCTTTGTCCTTATTTATCCCAGCAAACGTAAGTACATATTTCCCCCCGGCGTTTTTACCCTGCGCGTGCGACTGTTCGTTGGGCTTCCCCCTCACTCTCCCCAAATCCCTGACCCACCCTCGTTGCTTGCCGCATCACTACAGCTCACGAGGTTCATTCGACCCAACTCGTGAGGCGCGCATTGCTATCCGCACTGCAGCAGTGTGACGCGATCGCGTTTTAATCCTTCCCTCCCTTCGAGTCCTATTCAATCTATTCCCAAACCGGAACTCCAAACTAATCGGGCGTTGCGGGCGTCGCAAAGTACAGCTCACGCCCGCATTATTGCCAAATCCCCTCACTCGGCTGACGCTGCAACTGTCTGAGGCTGCTGTGAAGCGGTTCGTACCCAGCCACTGCAACCCCTCCTTTGACCCCAGAGAAATCGGGCTTCTGCATTGGAACCGATCGCGCGCCAGTTCAGAGATCTGACGTGGTCTTGCCCAGCAGAGCGAACCTACGTTGTCGCCCAAAGGACCTGCGCGAAATCCGAACCACTCATAATCATGTCGTCGACCTCACCCTCGAAGGAGCCGGAGGTTGAACCCGAGGTGCAATCGGGTGAAGAACAAGAGCAAATGGAAAAAGACCAGCAAGACCTTGCACATGGACAGGGCGAGTTCGAGGTGAAGGAACAAGATCGGTGGCTTCCGATTGCAAATGGTTAGTTGCATCTCCTTGCAGGCTTTCTATTAATCTGATTTGCGCGTACCTGGCTGCTGGCTGGCCACTGCCATTTACTCTTTCTCGCCGGCCCCGCCTTTCTGTCACCTTTCCAGAATATTTTTCTGCTCGCGTGTCTTCTCATATCTTTCGTCTGCTTTCCAGTCGACCTTTTTCTTTCTATTTTCTTATATTTTTTCTTTTGGGAGAAACTTTGTGCAAATGAGGGAGCTTTTGGTGGTGAAAGTTTTTCGCCTTGCTATCATGACTGTCCCATCGACCGCTCTTTACTTTGCGAATGGTGACTTAGGACCGACCATGCTAATATCAGCCTTATACAGTTGCGCGTATCATGAAGCTGGCTTTGCCCGATAATGCAAAGATAGCAAAGGAAGCCAAGGAGTGCATGCAAGAATGTGTGAGCGAGTTCATCTCGTTCATTACCAGTGAGGGTGTGTTTCCCGTTTCGTTTCATAAATTTGGGGACGACTGACTGATAACCTGAGCAGCTTCGGAGAAATGCCAGCAAGAGAAGCGTAAAACCGTCAACGGCGAGGATATTCTGTTTGCGATGACCTCGCTCGGGTTTGAGAACTACGCCGAGGCTCTTAAGATTTACCTTTCCAAGTATCGCGAGGTGAGCGCCGTCCTGCCCTGACATTCCACATCCCAATACTGACTGTACTCGAGACTCAATCTGCACGGGGAGAGAACCAGAACCGGCCTCCAAGCAGCGGCTATGGCGCTGGTGGTCCCGTCGGAGGCGCCCAAGGCCGTTTCCCCGAAGGCGCCGAGGGTGCGAACAGCATTATGAGCACTGGCATGGACCCTTCTGAGCAAGACGCCTCTGCATATGGCTATCCCGCCATGGTTGGCCAGCCTCACAATGGCGCCGGGGGAGATTCTTACTAAATCAATTGACACAATGTTGCCTTTGGATCCAAGAATGGAAGCGTGAGGCGTGCAGGCGTCCTTGCTTTCTTTATTCAGTGTCTGTCGGCGTCATATGCTGATATCTCAGCGACTTGATGGAAGCAATGGGCTCTCTTTCTGGGTGAATTACCTATACTCTCGGGGGAGAAGGCACTCTCGGTTGTTTTCGTTTTTATCAGATCTGGCGTTTGGGTAATTATGGGTGGATAAGTGATCTAGGCAAATTTGTACTTAGGACCGAAGTCTCTTCCAGCCGATAGAAAGAGACCGGCTACACTGGTCTATTCGTACGTTCTATAACTAAGGTTGGGTCTCCGCTCAGGTGCACGATAAGCCCGTTATCAACGCCACCGTGATTGGCCACGCATTGCAGATGTCCCCCTAAATAGGGTATAAAATTCCTGCTCTACCTTCATATATACCTAAGAAGAAAGAGACGAATCTATATCAACGATCCAGGGTTCAAGAAGTTTTTGCCCCTTTACATAATCCGCCTTCTCCGCACCACGTGAGGCTCCACCGGACCCGATCCCGCAGTCCTCGACTTCCCGAACTTTTTCGCTTTCCCCAGTCGCATTGAGTGTCCCTTACCCTCGGCAATCGTTTGATACGATGCCCTGATCTCGACGTGAGTGACCCGAAAAAGAATGCAGAGCCGTGGCCAGATCACACATGGAATGATGTCGATGGTCCTTCTGCCATGTCCTCCGTCAACGATAACGCCTCCTCGCCGCTCCCGGGCGATGGTGTGAGCAAGCGCAAACAAGGTAAGTGCTTTTTGATGACCTATCATGATCCCAATCTATGGTGTTAGGGGCTCTGAGGACCCTTTGCCTCACGTTCGGAACTTCCATCGTGTAGATCTCAAGATTGCTGACCGGTGACTCAAAAATAGGCTCCGCCGCCTGCGTCCACTGCCACCGTCGCAAGGTCCGTTGCGACGCCCGTATGGTTGGAACACCTTGCACAAACTGTCGCACTTCTGGAAAAACCGACTGCCGCATCCACGAAAAGAAGAAGCGACTTGCAGTACGCTCGATCCTCGACCCTGTTCCGATCCGATCTCGGCCCCTCCCGACCTCTGATCATGCCGCGAACCCGTCAACGTCGGCCAGCACGCCGCAGCCACCAAGCTTTCCCACTGCTTTCCAGGCTGGCTCCGCGACAGCACCGCTTGCAAGCAACCCTCCGCAGCAAACCTTCCTATCCAATGCCGGGCCGGAGAATTTCGGGCGCCAAGGCCCGGATCTGTCGCATGCCCACGAGGCACACACGGAGATGGAACAGCACCTTGTCAAACTCATTGACGAGGAAGAATCCGGCAGAAGAGAAATTCAAAGAGGCGTGCGCGCATTCTATGTGGGCCATGAGCATTCAAATATGTCCTTCCTGATTCGCCAACAACGAGATCAAGACGACAATGTATACCACTTTGCAAGCAATGAGATCCCGCGGCGACAGACGAAGACGGTTCAGGATCAGCTTCTGATGGATGCATTGACTCTACCGGAGCCGGCTCTGGCAGATGAATTGGTACAGGCATACTTTACCTACGTCAATCCCGGATACCCCATTATCGACGAAGATCTGTTCATGACACAATACCGAAATCGAAACCCCTCAGATCCCCCGCCAATTTTGCTGCTTCAAGCCATTTTACTTGTTGGGGCCCACGTCAGCCGCCCAAAAGTTGAGCGTGATGCACTCAAAGAAATATTTTTCCGTCGCACCAAATACCTATTCGACAACCGTATCGAGCGCAACCGGGATATTCTCGTTCAAGCAGCGCTGCTATTGACTTGGCACTCGGATAGCGCCGACGACGACGTGGCAGCAGACGCTCACTTTTGGGTTGGCGTGGCTGCACGAATCGCCACCGGGCTTGGAATGCACCGCAACCCTGTATCCAGTAGCTTTGTTACTCGGGACAGGCGGATGTGGAGACGAGTCTGGTTCATCATGGTGCAGTTCGATGTGATGGTCTCACTTTCATATGGTCGTCCACAGGCTATCAACTTGGATGACTCTGATGTGTCCCCTCTGACCCCTGCCGATTTTGAGAACTGTGGGCCTCATGTACAATCCGAGTTTGTAATTCATTTTACAGAACTTTGCACCATGATCTCGTATCTCATTCGGGACCGGTTCGGACTACGTGCCACTGATGAACGACGAAAGGCCGTTCTTTCAGAAGCCGATGAGTCCTTGGCGAACTGGTCATTGAAGCTTCCGGACAACCTGCGTCTTCGAGCATCCGACATGGATCCTTGGTCTGCTATGCTCCATTTGACCTACAACAACTTCCTGATATTGCTGCACCGACCTCACCCGAGAGCCTCCGCGTACTCGGCTGATTACGGACCACACGACGCGGAAATTTGCAGTGCTGCTGCTGGAGTCATCGCCTCTATCTTCGAAGAGCTCAGACTCAATGACCGTCTGAAGTTCCTCTGGTACACCGGTGTCCATACTCTATTCACAGCCATGATCCAGGTCCGCGTCGAGCTTCGGTTCTCCAATCCCGTGTTGGCGATCAATGCGCTGCGTCGTTTCGATTCAGCATCCTATTCTCTTCGGGAATTGGCTCAGTATTGGGTCCACGCAGGCACAATTCTGCGACTCTTCGAAGACTCCAAGCGTCTCCAGGAAGATTTGCGCACGGCTACCAGTGATCGATCCAAGTCATATAATGCCACTGCAAATAAGATGCCAGTCACTACTGCGGACCCGACAACGGCCATGCAGGCTGTACAGACACCGCGGCCGCTTTCTTTCGGTGTTCCAACCCCAGAATCCAGCCATACACCGATGCAAGGAGCCACATTATCGCCGCAAGCACCCCAGCCACAGTTCGACAACTGGATCACCGCACCGCTCAGACTCAATGTTGGTCCACTGGAACGAAACGATCCATATGCTTCTTCCATGCAGGTGGATCCTATGGAGCAGACCCGCGACTATCCAGATTGGAGGCAGCTCTTCTCCTTTGCAGATTCCGAATTGCCTCCTCCCATCCCCATGGAAGGACTCATGGAGTTGGAAGACGAATGGAGACAGATTTATTGGCAAGATACCCCAATGGCGGATCTCATGCAAGATGGAGGCTGGATTCCCGGCTAGCCCCTCCGTTGCATATACCCGGTGCTGTTTTCATGTGTTACTCGGGGAGCCTGACCTTCATACCCCTTCCACACCCACACGCTCCCGAGCTTTCAAATCCAAAATTATATTCTCCCCCGTCACGCTTCCGTGACCCCACGACGAGACGAAATACGCAGAGCACGGACTTGCACGAGGCTCTACACGGGCTCCGCACACGATACCATGTCGTCAACGACTACATACACCCTTCGATAGAGATATACATTGTTACATAATTGCAAGAATATTACAGGGTTTGCTTCAGGAATCATTAGTCTATATGTATAAAATCAAGCTTTCCATATAAATGCACGCCAGACCGTACACATGACCGTTCACGTCAGCCAAAGACAAACCGCTTCCAATTATCAGCAAGCTGTTGTACGCCATGCCGTAATTCCCACCCTCGCAAATCACAGATCTGCCGCGTCACTTCCGCCAGCAATTGATCCATCTGCGGCCCCGCAACATGCAAGTCACTCTCGATCAGAATCCGATCGTCCGGCAACGCCTTGATCACGTCACAGGCCTTCTTCGCCTGCGCCCCGCTGAAGTTGATCGCCACAGAAAACGAGAAATAGACATCGGACGGATTCGACTTGTTCAGGAACTGTCGAATCGGCTCCACGGGCCCGGAGTAGGAATGCATACAGACGCGTGGGGGAAACGGGGTCGAGGCTTTACTGGGTTTACGCTCCTTTGCACCGTTCACTTTTTCGTCATCGGAAAGAGCTCCCTCTGCATCCTGCTGCCTTTCTCTTTCCCGTCGTGACATGACGACCCGTTCATGCCCCGCCCACAGCTCCTTCAATGAGTCTAGGACTGCTCCGTGCGCCTGTACGCTGTGCACGGAGACCGCCCGTCCCATTTCCCCAGCTAGTCGGAGCTGTGCACTTAATACGGCCCGCTGGTGTTCCATCTTCACCTTGTACGGTGAGAGACGTCGCCCTTCGCGCGATCCCGGCGTGAGCTGGTCATCTCGGCTCTCCAGATCTTGCGGTGTCCAGACACCGGGCAGTCGGAATGACTTGTCCAGGCCGATTTCACCTACGAGGGCGTTGGGGAACATTCGCAGACGGTCTCTAATTTCTGATATTAGAGACGAGAGCGGTTTTGGCGTTGGAAGGAGGCCCATGAACTCTGGATCCTCCGGTGATGGTGTGAGAACGGCCGTGTAGTGGGCTTCCTTTTGCTGCGGGCCTGGCTGTGTGTCGTCCACGATCTGGTGGGAAAACCACGGATGCCACCCGAAGCAGGGCAATATCCGTTGAGCTTCGTTGCTTCCATTGAGTGACCGCGCTGTCTGTTGCACGAGCTCTTGGTCTTCCCCGCGCGTCGCCATGACGGTCAACGTCGTGGCTTTCATGGCGGGGATGCTAGCCACGGCGGCCATGGTGTCGGTGGGGTGACAATGGGCATCGTAGACGCCGAGATCCCAAGGAAAAGCATCTTGAGACATGATAACTGACACGAGGTGTATCGAATATCCCGCACAAATGAACCTAGGCCCCGAATGATGTCAGTGGGGATGTCACATGCATCTCCGCATTTGACGAGTAAATAAACCCTGAACTACAAAGATGATTTCTTTCTCACCCTCTCTGTGAGGCTCATCCCTCGATGTGCGCCCTTGTGAAGACCGTGTTGGCGCTGCCGGTCCTGGGCCTCGCCTCGATCCCACTGCTTCTCTCCGCCTGGGTGACCGTCTCCTTTGCCCTGCTCACCCTATGCATTCGCCTGGGCATCGTGTACATCGAGCTGGTCTTAGCATTGGTGGTCAATTTCTTCACGCTCCCGGTATCATCCACCTCCTTTTTAACCTTTGCACCATCCGAGCCCCCTTCACCAATCGCCTCGAGAAGGAACTCGGGTTATGCTCCCATCCAGGCTTACAGAAGCAATGACTCTTTCTTCACGTCGGGACCAAGCACCCACGATGAGAATGCAAAGCTCAAGCAGAAGCGATACGCACGCAGCATGGTCGAGGCACATGTGCCCACGACCCCGTTCATCGACGACAGTCGAGATTTCGAAGGCGTCGGCGGCTGGCGCTCATATCACGATTCCAAGCGGCGTGGATCTCATACCAACGAGAAACCACCGAGCTTAAACTCATCCTCAGCGCCGAGTATCGCAGGTGAAGTCGATAATGACGAGGACATGGACGCCGACGAGCGCGCATGGCTATCATTGAACCATCGACTCGAACTGCCATCGCAAGTCATCACTCTCGGGTCTGCCGCAGGGTCGACTGTACATAGTCCTGTGCTCAGCCCGCGCAGTGTGAACAATTTCCATGCCTTCATGCCTGCTTCGTCGAGATCCAATCATGCACAGGATCCTGAACAGAGACATCATCACCGTTCACATACGACCTCTTCCCTGACTACATCTCACCGCCGCACTGGAGCCGGCCTTTCTCTCGCCCTTTCAGCACGACAAGATCAACCCCGAGATTCTGGACACTCCATATCACCGTCTGCGTCACGCGTTGCTCCTTTCATGACACCGCAGCCCTACTCGCAGCAGAAGCGACCACTTACTCGGCCGCCGGGGAGTAGTCATGCAAGTGGATACTCGTCTAGAGATGGGCATATTTCTGGTTCCGCAGATAACATATCTGGAAACAGTGGTGGATACTTCGCCATCCCCCACCCTGGATCATGGTACGTGCCCTCACCTTCAGGAAGGGGAAGCCCCAGTGCGAGTGGCTACACGACTCCCGGCACTGGATTATCAAGTGAAGACCGTGATGCATCGATGCATTTGACCCGCCTAATGGCACACTACCCTGCGAGCGTGAGACACAGAAGGCGAAGCATCTCCGGGCCTGATTCAAGGGCAGGACCTGGAGAACGGGGATGAATATGCACATAATCTTGACAGTGGAAATGCCGTTATGATTGAAATGAATTGAATGATAACTACAGAATCCTTTCCCGAATCTCTTCAAAATCTATGTCTAGCGAATATGAACTAGGGAAAATTAAGTGCACAGAAGAGCCCGCAATCGCGGGTCGGGAACAATCCACAAAACTCCAGAGAAGAAAGTATACACGGCTCCAAGCGCTCCGATATCCCATAGACCATTACTCATGGCCAAACACCATGACCCGCCGTAGGGCTCACGACGACCTCTCGCGTCGATTCACTTCTTCCATTTCGGATAAAACGGCCTTGTTAAATTCTTCCCACCCGTCGAGGTAGAGGTGGTGACCGGCTCGGTTGATGACGACTACCTTAGAGGACCCTTGGTCGTTGCGGCGCTCTTCTGGCGTGGCATTGGCCAAAACACGCCGTTTCTCTTCTTCGAGGCGCATTGAAGCGGCGTAGCCGCCCGAGACATCCATCCAGTCGTGGTCACCGTACATGAACACGATCGACAGACCCTTTTCGCGCCGAGGCTCTTGTTCGGGGACTGGTGGCGTGCTCGGCGCATCGGCCGGTGTAGATGCGGTAGCTGCGGACTTTGAGAAGATCGAGCATGAAGACTTGTCCGAGGTAGTGGCATGAGGGAGAGAGTATGAGGAGTCTGGCTGGATCATCTGTCGGCCAACGCCATGGATACGACGGATGAGAGGACTGCGGGCGAATGCACCGGGGGCGAGGATGTATGCTAGGGCGTACTCGCCACTGCCGCGCTGACTGAAGATTGAATATGAGTAGTCGTGGAGTGCCTTGGCCTCTTCGGCTGGGAGATGGGAGAAGCGGCGCGAGGTCCATCCAGATACGATCCGTGGACCTAGGGGACCCGTCCATCGCACCAGACTGAAGGGAGAGATGTTGGCATCCCACAGATAGGCGAACCACTTGGGCATCGTCCGGCGTGGCGGCTGGTTCTGAGCCTGGGGTGCGGGATTGCGGCCCGTGATGAAGCTGCCATCGCTGGTCTTGGGTGCGGTTCCTGGGACAGCGGCAGAGGAGGTGATTTCATTTTGGTCCTGGGTGAGCTCGTTGACCAGCGTGGACTCGGACGGCTCGGGGACATCCGCTGTCACAGCGTATGGGTCCTCGGGGATACCCACCGGGGACGCCAGGATAAGCTTGTTGAGGTGGCCGGGGTATTTAAGGGCATAGGCGACGGCCATGTAACCACCCAAGCTGTGACCGAGCAGAGTAAAGCGGTCGATCTTGCGCTTGATACGCCATTCCTCTAGTGCATCGATGAACCAGGCCTCGGCCTCCCGAATTGCCTCTTCTCTTTCTTTGGCCTTGATCTTGAAGGGTGGCCGCGTACTGCGACCCATGCCCAGCATGTCCAAAGCATGCAATTGCCAGCCCTTCAATCGACTGAGCGGCTCAAAGTTCTTGTAGAAGAAACCAAGACCGGCACCGTAACCATGAAGCATAACCAAATGTTGATCTGCATCCTCGCCAAGGCGCTCGACCGAGAACTCGTTGAGAGCCCTGTCTTTGCCACTCAGCTCCACCATGCTAGAGCTCCACCGACGAGGGCCATAGGGATCATTGAGGGAGTTGGTGGAGATCTCGCCTTGCTGGTTGTGATCCGCAGACTTCAGGCTGCTCGGTGTCGAACCGTTGGGGAAGTCCGCCGTGTTGCCGGTCTGGAGGTGAGTTGGGGGCTGCTGATGCAGATACGGAAGATAGGAAAGGACTTTGTGCTCTGCAGCTGCAGCAGGGAGACGAGCCCACTGGGCTTTCGATTAGCAGGATGCTCGATGGGCGCATATTCAGGACGGCTTACCCATTGGCTAAAACCTTCGCGGTAACCCAACGGAAAGAAAGAACTGGCGGCTGCAGCACCAGCTGCAGCGCGCGCAGCATACGGGGTTCCTTCTCGACCCTCCCTGCTATTTCTGTGCTGTCTGTGTTCGCGAGCGTCCGATTCGGACGAATTCAGCGATTCGGACGCCATTGTTGAGGATTGGCGACGCCGAGCAGTGTCGGTGGCAAAGGAGACCGGGCGCGAAGTATGCGCCCAGAGTCGCGAGACTAGGGGAGAAACGAGTCGAGAAATGTTGACTGTACGAGAGCCAGACGGACCGATGGATCTTGTTAAAAGCAGAGTTTGGGAGGCGAGGTTCATGGACTGCGTTTTAAGGCACGGAGACAAGCGGCGCGGCTTAACTCCGACAGGCAGCCAGACGCATACGCAAATTTCGTGGAAGACGGGAGAAGGTCGAAGACGACCAAATAGGATGATATGCGCAATTCAAGTATAGCGGTAAAGGCGCAACAGCCCTAAGAAAGGGAGAGTGAAGTCGAGGAGGAAGTCGTATACAAGAAAAGTGGGCAAAGGCGGAAGAGGATGATGTCGCCGATCTGCACATCAGCAACTCCCCCTTCCGATTTCCTCCTTCTTCACCATGACGATCGCACTGGGCCGCATCGGCCGTTGATAACTGCGTGACTATTTACACCATGGCTACGCCCTTGGATCAGGTCGTCAAAGGCGCACCGGTGCCCGAAGCCCGGGCACCTACGCTGGAGCCATTGCATGCTTCATCTGCCTCCCCGCCACGGCCCTCAACGCCTGATCCGCTAGCCACGCTACCATCGTCTCCTCCGCAGATCTACCTGAACCTTTTGATCCTCGAAGCATCACTCCGAGCACAATATTTAGCTCTACGCGAACGTCGCCGCCAAAACACATTCTTCCTGCTCCTCCTGGTTGCTTGGCTTGCCTACTTCACATACGCACTGTTCCTCCGCCCGCGTGAAGATGGCCGCGGCGTGGGCGGCTCCGTTTACTGGGTGGTTGAAATGGGAGAGAAAGTCGCCCTGCTCGGTGGAGTGGTGACAGCTCTGTTGGTTTGGGGTACCGGGCAATGGGAGCGTGGTATCCGCTGGCCCCGGCGCTGGCTCGCCGTCTCCAATCGTGGCCTCCGCGTCATGAACACCAAGATCATCGTGATCCGTGGTCCTTGGTGGCAGGAGCTATTGTCCTACATATCGTTCCTATTCCCCTTCTCTGCACCCTTCTTCCCTTCCCCCGCGGGTAATTTCCACTTCGTCGAGCGCCACCCCTCCGAGAAGCGCGGTAGTCGGCAGCACTACCAGCAGTACTATAACGGCGGTGATACCGAGTCCGGGCTGATAGAGGAAGACCTGAGCCCTGGCGGCGACTACATTCGTCTACTTTTATTACCCAAGTCGTTTTCACCGGAGTTCCGTGAGAACTGGGACGACTACCGCACCGAGTTCTGGGAGAAGGAGAATGAGCGCCGAACCCAGCTGCGTCATAGAATGCGCGAGCGCGAGCGCCAGCTCGCTCAAGCCGAAGGCGGTTGGCTCTGGCGGATCGGATTGGGCTGGCGCGCTTCTCAACGCCGTCGTTTGGTGGCAGCTACTCTCAATCGGTCCCTCGAGCCAGAAACTAGACACAGGCTTCATCCTCTTCATCCTCATCACCAACATCAGCCATCGAACTCCTCTAAGCTCAGCCAAGAGTATCGCGCACCTTCTGTCCGCCGCGGTACTCGCTCTGAGTCGACTCATTCCCGTACCTCATCACGCAGCAGCACCCCGGTCGATGTCGAGGATCGACCACCCTCTCGCTCCTCGACATCTAACCGCCCGCGACGCGGAAGTACCACCCCCTCGATGTCCGGCCTAGAAGCCAGCCCACAGCAACGAAAACGAAAGGGTTCCAAGAGTCTGCGCCGAGGTCTGTCACCTCTGACACAGGCCCAGATACGCGAAGGTGTACGGACACCGTCATTCTCGTCCGATGATTCTGGCATCTTGCCCATGGCCGAGAAGGATAGAGAGCCTCTACCAACCTCGGTTCCCGATTCGAATCACGCTACCTAGGCTACCGAAGTTTCTGTACACTGTTCAATTTTCAAATCTTTCTACACTGCCCTACATGGCATGGAGTTGTTGGAAACCTCCATTCTGCATCTTGGCTCCGCACGGCATCCTATCCCGTCTATAGATACCATAGCCTGTGTTTTGCAGCTAAGAAGACCATTGTTGTATGACCTTTAGTCCCATGACAATTGCGGTGATATGTAAGCCTTCTGTAAACATCCCATGTATCTCTGATGTGCACATGCCCTATGATTGATTCCCTAGCATCTCAATTGCCTTTAGAAGCACGATGATGGCTACTATTCTTTTCGAAGTTTGCATTGAAACATGCATATATTCCTGACGAATCGAGCCTAATTCAAATCCTCCATTCGTCAACTCCATACTCCATACACAGAAGAGAAACATGATATCGTCCCAATGCAACAACCTAGAAGCATGCTCGTAAAGAGGACCCCAGTCCCTCGCAGTATCTCCGATCCTTCCAAAGATGAAGGCTAAGGCGAAACATAACCTTAAATCCGGTAGACATTTTCGTCCTCTCCTCCAAGGTACCTAGTAGAAAAGTCAATAATAATCCAAAAAGAAGCTTGGGAAAGTCGCGGGCTACTCACATCAGAAGGTTTTCCTCGTTCATCACACCCAAAGCCTGAGTGGCCTCGGCGCGCGAGAAGACGTGCGAAGCACCTAGGGTAGGGGACGCGCGAATGGCCGTGTTGACAGCCTCGATCAGATCGTCGACGGGGGTCATGTCACTGTCGGCGAAGACACTAGTGCCCATGAGAGGACCCAAGGTCTGGCGGAAGACAGTCATACGGGCTGGGGTGATGGGTTGGGCAGATGCGGCAGTAGACTGCGAGTCATCCGTCTGGGACTGCACAAGTTGCGAGGCCGGTTGGGAGGATGCCACGGACATCTGGGACTCGGTCTGTGTCTGAGTGCGGGTGTTCTGGCTGGAGCGTGTCCGCTGGGCGCGCGGGCTAGCTGAGTACAGACTGTCCGGGTCGTCGTCTGGAATTGTAGAGCTGGCGGCACCACGGGATCGGGTTGGTCGGCCTGGGGTGGCGGTTGATGTACCCTGGAAGGTTGTGTTTTCATCCTCATCATCGTCAAGCTCGGGATCGCTTTCGTCGTCCGAGTCCTCATCGAAGGTAGCTACCTTGCGTCTCTTGCGGCGGCCCACATCCACAACTTCCTTGAACATGGCGAAGCGCAAAATGGCCTCGGCGTGCTTCGCATCCTTCTCATCCACCCTGTTCGACAGACGGGCCTTGGCATGAGCAGTAGACAGACGGATCAGCGTCTCGAGGGTACGCGGTGTGATGGGAGAAGTCCGGCGCTGGTTACCCGAGAGGTCGTCATTTCGTAGCGCCGAGTAAGTAGCAATGATGTGGTCGGCAGCACCCTTGGTCAGAACGGGCTTGATTCGTGACTTGGCGTACTGGATGTATTTCTTGATGAAGGGGATGCTAATGATCTCCACGTTCTTGTTCCGGCTGTTGCTGCGGCCAGCGGGGACCATGCCACCGTGGAGCATTACGTTGAATTTTTCAAAGACCTCCGTAGGCTGGTTGGCATCCTGCCGATCCTCAATGCCCACGCCCAGAGTCTGGTTAAGCTGCTCTCGTACAGGGGCACCTTCTTCTGTTCCAGGCTGGCGGTAACGGTGCATACGCAGGACGTGCTCCGAAACAGTACGATCCTTGGCATCCTCAATATCGTCGGTGACAACGAAGAGCAGATCGAAACGGGAAAGAAGAGAATCGGGAAGAGCAATGTTTTTATGCGGGTCTTTGTGCGGGTCGTATTGTCCGTAGACAGGGTTAGCGGCAGCCAGGACACTGCATCGTGCGTTCAGGCTGGTGTGAATACCGGCCTTTGCAATAGTGACAGTCTGTTGTTCCATGACTTCGTGGATTGCAACACGGTCCACATCACTCATCTTGTCAAACTCATCAATACACACCACGCCACGGTCACCCAGAACCATGGCACCAGCCTCTAAACGACGTTCACCGGTCTCTTTATCAGAGGTCACGGCAGCAGTCAAACCAACACCGGAAGAGCCTCGACCGGTCGTGGCAATGGCCAGCGGAGCAGTGTTCAATACGAAGCGAAGCAATTGAGACTTGGCAGTCGATGGATCACCAACCATGAGAATGTTGATATCACCACGAAGATGAGTACCGTTGTCCAAATTCTTCTCCATGCCACTAAGCAACATGAGCAGAATGGCTTTCTTGATGTAGTCATGTCCATGGATACTGGGTGCCAGCGACTGGGACAGCAACTCGAAGACATTCTTCTTCTTGGCGACCTTGTTAATGTTTCGAATATCGGTGTCGGTAATGGTGGCCTGCGCGATACCACCGCCGGACTTTGAGGAGAGTTGAATGATGTTGTTGGCCATCACGATAGTACGGAAGGTAGAGGACCCCGAGCCAGCATTGCGGTTACCAAGGGTGCGGTAGATACCGACGAGCTGGATTCTGTCACCAGGCTTGGCTTTGTCGACCAGATCGTCATCAAGAATAACGTCGACGCTTCGAGGCAGCTGACCGGCCGGAGCACGCTCGGGCATTTCTTGAATGGAGATGCTTTGGTGGTCCATGTAGGTTGAGTAACCGTACTCGGTGATAAGCTTGACGGAAAGTTAGAGAACAGATTTATAAGTTCGTCTAAGAGATTTGTACCCACAGGATTCTTTTCATCATCTTCCTGGGGGTAGACATTCAAACTGGTGGCACCGCTCGCAGTCATAGTCTGATCGCGGTATTTTCTCGCCAGGAAACGGTCCTTCTTCTCGCTGTAGTGCACACTCTGGATGATCTTGGGGCGAACCAGAGAACATTTTGTCACAATACCTTCGAGGGATACCATACGGTTCAAGTGTTGAGATCCCAGTGTACGAGGGTTGCAAGAAAATTCGCCGAACGCTCCGACGTAGGCACAGTAGTAGCCCTATCGCAGTGGTTGTTAGTTTCCATCATGAGTATTAAATGGGACCAAGGGCTTAATTCCATACCACTTCATCTGCTGTCTCCTTGCTCGGTCTGTTCGGCAGAGACTTGACAACATCTTTAAGGGCCCGGTCGAAGGCCTGCGAGTAATCGAAAGGGGTGGTGAGAAGCCTATACAATTGAAAACGTAAGCAATGGGCCTTCCGCTTCTGGACAGTGTCGTCTGCATACCCTTCAGCAAGTTCGCGGTTGTGTGCTCGGATTTCATCGATGCTGACCTGCGAGTTCATCAGCAACTCCTCCGGTCATTCCAGGGAGAAGATAACGCACAGTGAGGCGTCGCAATCCCCGATTCAACATAACCACAATCTCGGCTCGATAGCTGTTTTATTCGGTCAGAGCCATAACGGCAAAAAAAGTTCGAATGGACAAACCTGCGTGCCCGTGCATCGCCTAGGGAAAAAATGCCATGTTAGCCAGCTTCTGTTGACCACGACGATCGCAACACTTACCGGGATCAAGGAACTCGGTGGCGGCTCGCACGCGATCCTGCGCAGCCTCGTCGCGCAACTGAACGTCCATGGTTGCGGGGTTGAGGGTGGTTCGGTGTTGAGATGGCAAGTCGAGGGGGAGGAAGAAGCGGTGCAAAGACGGGAGGCGCGCGCTCGCCCGATCAGGCAAAATTGAAACGCGTCGACGCGTGGGCGCGTTCGTCTGGTTATGTAAGCGCAATCCCACGCCAACTTCATTCTGCGGACACCGAACTTTCAATGTTTGGACAAATTCAGAGATGGAAATATAATACATTGTTTCTATATAGACAGGATATACGCAACAGGCTAATATAACAAATCACTGTACATGAAGACGCTCAGTACGTCTTTTTTGGCCTTTCAGGGGCCTCGATCTCCACGCGCTCAACGCCATGCTCACTTGGCTTGTCAACCTCACTGGGCTGATCGTTCTCATTCGGGGTTTCATGCTCAGATAGTTCATCCATACCCCTCGTCCCTTCACCCTCATCAAACAGTCCATCGAGGCCTTCATCAACTTCAACCGCTCGAATCGGCTTCCTGGCCTTCCGAGTCCCATGCGAAGCCTTTTGGAGTTTGATATTCTCCTCCCTGCGGCGCTTGCTCTCGTGGGCATGCGCTATGCGGCGATGGTACCGAATATCATCCTCAATGTCAAGCAAATCTTCGCTGGAAATGGGGCTCTCCTGTGGGTCTTCAAGATCATCGGACCCGAAGATTTCGGCAAAAGGATCGGGGGCTTCGTTTGTGGCTGAAATGTCCATGTAAGGGCATTCCTGCTCCTCGGTCTGATCACCGCGGGGCACATTCCTAGGTCTAGCTTTAACGCCAATGCCGAGAACTCCACCGGGAGCAACATATTCGTCGGTGGGGGCCTTTTCCAGGTCGGGTCCAACTTCTCGGCCGCGTACCAGTACTCCCTGGAATTTTTCACGCCAATAGGGCATCTTGCCAAGGGCCTGAATTGTCATTGGCGCAGCATCGTGGAGAACCTGCAGCTCATCGCTGCCATTCAAGATACTATCGTCTCGAACGCGGTTCAGTGCCGCAGCAAGATACACCATGGTGACATAGGTCGGTGAGAGCAGATCAGGCTGGAGTACATTGAAGTGGTCCCGTGCAGCTTTCCCGAGGAACTTCTGGCTTTGCCGTTGGATGGAGCGCGGATCGACTCTTGGGTCTTCAAGCTTATGCGCAAATTTTTGAGATTTCTTGGTCTTCAACACGTAACCTCGCCGTATCGGGCCCCATCCAGGGAACCTTGGCATGAACAAGCGTTCGGTAGTCTTGAAAGCCTCGAGCAGATCGGACATTCGATCTGAGGCCGCCATCATCTGCACGTACGTCGACCAATTATAATTTGTCATCTTGAAGCCAGCAGTTTCGAGCTCTGCCACAGCTTGGAAGATCTTATCGGTCTCATTCTGATATGCCAAGGCCCGGATGTAGAGAGAAAATGGTCTGGACAGAATGAAACGTTTCGAAGGAAGGATTTTAGGCTGGACTTGTCGTTCAGAGCGGTCACAAGGCGCGTCATCTGGGCTTGTTTCTGCTGTCGCGGAATGTTCCAAAGCTGATGATTCCAAAGGAGGGGTTGACGCAGAGGTTTCAGTGGAACTCCTTGGCCCCGATTCGAAATACTCATCAACATTGATGTGGCTGGCCATTTTGATGGCGCGCGGAAATAGGATCTGCCAGCACTTCTCAACGTACTCGTATTCATCGGCCTTCAAATGGGCAATCATCATCGCATTGACAGTGCCGAATGGGGCAGTTTCAAGTCCATTTTCTAACGAGCTTGAAGACGGCTTGGTGGCAGTGTACTCCTGGAACAAGTCGCGGGCCCGTTCAACTGCACCTCTCTTGCCGTATTGCTTGATGAGATATTGATAGTGCAAGGTCGAGAAGGCTTCGGCGGAAGACCCTCCTGAAACACCGAGTAGCGAGAGTTTGGATACTCCCGATTTGGAGCCCACTTGAGATATTGCTGAAATCAAGAAGCTTTCTGCGGATTCCAGTCGTAGACTCTCACCATGAGGCCTAAACCCCTCATCTTTCATGATCTGCAAGTCACGCTCAACATCCGACTTGAGTTTCAAAAGACTCGACTGGGTCCCAGCTCGGCCGAATCTCTGGCCGATCTCATTGAAGATGATGTGAACCATATCACGATTTTGAACCCTGAGATATCCGTACAGAATGATGGCATAGTGGTACTCCGTGGCATGAATGATGCGTTTCTTGTGCAAGTTTCGAAGAAGCTTTCGTGCTTGGTCCGGCCTGTTCATCAGCACCAAGTTAAGCATGCTAGCAGCGTATGTTGTAGCATCTGGTGACAAATTTGCCCTGTCCATAGTTCGCCTGACTCGACTGAAAGCCTCCACGTCCATCCTAAATGCGTATTGCAGCAGGAGCGTATTCCACGTTCTCATGGGAGATCCCTTGACTTTCAAGCGCAAAGCTGCCTTGGCAAACTTCTCGGCAAGATCCAATCGTCCGTTGTAGCAGTGGACTTGAACAACGGTATCAAGCATTGGCATGGTGATCTCGACCTGATGTCTTTGCGCCTCTCTAAGCAGCCAACGCGTACTGCCAATGTCACCGCGGTTTGCAAAAATCCCCATCAGCGTACCAAACGTATGGGAATCAGGCGACACGTCGTCTTTCAGCATCTCAGAGAATACAGAAAGAGCGCCTGCTGCATCATCCGCGGTAGCATAAGCCTTGAGAAGTATGTTCCAACACACTGTATTCGGAGTGAGATGAAAATCCTCCGCGATTCTTCGGAACTGATCATGCGTTTCCTGCACATTGCCAATCTGCGCGTGGACGTACAGGAGCGGAGTCACCTGACGACGACTGCGAGGTGGCCCATAGTCCGCGACAAGTCTCTCGAAAACAGCATCCACCTGTACCACATCTCCAGCACGGGAATATACCATCATGGCCTGCCTGTATGCTTCCATAGAAGGTTTCTGGTAAAACTGGGATAGTTCATCCAGGAATAGTCGGATACCATTGGTAATATCGAGAGACGCCAAGGCGTTGATCTGACTGCTAAGAAGTTTTGCCGGGGGCTTCTCCAAAGGCATTTGCCAGCGCAGATGTCGATAAAAAACAACTGCGCGAACAACATTTGATCTTGTGCTTGAGGACTGAAGAGCCCGGATCATGTCAAAATAATGAGCCCCCTTCAGCAAACCCAAATGATGGTAAGTTCGCAGCATCCGAAGGAGTATGTCGATTGAGATGGTTTCAAGCAATTCGAGAGACTTTGATATATGGCCAATGAGGAAATACGCGAAGCCAAGTGCGGCCTTGTTATCGGGTTGATTTTTTAGGAAATCTCCAAGTCGAATGGTGATTTCCGGCAGCATCGAATGATCAAGTTGAGAAAGGATTTGCGTGTGTCTTCGAGATGTTTTTTTCCCTTGTACCCCCAACTGACAAATGTCCAGAGCGTTGGTCCAGTCGTTCTTCTTCACGTAAAATGCGGAGGCTAGTGCGCAACAAGAGTCTGCAAAGCCTCTTGAGACAGCTTCTTCACATACTGATCTGATCTTCAAAGGTTGCTCGGCACGAAGCTGTGATTGAGTAATGTGGAGGAAATCGTCTGCGGAGCGGCTCTCTGGCGGTATTTCTTCAAATAATTGCCAGGCACGATCTTGATCAACAGGATGCGATGATCTGCTGAGATAGGCGCAAAGCGAGGAACGAAGGAGCTGCGGTTGTCTAGCGGCAAGGTAAAACACCCAAGCTCTGTCAAAATCATCCCCTCGGCTTTCCAACAGCCTTGTGAGCTCCTCCGTAGCCTCCTTCGGGACATCGGTGCCATATTCTTCTGGAGGCGTCACATGCTCGTGAGAGTCACGAAGCAGAATTTGGTGCAGGTTTGAGGCTTCTGTAGTATATGATCTCGAGAAGCCGGCAAGTGGCTTTCTCCTCCGTCGTAGACCCAGCCTCTTCGAAGAGCGTGAAAGCCGTAATGCTGCAAAGTCTTGGGTTTTCCGTGGATAGAGGAAGTCGAGAACGGGCAGGCCTCGATCATAGGCAGGAAGGCTTTCGGACGGGCCAGAAACGGCGGACGGGCGTTGGCCTGATGGCTGCACCAAGGCCAGAAACCAGCTGGGGACGTCTCCTCCGGTGGCATTGTGCTTCCAGAAGTGACGAGATAGCGATCTCCGACTCCGAATAGCGCCATTGGGATCTCGAAGGAAACGCCGTCCCGCGCTTTCGAAGCAACCGGCCGCCCGTTCGAGCATTACCCCGATCGTCGCGGCGTCGAACACTTAAATCACCGATAACGATCTCCTATCTGCATTATAACGAGACTCAAGGACTTTTGCGATGCAGAAAAACGTTAGTACACAATGTTTTTTGGTGCTTAAGCAAGCTGTTTGGGGAGGATGGTGCCAGCCGTACCGAGAAGAAAAAAGTAATGCACGCGATCTGGAGACAGTGAAACTCGAGAAACTGAGCTTGAAAGAGATTTCGGGTGCACGGCAGGCCCAGACAACCGTCGGTTTTCCAACCGTCTGCACGTAAAGGAACCGTAAGCTTGGAAGAAAGCAACACGCAAAAGATTCGGAGGTTGGAAATTGCCGGGCACATCGGGCCACTCGTTTGGCCGAAACGGGGCACCGCCTTTACGTCGCAACCCACCAACTGAATTGACCCCGTCCGCTCGCCCCTCTATTTCTCTCGATCCAGCACGGTATGGAGATCACCGATTATATCTTCAAGGAGCGGGAGGAGGTGCTCCTGGTCGGTGACTACAATGCCTACCGGGCGCATGCCACTCGCAGACTGCACAAACTTCGCAAGAAGCTGGGGCAGACTACCCCCAAAGGCCGCAAGTACACTGCAAAGGCGCCGGTAACTTCTGAGAATGTGGCAACAGCCGTATCGTGTGTTTCTCTGCTTTCGCTCTATCTGGGCAAAAGGCTGACTCCGTGAATATCAGATTCGTCCACCTGTTGCTACTTAGCTCCGAACGAGCGTGGGCGCAAGCCATGCACATGAAATCGACACATTCCGCCGACCCATCCGCCAAAGGTATCTCCGGGGCTGCTCGTCGCCATATCATTTCGCGCCTGAACAAAGCGAGCGGATACGCACAACATCTGGTTTCGCTGCTTCATGAACAGTCGACCTCTGGAGCGAGCGATATCGATATCCTCGAAGCACGGGCCTATCTGGCTACAATCTCGGGTGCGCTCTGGCTGGAAAAGCGCAAGTGGGAGCAATGTCTCCATGATTATGCCATCGCACGAGTGATCTATACGGCTCTGGGCCAGAGGGTTAAGAAAGACGCCTTCCGAGACCTTCTTACTGGAACTGTCGACCCCAGCATGCGCTATGCCGCCTATCAGATGAAGCTTCCCCGCTCCAAGCCGACGTCATCTTTGGCAATTGAATATTTCCCATCGGATTCGGAAATCCGATCGGAGGTGGAGAAGATTGACCCATCCTGTCTCGCGGAAGAGGCGGCGGGCACGCGGAGAACTGCGGAAGGCGAAGTGCAAAAGTTGCCGGAGTCAGTGACATGGAGATCTCGGACTGTCGCGCTGGAGGATGCTTCTATTTCTCAGGCTTTGGCTGCAGCCTCGGCCGCAGAGACTGGTCTCGCTGCTTGGCTGGCTGGTGAAGGAAAGTCGGCCGCAGCAAGGGTTCAGGCTGCTGCGTACGACAATGTCATCATTGCCAGCCAGGATGCTGTCGATGCTACTAAGACTGCTATCGATGACCTGGCCAGCGAGGGGGTGGATGCCGGTGACAAGAGAATGCAGGCGTTGCAGATCACCCGGACTGCAGTAAACTACAGTCTAGTTGGATGGCGTGTTGGCCGCAACCGTGTGTTGTGCGGTGAGCAGGACGGACTGACCTTTGAGGACGAACAGGACAAGAACGGCAAGGAGACAAAGCGCCGCCGGGGTAACGGGAAGAAACTAAACCAGCTCCGCGAGCGTGTGGTACTGTACGACTCCACGCTACAAAGTCTCGACTTTATTCTCGAGCTGCCGGGTGTTGCGGCCGATTCGGCCTTTGTTCAGGATCTCGAGGCGAAGCGGCGTTATTTTCGGGCTCTCAGGTATGGCTCACTTCGTCAGTAGATCATTCCATCTGGGCATGTAACTGACTTTCTATGATTAGATGTCTGGCCCTGGGACGGTCCCACGGCCTTCTGAGTAAGCTCAAAGAGGCTCTTGCCCTCTTTGCTCAGGCCTTTGATCTTGCCGGCTCCGCAAACTCTCAGGCCTCCGCCAATGTGGAGGGCCCTCCCCAACTGGATGTTTCCCGTGCCCAGGTGAATGCCTTGGGTTCTACACTCCGCGGCCTGGTTGCTCAGTATCGCGGCTTGGTCACTCTGGAGCGACTTGAGTCCGACTCCGGCTCCACCCAGCAACGACCCGTTGTTGAGCGTCTGCAGCAATACCAAGCGGGAATTGATCTCAGCAACCTGGTGCCTTACCCGCCCCAGATGCAGCCGGTGCCCGTAAAGCCGCTCTTCCTGGATGTGGCTTGGAACTACATCGACTACCCACATCTCGCACAAGAGCAGGCTGCGACTGCGGCTGCGGAGCCCGAGGAGAAGAAGGGCCGTGGCTGGTTCGGCTTTGGACGGTCATAGCCTATTGGTCCGTCGCTGCATTATCTTGGCTACGCATATGAATTGTTTTGCATTATGAAGATCCCATGAAGAGGCCAATGGGAATCCTCAGAGCAGCACTTAGTCAGAGACCCTGCTTACCTCACGCGCACGTGCCCCAAGAAACCCTCGTTCGCCGTTGAAAAAGCCAATCAGTGGCACCGGAAAGTCCGTAGCCGAGTCACGCTATTTCTGATTACCAGTATGAAACTACCTGAAAACGATACCTCCTTGCGTCAGTAGTGTCCGTTGTGGAAAGCGGTATACCCGATCGTATTGCGGAGCTATTGGCTATGAGTGGAGTATAGCATGCACATCTTCCTATACCGACAAATACTGCGTAGCGCCTGGTACATTCCTCATCGTGAATCTCCTCAAACATCCTGATATCTCTGCCAGGGATATAATTTTTTGACAAATATCAAGTGTATATGAAACTAGGAGTCAAGTAAATTAAAAATATGCTGTACAGTCCGAAGAAATTCCAATCATCCAATGCAAGATTTGATTCCCGCGCGCCGAGCATCCGGCGCGCCGGGTGGGAATTGGCGTTCCCGCCCCTGACCAATTTCATTTCCTTTTCTTTCCCCCTCCACCTCTCTCCCCTTTGTGAGTTCAGGTCCTTGGTTGTCGGCCTTTTTCTTTCGTTATTCTCGGGTTGTCTCCTGTGGTTCATTCACTATGGCCAACATCACTGGGAGCTTCATCTCCCCGTCGGCGGATGCGACGGTCACTCCTCGACTTTTCGCGCCGGCCGGAATTTTAGCCTCCATGCTCGATGGGTTCAATGTCTGGAAGCTTATCCTGACGCTGTTTGTCGCGGCCGTCGTTTACGATCAATGTAAGTCCGAATGCTCTCAGAAAGCCTGCACGGGTGTTTGCGAACGTGTCTTGAAAACATTTACTTACACAGGGTTCCCCTTTTCACAGTCAAGTACCACTACTACAAGGGTTCGATCATCGGCCCTGCCTACAAGATTCCTTTTATGGGCCCGTTCCTGCAATCCGTCAACCCCAAGTTCACCGAGTACAAGGCTAAATGGGACAGCGGAGAGCTGAGCTGTGTTTCCGTCTTCCACAAGTAAGAATCCTCCGAGTCCCGCCCTTCCAGTTGCCTCTCCGGTGATACACCGGGCGCTCTTGGAGTTTACTGTTGGCGGATTACTGACGTCCCATAAGATTCGTTGTCATTGCCTCGACCCGTGACATGTCCCGGAAGATCTTCAACTCCCCTGGCTATGTGAAGCCCTGTGTCGTGGATGCTGCGCACAAGCTTCTTGGTAAGACCAACTGGGTCTTCCTGGATGGCAAGGAGCACGTCGAGTACCGCAAGGGTCTGAATGGGCTCTTCACCCGCCAAGCTCTGGCCTGCTATCTGCCCCGCGCCGAGGAGGTCTTTAACGATTACTACAAGAAATTCCTGGAGAAGTCCGCGGAGACCAAGCACACCCCGACCCCCTGGATGTCCGACTTCCGTGAGCTGATGTGTGCTCTCTCCTGCCGTACTTTCGTTGGCTACTACATGTCCGACGAGGCCGTCCAGAAGGTTGCTGACGACTATTACCTGATCACTGCTGCCCTGGAGCTTGTCAACTTCCCAATTATCCTGCCCTACACCAAGACCTGGTATGGCAAGAAGGCCGCCGACATGGTGCTGGATGAGTTTACCAAGTGTGCCGCCAAGAGCAAGGCTCGCATGGCGGCCGGTGGTGAGGTTTCGTGTATCATGGACGCCTGGGTCAAGGCGCAGCAGGACTCCGCCAAGTACCGCGCGAAGATTGCGAAGGGTATCCAGGTTGATTCATCGGAGAAGCCTCCCCAGGTTTTGCGTGATTTCAGCGACTTCGAGATTGCCCAGACTATCTTCACTTTCCTGTTTGCCTCGCAAGATGCCACCAGCGCTGCTTCGACCTGGCTCTTCCAGCTGATGGCTGACCGCCCCGAGATCCTGGACAAGGTCCGCGAGGAGAACCTCAAGGTCCGCAACGGCGACCGCTCCGTCCCGATTTCCATGGATCTGCTCGACAATCTGCCCTACACCCGTGCCGTCGTCAAGGAGACTCTGCGCTACCGGCCCCCCGTCATCATGGTTCCCTACCTCGTCAAGAAGGACTTCCCCATCACCGACAAGATCACCGTTTCCAAGGGCTCGATGATCATCCCCTCGGTCTGGCCGGCTACTCACGACGAGGAAGCGTACCCCAACGCCGACTCGTTCGAGCCCGAGCGCTGGATCACCGGTAATGCTGAGGCTCAGTCCAAGAACTGGCTGGTCTTTGGCACGGGTCCCCACTACTGTCTGGGTCAGACCTACGCTCAGTTGTCGCTGATGGCCATGATTGGCAAGGCCAGTATGGAGATGGACTGGGAGCATACTCCCACTCCTCTGTCGGAGGATATCAAAGTGTTTGCCACCATCTTCCCTCAGGTATGTTGATCTATTCCTCTTGTGTCTTCATGTTCGATAATTAACAATATTTCTAGGACGACTGCTTGCTCACTTTCCGCCCTCGCGCTTAAATTCTTCATTTCTCACGAACCAAAAGCAATGAAACTGGATCCGACCCCACCCGTTCCGGATAGACGGACTTGGTCTCATGAACTTGCACGGCCTTTCTGTCCTGGAGATGGAGGGGCCGGTTTCCATTTTTTTTATTTTTTTTCTTTTTCTTCTTCATCTGGCCGGATATTGGATGAACCAGTTGGATCAAAGACCCGCGTTGTCAGCCGGGAGGATACCCAATCCCCTTAGCCCTTTACATTGTACAGAAGGGCAATCCGTATGGATGCGATCCGTGTGGGATCGCGAGCAGTCTTTGGGTTTTGGTTCTTTTTATCAAGATCAAGCGTCCCAGGAGCCGCGCACCTTAAAATAATATTAATGCTTTTTTCACATTTTTCCAATGTTAGATTGGTATCTTATTGGCCTCTTTTGTGCATAGACTGGAACAAAATTTACGTTAATGTACATGATTAAAACCTCAATTCGAATCATCAATGGTTCTGAATCTTCGGTATAGTTCGGGAATATATCTCTTCGGTAGCGGCACACACCGTAACCTTTTGACCAGAAAATATGTAATTGAGGTTAAATTACCAGCTACGACTTAAATGAGATACCTTTATTGACCATTTGGCTTGTGTTCTTTCCTAACCAGCAAACCCAAACTTCCAATCGGGCAATCCCCAACCGAGCAGGCGGTCATACTCGGCACTGACATCACGCATCACCAACGCCAAAGCCAAGAGCTTCGCCTCCCGCTCCCAACCATCCTCCCCGCACAAGAACCACAGATACCATGGCTTCGCAATTACCATTCACGATCCGGCGCACTGCGGCCAGTATCTCCTCAGCGGCCATCAAGGCCCCCGCCCGGCAAACCATCCAGGCTACCTCGGTCTTCCAGCGCCGATGCCTCTCCGCACCCACCTGCGGACTCGGGTCGCTCTCGCAACGACGCGGTACGCTCGCAGCAGGACCGCACAGCTACAAGTCCCAATCTCAGTACGCATCGCACCTACAGAACCAGGTGCGCCGGTTCACCGACGAGTCGACGCCGAGTCTGCGTGAATGGGGCTTCGAAGACGTACGTCCACATAGATATTTGGAAGCGAAGCACAACTAACACCGGCCAGATAAACACTTCCCTCCCCTCCGACTCCGTCTCTCCGTCCCACAGGCCCGTCATCCTAATCGACGTCCGCGAACCCGCCGAGCTGACGGGAACCGGCATCATCCCCTCCGCCATTAGCATTCCGCTCGCCTCCCAGCCCGATGCTATGTACTTGACTGCTGACGAGTTCGAGACTCGTTTTGGATTCCCCAAGCCGCAGGCCGATGCGGATGGTACCCTCGTGTTCTACTGTAAGGCGGGCGTGCGGGCTCGTGCTGCGGCGCAGTTGGCAGTGCAGGCAGGGTATAATCCGGACAAGATTGGAGTTTATGACGGGAGTTGGTTGGATTGGGAACGGAATGGGGGAAAGGTTGAGAAGTGGGAGGGGGATGATTTCTAGCTTCCGGTTACTTCTGTTCAAATGGTGAAACGAGGCTATTTGTGAACTTTGTAAATATTGCAGCTTCCTGACAGTACGTGTAGGATATGAATCCAGATCTAACCAACGTTCATTAAAAAGCAAATATAACAAAATAATCTGGTATAAGCCAGGTCCCCTTTCCCAGCATGTACAGGTGAGAGGTTCCTTTTTGTCCTGTCCATTCCATTCAAGTCGTAGTCGTTCATGGTATGTCCATAATATCGCACTCAAAACAATAACTTTTATTTTCACTTGATGGCAATCGTCATATCGTGGCATTCCCATGAACACGAGAAATGTCAACCTCGGCACTTCACAACGCATCGTGATGCAAATCAGGGAGAAGGCAGGACCTGGTCAGATGGATGGATGATATTCCATCCATCCCGTGTGAGGAGCTCGAAAGCACCTCATTCGATGACAGTGTCTCCCACTCAAGGAATGTCGAAGACGGGCTTGAGCTTCTTGACCAGAGCCCACTCCTCCATCGTCACCTCGGAGCGATAGAATTCCTTGAGGGTATCGATACTGGCACGCGAGATGTGCGAGTACAGATTGTCCTTTTCTTCCAGATGACGGCCGTACATGGGCTGGTTGGGACCCTCGACCTTGACAGCGACGGAGGGCTGGCCCTTCTTGCAAACCTGGATGGCCTTGTGATCACGCTCGATGGATGTCCTGTAGTAAGAATGTTAGACATAGATCAATCGATAACAAAGTCCGGGGGAACTTACACTCTGCCAATGTCGACAATCTCCCGGCCACCGGCGGCATTGGTGCGGACAGCCGCCAGCGGGGTGTGCATCCGCAAGCTTCCCTCGAGCACATCGATACCGATAACAATGGGATCCTTCTTGTTGAAGACGGCAACGGGCTTGATCACGCAGGGGAAGATGGCAAGCAACTTGCTCTCCTCCTTGCGCTGCTCAGTCAGCTCAGCCATGTGCTTGGTGAAGTCGTCGAACAGGTGGTAGATGATGTCTGCGGTGAAGATCTTGACACCAACTTCAGCAGCGTACGCGGCGGCTTCCTTGTCAACCTTGACATCGAAGCAAAGCATAACGGCGTATTCCTTGGCCTTCTCCAGCATGGCTCCAGCCATCATGACATCGCGCTTGTAGACGGGACCAATGGAAATGTTGGCCACGGGAATCTTGGAGACCCTCAGGAACTCCAAAAGCGCCTCCAGGGAACCCAGAGTAGAAGCCTGGACACTGACACCGCGTGCATCGGTAGAGACCTTGCTCAGCAGGTTCTCCAGATCGGACATGACTTCCTCCTCCAGGTCCTCCTCATCGTCGTCAGGACCAACAACCATCAAACGAGAACCAGCAATGGCGTGCTCAAGATCGTTGGCAGCAATCTTCACACCGAGCGCGGCCTTGACCTCCTTGTTGTGGACGTATGCTGACTTCAGACGCAACTCCTTGAGCGGGGCGGGTGTCAAAAGTGCTCGAATGTTGGTTGTGATAGGGCCGTTGAGACCGCACATAACAATGCGATCACCCTCGCGCAGAATACCGTTGGACAGAACCACGTCAACGGTGGTACCAAGGCCCTCGATGACCTTCACTTCCAGGACAGTGCACTCAACCTCAGACAGGTACATCAGAGAGCTGGTCATACGCTCCTGACTCAAAGAGGTGAGAAGCTTCAGCATGTCAGGAACACCCTCGCCGGTGTGGGCAGAAGTGGGCACCAGGGACACAAATTTGGACATGGACTTGTTCTCGTAGAAGAGCTCCGAGTTGAAACCCTGCTCGGCGAAAGCGAGTTTGGTTGCCTCCAGACGAGTGCGGAACTCATTCTGGACACCCTTATTCTGCATATTCAAACTCTCCTCGAAACCGTTGTTATCAATCTTCTTCCAGCCGTACAGACGGTCGATCTTGTTCAGCGCCACAATGAAAGGAGTCTTGCGGTCACGCAGCAAGCGCATAGACTCGAGCGTCTGGGGCTCGAGACCGTGCATGATATCAACAACAAGGATGGCAATGTTGCAAAGAGAGGAGCCTCTGGAACGCAGGTTGGAGAAAGACTCGTGACCAGGGGTATCAATGATCAACAGGCCGGGAACCTTGAACTCGAACTTGCCGTCCTTGTTGACAACGGCGGTCTTCTGTTGCAGAGCCTCGACGGGGAAGTAGGTAGCACCAATCTGCTGAGTGATACCACCAGCTTCACCTTCCTGTACGTTGGTCTGACGAATCTTGTCCAGAAGCTTGGTCTTTCCGGTATCGACGTGACCGAGAATACAGCAAATGGGCGAGCGCAGGTTGTCCTTGGAACGAGCAGCGAGGGCCTCCTCGTGCTGCTTCTTCCTCCGCTCGGCCGCCTCGGCCTTTCTCAGTGCAATGGCTCTCTGGTTGGCTGACTGCTCCTCGTCCTCCGAGTCTTCCTCGGAAGAAGACTCGTCTTCAGAATCTTCATCTGAACCCTCTTCCTCCTTCGATTCGGCCTCTTCCTTAGCGGCACCATTAGCAGCAGGCTTTTCCTCATCATCGGAAGGAGCGTCCCAGCTATCCTTAACGTCCTCGTCAGCAGCCGCTTCCCAGTCATCCACGGCATCATCATCCTCCTCGACAGGAGCAGCAGCCTTAGCAGCAGCCTCGGCCTCAGCCTTGGCTTTCTCCTCGGCTTCCTTGCGGCGGCGTTCATCTTCAGCCTCACGCTGGAGGCGGGCACGTTCAGCGGCAGCTTCAAGATCCTCTTCTTGCTTCTTGCCGCCCTTCTTCTTGCGGTTCTCGTAGACGGGGCGCTTCTTCTCAGCACCACCCTCTTCCAGACCGGCAACCTTGCCAACACCAGCCTCAAGCATCTGCTTCATACGCATCTCGTTGCGCAGCTGAGCCTCACGCTGAGCCTTGGTGAGAAGCTTGCCCTCCTTGCGGAGCTGCTCTTTCTTCTCACGTTCCCTCTCACGCTTCTTTTGACGGGCCTCTTCGCGCTTAGCCTCTTCCTCTGCGTCCAGGCGTTTCTGCTCGGCAAGGGCGGCCTTCTCCTCGGCGGCCAGCCGCTCCTCCTCCTCACGCTGCTGGCGGAGCAGCTCCTGCTGTTTCTGAAGAGCTGCCAGATGGGGCGGGAGCTTCTTCTTCTTGCCACCCGTAGGCTCTGCAGCGGCGGCCGGGGCGGGCTCGTCCTTCTTGGTCTCGGCAGCGGGTGCAGCGGGTTCGGCCTTGGGCGGGGGAGCAGACTTCTTCTTTGCGAGGGCCTAGACAACAAAATCCGAGGTTAACATCGACTCTAGAGTCGGCAATAGAAAACAGTTCAGACAAAGTTCCAAACGTACCTGTTCCCTCTTTCGCGCCTTCTCACGCTCCTTCTTCTCCTTCTCCTTCTCCTTCTTGGACTTCACGCGGAACTCGCCCTCTTCGGGCTCATCGGCCTTGGGAGCAGGAGTATCCTTGATGGGCTTCTTCGACGCCTTGCCGGCAAAGACATCGTCCTCATCGAAGGTGCCCTCTTCGGGTGCCTTGCTGGCGAGGTCGGCGGCAGGGTCCTCACCCTCAACGAAGTCGTTGACCTTGCCCTTCTTCTTCTTCTTTTCCTTGTTCTTCCTCAAAGCAGCCATGAGGCCACCACCGCCCATCGATTCCTCATCTTCACCGTCCTGGGGCTGGTCGTCGATGGGAGCATCGGCAGCGGGGGCGGACTCGCCGAGATCGGCTTCCCAGTCCTCCTCTTGCCGCTTGTTTCCCTTCTTCTTAGGCGGCATTATGTCGGTCTTGTGTCTTTTGTAAAATCTCTGGGGTTTTTGGGATCCGAATCGAGGAACCTTCGGAGAATCGTAGTGAGCGCACAAACGGAGCTAACCGTTCACGGGCTGGGGGTCGCGGGTTCAAAATTTGCGGCTACGCAAATTTCAAGTGAAAGAAAGAGATCGAACGAGTCGAACTCAGGGCCCCGGAAAAGAAAGGCTAGTTAGGTGGACCGAGGGGGGAGGGGTGGGAGTGAAAAAGAATTTCGGGAAGAATCAATGGGTGGGGAATAACGTAGTCTGACTTCACCTGAGGTTTTGCAGGGTTGCCACTGCCACGCGTCTTTCCCGGGTTTGTTTTAAAGAAAGCTCTCATTTACTGTCATGAAAATAGTTCATTTGAAAGATAAAGCTACATTTGGAAAAATAGTAAAGAAATGTAGATAGTCTCAAGAGTCTGATCTCACAGGCATCATGGAGGTGCCACTATCCGCCCCGGGCTTTTGAAGCTTTCCCCCGAAATACATCCCACTGGAAATAAAATCGGTAGAAGCTTAAAACGACTACCTGTACATCAAACTTGGACCTGTAGCAGTGTACGAAGCCAATGAATAATGTATCGGACATAATTCCACGACTCTCCCAGCACCTCAGTCGCCAGTTCACGGACATGGGGGCCGAAGAATTCAGTCTCGCGGCCAGCATCAAGCTTCATGATCATCAGCTCAAGGTATTCAGGGTCCCGCTGAGCAAGTCGAGCAAGAATATCGCCATCTATGTGGCAGTTGTCGCCTCGAGGCTCTCTCCACAGAGGATTCAGGCGCCTGTCGCGTCCAAGTGCAGACGGGCAGATGACTGGGTCTTTGAGGCACATGTTCTGCAACAGCCAAAGAAGCTGTAGCTCATTCTTCCTCAGCAAGGAGAATCTATACACTGCGCCATTGAGGGCGAAGCCAAACATAGAGGATCCTCGCTGCCAGGGTGTCATTGGCGTGAGCTCGTTCATGGAGTCGAGAACGAAGCGGATGATCGTGTCCGAGAGGCGGATCTCTGCAGGATGCGAAACAGGACCCCAGGTATCAGGGTCTCTCCCGAGCTTGGAGACGCGAACACTTCCGCCACGGCTGCCCATGAACGCCAGAGGAGTACTACCTGGGCAAATATAATGAGACACGCCATCACGCTGCACTCGGTCCCATTCGCGTGTCTTCAGTGTCCCATCAACCGCTTCGAAGATCATGAATCCATGCCGTGCAGTGGTCACGAAGACAAATGGTCCATAGACTGTGATCGCTACCGCTACCGAGGGAAGCTTCTTTGCGGTGTCGCGAGTCCATCTGGTCTCCGCACTGCGGGATGTCACTGGGAATAGCATGTTCCCTGCACCGATAATCAGACTGTCACGGAAAGGCGCAATTGCACGTACAGGACCGGACACGGTTTGCACATGTCTAGTCGTGAAGTTCACACGGGAGGGGTCGGACGGATCACGATTCGCATGCAAGATGATGACCCGACCCATGAGAGGGCCTCGTGGATCCAACGCTGGGAGGGAGGTACCCAGCACGATGAGATGATACTTCTGACCATTTTTCTCGAATACCCAGTCCAGAATAGAACTAATGGTCTCGCCTTGAGAGCTCTGAGGATTTTTGGGAAGGATCGAATCCGATTCTCCTCGATGAACGACAGCATGCTGCGAGTCAGGGTCGACGCATTCAAGATACGACCGGGTTGTGATGTGGTTTGGGGCCAAAGGATCCTCGATCTCACTTATGCTGTAGGATACAAGGAGATTTTGAAGATGTTCTGAGTAAGTCAGCCTGGTGGCAGTTCCAGGCAAACCAATGCGTCGAGGAACCATTTTAGGGTCCTTATCCAGAGCACAAATCAGAAGCTGTCGGTCTGCAAAACAGAAAAGGGGTCCCGAGGGGCTCCCTGACGCTGCAGTTTGCGAGTTGAGGAGTCCGCAGCCATGAAGCTTAATGGGGAAGTACGCGGGCTAATATCAAGTTAGATTCCAACCGCGCGATAAGAGAGTGCGTCACCCAACTTACATTGTTTTGATCAGTGATCCATACTCGTTGTAAAATGCAACCCCATGGAAGTCCATCGAGGGGATATGAAACCCGCCACAGATCGTCTCCGCACACGAGCAGCGCAAAGGTATCCTTGCTCTGTACCCACACAGAAGTGGTTCCGATGCGTTTTGGTTCTTGTTGGACTAGATCTGCAGGAGTTGCCGAATAAGTAAACGTGGCTAGAACATAGAAGCCATCTTGACTTACTGATCAAGGAAGAGCCCTCAAAGTCAACTTCAAATGGGACAAGAATTCCACTTCGCAGACCACAGAGCAGGAAGGCATGCAGGGTGCCGTTCAAGGTGACGCGAATGGCCGCAAGGCTGTCGATAGCCCGAGAGATTTCATCACTGTCGCCCACGTTGACCGTCGCCTTGCAAAAGTATGTGATGATTCCATGTTCAACGCGGAAGACTCTTAATGTACCACTTCCAGAGCCCACAAAGACAAAAGTCATATCCCCAAACTTTTCAAGGGATACGCAAATGGGTTCAAAGTCGATCTTGAACGGCGGACCAACATTTAGACGGACTCCATCATCATCCATAATGACATTGGAAAAATAAAGGCTCAGCCCCACATCCTGTCGTGCCGCAATGACAATGCACGAATTCGGACCGTCGACATCGACCGCAAGGATAGAAGTGCCAGGTTCATGCGGGAACCGGGTATTCAATGACAGATTTTGGGGGACAAACAGGTGTGTCGCGTTCTCAGTGACCTGGACAAGAACACCTTCAGAAGTGGAACCAGCCGCCAGCGTCTGTGCAGTATCCAGGCCCGTCTCATTCTCGTCAAGGGCATCGATGCCTTCTGCCGGATCTAAATAGAGAAGTAAGGTAAACATAGGATCGGTAATGAGAACGTAGACGCCGCCATTGATATCGTCGCTAATTGCCCACAGGTTTCGAATACCCGCCAAGTGTTCAAGAGGAACCGCAAATCCAATTTGAGCCTCAATGCCATACCGAAGCTCGTGGAGTGCACCATGAGAGGAAGAGGACGCAGAACAAACGAATAGACGGTCTCGAGAGACCTGCTGGCGCGGCGCACGTTTGGCATCCGATCGTATCATGACCGCATCGGTGATTGGAGCCCAGTTTAGGAACCGTTGTTCGCATTTGGGTTGGTCCCTTGCCTCTAATTTGTAGAGCCCGCCGTCACCCATACTGCCTGCCGCCAGGATGAAGTCACCACCCTCATGGCCCATGTCAAGAGCATCAAACGCCAAGTCAACATTGCAATGAAGCTGGCCCAGGCTGGTTGTGAGTTCGAGTTCGCCCTCGTTGCTAAACTCGAGAAGGTAGATCCAGCCGTCCTCGCGACAAAGGTAAAGCCCGTCGTATTTCTGGCTATAAAGCCAGTTGCGCGCAGGCCTTGCCCAGCGAGTCCATAGAGGTGCCTCCGATACTTCGGTATTGGGGGCAATCAGGGGATATCGCGTGGGCCGAGAATAATTATTCAAAGAATACACAGCCATACCCGTCGTGGTAGTGACCAAGAAGGATGATTCCTTGGTAAGTGGTACAATCATGGTTGGCATTCTGTCCGGCTTGAGAAGCTTGAACTCGGAGTGTTGTGGGGGACTTGTTGCAGGGTCCTGGTCCTCCTGCCATTCGTAGACCGAGCCATATGTAGCCCCCTTCTTGGCCACAATGATGAGCAAGATAATTTTCTTGTCTTCCACGCTTTTAGGATAGAGGAACTCCATGAACATGATGATTCCTTCACATCGATAGAAAGTTTCCTATGAAAGTAACATTTAGGTGAGCATATTTCGCCAAATGATCAGATCTTCTCGTACTTTCTGGATCGGATCCAAACGGCCTTGAGCGAGCTGGAGCTGGATTTCTCGAGACTTTTTGAGTCGCAAAAGCCCAAAGTAGTTGTTCGAGGCACTGATTGCGATAGCGCGAGACCTGGATGGGGATTAGTCTAGGTGTCTGCAAAGCCCAGATACAGATGACACTTACTTTGGATCGACAGCAATGTGCTTTCCGAATTTCTCGGGTAGATTGACATCAACAGGCAACGGTCGGCGAAACGTGATAAACTCGTTCGGCGAAGAAGACGAACAGCATAGGAAGACAAGCTGCTTCATGTCCAGTGAGAGAACAAGAATTTGAGAAGGCAGCTTGTCGAGAACTTCTGGTGTGATATAATGCCTTGCCGAGGGATCTTGATTTTGTAGCTGAGAATCCCAGGATAGATGGGAGCTGATATTGAGGACTTTGGCTCCGATGATGGAGCCGGTGAAGTCGGTTTTTTCGAGCACATCTTCAAGGTAACCACCCACAGAAGCCTCTTTAATTTGAATTCGTCTTTGACCCACAAAGACAACATCATTGTGACTCTTATTCCGGAGTCTTGCCGGAAGTATCCACTGTATCACGGGACTGGGGAGCAGGGTTTGAGTGAAAACGCCGAGGAGCCCAGTGATCTCCTGTGGGCGTTGGCTCTCAGGCGACGTGCCCGGACGGCCCTCTGGAGTTTGCCGATTCATCGTATGTAAATGAGCCAGTGGGAAGGCAACATGGGTGGGAAAGAGAGAATGTGGTGGACGTAAGAGGGAGGATGGAAGTGTCCGGGATATGCACAAGACCCGATGGGATCGCCTGAGGACCGAAAATTCTCGGGTATCAGGACAGGAGTGTTATGGAACCACACCGTATTCACAGGCTTGTATAGAGAGCGGAAAGCCTTCAGATCCTCCCGGCCACAATATCATCGCCTCTGTAGGCAATCAATGTCAAAGACCCACGTCTAGGGCTTGAAAATGCGATAGAAGAAACAATATAATATAACCAGGCTTGCTATGTCATGCTCAGAAGATAGTATGAAGCACTCTCAGCTGAACATTTGCGGTGGTTTTGGCATGCATGGATGGCAATGCCGTTTTGACTTATCCTAGACCTTTCAGATCCGGACTAATCAAGAATATTGCAGGTCGAAGTGCAATTTTTAATTAGGAAGAGTTCCACTTAGCCCTGTCTTTGCCACGTCAATACGTGCAATCTTAAAGATGAATGTGACAGTCGTGAAAATCGACTAGAGGCACATACAGGTTTAAGAGCTAGCAATTGACAAGATGAGCTCCTGAAGACTTCTGTACAAGTCTGATAGGGCCCCTGGTCAGCAGCTATCACAAGCTGATAGAACTAGGGATAAAGTCCAGCGGAACTGGTGTATAGAGTAGCTCAGCCTTGAGCTACGTGAACCACCTGCGGGGTGATTTCTCCGACCACTGTAGACTCCGGGGGTGGAAGCCAGTTAACAGACAAATTCGGAAGAGAGACAGTCTGCCTTTGGTTTCCCGCACTGTGATTTCAAGCCAGGTCAACCGTAGATGCACGAGCGCGTGTGACGTGAAGCTGCCGTGTTTTTGCAGGTGGAGGGAATCACGTTGTCGTTGCCTCAGGCTGCGCCGCGGGACCAGGCAACACGGTATCTTCTGCTCTCCGATATGAACTTATCATCAGCAAGACGTGCATGAAAAACATTTTCAATCAATATCCAAGGCAATTAACCATATTGAACGGCATAGGCTTGCCCCTGGAGCTGTTGCGCTCACAAAGCCGCTGCTATCGCCGCTGTAGCCCCTTTCGGAAACCGTGGTCAATCAACGTGTGATATATTTGAGCCTCAACCAGCATTTGGGCAAATGGCCTGAGATTGGATCCTGGATTCTTGTTACACATGTGTTTTTCTGAATAATTACGGCCCTGTCTTTCAAGAACACGCTGAACTCCCGGCAATGGAATCACCAAGCATAAAGCAGCGCAGTGGCAGCTCTTCAGGGACATCTGTCTCTACGGCCGATGAAAAGAACACTGATACGTCACCAAACCAGCCGGCAGAGTCACTGGAGTCAAAGCAGAAAGCTAAAGGCAGAGCGGAGAAGGCTGAAGCCATCCGCCGAGCCTGCGACACGCGTGACATAGTGACATTGATATCATATGCCACCACCGAGGGCGGACTCCTTGATGATGAGCTGCGTCGACGAGCTTGTATGTTCAATTCAATAGTCCCTGCAGGATATGACTAACAGTGTGTGACAGGGCCAATCCTATTACAATGTGACGAAAGCACACGACTTGATGATCCAAAGCCCCTGAATGACTTTTCACGACATGCCGATGAGGACCAGGTGCAGCTGGATGTCAACCGGTCCTTTGTCTACTATCCAAGTGGTCAGTCAAGAGGGAAACTTGGATAACCTTTGAACCCGACTGATTGATATTGTCTAGCCCCCGCAGATGAGCTTTCTGAAAAAAAGGAGCAATTATCCGATCTAATCACTCAGATTCTCAGAAATCACCCGATGCTATGCTACTTTCAGGGCTACCATGATATTGTGCAAGTGCTTCTCTTGGTACTGGGCAAGCAGAAAGCTTTGCCAGCTATGACACAACTATCTCTCTTCCGCATCAGGGACTATATGCTGCCCTCCCTTTCCCCAGCCGTGAAGCACCTGCAACTCATTCCAGCTATTATTGAAACCGTCGACCCGGCGTTGCGGCGTCACCTCTCCACCATCCAGCCATTCTTCGCCCTTGCAGCCACGCTCACACTCTATGCCCACGACATCCAGGAGTACAGTGACATCGCCCGACTCTTTGACTACCTTTTGGCCCGTGAACCGGTCGTCGCCATCTACCTGTTCGCGGCGATTATTTTGTCCCGAAGGGAAGAGCTTCTTGAAATCCCGTTGGAAGAACCAGAAATGCTTCACTTTAAACTTTCGAAATTGCCGTGCCCGCTTGACTTGGATGGTCATATCTTGAGCGCAGAGCAGCTCTTCAAGGACCATCCGCCCGAGTCTCTACCTTTCGGGGCGTGGAAGCGTATCCCTAGCTGCAGCGTTCTCAAGACGTCACGAGATGCGTACCACAAATACACCGTGGAAGAGGCCGAACGACTGTTTGAGCAGCAGACACGACAGTTGCGGAATGAGGAGCGCCGTAAGCAAGCGGTTGAATTTGCGTGGAAACACCGCCGGGCTGTTGCTTCTGTGGCACTGGCCATTCTGGTCGGTGCTGCATCAATATACATTCGCAAAAAGGGTCTCGATACATCCATTTGGTCCTATATTGGTCGGCTCCAGGGTGTTTTCAAGGGCTAGATGGGCCTCGATCAGCGTTCCGAGCAGCGCTTAATTCGTGTTACATTGTAAAATGCATAATGTTGATTTAAATTGCCGGAAACTGATGAGGTCTAAATCAATACGTAATGTTTAGGAGTTAACATTCGAATCAATTGAGAACGTAGTTTCAAGTAAGTTGGAGCTTTGGGATGCGTGACGGGGAGTGGCTAAGTGTGGCGCCCGCCCGCTCGGGGAAAGCTGATGTGTACACTTCCCAACTCCCCGATAACAACTCCCCTACTCACTTCATCACCATGGCGAACCGGGGCTACGACGTAGTTGTTGACGTGGATGCCGAGGTAAGCAATGCCGATTTACATTCTATTACCGTCCATTTCTCAAACAGCAGCAGGGCGACCTCGGACATACCGACTTGCAAGAGGATCTTGAATTCCATCCGTCCAGTGAGTCCCCTCCAACGCAAGCAAAGCCCCTCCCCAATGCCAGTAACTAAACGTTGTCCTCTTACCGTGCCTCAGACTTCGAAAATGACCAACGCACCGCCAAAGCACAAGCCGATTCCACCCCGTTCCTGGGCGGCAGCTCCTCGCGCGGCGGCCGTGACCGATCCCCTGGTGGTACGCCGACGAAGCACACCTGGTGGTCGCTGCACTACTACGAGCGCTTCTTCGATGTCGACACCAACGAAGTGATGCGCCGCTGCGTGGCAGCGGTGTACCCGCGATCGAATTTCTTAGACGTGCTGGAAGGCAACGCCGACCTGTACGGGCCCGTGTGGATCGCGACTACCGTCGTGGTGATTCTGTTCTTGACGGGTACCATCTCGCAGTGGCTTTCGAATAACGACGACCAGCACTTCGCGTACGACTTTACTCTGCTGTCTGGGGCGGCGGGCTTGATTTATGGCTACACGGGTATTTTGCCTATCGCGCTGTGGGGGGCTCTGCGCTGGTTCGGGAGCTCGACGGCTGATCTGATCGAGTGTTGGGCTCTCTACGGATACTCAAACTTGGTCTGGATTGGAGTGGCGCTTGTTAGCTGGAGCCCGTTGACTGCGCTTAACTGGGCGCTTGTTGGTGTTGGCTTTGCTTGGACCGTGTTCTTCCTGCTGCGCAACCTCTATCCGGTTCTGAATGCTACGGATGCCAAGGCTAGTAAGATTCTCTTGATCTTGGTTGTTGCGCTGCATGCGGGCTTGGCTATTGCCATCAAGATCCTTTTCTTTGCGTGAGTCGTTTTCTTTTCCTTTGGTTTGAACCTGGAGCTAATTCTTTCATAGGCACGGAAGCCCGGTCTCGAAGAAGAACAAGGACAAGGATAACGATGATGACAAGCGGCGGATGATGTTTTAAAGGTAAAGACTGAGAGGGCAACACAACGTGTTCGTGGGGTTGAGGTTTCTTGTCTTCCTTTAGCCGCGGTCTTTGAGATTAGACCATGCGCCTGTATTGTAACGTGTACCTACGAGCTGTCGACGGCTCGTATTATTTTCAATTGGTATTGTACTTGCATTCAAACATGGCCTCTGGTCAATACGTGGATTAGTAGCCCCCCAAACATCTAGACGAGACTCCTTCGAAAGGACCAATCTAGATACTCCATCGTAGCTGCCCCGCAGTAGTACAACAAGAGCTCCTGATAGCCCACCTTGGGTGCTTGGGACCCCAAAATACGTAGAGCCCTCAAGAGCTTTCATACAGAACAAAAGGATAGCCCGCGCGAATGTTGGTATGTTTTGAACTTTTACTTCAATTCATGGACACCGGGCTTGGAAGCCGAGAGGAGCCAACTAACAAAAGTATGACTGTGGCTGTGATTGTTTCATCATTTCTAACGCCATGTGTAAACCTCTCCATGTCGCGTTCCAGCCATACCCCAGACCTGGATTCTGCACCACAGCACACCGAGCACAACACCGAAAAGCGAGTCGTCTATTTGAGCTTCTTCTTGGGGCGGAGCTGGTTGGTGTGACCGCACTTCTTCTTACGGCAGTTGGTGGCACGAGGGGGGAGACGAGCCTGTTCAAAATCACTATTAGTTCACTGTTGTGGCAGAGAAAGGTGATATGCCACGTTGGTCTCCATAGGGTCCATTGTTGGAAAATGGCTTTCGATGAATTCAACCGACATATCCCAGGGGGCGGTAGACGTACGTAGCACTTGCGGCAGATGGACTTCTCGCAGTTGTACTTAGAGGCAAGGGCCTTCAGAGAAGGCTCGATGATACCACCACGCAGGCGCAGAACGAGGTGAAGGGTGGACTCCTGTAGTTGGTTCCATGTCAGTCACAATTCCACCCAGGTGCAGTCGCGATCACGGCGAAGACCAGGCTTGTTCCGTCTCTTTCGTATCACAGTGAGTGTCGTAAAGGTCGGCGAATGTCGAAATCCCAATCCACCCTGGATACACGTCATACCCACACCCAAGCCCGGTCCCACCGTTAAAAGAATATCGGATCCGAGGTCTCGTACCTTCTGGATGTTGTAGTCGCTCAGAGTGCGGCCATCCTCGAGCTGCTTGCCAGCGAAGATAAGACGCTGCTGATCCGGGGGAATGCCCTCCTTGTCCTGGATCTTGGTCTTGACGTTGTCGATGGTGTCGCTCGACTCGACGTCGAGGGTAATGGTCTTACCCGTCAGGGTCTTGACGAAACTGTTGAGCCGCATTAGTCCATATTCTTTGATTCCTCCATGTGCGTGCTGGGAACAGTCGGGGGGCGGTTCGCGGGCAACGAAGCGATCGGGGATTCAGGATGACCTACATCTGCACTAAAAGCGCGGAAAGAAGAAAACGTTAGCTCGTCATGATCACACGGGTCTCGGGAATGCGTTGGCATGAGTTGCACGGCACGTACTGGTTGCGAGTTTTCGTTGGTGTCGGCAGTCGGTCGCTGAGTTCGAGGCGGAGGAGGCGATGCACATTTGAGGATTTCTCGCTTAGCAAAGGTGGGCCGAGGGGGAGTACCCTAAGCCCTAACTGATTTCCCGGTTCGGTGATTGTCACGTGAAATGCCCCGGTTTCCTCTTTTGGACCGACGTCATCCGGTCTATAAACTATTTTTGTAAAAAAAGAAGATTCATTGCAGCTTGCATTCAGAAATTTCGGTAATTTATCTGCATTGTAATGGCAACGCTACCAACCCAGAGGCTGCTACACTTTTATGTAGTCGTTACTCTGAAACGAATTTATTCCTTGAATCTCATACCTAACTCCCAAAGCAATGAAAAAGAATACCTAAAGTCCCGCTATGCCTGAATCATAACCCCTCTTCCACCCCCATTTCGTACATTCCCTCGTCCAGCTCATCCATTTCAGCGCCAATGCCATCATCTGTCTCCGCCACACCCCATTTCTCCATATACGCCTCGCGTCGCTGATCTTCTAGCCACTTTGAGATCCTCCATTCGGTCACCGATACAGCTCGTACAAGCGTCGGCAACGAGATAGCTGCCAAGTCCGCTGCAATTTCGTAGAACCTGCGAGCTGTTTCAGGAAGCTGAGACTCCCATCTATACCGGCGGTACCAGGCTCCCGGCCGAAGGTGGTCTGCATCTTCGCTCGGGTTGACTGGCGCAGGCCCAAGTGCAACCATGACGGATCTGAGCATCCTCTGGAGAGCTACACTGGGGTCGGCAGACTCGCCCCCTGTCTGTACTTGTGGCCCTGGCCGACTGGTCGAGAAAAGATCGGCGACGGGGTTCTTTCCCCTGTAGTTATCCAACCAGCTGCTCTCGTACCAGTCCATATACTGATCCAGCTGATCGGGGTCCATCTGGAAGACGTCGTGATCGTTCAGCCGAATGAGTTTCTCTTTGTCGAGCTTATGGTCTTGAGCCAGAGAGAGGTTTTCAAACCATTTCTGGCACTCTGCCCAATTGGACCAATCCATGGTCTGGGTGGCAGGCTCTCTATATGAGACGGCATACCGGTCCAGGTCGTCGAATGGGAAAATTAGCTTGGTGGAAATGACAAGGAGCACCACCAACCGCACTTCTGGCAGCATGAGTGATTCCCTTCGTCTTTTACTTTGAAGCGCGCTAGGGTACTCGAAGTCAAAATCAATGAGCTTTTGGAGCGTCTTGACGGTGTCGTACACATCAACTGGGCACCGTTAGTGTTATTTCCATAAATATGAGTGGGTCAATTGAATAATCATACTTGGAACGGCCAGTCTTTTAATGTGCCGGTAAAGTAGAAGAGGTGAGTTCAAGGGAGGAAGCGCAATTCCAAAGCGGCGTTGATAGTACATCGCCAAGTCCAAACATCCAGAATGGATTTGTTCCGGTTTGGGGAGATGCTTTCATAAGAATTAGCAAAGCTTTTTCATTATCTCAAGCTATGCAGGGTGAAACACTCACGACGAGGTCGAGGATTGCGATATATTCCGGAGGAAGTTTATCTCGCATGTCTCGAGGTACGCTTCTGATAGCTCGGATATAAGGAATATCCTGACGTATAATCAGGCTGCAAACAGGAAACAGTAGGTTAGATAATTTTTCATAGAGCAGGAAGCCACGATGTTCAAGATGTCAAATAAGACACCTGTGACAGGCACATACTGATAGAAGTCGCTGACACAAACAGGAAGTCGCATTAACAGGGCTGCCAGGTAACAGAGAGCGACGGAATCAAGCAGACGAGGCCATTGAAGGTACCTCTGTGCTACTTTGAATCCTAGATCATCGGAATCGTCAGTGTCAGCGGCTTGAGAGCTGAAAACTTCGCGCTCGCTCTCATCATCTCCGTCTTCTGCGGACTCGTTGATCCGCAGCGTGAAGCCCTGAAGTCGTAAAGCCCATAGATCGCGTACAAGGGCCTGCACAATATTAGTATCTCTCATTTGCCGTTCATTCCAAGAATGTGGTGGTCACCCCTCGGACTCACTTCAAATTGCTCTGGGAACCCGTGATCGTGCACCAGCGCATGGCACTGCTTCCACAGAATCAACTGATGTGTCTGTAGAAATAAAGTCGCAGCCTGTCGACCGCGATAGGCTATTTCCAGCAGTGTTAGCGATTGGATTCAGCAAACATACAGGACTGGACATACTTTTTCGAGATCTCTCCTCCTTCTCCTTCCTCACCCGGTGCCTTTGACCTTGAGTCCCGAAATCATCTGGGTCCTCTTCGACTTGTCGACCCTGAAAACAGGCTCAGTAATTAACTCCAAGGTCTTACAGGGTTCCCCGCTTTATGGCTCGTCATAATGCGGGGACGGAGGGATGGGCGCAGATTAGAAAAACACATGCATACCTCCTGCAAGTGACCTCGTCGACAGAACCAGAGGCCGTTATCAAGATAATACCGTCGTTCACGGCATCCCTCTTGGCCACAGACGCCGCGGGTGACATAGTCCATGCCGAGGCAATATGGTCATGCTGGTTGGGCGGGAATATTCGCCCGTTCATGAGTGTTGGACGTTCCGAAACATATTTTTTTTTTCTGCCCAGCGACCGCCGCTCCCATCCTTGCCACCCGGGAATCTGTTTTGGCAGCCACGAGAGGTTCTAGAAAATGCATGGAATTCAAAAATTGTAGATCTTCTCGTACTTAATTTGCAAAGTTTCAGGTAAAATGCAATTTATGGCCATTTTACGGTGGTGTTACAAAGTGACCGGAATACACTTGTAAAGTACTGTATGAGAAGACGAAAAATGAGATGAAGCAAGGTTTACGTATTTATTCGTTCGTCACACTATCATGAGATGCTGGGACTCAGAACTGGTCTTCGGACAACACGTATCATGCCAACCAAAGCAATCCTTCTCGTCGGTACAGCCTACATCCAAGGCTAGATGGTGGATATATATCTTTTGAAGCAATAGACCATTTCGTCAATTGTCCAAGGATTCACATCCTCCATGGAACCATTGAAGATGAATTTTTTGGGGAGACAGAAGCCCCATTTGAAACATAAAGGTTGACATAACATGTGGGAGACTCAGGATTATTGCACTTATTTGCCCTGAGGAGCCTCCTTGGCATCGATGGCAGCCTCCTCACCCATGGCGGTCTGGATAATGACGTCTAAAGATGCAAGGTTAGCAAGCGCTTTCACGAACCCGGGGAATCTCGCAGGTCTACTTACTGACTTCCTTGTCCTCCTCACGGAAAAGCTTGATGATACGCTGGCCAATCTCACCCTCGGGGAGCTTGACATCGTCCTTGGTGTCACCGTCATCCTTCATCAGGGAAAGGAAGTCATCATCGGTGATGTCAAGCTAGATAGAAACGGTGATTAGTATGCGTGTGTACAGGATGAGCGCAAGCGCTGAAGGGAAACTCACAAGCTGGTACTCCTTGCGGAGGACAACGGGGACGTCCATGTTGTGGGTGGAGGGGGAGAGATCCTCGAGCTTCTTGCCGGTGAAGATATCGACGGCGACCAGGTGGACCTTGGCGTGACCGTGCTTGCCGGTCTTGGAGGTGGACATCTCCCAGATCTTGCAGGGGCGGCCCTTGATAACGACGTGACCGTTCTTGCGCAGAGCAGAGCACTGCATGGGGAAGGTGGTCGAGGCGCCGGCATCGGCGGACTCGAAGGTGATGTCGTGCTAATTCCGCGTTAGTTTCGAAGGCTCGTCCTGGGAGGGGCGAGAGGGGTTGCGTGTAAAAAGAGGGGAGTCGCAACACATGCGGGGCTGACTGAGAGCCTAGCGAGTTCGAATGGCACTGGGGAAGAAGGGTGTAGACGGAGAATGATAGAGAAAATAGCGTACCTGCTCGTCAGACATGGTGAAGGTGGTTTTGAGGGTGGATGGGGGATTCGTTAACGGAGTAAAAGGCGAGTTGGAGGAAGGGAAGAGGAGTTTTCTCGACAGAAAAAGCCTTTGTGGTGGGGGTCTGGTCGCTACGTCCGATTCGGGTTTAGTGGCTCCGGGGCCGTTTTGGCTCCCATCGAGCTGTGTATTGTACACGTCTTCCCGGCTTTCAATCTCCCCTTCCCATGCTATATTCTACCTGCTCTGCCTGTGACTATGTGGCGCGACCGCATTTCAGGTCAGTCTACCCCATCGGGTGCTAATCGCAACCCCTCGTTACCTCGCCGATCCTCTTCTCAGCTCTCCCGGGACCCCTACAACAACCGCCCTAGAGCCGTGTCTAGAAACTCGTCCACTTCCCTGCTTTTGACTCCGAGCGACTCGAATACATCTCTTGTGGGAACGGGAAGACCTTCCAGTGGCTTAGGGCTGAGGCAAACGAGCGCGCAGCTGTCGCGCCCGGCGGTTGTCCCTGATCCATTGGAGGTATTGAACGGGATCATCGGCAAGGAGAAACGGGCGAAAGACATTCCACAGTTATCGACCCTACCCGATAGACCGACCGAGCTAGTAGAAGCCATCAATTTCGACGGACTGAGCCTGGAGGAGTTTGTGGCTAAAGCTGACCCGACACCGGCTCGAAAGGCACGTGGCAGTGACATCAACGCGCAAACGATCCAGCAGTTCGAGCAGGAGCGAGACAAGTTCGAGGAGCTGCACACGTCAATCACCGGCTGTGACGATGTGTCCAAGTCCGTTGAGCTGTACTTGAATGACTTCCAGACCGAGCTGGGGGCCGTGTCTGCGGAGATTGAATCGTTGCAGACCCGCTCCACGCAGTTGAATGCGATGCTGGAGAACAGGCGCAATGTGGAAAAGCTGCTTGGCCCGGCCGTGGAAGAGATTAGTATTTCGCCGAAAGCCGTGCGCACGATCGCCGAGGGGCCCATGGATGAGAACTGGGTGCGCGCCTTAAATGAAATTGATGGTCGGACAACGAGCATCGAAGCTAAGGCATCTTCATCCAATGGATTCAAGGCCATTGAGGATGTGCGCCCACTTTTGATTGACGTGAAGAATAAGGTTAGCAACAGCCACGAAAAGGCATTGGGCTGCAGTTAGTTAACCGTGAGACAGGCGATCGAACGAATTCGGGATTACTTGGTGTCGCAGATTCGAGCGATGCGATCGCCGAGTGTCAATTCGCAAATCATCCAGCAGCAGCGACTCGTTAGGTTCAAGGACCTGTACAGCTATCTCGCCAAAGCCCATCCCAAACTTGCTGAAGAGATTTCCCAGGCGTATATCAACACAATGCGCTGGTACTATAATTCCAATTTTACTCGTTATCTCCAGGCACTCGAGAAGATCAAGGTCTATCCCAGTGATCGAAATGAAGTTCTCGGAGGTGATCCCTCTTCACATCGAACCGGTAAGTCTCCTGATCCCAACTACCCTTGCACTAGTGCTGATGACCGACAGGAAATATCCTTCCTGGCGGCCGAGCTGGCTCTGCTGCACATGATCCTTTCTCACTGGGTCGACGTGTCGATATGCTCCGAACTGGAAACCAACAGGCGTTGTCCTCTTATCTGGCAGAGGAAGATAACACATATCACGGCATCGAAGCGCCATTCCGAAACTTCAACGTTGCCCTGGTGGACAATGTATCCGCAGAGTACTCTTTCATGACCGAGTTCTTCTCCCCCCTGACATTCCATCAAATCTCGCGCAAGGCCGTGGAGATATTCGAGCCCGTCTTTACGCTCGGCCAGAACCTGACGAAGAAACTGATCGATCATAACACGGATTCCCTGGGTGTTCTGATGTGCGTCCGCCTGAACCAACACTCTGCATTCGAGCTCCAGCGACGCAAGGTGCCGGTCGCCGACTCATACGTGAACGGGATTAACATGCAGCTGTGGCCTCGCTTCCAGGTCATCATGGACCTACACGCCGAGTCACTCAAGCGGGTTGGATCGAACACCGGTCGCAGCGCGGTCTCTGCCTTGTCAATAGCAGGTGGAGATGACCTGAAGAACTCATCAGCACCGCATTTCCTAACGCAACGGTTCGGCCAACTCATGCATGGGATCTTGGTGCTGAGTAGCGATGCCGGAGACGACGAGCCCGTGTCTAACAGCCTGGCCCGGCTACGCACCGAGTTTGATGCGATGCTGGCGAAACTGAGTCGAAACGGGACGGACGCAAAGCACAGAGAGCGATTTCTATTCAACAATTATTCATTGATCTTAACCATCATTAGCGTACGTCTCGTCTCCCCATCCAAGGAATATTTTGACAAATGCTCATCGGCAACAGGATACCCAAGGCAAATTAGCAGTCGAGCAGAGACAGGTCAGTCTTTCGAGATCGCCGAAGATATTCCATACTAACTGGTACGCAGCACATGGAGGAGATGCTTAAGAACTGCAGCAAGCGTTAGTGATCGCATAGCGTTTCGGGACGTGTACATTCTAGTAAAAGGGCGTTGACGGGCATTACATAGCATTCTGGATATCATTCTGAATATAAGGATTTAATAACTCTTGTCATCTCCGAAAATACTAGTCGTAATCGAAGGACAGCAATCCACCAGTAGTCACAACAAGCTCCGCTGCGTCAGCGGAGCCGATTATCGCGCAATCGCGGGGCCCCGTTATCTCAACAGCTGCTCAATTGCTGCGATCCTCCACAAACATGCTCGCGCGAGGGATTGTGAAGGGGAAACCGGCACTACGTCGCTACTTCTCCTCCGCGAGGGTTTCGCGTGCTGACTTCACGCATGCGGTGAGTCCTCCTTGCTCAGGTTGCTACTAGCGAGACAGCTCGAGCTGCAGAGACGGCGTCTACCTACGAAAGAGCCCACAATTGACACCGGACAGGTCATCGGCGCAGGCGTTGTCGGACTAGCAGTCGCGCGACAGCTTGCAGCACGCGAAGGCACCTCGACCATCCTCTTTGAAAGGCATGATGCTCCCGGCACCGAGACCAGCAGCCGCAACTCCGAGGTGAGAACCCGAGATCTAGCTCTGCGGGGCGAACACCCAGTGGAAATACGATGGACTAGCTTATTAACATAATTTATCGGAAAACAGGTCATTCATGCAGGCCTCTATTACCCAGCGGACTCGCTGAAAACGCAGCTCTGCATCCGCGGCCGCAACATGCTTTACGACCTCTGTGCCAAGCACGACATCCCCCACCGCAACACGAAGAAATGGATCGTCGCCCAAACACCAGAACAATGGGAAGCTTGTCTTAGAGTACACACACACGCGCAAGGGCTTGGTGACGCCCCGACCCGACTCGTCGGCCGCGACGAAGCAGCCCGTCGCGAACCCGACGTGAAAGCCGATGCGGGGATAGTCGAGAGCGAGACAACCGGGATAGTCGATAGCCACTCGCTAATGGTATATCTCCTCGGAGACTTCGAGAACCTCGGTGGCGACACCGTGTTCAAGACGCGCGTGACGAACGTCGAGGCTGCCAACGGCGAGTTCAGGATTACCGCTATTTCGGACGAAGACGGTTCGGAGACCACCATCACCACCGAGACACTGATTAACAGCGCCGGACACGGCGCGTGCGCTATCAATAACCTCATTCTCCCGCCAGAGCGCCACCGCGTACCGTACTATGCCAAGGGAACGTATTTCTCCTATGGCGCGTCGCGGCCTCGTACTTCCGTGCTCGTGTACCCTGCCACATTACCCGGCCACGGTGGATTGGGAACACATCTGACGCTCGATATGGGCGGACGCATTCGCTTCGGCCCTGACGTCGAGTGGGTTGATGATCCGACGGATCTGAAGCCCAGCCCCGCGCGTCTGGAACAGGCCATCCCGGAGATCCTGGCATATATGCCCGGCGTGGATCCCGCGGCTATTGCGCTGGACTACTGTGGGATTCGGCCTAAGTTGGGCAGGGGCGCGGGAGTCAATGTTGGGAAGACGTTCCAGGATTTTGTGATTCAGGAAGAGGAGGGTTTCCCTGGGTTTGTGAATCTGTTGGGCATTGAGAGTCCCGGGTTGACGAGCTCATTGGCTATTGGGGAAATGGTAGATGGTATTCTTTACCGGTAGGTAGTTCGGGGGGTACTTGCATAGGTTCACTGCGTGGATGTTTTTGTACCATGCCTGTTGTATATAAATGGGACGTTGCATGCACCATAGAGAAAACCGAGGTGATTGTTTTATATAAAATCTGAATGCTCCATTATATGCCGTTTCTCATGTCCATCGCAATTCCGGCGCCGAGAACCCAATTTCACCAGCCTATGAAGATAGTAATACACGAGAAAAGATGAACCAGAGATCGGGACAAATGTCCCAGTGGTTCAAGGGGGAATAGGGTGAGTCTTCATTCCACGTCCATCAGCACATCACTCATAATATGCAGCACATAGGAGAATTTCTTGACGCTCCACTTCCCAGAATCCTTGAGCAAGTTCGCATAGTCCAGTAGGATCCTCCTCGCGGATTGGTAACCGCCCTGGAGAGGCACACCGCGAAGGTAGATAGTGGCACCATTGCGAATGAAGTTCGCAGCCGGGTCATCAGTCGGCGAAAATGCCTGGCTGCCCCTTGGCTCCATAAAGCTTGTAAAGCCTTCGGTGCCAACCTGCTGCCAATCGACCTCGTCCAGGAGCTCGATCGACCCGACGCTGGAAGGCGTGCCGGCGGAGTTGGGCACCATGAATGTGTAAAGGCCCAGTACAAGGGCTGCGGAGAAGAGCGAGAAGACGGAGTGGAAGGTAGGGTGATCGGAGGCTTTGCGGTTGGTCATGGCTTTGTAGATGTGCGCTGCATGGAGACAGGCCCGGCGGGCTGCGGGTGTCTGTGACCATTCGGTGATGTCGTCGAGTGCTTTGCGAGCTGGAGCTGGCCCAGCGCGCCCGGCGGCGAAATCAAAGATCTGGATATCGGCTGTAAGCATCATGCATATGTGGTGCCACATGACGAGGGCGTTAGGGTTGAGCCGGTCCATTGTTTCGCCGTAGTTAGTCGCGATCTGGGATTGGAGAGACGGGAGACATCTGGCGCGGCCGTCCATTGCATATGTATGGCATGGTGCGAAGGGGTAACCGGCACGATTTGAGAGGAGGCGGTGGTAGGCCTCCGACTGACGGAGTTGAATCATTGCCAGTACAGCTTGGATGCAGAATTCATCCATAGGCCCTTCAAGCGCGGGGATGTTAATGTTTTCGGACGGTGCTAGCACCGTTGGCATCAAAATCCGTTTACCACTGCGGATGAGCTGTGTCCATCGGATAGATGAGTGGGCGCGGAAGAGGGCTTCACTGCAGGGCATAATGATTTGGACCGAGTCTGGGACAATGATCGGGCTTGTTGAAAGAAGTGACGAGTACCATGAGTCCACAAGGAGGAGGCCGATGATGACTCTTTTTGCAGATTCAACCTTGCTCCATGCCTTCCACCTCATGTCGATGTCGGGTACTGCCTCGAAAAGACTCATATCAAGGATTTGACCCTCAGTCGCCGCAAATAACCCATGTCGCTGAGTGATCTGCAGGAACTGATTAGCATGGTTGCTGTTACTATAGGGTATTTACCACGCTTTACTCACCGACATGAGGTTGACATATAGCATCTGACACTGTTCCAGATGGCTTTTCTCCTGTAAAACGATTAGAAATTAATTTTTTCATAAAACAGAAGCAAAGATGCATACCCCTGTCAGTACGGCTAGATTCAGAAACAAGAAAGCCGTGGCAAAGATTGACATGGCACTCGCTGGTGTTTCAACCCCCATCGTACATCTTGCCAGATCAGCTGTAACTTTCTCTAGAACGAACTGATAGCCGTTAGTACTTGATTAATCCACAGTCGATAGACAACTCACCGTAAAATTCCTTGAGACAAAGTTTGCAGTGCCTTTGGTCCCCAGAAGCATCATTCCAATTAGAGACATGACGTAGAGAAGTGGTAGACGAGTCTTCTTTGCGCAGAAGGTCGGGAGGTGGACGAATGGAACGAGAGGGTGGAAAGTCCGGAAGTAAAGATCAAGCGCCATATCTAAGATCTCTGCGGGAGGAAAACTTGGAAAAGGAGCCGAACTCGAGCCAGTGGTGGCAGGAGAGGCGCCTTCATTCCTGGGTGATTGCATTTGCGGATACGCGAATGTCTGCCCAAACGCTGCTTGAAGACGTCGTCTGCAGTCTTCATCCACACCACAACGCGATCCTTGAAGCAGACCGTTATCACTCGGGGTATGCAGAAAACGGAGAGAGAAAATATTGTCTACGTCCGCGTAGACGATGTCCCGCCATAGGCTGTTCATAACACGGCCCGTATGATTTGGCGGAGCCAGCCAGTACCGCTGGACTTTCGTAAATCGTTCAATGGGAATGTTATCACCGCCAGATTTGCCATCTACAGAATGTCGATTTTGTTGATCCGGTGTAACCACCATATTACTTTCAGTCATTAGCGGGAAATGTGTATCTCGCATCAAATCGAGTGAGCCGTGATTAGATCCCGTGTCTGTGCGAGGCTCGAGCCATAACTGCAGCATATCATTTGGAACGTTTTCAAAGCCGATGCTATTTCGTTGCGCATTTTGATCAGTAGGAGTCGGTTCATTCCAGCCAAAATAGTGCTGCTGTTCGTCTATAAGCATCGAATTGATATCTGGTTCGGTGCGACCATGATGCGCAGAAATATCGGCAAGGAAATCCAAACTTGAGGGAGGAATTCCGGTAGTGGGAAGTGTCATATCGCGCGGTGTTGGAAGACTGGAAATTTGATGCGGATCTGCGATAGTGGGCTGAAGCTGTATCCCATTTTCGGGGTCGGCCACCATCGGCGGTGCGCCGGGTACGGCAGAAGGGCGTCGGCTTTGAGCTTGCCCTATAGTTGTATCCTTGCCAGCTGCTGCAGCCCCGCCGGTGCTTTGATTGTGGCCTTTGGCATGTCGGCTCAGGACATCACTGTGGCCGAGTTAGACATCTGCGACACCGCGATTGCAAACTCTACCACAATGCGCTTGCACGATTTCACTTAATTTGAACGATCTTACCTCCTTGAAAAGCGTTTATGACAGACATTGCATTCGTATGGACGCTCTTTGGTGTCTATATGCAGGTCAGCACCCAAACAATGGAATTTCGCGCGAGGCTGGAAACTGACGAGACCGTTCGTGGCGCTTGAAATGCTCCGTCTTCTTGAACTTGCGATCACAGATGGTACACTTGCGAAGGACCATGACGAAGCGCACGGAGATGCATTACAGGGAACGGGTCATGGTTTCCAAAGGTAGTTGCCGGAAAGAGAAGCTTCGGAGGTGGTGGAGAGGGGGGCGCTGACTAACGCCGGGGTTAAGCCGATTGTTGGTGACGCCGCTTCTTTCGCCCTTGAACAACTACTTTCGTTCGATTGTTCTACCGAGGATACGCCATCCAATAGAGCTAGCGTGGAGTTACTTCCATGCGTTCTACGAATCATGTACGAATGAGGGCGACCGGGCTGACCACCCTGTCGCATGGGCCTCTAGCGCAAGCCACTGGAAATTCCCCGTGGGGATAAAAGGGAAGCTGCGCCGAGCCCTAAGCGGGCCAGCTGTTCCGGCAGATCAACTTGAGTCAGTGGCATCGGGTCCTCGTGTAGGAGGAACTAGTGCAACGAACGTGCTTAAGATAGCAACAATACAGCGCAGAAAAGAATCTATCGTAGACAGGGGACCAACATGGGCTAATTCAGCCGGCTTGCCCATCCTTCTATTGGCTACTCTTTCGTGTCGGCAATTGGTGCTGGCATTAAATACCGATGAACACTTGTATATTTCCACCGGATATTATAGGGGCATTCTCATTGACGAACAAGCTCTGCCAGACGCTCGTCATCGTAGAAGGTCTCCAGCCGCTGCTTGCGAGCTTCCTTGTCTGCATTGACCTGCTTAAGAATCTCCTGGATATTCGGATATGAGGAGAATTTGTCCTGAAACGATCAGCCTCGGGCCACGCCAATCCGATATGATGGAACTCACCGGCAGCGCATCCCACACCTTGGGGTCTGTGCCTTGATCCTTGAACGTCCCGCAGCCGGAGCGTGCATACTCCGTGAACAAGAACGATCGGCTGCTCTCGACCATGATGGTCATTTGGTCTTCAGTTGTCAGCAGGGGTTTTTTATTTTTATTTATTTTTAATTTTGAGTAGAATGCATGAACTCACTTTCGAGAATTTTGCGAGGCTCATTCACCTGGTTTCGCATCTCCCACACATAGGCGTCATTGAAATTGCCATGCGGCGTGTGGCTAATCTCGACACTGCCCCCTCCAGGTAGGAAATCGTCAGAGCGACCGAGTCCATTTCCATACAAGCTGGCCAGGAACTCCGTGGCCGAGTTGCGGTGGAAGTAGGGCAGGCGGAAGGTGTTGGATGCGACGTCCCATCGCGGTCCAAACCACAGGAAATCAGCCAAGGGAGTGGCCGGGTCCCGGGATGCAGCTGTCAGCACGCAGTTGACTGACGGGTCGGTGTGATCGATCGAGGTGGAATTTTGGGACGAGAACTTGGTCAAGTCGTACTGGAAACTGTTTAGCAAAAATCAACTTTCGGCGAAAGATGCAATGGGTTCTCACCTTATAAGGAACAACATTACCATGCCACGCGACCAGATCAAACGGGGTATGATCCTGCTCAATGGCGTTGTACACACCATTTGCCTTGTTCACAATCGACCAGTCTTCATGGAGGTTCTCGTCGATATACGCAACGGGATGTAAAAAGTCCCGAGGGTTAGCCAATCCGTGTCCTCCCAAGGGACCCAAGTCCGGCAATTCCCAACGAGACCCCCAAATTTCAGTGATATAACCACGGGCAACTTTGTGACCGGGACCAAGTCGAACAGCAAAACGAATTCCACGAGGGATGACACAAATCTCACCGGGCTGGAGGAACAATTTGCCCAGCTCTGTTTGGATATCCAGGTTGCCCAGCTGGGCGACGACGAGGAAATCCCCATCTGTATTGCAGAATGCCCGGTGATCCATGTCTGCGTTGATCATGAAGACGTAGAGTGCAATGCCCTCGCGCAGATTGGGATCTCCACTACCGCCAAGTGTGTGTAGTCCGTCGACAAAGTCGATCTTCTCATCCTCCTTGGGCAGTGGAAACGGTGCCCATTCGCCCTGCTCTGCCAGCGTGGCCACCTTGGGGTTGAGTGTCAAGAAGCAGTTCTCGATGTCTGCTTTGTGCGGGATGTCTGTCTTGTAGCCGTCTTTGGGACGTTAGTCAAAGCCCCTCCACGTGTTTCTAGTGTCGGTAAAACGTACTGTGAACTGCAGCTGGTCGCACACGATACATATAGGTACTGAAGTTGGCGTGTCGCGGTGCTGCAAAGGCCGAGTAGGTAATGCCTTCGGTATACAACCCAAATCGACATTCTTGAGGGTTGTTTTGTCCCGCCGGTAGAGTACCGGGAATAACTTCGGATTGGTGACGGTTACCAAAGCCCGCCTGGTATTCGTAGGGATCGTTGTCTCTTGTGGGCTTGCGGGACATGGTATCCGTATAGTGGAAGACCTTTTGCAGGTCTTTGACCGGCTTCCTCTCCCGAATTGGTGGAGCAGGCATTGTCGTGACTGTCTAGTTGGAAGGTGTCTTGGGGGTATGTAGTCAAGGGTATAATGGAATGATGAAAAGGGTTGCCACGAAACTTCTCTTCTTTTAGAGCTTGGCCATCAGTCCCATTCAACCACTGCGAGACCCATATGGAGCTCTGGCAGAATTGCCAGACTCCCACATAGAGTTGGACCCACATCGACCTCATCCACGTATCGAGATCGCGGGTCGGACCTGAACACGGGTTCCTGCGGGGCCAACTGGATGTGGAGCAGCTTTCGACCGGGTTTTATGATGTGGAACAGTGGAAATTTATGATTTCCTGTGAGTTCTATTGAAAGAGGGGGTTGAATACAGGTATGGGATGCCATTGTAGCGACTTTAGGAATGCCGAGTTGCCGCCTAGGTATGTATTTGTGATGCTATATAAACTGTAGTAATCGCGAGAGCTCGATTCTCTCATGCATGATCGCATTAGTCAATTGCTAGCACGTCGTCCACCATTCGCGATGAAGCACCCAGGTAATTGACTGGATCACACAACTCGGCCAGTCGCTGCTGGCTCATCTTTGACGTAACCTCTTCCTTCTCCAGCAGACACTCAAGCAGGGTCCGCTGCTTTTCAATACTCTCCTTACATGCCTCGTAGACGATATCATGAGCTCTTTGACGGCCCACATGCGGCGCCATGCCCATCATCACTGCTTCACCGACAATCAATCCCTTCGTAGAGTGGAGGTTCTCCAGCATTTGCCCGGTGTTGACCGAGAGACCGGACAGCGCGAAGTGAGTCTGCGAGAGCGCTCCGACGGCAATGACAAAGCTTTCTGGGACGGCAACCCACTCCAAGTGCCAGGGACCGGATGCACGTTCAAAGTCAGCCACCATTCCGTCCAGGACAAGTCCAGCATTCGACCGCAGAATTTTAGACGCGGCCAGAATCACCTCACTGGAAATTGGGTTCCGCTTCTGTGGCATGGTTGAAGAGGCACCGCGGTGAGGCACAAAGGGCTCGGAAACTTCACTCAGCTCATTGGATGACATGATCATAACATCCAGAGCCAGCTTGCCCATAGAGCCGCCCATGAGGGCCAAGAAATTCGCAATCTCAGCCACACCGTCTCGCGCAACGTGCCATGTGATTGAAGGATCATTCAGACCAAGCTCTTTTGCCAGAGCCTTTCGCACACGTAGACCATCATCACCCGAACCCAAAGAAGCAAGCGAACCCGCCGCGCCACCAAACTGCACCAACAAAGTACGGTCCCGGAGCTGCTCCAGGCGCGCCAGATGCCGCTGAAATCCAGAAAGCCAAACAGCACACTTGTACCCAAACGTGACCGGCAGCGCATGTTGCAAATGCGTCCGTCCGGCCATGGGTGTATCCTTATATTTCTCCGACAGCTCGCGCAAGGTCTTGATGACATCCTTAAGGAGTCTCTCAACGATATCCAAGCCCTCCTTCATCTGCAACACGCTCGCAAGGTCCATGATGTCCTGGGTTGTCGCACCCCAGTGTACATATCGGCCGGCTTCTTCACCACAGATGGCTGACAGCTGGCGTACTAAAGGAAGGATTGGATAGCCGACGATTTCAGTCTCATGTCGAAGCCGCTCGAGATCCAGACTGGATTCTTGCACTTTTTGCGTCACCATGGCACCGATCTCGGAGGGAATCACATTGCATTGAGACTGCGCTCTCGCCAGGGCAGCTTCTGCATCGACGCAGCGCCGGATGTATGCTTCGTCGTCGAACACCTATGTGATTTAGCATTGATCCACCAATGGAGATGATAAGATTTAATTGCAATGCCGGAATCTGATAGTGAACATACCTTGCGAATCTCTTCTGTCCCGAACAAAGTACGGAAAATGCTGGAATCGATGGCACTGACGGAGCCTATCAACCTCCGCCCGGCGGCGGTGACAGGCACGACGGGCCGAGCAATTGCCCGCGACAGAGGGCGTACGGCATGGATGAACACCGACATCGCTCTGGAGTAAGGTGGTTCGAGAGGGAATTACAAGGACAAGTGAATGAGAGCTCTTTGAAACTATACTCTCGCAATTGGACCTACTTGATCGAAATAGCAGCCCCGGACGGAAAGAATGGGACGATTGTTTTGTTCTGCGGTCAAGCTGCAGCCCCACATTCGAGCATGTGGGGCAGCTTAAGCTATAGACGCACGGTTCGGGAAGTATGAAGACGAGAAAATGATGAGATAGTACGTGTATCAGGGGTGTATGCTTTCGTAGAGACTTTTACTCTCATGTGTTTCTGCAGTGCATTTAAGTATAACGTCCTATGTGCAATCGCTATGGATGTAAGGTAGTCTACAGATATCTACTCTCGAATGAACAGCGATGCAACGCCCATGCCAGTGCTAGATATGAATATCAGTAAAAGCTCAAGCCTAGTAGATGAGAGACCTTACCTGGCACACATGCTCACAATGCCCATCTCCTTATCCTGTCTCTGCAGTTCAGCCAGCAAAGTAGCAACTTGCCTAGCTCCAGTGGCTCCAACGGGGTGGCCAAGGGCAATAGCACCGCCGTTGGGGTTGACTCTGTCCATATCCAGGCCAAGCTCCCTAAGACAGTAGATTGACTGGCTGGCGAAAGCCTCGTTCATTTCGACAATGTCGACGTCTTTGTTTTCAATACCCAGGTACCTGTACAGGTTTTGAATGGCGAAAATAGGTCCAATGCCCATTTCATCCGGGGCACAACCGGCAACCTGGGTGCCGGCAAACCGGGCAATGGGTTTCAGGCCATGCGCTTCAGCCCAGGACCGACGAGCGAGGATGGTACTCGATGCACCATCGGAGATTTGAGACCTGCCAAGTAAAAGACTGGGTTAGCAATGTTGACCCGTGAAGACAATCATCGAGACTTACGAGTTCCCAGCAGTACTGAAGCCATTCTCTAGCACAGGCTTGAGACTTGCCAACTTGTCAACGGTCACGCCGTGGCGAACACCCTCGTCACGCTCAACCACTTGGAAGCTTTCCTCATCAATTCCCTCGCTGATATGCCTCACTCGAATGGGTACAATCTCCGCAGAAAACTTGCCCGACTTCTGCGCCTCACTCGCCCGCCTTTGGCTCTCCGCGGCAAACTCATCCTGCTCACGCCGACTAATCCCATATCGTGACGCAACATTTTCTGACGTCTTCAGCATGGGAAGAATACAGTCGCGCGCATCCTTGACATCGGATTCCTTCAAATCGGGAGAAACATCGACCGGAATTCCCCTGGTCGCGTAATTCCGCGACATGCTCTCAACTCCACCACCGAGCCCGACATCGATCTGTCCAGCCAAAATCGAATGCGAAATATGCGTAATAGCCTGCAGACTACTCGAGCATTGTCGATTGACGGTGTGGAAAGTCGTAGAGTTGGGAAACCCGGCCGCATTGAGCGCCATGCGCCCGGTCTTTGCGAAACCCAGCTCCGCAAGGACGTTGCCGATGAGGGCGTCGTTGACTTGGCCCGGCTCGATATTGGCGCGTTGCACGGCGGCTTGCATAACCTAAGACTCGTCAGAAATCATTCAGCAAGTGATAAATGCAAAACACCTTACCGGCATCAAAATCTCCTCTGGATAGGAATCCTTGAACCCGCCCTTGAACGCACGTGCGATGGGACTCCGCACGGCGGAGAGCACGACCACATCGTTCGGGCTCTTCTTGAGCACTTCGCCAGCTGTTCTTCTCAACATTTTCTTATTTGTATGATCGTTTCTCCGCGAGGTGACAGGGTCAGGGAGTAAGTACACATTTATCAGAATGTGGGTGTGGCTCCCGTTGCATCATGGAGCTCCGACCCTGTTCCCCGTGGTGGGGCGCTCCCACCGCTTGACGATCATTGTTATTTTGGTTTCGCGGCCGTACGGGGATTTGCCAATGATGTTACAGGGGAGTTGCATGGTTGGTTTGCCTCTTGTCGGAACCAAATTCTTAACGATGTTCCCGTAATGTTATCGGCAACCGAACGGGTGTTCAAATCAGCACCGAGTTTATACATCCTTTGCAACTGAAGTAATGTGCTTAGCATGATACATCAGAATAGAATATTGTTCTAAGCCAAAGATTCCGAATGAAAAGCGTATAACATCGTTCGGTCTTCTAGTTCGCTACTAAGACTCTGGTCTACTTCCAAATGTTCGCTTCTCACCAGACATTACATTACAACTTGGTCGAATCCGGACCCGGACTCACTCCTTGTCCTTCGGGAGCCTCATCCTGCGCAGACATCTCCCATCCACGTCCACGATACCGCGCAGGCCAGACACCAGACTTACCTGGAGCCATGATACCATTTGGATCCAAACAATCCTTGATCTTCTCGTTGAACTTCATGAGCGCACCATCATTCCAGTTATAAGTCCCAGCAATCTGATCCATAAAGGCCAGGTGAGTGCGATATTCGCCATAGCCCAGCTTTGCAGCGTCATCGATCATTGCCCGAAGACAAGCTCGCACGTTATAGCGCATGGTGGGTTCATCACGATTGAACACAATCTCAACAATCAGATGCATCTCGCGTAGGCCCACGACGAACGTAGGGAACAGGTCTAGATCGAACTCGTCGCAGCGTTTCCGTGCAATGTCCCAGAGAGCCGTGGCATCGTGTCCTCGCACCGGCGACACGGGACTAAAGGCAACATGTCCGCCGTTCGGGTGCCAATTTACCCAGCGCAGTTCTTCGATATCGGGAACGCCAGACGCAACTCGGTCGCGCACCCAGTAATAGTCGTCGGCCGAGAGAGTTGTTGGATCGATGCGCCGGGCTCCAGGGATCTTCATGAACTCTTTGTGAATAATATCCAACTTGTATTTCCGGATCTCTGGAGGCCCGTATGCCATGCCGTAGTACAGCCAGGAGCAATCGCCGGACGATAATTTCTTGGCTGCTTCGTGAATGACGTTATCGGGGACTCTTCCTTTTCCATTGTAGTAAGTACTTCGAGGTTTCCCTTCGAGCCCAATTTGCATAGTGATGTGACGTAGCTGGGCCACATTTTCGAGGATCATGGCGATTCGCAGTGGACGGATGATTTCAATCTGTGAGAAGGATCAATAACGGCTCTCAAAGTCAAGATGCATTGTGTGTTCTACCAGCTGGCTCAGATCCTCATCTTTCGGGAATACATAGAGCTGTGATAGAGTCAGTGACCGTTCCGCAATTTAAGCAAACGAACACGTACATAGCTTTCGTATCCACCAGGATTTGGCATCAGCCCGAATCCCATTTTCGTGACTATACCTAGGTTAGATTGAGAAAACAATCCGCTGAAAGTTCCAGGAATTAGCTTGTAAACGACCGATCAGCAGAAGAGCATCATACTCCGGAGTCGGTCCAAATCCGTAGGGAAATAGCTGCCAGCTATTGTTCCCCGGCAGCGCTCCCATTCCCGTCCTGATGACTTCCCCAGTCGGAAGTACAACTTCCATCCCGGAATGCATCGTCCAGTGATCCCCATATGGCGTATAGCCAACTCCTCTGTCGAGTGCATTCCCCAAAACGGAGCCGCCTCCAATATCAGGCACATCGACCCACAGGTGCTTGAAGCCTCGAGCCTGGATCTCTTCGTAGAGGGCGAAATAAGTGACACCTGGCTCGACCAGACACGTGCAATCGTCGGGATTAATATCGAGAACGCGATTCATTCGCCTTCCGAGGTCGACAACCACAGCACCGCGGACTCGAGGTGCGGCACCTCCATAGCCATCTAGATGTGGCACTTTTAGCTGTTGAATTCAACACATTGTGCCTGAACGTACAGTTTCGGCCAATTGATATCGGCGAAATAGGAATCCGGTACTTGTTAGCCCACTGCACAATCTTTTGCACTTCCTCTGTAGTGCTCGGGTAGACCACGGCCGAAGCAACGAGGGCGTCATCCTCCGCCACGTGCATTGCATCGTGCGTATTGGGGTCTATGGGAGAGAAACTGTTTTGGTAATTTATCCATCGGGCGTAGGGAGTTTTGACTAACTTTCCATATACCTGGCACAATATTAGCTTGCGTTCCAGCATAGGGTTTCCGTTCTTACCATCCATCATCGAGTTTTGTTACAAGTTCCACATGCTTTTCACCCAGATGTCCCCGGAGGTCGTCAATTGCCTTATTGAATGAACGCTCTCCCACACCCTGGGGGAGCGCAATCTGCGTTCGGTTGCTCTGGGATTTTGTGGCGATGCCGAAGATGGCGGATTTGGCATTTTGGGCCTTTGCGAAGAGCCCGGCGGGGATGCCGTTATGCTTTTCTGATAGCAAAGGCGTTGCGGGAACGGACGGCTTGGTACTCATTATGATGGGTGAATTTACGACTTAGAAAAAGTGGTATTATGGCTTGGATATCATAAAATAGGTGCTCATCAATTTGATCTAAAGTCACCAGAACCCGGACATTTCGAGCTTATGTACTTTGTATGAGGGGTTATTCCGCCATCCTACTTGAAATCAAGAAATGCTTTACATATTGTCATCTCTCTATTGGATCCTGTTGATGCACTTGCAGGGGAGGGGGAGTTTCAATCAATATGAGAGGTCATCGCTGTTTTCCCAACGTGCGCGCAAAGCGGGATAACCCCAAGTGAAAGAAACTTCAGTTAAAACGCGTCGAGATGCATGGAGAGCGGAGAAGTGAGGGGATGACCCCGCCCGAAGATCTGAACGAGCAGAAGTCGCACTGGCTGATGCCATGGTGTTGGAAGAATGCCAGAATACCAGACCCCGAGACTGCAAGAATCCACGATCCGATGCCGCGCTCTGCCGACGCCAGTCCCGACTGTAAATTACACGTCACGATACCAGTCCGTTACAATGGGGAACCTTTCAGCCGTGCTTCATCGACAAGTCAGATGCATTTCACCGTCGGTTTTCAATTCTAAATGATCTTCTCCAGCCACTATCACGCTCCACATAGTTCTATCCCACCCCTGATGCACCCCGCATGACATGGAGGGCCCCGAAGCCCCCCAAAACTAACCCTGATGGAAATCGGATAGAGTTGTGGGGTCGGCTTCCGACGCCGGCAAAAACTTTTGGGGCTCGCCGCGCTCGCTGTCCGACGTGTGGGGAACACCGCGCTGGCCACTGCCGGATAAGTGTTTTCTCGGCTTCTCTGGCTGAGTCCCTAGCCGAAAGCTGCAGCAAGATGGGGAACTTCGTGATCATGTTTCCATTTCTTTTCTTCTTCTTTCTGCTGGCTCAGAAATTACCGTAGTCATTCGAAGGTCGACCATGTCGCGGCCTTTCCCTATGGTGTCGGTGTTCCGCCCCATCTGGCGGCGGAACTTCTCTGCTTCCACCACCAAGAGAGCTATTGACAAGCGATGCGCCTCCGCCAATGAGGCCGTCAAGGCCATGAAGGGCCCGGCCACCGTTTTGGTCGGTGGCTTTGGCTTCTCCGGTGTCCCCAACACCCTGATTGACGCCGTCCGCGACCGTCCCGACATCAAGGACCTGACCGTGGTCTCCAACAACGCCGGCATGCCCGGTGCTGGTCTCGGTATGGGATTGCCAATGCGGTCCCGCAATCGCTACAGATTGGATATGCGCTGACTTTTCTACTCTTATCGCAGGTCAATTGCTCGAGTCGAAGCAGATCACCAAGATGATCGCTTCTTTCATCGGCGAGAACAAGGTCTTTGAGAAGATGTATCTTAGCGGTGACCTGTCCCTGGAGCTTACTCCCCAGGGTACCATCGCTGAGAAGTGCGCCGCTGGAGCGGCTGGCGTTCCGGCTTTCTACACCCCCGCTGCTTTTGGTACTATCAGTAAGTTATTCCGGCCCCACGCACGAACGGACACGGCTAACGTGGGACTCGTAGTTCAAACTGGTGAACTCCCCGTTCGGTACAACAAGGATGGCTCCGTGGCTGAAATGTCCAAGCCTAAGGAAACCCGCACTTTCAACGGCAAGGAATATCTTCTGGAAGAATCGATCTACGGTGACTACGCTCTGATTAAGGTTCACAAGGCCGATAAACTTGGCAACTGCCAATTCCGCAAGGCCATGAACAACTTCAACGAGGCCATGGCCAAGAATGCCAAGGTTACTCTCGTTGAAGCTGATCACGTTGTGGAGGTTGGCGAGATTGCCCCCGAGGACATCCACCTGCAGGGCATCTACGTCGACGCTGTCATCCAGAGCACCGGCGAGAAGCAAATCGAGAAAGTAACCTACGCCAAGGACCCCAGTGAGATGCTTGCTGCTGGTTCCGGTGAAGCCACCATGCGCCGTGAGCGTATCGTCAAGCGTGCCGCCAAGGAATTCAAGGACGGCATGTACGTTAACCTTGGTATTGGAATTCCCCTGATCGCTCCCTCCTACCTGCCCAAGGGTGTCGAGGTCGTGCTGCAGGCTGAGAACGGTATCCTGGGTCTGGGTGGCTACCCCCAGCCCGGTGAGGAGGACCCTGATCTCATCAACCCCGGCAAGGAGACCGTTACTCTCGGCCGTGGTGCTTCCCTGTTCGGCTCTCACGAGAGCTTCGGTATGATCCGCGCCGGTAAAATCGACCTCACTATGCTGGGTGCTCTCCAGGTCAGCCAGTACGGCGGTATGTATATCCCCCGATATAGAGCTTTGTAAGTCGGTACTAATTCTCTACAGACCTGGCCAACTTCATGCTTCCCGGTAAGGTCAAGGGTGTCGGCGGTGCCATGGATCTGGTCGCCAACCCCGAGAAGACCAAGGTCGTCGTGACCATGGAGCACACCGACAAGAAGGGCAACCCCAAGATTCTGCCCTCCTGCTCCTTCCCCTTGACCGGCCCCAAGTGTGTCTCTACCATCATCACCGACCTGGCCGTTTTCGACGTCAGCCCCACCGAGGGTCTGACTCTGATTGAGCACGCCGAGGGCGTCACCGTGGAGGAGATCCGCAAGAAGACTGCTGCTCCCTTCAAGGTCGCCGAGGACCTGAAGCCCATGCAGCTGTAAATGCATATATACCAAGTAGACTCTAGTTGGGATCGGATAAGGTGTCTTTTTTTTTTTTTTTTTTCTTGCAATGGTCAATACTGTATAGACTGAAAATTGAATCTTTTTCAATTTAACCATTTTCACCATCGTATATCTTCGCAGCTCACACGAACTTGCTATCTCAATTTCATTGCATTACCTGTCCCTAGAGCCTCTTCCACATCGTGCTGCATTGCAAATTGACCTCATGTGGGGTCGAACCCACCTGCAGATCAACCAGTGGGGCTCTCCACGCTTTGGAATTTAGCAAAAGCCCAAGTCATTCGGCACAAACGAGCTTGGAAATCATCAATCAAGGATTTGATCCGAATAAAATTCTCGATGAATGGTCCCTGGTTATCACGGGCAGCCTTGGTGGCCCGAGCCGCTCCTATCCTGAACCGTCCGGGCAAATTAGGGCTCGTCCGACGTCTGGCAACAACCCCAAATGCGAAGAAATTGCCGCTGGCAGGAGTTCGCGTGTTGGACATGAGTCGGGTATTGGCTGGGGTATGTAAATGATACGCCAATGGCTGGCGAAACGACCGAGAGAGGCACACTGACACCCTTGGCAGCCATACTGCACGCAAATCCTGGGAGATTTAGGGTGCGTACTGAGATATTAGGTCACCGTGAAACTGAACCAGAAAATGCTGATATTTCTTATAGAGCCGAGATCATCAAGGTCGAACACCCAGTCCGAGGCGACGATACGCGCGCGTGGGGCCCGCCCTTTGCAGCCTACAATGACGGCCGAGCCGGCAATGGTGAAAGCGCGTATTACCTTTCTGTATGAAATTCCCTGTCTCTACATTAACGGAAAATCTAACTATTTCCAGGTAAATCGCAACAAAAAGTCCCTCGGTCTCTCTTTCGCCCACCCGGAAGGCGTCCAAATCCTTCACCAGCTCGCCCGTGACTGCGACGTCCTGGTCGAAAACTACCTCCCGGGCTCACTGAAGAAATATAAGATGGACTACGAAACACTCCGCAAAATCAACCCCCGCCTCGTATATACAAGTATCACGGGCTATGGCCAGACAGGTCCGTACAGCGACCGACCCGGCTTTGACGTGATGGTCGAGGCGGAGTTTGGACTTATGCATTTGACCGGCACGCGTGACGGGCCGCCTGTCAAGGTCGGGGTTGCGGTGACCGATTTAACTACAGGGTTGTATGCGTGCAATTCCATTATGGCGGCGCTGTTGGCACGCGCGAATACGGGGGAGGGACAGCATCTTGATGTGTGTCTGAGTGATTGTCAGGTTGCAACGCTGGCGAATATGGGGGAGTCAGTATTGATTAGTGGGAAGAAGGATTCTGGGAGATGGGGGACTGCGCATCGTGAGTGATCTGAAGAACCCTCGATATTATACAGTCTAACGCTATTATCTAGCCTCCGTTGTCCCGTATCAAGGATTCAAGACCGCCGATGGAGATATCTTCGTCGGTGGCGCCAATGATCGTCTATTCGGAATCCTTTGTGACAAGATTGGCAAGCCAGATTGGAAGACTGACCCCCGGTTCGTCAGTAACAATGAACGAGTCAATAACCGCGCGGTGTTGGAGCCTTTGATTGAAGGTGAACTGGTCAAGCGCACCACGCAACGATGGCAGGAGATCTTCGAGGGTAGTGGCTTGCCATACGCCGCCGTGAATGACATTCAAGGGACAATGAATCATGAGCACGTGCAGGCTCGCGGTATGGTGCAGACTATTGAGCATCCGGCTTGCGGTCCGATCAAGGTTATCAGTCCGCCGGTGAAGTATTCCAATGCGGATCCGAGTATTCGCAGCCCTCCTCCTTTGCTTGGAGAACATACTGATGAGTTACTTCGGGATGTGGTTGGATTGAGTGCAGAGCAAGTCGAGGAGTTGAAGGGCAAGGGCGTCGTTGCATAAGCGTAAACATGTACCATTTCTCAAGTTATAGACCTTCATAATGCTGCCTCTTGTTTACGCTCGAATGTCAATTGCAACTTTTTAGATTGAGACCTGATAAAATATTTTGTCGTTAAATGAAACCATAATTGAAGCATACGATGAGAAACCTGCCTCCTGATTAATCAAAGACTATCCTGATTACCGATTCGTTCCATCCGGGTCAACTCGACAAGAGAAGAACTTGCCATCTTAGGCTAAGAAATAACGTAGAGGAGATCGCCCAAAAGTCCCGTCCACCTGCCATGCCTTCCCTTCGTATCTCCTTTTTTGTCCGACGATAAGAGTGATGCTAGTGCTGACTTTCCCGAGATCTTCAACGACGCCTCCACCACTAATCCCATCACTGCACCCAGGGTTACCACTTTGTCGAACGGCTGGGCGGTATTTTTGCCTCTCGAGCTTGGGCCTGGAGACACAATTTGATTAAATTTGATATAGCTTCCTATAATCTACGATAAAGTATTTCCCATTTGCACGCCTGCCTTTGTTCGTGAGTTGACAAGTTATTTTGAAGAGAATTAGAGCGCCTCCAGTCTTTCGCCTACGTATTTGCTTCTTGTATTCGCCGATACGCTGTATAGTGAAGTTGGAAGCAGATAAATAAAAGAAAGGATAAAGGGCACAAATTGTCTATTTTTCCGCCTGCATAACTGAAAAAGTCGCAGTCGAGAGAAACGAGGACCCTCCTTCACGTGTAGACGAGGAGTCTCAGGTACCTTACAAACCTTTGTGCAAATCGTACTCGCATTTCTTATGCTTCCCGCTATCTCCCGCCTATGTAAACCGGAGCGGATTTGGGCGCGTAGGCTATCTAGATGATAACCAATTTGCCGATGAACTACCAACTTTGGCGAACCGTGGTCATGCGGCAAAGTGGAAAATTCATTTGCCGACTGATCTCCCGCTCTATATACTTGATTCTATCAGTCGATCAGTATTATCTGATCTGCTGAGGCGCATATCTTACCTAGATAGCCAGCCATATGGGCTGGACGATCTTGCCTCTATGAGGTATGGCGAACCGGATCAGTCAAGATCAAGCTGGAATCTTTTCCATTGCCTATATTGTTAATGATAGGCACACGTTCCATGAGATCCGAGGTGATTCCACGGTAAGGCTTCAAGTGAATGAAGATGCAAAAAAGAAAAGAAATTTCGCCAAGGCTGGGTACCTGTTCAAGTTAAGCTCATACTGTGTAAGATAGGAAGAGAGTACAGTAAAGAAATCCGTACACAGGCCTGTACGAGAACAACACATAATCCATTTCAGTTTCAAATAGAAAAAACCTCCGATGGCCTACCCTTGTTGTCGCCAGCGTTGAGCTGGGCATGAAGATATTGGATCCAGACACAAATCATCTATCCGAGCCTGCCGACGACAAGTTTCGGAATTATAGCACTCCGCCCGTCGGAGTCGGATATACGTCATTCGGCACGGGAGCACGCAATATCATATGTACTTCGGTACAGCAGCGAAGGGTCTGATTGACACCGAAGACCGATGTACGGATCTGATAAGATCTAGCCTGCAGTCCGCGGTCAATTCGCATGACGCGGCGCCAAGCCAGCTCCTGTTGATCCGTGGAGACTGCACCTTGGGGTTTGTTACAAACCGGAATCGGCATCAACTGCTTCGGGGTAATGATCCGTCACCTTGTGGATCTTGGCCAAATATTGGAAGCTGCCAAGATCTCCGCTGATCTCCCTAGTATTTACTTGTACTGAATATAAGGGCCGAGGAATGCCAAGAATTTGCCGTTGCAGACTAGCGTGGGTCTTAAAAGCTGCCAATCATGGACGGCGAGACTGCGAACCCATACAACTACTGAGGTGGTGGAGGCTTGGCGAAAATTGCAGGGCTCAAGTTACGGTCATGTAGGGACTTTTGCGGTAATTCAGTGCGCAAAGAAGTCCATGTATAGCTGTAATCAGAATATGAAGACAATCAAATTGGACTATACGACATGGCATAATGTTGCGAGTAGATCGTTGAGCCTTTATCTCATTCTCATGCCCATGCCCATGCCCATGCACGTGTAAATAACATACTGGATAGGACCACACCACCAGGGTCCAGGCAAAAGGGCCCATCAGAAAGTTTACTCCAAAAGGGACCAGACTGAATTTCGGCGTCTTCCGGCTCCGTCCGAACAAAATTTCTTGAATTTATTCAAATATGTCAGAGCCCTAGTTTCCGCGTATCTAAACATCCGATCAAATGACGGTCTTAGAAAGACAGCATATCGTTTGCCTTTGGCTGACCGAAGGCATAGTATCTAGTTCGGCTGTAGTTGAGCGATTGACGGTCCTCGATTCTCGTTTCCTTTCCCCCACCCTCCAGTACGAACCTCCGATCATGGATGGAGTCTATGGGGCAAAGCAGCGATTGGGACCTTGATACCATGCGGGTCACCATATTCTCGGCCGTAGCCCGGTTTTTATCACCGTAGGGAGGATTTCCAATGGTGATTGGGTCCGTGAGGCAATCTCCAAATATACTGGTGGACCGTCTGCCGCATGAAGTTGCAGTCGTAGGCATATAAGTCTTAAAGATCCTGTTTCCATATCCGATAGAGGAGTCCAGTAGGATTCGTACAGTATTCGTGTCCAACAAAGAAACTTTTCTGCTCGTGATACACTGTATGATACATTATGGCGGATTTTCCAGGAAGTTCGTATGTTTTGATACATTTCTCTTTCCCTCTTTTCTTTGCTTTATTCTTTTTACCATCTTCTCTGAGTTCCTACTGGGCATTTCTTTTGCAGGATTCTGACTCTCAGACAGCCTCGTGGAACAGCTTCTACGCCTCCGGAATGAGGCCTCACATCCAGACTCTACCCACCACCTCTCCGCTTTATTATCCTCGCACTCCGGCGCTTGGCCCATTCGTCACATGGTCCTCGCGTTTCAGGACATATACAAGTCCCTTCCCCAATCCCTCAAGTCCAAGAACGATGAGTCAGTTGCTCGGCTTCGGGCACAAATCAAAGCAGCCACTCCCGATATTGCCGAATTAATCGGAACCGACTCTCGCGCCGGTATCATTGATGCCAAATCCGGACGAAACCTAACACATATTGCCATTCGGCAATTTGTAAAGGATTTCCAAATACCCGTGGGCCCTTCCCGTCATGGAAAGCCTCGCGTCGCTGTCATCCTGCCTAATGGCCCTCTCATGGCAATCGCTGTTTTTGCTTTTGCCAACAGGTATACCATTGTACCCATGGCATCGAACACGGTGCCTGAGCAGCTGCACATGGATATAGATCAGGTACAGGCTGATGCCATTGTCGCACTGGATGCTGACATTGGCAAGCTGCAACTGGACAACGGTAATCGTCCGGTGTTTGGTATTGAGCAGTTGGACGACTCGACGTTCCGAGTGGTTTCTGAACAACATGTTTCGAGCACATCGAATATTCCTCCTAATGTCGGGGACAATATCGCTATTATTCTTTTCACCAGTGGTACCAGTGGTAACAAGAAGCTGGTTCCTATTACAACTTACAATCTCATCGCGGGTACGATGGCCACCATAGAGTCGGTGGAACTGTCCGAAACAGACACTTGTCTTAACATGATGCCACTGAACCATGTGTATGTTCCGGATATTCCCTCATCCAAGTATAATATAGGAAGATGCTGACAGTACCAGTGGTGGCATCATTCGCAGTATCTTCGCCCCGCTCCTCGCTGGTGGCGCCACAATCTGCTGCCCTTCTTTCGATCCCAGCATGTTCTGGGATGCCGTCCAAAGCCCTTACATGACACCGACTTGGTACTACGCTACACCCACGATGCACCAAATGATCCTTGGTGAAGCCCTGCACCGTCCCGATGCTGTCAAGCAAAGCACCATTCAATTCATCTGTAACGCTGGCGCTGGTCTTCCACCATCACTGGCTGTGCAGCTTCGTGATACTTTCCACTGCGTCATCCTCCCTAGTTATGGTATGACTGAATGTATGCCAATTGCTGCACCACCTAAGAACTATACTCTTGATCGTCATGGAACGTCGGGACGGATCGTTGGTCCTGACGTTGCCATTCTGACCGAGAGCGGCCAGCCTGTCCCGCGATGTGAGGTGCTCGGACACATCTGCATTCGTGGATCACCTTCTTTCGAGGGATACCTGACACCGGAGGGCAAGATCGATACCAGCGTATTTGATGAGTCCGGCTGGTTCGACACGGGTGACCTTGGGTACCTTGATGCGGACAACTATCTGTATATCACCGGCCGCAGCAAGGAGGTCATCAACCGTGGGGGTGAAATTATCTCACCCGTCGAAGTGGAAGACGCCGTGTTGACCACGGCCAAACATCCGGACTCTCCGCTGTATGGTCACGTCGATGAGACATTGGCCTTCTCAGTTCCCGACGAGGTGCTCCAGGAAGTCGTCGGTGTGGTGATCGTCACAACGCCCGGCTCCACCAGGCCGGATCTTCGCCAGCTCCACGAGGCGCTGCAGCCAATCATCCACCAGCCAAAGTGGCCCGCAGTAGTTATATACATGGACCGGGTGCCCAAGTCGAACAACAAGATCCAGCGAATCAATCTCGCGCAACGGTTGTCCTTGGAGCCTCTTACCCCGAATGCGCCTCTGGCAGGCCGTCACTATGAAGCTACCTGTCCACCCAACGGTACTCCACTCAGTACACCGATCCCAAAGAAAGCGTGTGTCATCGACGACAACATCATCCGCTCAGTTTTGACCGAGAAAACCAGCGCCACCGAGGTGCACGTTCAAAAAAGCCCGCGCGACGGGTTCGCGCAGGCTGTTTTATTCTCCCAGAACCTAGATGATGATCATGTCACACCTAGTGACCTGCAAGACCAGCTCGATGGATACCTCATCCCCAGCCGGATCATTCCCCTCAAAGATCCCATGCCTCTTGATTTCTACGGAAATATCGACGAGGCTGCTGTCGACGAGGCTATCCGCGCCCGCAACTCGGTCGGTGACCTTTCACCCATTCAGCGTCGCGTGCGTGAGGTCTTCGCTGCCGCTTTGTCTTTCCCAACAGAGGATATCTCCACCATGACCGACTTTTTTGCCGCTGGTGGTGATAGCCTTACTGCTGGTCGTCTGATTTCCCAGCTTCGTCGCGAATTTGGTATCTTCCTGGCCGGTGACATTCTCTTTCACAACAGCACTGTCGGTGAAATAGAGTACAAGATCACCGAAGCCTTTGAGAATAAGGCAGCCAAGGGCGACGATGAGAATGTTGAATTGCCTGGTTGCGATAAGGTTTATAGCAGCACGAACCCAATTGTCATGGTTCTGCATCTGTTCCCTATCTTGTTCTTCTTCCCCATGAAGCGCTCCTTCCAGTGGCTTCTCTTCGCGTATGTCGTGGCAGAGTGCTCGACTCGGTTCCCCATTAATGACATTCTCATCGGTCGTTTGGTCCTGATTGTTTTGGCTGTGTTGTCTGCTCGTGTCGGTGGACACGTTGTGATGCCTCTCTGCGGTATCACCTTCAAGTGGCTCGTTATGGGCCGTTACAAAAAGGGCATGTATCCGATGTGGGGACCATACCACACGCGCTGGTGGTTGACGCAGAAGGCGTTGCAGGTGTGCGGAAGGGGAATTTTCAACCACTACAACTGGTCCCGCGTGCTTTTCTACCGTCTTCTCGGTGCAAAGATCGGCAAAAATGTTACTCTCGTCCCATCCGCCAAGCTCGGTGAATATGATTTGATCGAGATCGGTGATAATGTCGTCTTGGATACCTGTCAATGCCGCCCCTTCGCCGTCGAGCGCAACACCTCTATGCTCCTGAAACCCATCCGCATTGGTAAGGACTCGTCCGTTGGTACCAAGTCCATCATTGCTCCTGGTGCCGATATTCCCGAGAACACCTGCATTGGTCCCAACTCCTCGAGCTGGGAACTCCAGGACGCTGATGAGACTAATCGCGAGTTGCTGAGTTCTCGCATTCCTCAGCCGCATTGGATCTGGAGCCTCTTGGTAGTTGAGCCGATCAGAATCGTGGTCTGGGTCGCTGCTCGCCTTACCTGGATGGGTGGTCTTGTGCCCATGGTGCGCCAATTTCCTGCTCCCCAGGCAGACATGTTCTTGGCTACACTTGAATGGTACACCAGTGGTCAAAGAATTGGCTTTCACATTACTGCAAGGATCTGCCGTGCTCTTGGTGGTCCGATCGTACTCTTTATTACGGTCTTGATCATTAAATCCTTGTTTGATCTTATCTGCGGCAAGCCCAAGCCTGGTCCTGCCATGAAACAGACTGGTCTTCAGAAGGTGCGAAGTGCTGTGCTCGCCCAGATCCTTCCCTATGGCGATATTCACGAGCTCACCCGTCTTGTTGGTCGTCATTACGAGCTCGTTTCAATGGCCGTCCGTGCTCTCGGTGGTAAGGTTGGCAAGCGCGTCTACTGGCCCAGTGTTGGTCCCGCTCTTCCCGACTTTGATCTCCTCGAGGTTGGTAATGATGTTGTCTTTGGTTCTCGCTCGTCCATCATCACTTCAGATGGCTTCGGTCGTGACCGCGTCGTGATTGGTGATGGCGCGATGGTAGGTGACCGTGTCGTCGCCTTGCCCGGTGTCACCATCGGCCGTGAAGCTATGATCGGGTCTGGTGCTTTGCTCCGCCGTAACGGTGACTACCCAGCCAACACCATTTGGACTGGTAGCAAGGGCGGTGATGCCGTCCAGTTCCCGACTTCCTCGGCGCCCGTCTCGACAGCCCCCACCGTCGTCGGAAGTAATAGCTCTAGCACCAACGGCGGCAGTGATGACGAGAAGAACAAAGCCATCACCGGGATCCCCGAGAAGGATACCTGCAAGCCTTTCGGTCGCGCCTTCTACCGCCGCGAGGCGGACTACTACGTTCTCCGCATCTGGCAAATCGTCATCTACTCTGTCCTTTCAGTTGTCGTAGTGACTGTCTACTGGCTCCTTACCGTTGTGTTCGCCCTCTTGGCTCTTCGCGGTGCCCTTACCAACAGCGACGCTGTTGGCTTTACGAAGGGACCCTGGCGCCCATTTGTTCTGTACGGGATGCTCGCCTCAATCTTATCCGGGGTTAGCTGCGCCCAAGCTTTCCTCGCCCTGGGTGTCGTCATTTGCATTAAGTGGATGGTCATGGGTCGCCGTAAGGAAGGTTCTTTCCACTGGGACAGATGCAGCTACAACCAACGTTGGCAATTCCTCCTCTCCTGCGAGACTCTCATCAAGGACTGCTATGGTGGCACTGGTCTCCTACCCATGATCACCGGCTCTGCTTATATTACCTGGTATTATCGTCTCCTGGGCGCGGATATCGGAAAGGACTGTGCAATACATGCTAATGGCACGCCCAACATCTTCTTCACTGAGCCCGACCTCCTCACTTTGGGTGACCGTGTCGCTGTGGACGATGCCAGTTTGGTCTGCCACCTAAACTCGCGCGGGGAATTCGAGCTGCATCCTCTGAAAGTTGGAGACAGGAGTATCATGCGCGCTGGATCACGGTTGATGTCTGGCGCTTCCATGGGTCAGGATGCTTGTCTTTTGGAGCATACTCTTATTCTGTCGGGTGACCATGTTGAGGATGGAGATACCCTTCAGGGATGGCCTGCTGAGGGTTTTGAAGGAAAGCGCGCTTGAACAGCTAGAGCTCGTTTTTCTTTTGATGATTTTCGTTTATTTTGGTTTCATTATTAGACTTCATCTGACATGTCCTGGAGTTTGTTTATAGAACTGTTGATTTTTCTATTGTTGATAGAGAAGATTAAGATATGTCTTTACGTCTCGGTTGATATGATAAAACGCTACATTTTACACGTGTTGAATATGCCTATAGCATATTCACATAATTGTAAAAATGAAACAAAGAGATATGTTCTGCAAACATGATACGGAGTGGAGAATAATATGCGGCAGAGATCAAACCAAAATCGTGGCAAGTCTAGCGATCGGCTCAAAGTAGCAAAGCTTTAGACCAGCTTCTCATAATAAAATATGCTTAGGTACCTGTGTTGAGGAATTTGATGGGATGGCGCATAGAGATGAGAGATGCCATAAGCAGAACTACCTAGAAGCCAAATAGGTAACGTACCCATCCGTTCATATTTGGGAGGGCCTTAGTAAATGGCGGTCTACTTGTTACTCAAGTTTCGAGCGTTGACTCGTGCTGTACGGACCCAAAACATATTGGCAATGATGTGTCTACGAGCCTCGCCATAGACCTTGGTCACGAGGGATGCTGGTCTAATTTAGCGATCGTAACATAGGCATTTTGTCACACGCATTTCAACAGTGCTTTGCAGACGTGGATGGGAAAGCTATTATATCGAACCCAACGGGCCATCGTTCTGCCAAAGATTTCGATCTACATTTGCTGTTGGAAGGCGGGCGCAACACGCAGTCAGCCTCAGCCATGAAGGGCAATGGCACTAAACTGACAAAAGAAAAATAAAATAATAAATAAAAAAACAAAAACATACAACAGCAGGGATTCGCTGGTGGTCACCCACCCAACTACTAACCTGCCGGCGTGTGGCTTAAGTACGGCTGAGCGGACGGGAAGCCCTGTTTTCCACACCCTATGGTCGTATGTACTGGATTCTCATGGACGGTGAAATATATTATAATTCCAAGATGAAAAAGGGTGAGCGCCACTTTAGCGTTGGACCGGGATGAGAAGGGTGAGTGCGTAATAGATAGGGTGAGATTAGGGTGAGAACTGGGGGATTCTCACCCAGGCCGGTGCGAAGCCCGTAAAAACCGTTCAACCAGGCTATAGTGGTAGATTATTGGGTATGATCGCTGGCTCCGAAATAGTGGTCTCTTGGCATCTATATAACTATAGCCCCGCCTAAGGTTTACTAATTAGTGACTTCTTACCTTGAGTGTTGTTACCCTGGTCTCTGCCTGGGACTATAGTGTCTAACGGTTAGATTATGGTCCTATTACCAGGATGATATAGCTGAAGTATTTGCTAGGTCCAGATTTTATACTACTAGTGCTGAACGAGAGTCATCGCTCTCGGGCCATCTCTTATTTTGTTTGCGGCCGGTACTGTGTGAACAGGAGGCTAGGGCTGGCCCAGACTCTGACGACAATAAACGGTTTGGCGGGGTGTTAGATGCTGGCAGCCTCTACCATGGAAGGGCGCTCGGTACATATAGCTAGTTGTGTTAATCCAGTTATTTACTGATGGGGAACAATAGAAGACGATATTTCTTTCCCTACTTGAGGCTGGTTACCCAGAAGTCAGAGCTAGCCTCTTTGCCCGGGGGTTATTGAAATGAACATCTACCTAGGGGCTTTGGTTCTGCGAAATCGGTGGTAGCTATGTAAACTACAGTAAGATATTGCAATTGTTTGATATCCAATGGAATTCCCGCCTCGGTAACAATTTGCCAAATTATCATGTACTGGCCTCTTATATAAATGGAGTAGGTAGCAGTGCCAATGGGGAAAGAGGTCCTTGATGCGGAGGCGGGGTAAGGAAAGGAAAACAAAGCTATGTAACACGTCGTTGCAAGGTTCTTCGGATTCTCCGCCTACCACTTGATGTCTTGAACCTTAGTGAAGAATTAGCCTTTACTCTTATTCCCCGCCGCGGCTTGGCATTCCGGCGGGGTGGAGTTGCAACAGGATAAGAAGTGGTATATCCAAATCGCGATGTACAATATAGAAATAAAATCATTTGAAAATTATCCACGGAACGCTCAATGAGCGACAGAGTCAAGCACTACACCCAACATGTTCCGCGAAGAAACAAATCGTCTGATCTACGAGTATGACGCCGAGCAGCTCTGGATCGAGCCCTGGGGCGCAAATGCGTTCCGCATCAGAGCGACGAAATGTGCGACCATGCCAACCGAAGACTGGGCGCTCGAGGGACAAAAGCCTGCCATGACCGAGGCCGAAATCTCCATCTCTTCAGACTCTGCGAAGATCGCGAACGGCAAAATTCGCGCTGTCATTACCAAGTTCGGTAAACTTACAATCTTGAATTCCCAAGGCCGTGTACTGCTCGAGGAGTATACCCGAACCCGTCGCGATATCCTCGATTCTAAGTGCAGTGCCATCGAAGTTGAGGCCCGCGAGTTTAAACCTATTCTTGGTGGTGACTACCAGTTGACTACGCGGTTTGAGAGCGTTGACCCAGAAGAAAAGATTTTTGGTATGGGCCAATACCAGATGCCGTTCCTAGATCTGAAGGGTGTGGATCTAGAGCTAGCTCATCGCAACTCCCAAGCCAGTTGTCCCTTTGCGCTTTCGTCTCTCGGATACGGCTTTCTATGGAACAATCCTGCGATTGGGCGCGCGGTGTTTGGGAAGAACATTATCAGCTTTGAGGCTTACTCCACGAAGGCTATGGACTACTGGGTCGTAGCAGGAGATTCTCCCGCGGAAATTGAGGAGTTATATGCCAACGCTACGGGCAAAGTCCCTATGATGCCCGAATACGGTCTAGGGTTCTGGCAGTGTAAACTACGCTATCAGACCCAGGAGGAGCTTCTCAGCGTGGCGAGAGAATATAAGAGCCGGGGCTTGCCGATCGATCTAATTGTGATTGACTTTTTCCACTGGCCTAAGCAAGGGGAGTGGAAATTTGACCCTGTCTACTGGCCCGACCCAGGTATGTATTTGAATGACAGCGATGATAGACGAGGGCTGACAAGGATGTTCGAATAGCTGCTATGGTCAAGGAATTGCGAGAGATGAATATTGAGCTGATGGTTTCCATCTGGCCTACTGTGGATAAGAAGTCGGAGAACTTCGAGGAAATGCAGGAGCATGGCCTTCTTATTCGCGTGGACCGTGGCATTCGGACCGGTATGAATTTTGAGGGGGAGACTGTTCACTTTGACGCTACGAACCCCAAAGCGAGAGACTACGTGTGGAAAAAGGCTCGTGATAACTATTATGAAAAGTACGGGATCAAAGTGTTTTGGCTCGACGAAGCCGAACCCGAATATACGGCATACGATTTTGACAACTACCGGTACCACCTCGGCTCAAACTTGGCGATCGGTAATATCTATCCTCGGGAATATGCGCGTGCCTTTTACGAAGGAATGGCCCGCGAAGGACAAGAAAACGTGGTAAACCTGGTGCGATGCGCCTGGGCCGGCAGCCAGAAATATGGAGCGCTGGTATGGAGCGGCGACATCGCATCCTCATGGAGCAGCTTCCGAAACCAGCTGGCCGCCGGTCTTAACATGGGCATCGCTGGATTCCCCTGGTGGACCACAGACATCGGTGGATTCCATGGTGGGGATCCCAATGATCCGCAGTTCCGCGAACTGTTTGTGCGCTGGTTCCAGTGGGGAGCCTTCTGTCCCGTCATGCGCTTACACGGCGACCGTGAGCCCCGGCAGCCTCAACATGGTACAACTGGAGGTGCAACGTGTCGCAGCGGTGCGGATAATGAGGTATGGTCCTATGGGCCGAAAGTGTATGACATCTGCAAGAAGTACATGGAAATTCGCGAGGAGCTGCGGCCATATACACGCCAACTGATGCGAGAGGCATCAGACAAAGGTACCCCGGTGATGCGAACTCTTTTCTATGAGTTCCCCGAAGACAAGTTATGTTGGAACGTGAGCAACCAGTACATGTTTGGCGACCAGTTCTTGTGCTGCCCGGTGCTCAACGCTGGCATGGTGAAGATGACGGTCTATCTTCCATGTTTGCCTGCTGAAAGAAAGTGGAAGGCATTCCACGGTGACAATGTCTGGGAGGGTGGCCAGTGGATTGAGGTTGACTGCACCATGGATACAATGCCTGTGTTTGTGAAAGAATAGGCAAAGTAATAGGCGCGGTAGGTTAGGTTTAAGATGGCTTTAGAAGTATTAGATTCCGCTGCCAGCAAATAAATTGTTCAAACTCTGACAACGGCTGTCTCGTGGACATAAAAAATCGTCTAAACACCTATCTGATATGGAATGCCGCCTTTCTGGGTACTAGTTCTTAGAATAAATCATAAGTAAGTCTGCACTTCACGTAGTCATCCCGAAACGGGGATGGTTGGTGGTTGGGTTTGCTGACTGATGGATTTACTCGTAACTAATTCAAAAATGCGGGGAACCCCGAAACTACCAAGGGTTTTGAGCTTCCCTCGAGAAAAACGCAGTTCATTTAGTACTTCAACCACCATTCCGTCAGAAAGGAAGGAGATGCCGGACTGCAGCTGAACACAAATCTTTCCCTTCCACCGCATTTCGTAGCCTTCGCAGGCCTGTAGTAATATGAGGGAAGAAGCTACTACGGATAAGCAGAAGGGGGTCAGGGGTCCCAGACGCAGACAGGCACCCCTAACCTGCAGCTTCTGCTGGCGGGTCTTTGTGAGGAAAGAGCACCTTACTAGGCACCTCCGCGTTCATACGCGAGAGAGGCCATTTACCTGCGATACATGTGGAAAGGAATTCTCTCGTATGTAGGTACAAAGCCTTGCCAGCCCCGAGGTCAATTTTTACTCGTCAGCGCTAACCATTGCTTCGAATGGCGGCTAGGGACATTATGAATCGCCACACTAGGGTCCATGCTCAGCAGCGACCGGATAATATATCTGATCGCACGCAGAGGAGCGCTGCCTGTCTGCAATGTGCTACTAGTCGGGTTCGTTGCACGAGAGGAGATCCATGCGCTCGATGTGAATCTAAAGGCTTGTCTTGCGAGCGCCGAATACGGCCGTCGAAAGAACAGGCAATGAGTAGCGAAGAGAACAGGATGCCGGAGACAGACGCGATACTTGATCCGCAGGTCTCGCAAACTGGCAAGGCGCCCACAAGATCGCTGGAGCCCACGACCATCATGGGCGACGACGCAGTTTGGGCTCGGAACCCGCCTGCTCCTGATACTAGGGGAGCTAATTCACTCGACTCCGGAATGATATGTGACTTAGAGGTGTATGGCGTCGATCCGATCGATGGAATGGCTCCCCGACCCCTGTCGGTGATTAATTGGCTTTCACCGGATGATAGAAGTCTCCAGGAATGGGCAAGTCAACTAGCTGGCATTCCCGACTGCGATGTCTTTCCGGCGACCTTCGCCATGCCAGATGTCCTAGCTCTGCCCCAGCTTCTCAATACAGAGCCTACCCTGGGATGGGCTCCTGTGAGTCAGCCATCTACTGATCACAAGCAAATGGATACGCAGGGCGGGATGAGGAGATTTCCCCAGCGTACAGAAAGGGAGTCTCCAGAAACACTAATGGATGGGGAATCATCGCGGGGTTCTCAAACAACAAGCAACAGATACTATGTAAATGGCAATTCTTGGCGGGCTCCCCTTCAAAGAAGGTTTTGTAAGAGGCAAGCCATGGATCCTGGGGATAGAGCCAGTGTGACAACGTCGGTGCCCTCAAGCGCATCCATTGCATCTGTCGCCAACATGGATGGAACCGTACCTTCATTGAGCACATGGCTGGCGGAAGATGTCTATGCCAGCATTGTCCTAGGGGTTGAAGAAGAGACTCGGGCATCAGCACATATTCCTTCGCTGCAGGCCTTTCGGCTCTGTGTGCATCTATACTTTGAGCGCTTGCATCCAAACTTTCCTTTCCTCAGCCGAACAACCTTCCTATCCGAAAAGCCACATTGGATACTGTCGCTGGCAGTGGCAGGAGTCGGAGCTGGGTACTTGCGCTCGTCGCAAGGCTCACAATGGAAGGAGACTCTGATGCAAGCACTAGGAGGGATCCTATCGCGCCAACTACATCAATTCCAAAGACAGGTAGACACCGCTCAACCTGCATCCGATTTGTTCGAGACCGCGAACCAAGTTGAGGAACTTCTTCCTTTGATCCAGGCTAAGGTCCTGCATTTGCTATGCATGCTCCACAGAGGCATGCCGTACATTTCCCAGCGTGCAGCATTCGAGCGTGCACATTTGGTGCAGTGGTGCTTATATCTAAATCTGGTACCAGACTCTGTAGATGTCTCTGCATCACGCACCGGCAGCGAGGACATCCAGCAGTGGACGAAGGCACAGTCCTCTCTGAGAACAGGGATGATGATATGGGTGAGTTGACCAAATAGATACAGCCAACCTCTTTCCGAAGGACGGAATTGTATTCTAACAAATATTCTAGCTTTTAGATTCCATGATATCCTACGAGTTAAATTGCAGCCACCTTTTGAAGCTAGTAGATGTTCGGGGATGGCTACCCTGCCATGAAGAGGCCTGGGAGCATCCGTCGCCCGAAAACATCGCCTTTGCTGAGAATAATTCCAGTATGAGCTCCATCTTGACTTGGCTCAGTTCTGCGCAGATCCATTTGCTGACATCTACGCTATTTCAAAACCACCAGTCTCTCTCCTAGATGCACTCGATCTGATATATATCGAAAAACGACTTCCTCCACAGCTCAGCCAGTTTAGCCAGATCCTGCTCATCCATGCCATCTACAGACGAACCACAGAGGTCGCCGATCAGTGTCGCATGCGATTATCATTTTGGAGTCCCACAGACAGTGTGCAGATTTCCGTTCCAGGGCCAACCTCAGATCAAGCGATGTGGCCCCCGTCCAGCAACACCTTTGTGAAATGGCGGAATGCAGCCTGTGACTCACTGGATGTCCTGCACTGTACGGCGAACAGTCGAGCGGCTGAATCGTGCTGGGAAGAGCCCACCATCTTGTATCTGCATCTCGCTAGATTGATCCTCCTCTCTCCATTCGTGCACTTTCAAACGCTAGCACAAGACCCGTTGCTTCGGACTCGCAGCGGATTCCCTATCAAGACCTCCCACCTAGAGACATTCGAGCACTCCCGCAATCAGGTCTTTCAATGGGCGATTCGAGATCAGTTCAAGGCCCGGCTGTCAGTCATCCACGCTGGAGCTCTACTGTGGCATGTTCGTCGATTCAGCACAGACAATGTCATCGAACCGTTTGCTGTCTATATTGCAACACTCCTTCTTTGGGCATACAGTCTTTCCATACAAACAGTCAAAGTGCAAGGGAATACGAATACAACGCACCGAGACGCAAGGTCCAGCCATCCCCTTCCCCCTGATCACATCCCATGTACTGCCTCACTAGCAGATGAAGATAACGCAGCAACCGATCAATCCGATGCAGAGCCAAGTTTAATTTATCTCGATCGGCCTCTGGACGATGAACTTGTGCAGATGTACATCCGCGTCGGGAACAAGGTGTCTGCCCACCTAAAGGGGGTTGGGGATATTAGTAGCAACGGTGCACCAGTGAAGATTCTCAAACAGGGTTATTATTTACTCACCGGAGAGAGGTACGTTGGGAAGAATAGCCTAGGCAGCAAGGTCGGGGAGGCGATCTTTCACGCGTGGGACATACAGAAGTTGTACGCGCAAACGATACGGTGCTTGATTGACGCCAGTTAAATGGCCGCCATCATTATCTACCATGCGAACTGCAGTGTGTTGTAAACGTTGTGTCTATAATTGTAATACTCTTGTTAATCTCTGCGCAAGTCTTGGGCCAGGTGCTTTCTCCCTCTGAGTAGAAGCCTACAGATCTCTGGGCAATGTCTCCGCTCTCTACAGGATGACCGAGGCTACGATGCAGAACGTTCAGTTCTTTCAAGCGGGCCAACATCCTGAAGCGTATATTTTCAAACTGCTTAGATGAGTATTATGACCAAATACACGGTGACATAAAAAGAGAAGACAGCCAGACTGCTTATCGCCAAAAAAATACCTCACGCCGACTTAAATATCAAACTGAATCTTCCTACTCATTCTTGATGAGAGCCTCATCGCCTTCAGTGTAGGCGTCGACGCGATACTTGGCAAACTTTCGGGCCGGGATCTGCCTGGCAAATAATATATCCAACTCCTCGAAGGTCTTGCCCTTTGTCTCAGGTAGGCGGAAATATGTCCAGACAAAGAACAAAAAGGCCCAACCGGCCCAAAAGAAACCAGTCTTCCCTTTCCAGTCTCCGGCAGTGGGGTTGAGCATATAAGGATTGACGACGTTGCAGATGATCTGCGCGATGTAGTACGTAATGCGGGACAGACAGACAGACTTGCTTCGGAGGCGAGTAGATGAGGTCTCACTGATGATTGCGTAGCAGATGGGTCCAACTGTGAGGTAGTAGACAAGAAGCCAGATGAGCATCATCGATGCTTGGGCATAGTTCCCGGACGCGGAATTTCCCGCACCAACTGACACGAAACCAACCACCATCAAGACTGCGGCGAGAAGGCCTAGACCCCAGAGGTACAATGTACGGCGGCCGAACGCGTGCAAGAGATACCAGGAGATGATTGTACCGACGGAAGCGATGCCAAGTCCGCCAACTGACATTTTGAACGAGATCGATGTTGGCAGACCGGCCTGCACGAAGAAGTAGGTTGGAGTGCCACCCATGGCGGAGCCACAGAAAGGTTGTGCGGCAAATACTAGACACACAATCTCGGTGCGACGTCGATCAATCCCTTTGAAACAATCCCAGTAGCTTGTACCTTGGTCGATCTGCTTCTCCAGTTCGTCGGTGTGGATCATCATCGCTACAGCTTGTTTGGCCTCGCCACTCGCGCTGGAATAGCCAAGACGGATCAAGCTTCTTTCAGCGGAGTCGTAGTCGCCGCGTCTGACGAAATACCAGGCTGACTCTGGCGCGAAAAACAAGATAAAAAATAGTGGAAGAGGCCACACCCACTGGATGGCAAAGGGGAGGCGATATCCCCACTGTGTATTGTTCTCGGAGAACCCAGATTGCACTCCCGCAGAAATAAGCTGACCGATCGCCCAACATAGGTTCACATAGACGGTGAGGTAGCCGCGTAGGGCCATAGGGCAAATCTCAGATGCATAGGCCGGTGCCATAGTGGCAAAGACTCCCCATGGAATACCGCAGAGGAATTCACCGACTAGAAGAACAGGCAGGTTAGGTGCAAAAAAGGGAATGAATATAAAGCCGGTGATAGCGACCAGACTGGCCAGTAACACCTTGCGGTAACCCAGACGGTGGGTAAAGTATCCATTCGCGAAGGCGCCGACGATGGTACCGACAGAAACAGCATTGCTGAGACCATTCTGCCAGGACGCGCTAATTTGGTAGCTCTTGCTGCTGGCGATGTAATCGCCGTAGCGCTTGGAGAAGGCCGGCTGGGCAAAGAAGGATTGCATGAGAACGATATCGTAGCCTTCCATAATAATAGAAGTCGAGAGTAGGATAGACCACATTACCGCCTTGGGATACTTGCGCAAGGCGTCGACGAGTGTCAATTGGTGTTCCTCTTGAGCTGCCTGTTTCGCAAGCTCGTTGGATTTGAGAGTCTCCCCAATGGGGCTTTCCTCGATGTGTGCCACATCGCCAACATCCTTATCGTTAGTGTAACTCATACTGAATCACGTCTCCAACGAGCAATCCGAAGAGATGAGGTGGCTGGAAGTAAAACGTTACAAAGACGACCGATATCAATCCTTGCAAGGTGCTAGGGTTTGAACATGCGTTGGGGAAATGCCGATCTTCTTGTCTCTCTTTCAAGTATTCACAAGGTGGCGAATTAGTGAGACAATTGTATCGCGAAAGGCATGGTTAATATCAGAGTCCTACACCTCGTTTGTGGGGCATGGTAGGTTTTGAGGGGCGATCAAAAGCTGGGGTAAACGGGTGAACTGATCAAGCTGATTGACGGATTAGGCTCTGTCCTGCTTCCTTTTCTTGGCCTTTGGGCTATGATTTGACCCCGCCGGAAAGTTTATTCTGTTTGCTGGTTACTGGGCTCCGGAGGGGTAACGGACTCGGTTTTGGAGTGTTTTAACCCCTTAGGACGGTTTAGCATTATAGGACTCCAAACGTAACTATCACAACAATTAAAGTAGAATTTCACTAGAATTGCAACTCGAATGCGGCGGTTGGACTTGATATTTAGGCACGTTCAGCCGTAGTTTGCGTTATATGCCATACTTCGGGGCATCCCGTAGTTTCGGTTTCTCCGCAATTCTTCCTTTCGACATTGCGAAATGCGGGGAAAGCGAGGGCAGCGGACTACTCCACCTTTTCTCATCCTCACACTGCACCTTACCCGGAGGGGCCATGAGATCATGTCAGCAATGTCGAGATGCTAAGCGGAAGTGTATGATCAAAACAGAAATAACTTAGTTGCGACTTGCTTCTCAATAGCAAATTCTCCTTGCCTTAGGGTTATCGATCTGTGAATCCTTAAGCTTTTTAACATTACCAACTAAAATAGAGGCTAGGGTTGTGATTAGAGATCTATCAAGTTTCCTGTATCTGTTCGTCGATCATTTGATCAGGCTGCTAACATGTATATTTTTGTTTCCTTGGTTAATGTGACAACCTCTCCTGATTGCAGACATGGACATTCGCCCCAAAATCGACAACCCGGCTGTTTCTCAGTGAGTATGACAGCGCTACATGATATACCTTTGGGGAGATGGTAGCTGTAAAGAAAGTTATGGCTTCGGTTGGGAGATTGTCCGTGTCTGTCATTGCCAGATAAGCGTTCTATCTGTTGTCGTCAAATTAGCCAATCATTGTGACCGAAGCCCGCGATAACTTCGCCAAACATTATCCTGAATTATTATGACATCATTTTCTCCTTCCATACAACTGGTGTTAACAATCGTAAATCTTATTCCTTGACTTGCTCTCAAACTGAATAATCAGAAGTTATACTGAAGGAACGCTCCCACCCCGTTGGTCACTTCTAGTAACGGCTGTTGTGTCTAGAAACAAATGGCCAGTGCTAGTCACCGATGAGACTCGCCAAGAGCTGCTGGCATTTCCGCGAGATAATTGGGTATAATAGAAGTAATGCAGCCAAAACTCACAGCTGAGTGGCGAATAAACCGTCATACTACCGGCAAAAGCGGGAAGAAAATTTCAGAAACAGCATAATCAATAATCATACTCTTATTGGCTACTTATATAGCAATAAGTCATTAGTGTTTCCTAACAATCCCACTACAATAATATAAATAAAGGTAAAATAATATACAAAATATCTCAACAAATCAATTACTCTATTTACCGCAATACTCCCTACTACAGTCCGACAAATCTGTTTTTACAATGGGATCGCTATTTATTCCGCCAACTCAGAAAATCTCTCCAGCTATCTTCTACTGGGGCACACCCGTGGTTTTGATAACCACCGAGAATGAAGACGGAACCAGCAACATCGCCCCTATGTCCTCGGCATGGTGGCTCGGAAATCGATGCATGCTTGGTTTAGGAGCAATTTCGCAAACGACGATCAATCTGATTCGAACAAAACAGTGTGTTCTCAATCTCGCATCGAATGGCATGGAAGAAGCCGTAAATGCCCTTGCGAAAACAACCGGCGCGGCAGGAGTCACAACTGCCGCTGAAGACACTGGTTACCTATACTTCAAACGCATGAACGGATACCAATTTGTGCATGATAAATTTGGACATTCCGGACTGACGCCCACTCCATCTGACCTGATTCGACCTGCTCGCATTGCCGAATGCCCCGCTCAGATGGAGGCGGAGTTGAAAGGTGTATATGAAATGATGCAAGACGCGGATACGAAAGGATTTATCGCACTGGAAGTAAAGGTTCTTCGGACGCATGTTCATGACGATATTCGAATGACGGGACATGCAAATCGAATCGATCCCGACAAATGGCATCCGTTGATTATGAGTTTTCAGGAACTATACGGACTGGCCCCCAAAAAGGTTTCTCACTCAAGGCTTGCGCAAATCAACGAAGAAGGATACAGACCTTTCTCGAATCGTGTGGAGGACAGGAAGAAAATGTGAAAAAGGATTTTAGTGACCAAGAGCTAGATTGTGAAGCGTAACTGCGAAAATGAGAAACAGGAATCAAGAAAAGATCAAGTAAGAAAGAAACAAAAAGAAAACAACGCTTCCACTATCACGTGTATCGACTAGTTAAAAAGCAGCTAATCTTAGGCTTTCGGGGCCTCTCGCAAAGTGAACAATTTCTAAGCTTCGAGCAACTTACCTCAAAATGGGCTCTTGCTTATTAGGCTGTACGTTCTAGGAAGATTCAGTCTACATGGAGTCCTAGCGTAAACTGCCAATTCTTCATTTTGTTCATTCTCTCTGCTCCTAATGCCAACTTATCTACTAGGATAGTACAGTCTATTTGAGTTTTTCTATCCCAGTGGAACACCTGTCGGACCACCGGTCGGTAAGTTTCAGCTGTGCAGAAGATGATTGCACGTGAGCAAGTATCCCTACATAAAACGATAGCTGGCTGGTGAAGTTTAATTTTTCATCGGCCCAATGACCTCGTTTCTCGGTAAGAAAGGACCGTTCCCTGGTCACTCGGCCTTTTTCGAACAGCGGGTTATTACACGCTATTTTTAGGTATCCTGAACATTAGCACTACTCCAGTGATGACATACAAGGATTGACTTTTTTCTCCGGCAGCCTTAAACTAGGCGAAGTTTATCGCTAAGGCTACGGAATGCAATACAGAATGGGAATCGAAAGCCGATGGGATTCAATTTCAGACTTTACGAAGCTGAAATGGTTCGAACCATGGACCCTATGTAGGGCTAGCAATTTATCGGTTTGTATGCCCCCGCTTTTGGGCTTGGTGCTATTGATTTACTTAACCAATGGCCATTCCAGTGAATACATATGTTTCACATTGGGGCCAAGGACGCGAGGAATCAAATCAAAGCTATCTCCGACGAGTTTCAAAAGAGCCAAAGCAAGTTGCATTGCCCAAACTTGTGGATTAGACGCAAATGTGAGCTGGAAGAAGATAGAGAAACCTGCTTCGGACATAATTCAGGGCACGTCTACACAGTGGCGCGGAAGGCCTGCTCCACACGGCGCAAAATTTGCATCGGACCCCTCAGATTGTGGGGTCGCAGCAGAACTGGAAAACCAAAAAAGCGATACCAAACATACGGTAGTTTCCAAGGGGTCCCAGGTTTGATGTATCAGAAGGATTAGCTTTCTGAGCAGGGGGTCATGCCGTAGATCCGGCTGGCTCCGTGAAAGAGCAGATAACGGGCCAAAGCAGAGAATTAAAAATATCAAATCGTTACGGGGAGTTGGACCTATCGACTGGGGATTCTAACGCTGGACCCATGTCTCTCAATGTTCGTGATCCGTCACCACGTTGGTGCCTGGCTTCTGAGTTGTCCGTCGCGTCACGTTACCTGCTCTTCTCGGGGTTCACGTAAGTTTTCTCTCCAGTAGATCGCGTCTTCGGGTCTCTCCTGAAATTTGAAACGCGGTCGTGTGCTCAACGGTGAGGATCGTTGGGGCTTATGCCGTCGGCGAGGCGATCGTGATCAAACGCGCGAGCCTGGCCCCTTGGTCCGAGCTCCATCCTCGGGACCCATGTGCGTCATGTCGGTCTCCATTTACCAGTGGAGCAAAGACTCCCCACGGCGGGATATGATCCGTCTACTCCCACACACAAAAAGCGTTCTGGACCAACGCATCAATGCGAAGGTGTGCACGCAATTGCTCGTGCACAAAGAACGAGCCACATGCGCAACGCGCGGTGTCATGCCCACGCCAGCAGATCCGGAACGGAACCGAGGATCAGCTGCAGAGTGCACTTCGGGGCGCAAGGGTCGCTTCCGTTCTCGACATGTGGAAGCTGACTCGTTGGGCCAAGGCAAAATCGAAATGGGACCTGTCAGTACCTTGGACTTGGCGAGAAAACCGAGGTCCACAAGTTCGCATCCCATTCAGTGGCGGCCAGCCACCAATGCCTAGAAAATTGGGTCTTCTACAATTATTTGGTGCAACTCCGCACCATCATGTGACATTTGCAGATACGACATAGCGTTGGTCGGAATTGGCTTCCCCGCTTCCTTGAAATAGAAAAGGGGAAATAACTAGCGGGTTGGCATCGGTCTGCGAGTGCATCGTGGCTGATCGGATGTGTCTTTGTGAGACTGCAGCCGCTGCAACCGACTGCAGTTCCCCTGAGTGTTGCGTCGAGGAAACCACGCACCTTCCATCATCGGTCGTCAAACGATTAGTCGAGTATGAGAAGTCTCGAAGCCGGAGTCGGCTACGGAGTACTGGAGGACGGGGATATGGAGAGATCAAACCTGGTTCGCAACCCCTGAAATGCCACGAGCGCAAAAATCAAAAGATGGGGCAGGCTGGTGCACTAGTGGAACCTGCAGCAACTGAGGGCTCGGATGTGGGGCTGACAGTACACATAGAGTTTGATGATCAGAATTAGTTCCTTATTTAGATCCAAACAGGCCGAAGTTGTCAACGCTGCCAATGAACGACAGGGGCACGCCAATCAAAGGGCTCTCGAGGTGCCGATGGACCGGTTTGGTCTTACTCAGGTACCCTTATCCTGCTTGGCGGTCGCTAAGTCCTGCAGATCGACGCATTCTCCCCCTTTTCCGAGATTACACGAGTGGAGGTGGAGGCCAGGGTGCCGTGGTAGTTCCGCAAGTATAAGGCTCTTCACGCCTCCACCGTTGTGATCTTGCTTTCACCTAATCCAACTGCTTCATTCTCTTGTTCGACCTTGTCGTCCGTCACTCTTTCTGCTGTAATCAGCGTCCATTCTTTCTTCACTCTATACCCACGTCACGCTACCTTCCTTTGATCAGTTTACGTATTCTACCTTCCCTTCGACAATATGAAGCAGTCTATTATCACTTCCCTCGTTGCCCTCGCGGCTTCCGCCTCCGGTGTCCAGGCCACGGGGAACTTGATCAGCGTCCCCGTTGGTCTTTGCACGGCTATTCTTGGAGATGTTGAGTGCAAGCAGCAGACCGCCAGCAACGGCTTGATCAATGTGCCCGTCGACGGCTGCGTTGCTGCCTTGGGCAAGGCCAAGTGTGACCAGGCCTCTACTTCTAGCGGTAGCGGCTCCCTGATCAACGTCCCGATCAACGTCTGCCTGGCTGTTCTCGGTGAGGCCCACTGCAAGCAACAATCCTCTTCTTCCGGTGGTCTCGTCAACATCCCCGTCAACCTGTGCCTGGCTGTTCTGGGTGACGTCGATTGCCAGGATGGTGGTTCCAAGGCTTCCACGACCCCCTGCGACACCGAGACTTCCGCCATCGTCTCTTCCACCGTCATCAGCTCGTCTACTCCCGCAATGGCTACCACCACCCCCTGCGACACCGAGACTTCTGCCATCGTCTCGTCCACCGTCATCAGCTCGTCCACCCCCGCCATGGCCACCAGCACTCCCTGTGACACGGAGACTTCTGCCATTGTCTCTTCCACCGTCATCAGCTCGTCCACCCCCGCCATGGCTACCAGCACCCCCTGTGACACGGAGACTTCCGCCATGGTTTCCTCCACTGTCATCGGTGGTTCCACCCCGGCCGGCACCACGCCCGCTGTGACGAGTACCCCCGTTGTCTCTCCCATCGCACCCAGCATGTCCGGACACTCCAGTGCCCCCGGTGTCTCCGCCGGCCAGTCCTCCAAGGTCACCGTCACCGTTACCAGCACCACCACTGTCTGCCCTATCACCTGCGGTGCTAAGACCTCCTCCATGCGCCTGATCCCCACTGCTCCCGCTGGTAGCTCGACCGGCCCCGCTGGTGGCTCGACCGCCTCCGCCGGTCCCTCCAGCACCAGCATGACCGCGCCCACCTCCAGCCCCGTCTTCAACGCGGCAGGCCGCACCACCTTCTCCGGTGTTGCCGTGGTCTTCGGCGCCGTCATCGCTGCTGCCATGCAGTTCTAAGTAGCTCATACTTAGTTGCGGAACACAGCAGGCTCTGGCGACAGTTGGGCACCGTTCACTAGTCTTCCGCTACTGTTGATATTCACGTTTCCCTTCGTGCTAGACATTTCAGTCTATCTTATATTTATTTTTCATTCTTGATGGGTCCAGCCATCCTGAGTTCAGCAACCGTTAATACTATGATATACGTCTCATAATCGGGTCCATTGTTAGGTCCATTGTTGTCGCTATTCGCGTTTTCATGCGTTATGAGGAATACATTGGCCGTGTCATATGAAACGATGGTGGTGCTTGGGCGGTCGTGTTTTCCCCGACATAATGGCACTGCAAGGATGCAGGCTTTGTAGAATGAAGCCGTCTTAAAATTTGGAATATATAGATCTGTGACTCCACTTTGGAATGGGGCCTGTTAAAACACTTATATTCAACTGTCAGCGGGGACTTGATTGGTCTTTCGTATCTGGTCAGGTGACCGTATGGGACGTCGTTTGATTTCACTTCCAACGCCCATCTTTCGCCTGGTTCGGTTCCTCCATTAGACCCGTTAGGTGTGCACCTGATACGTTTTAATAGAAGGCATGCCCTTTATTACGAAATATCGGGCTTGTACATAATCGTGAGGTTCTTCAACAGCACGGGTATAAGCTTTTGTGGGGACTGAGAGCGACCGCCTATTCGCCACCGTAAAACCGTGGCTCGCAGCCCACTTCCATTCCCGAATAAGGGTCCATGAAATGAGAAGTGGAATTGTCTTTGATCCCTTTTCGAGGGTTACATACCTTTTTCCTCTGGGACCATGGCCACTCCATGCAATTCAACGGACTCGATAAGAACCGTTGCAATCGAACTATTGTCAAGGGTGATCCTAGAGTTCGGAATCCATGACGTTTGACCTGCAGCAAGAAAAAAGGGTGAATAAAAGGGAGGAGCTGTTTCAAAGAGAAAAAGACCAAGATCTCCCACGGACGTCGGCAATGCCGTCGAGTGGCTGAAGCCATAAAATCCCCCGAAACAAGCAAGAATCAAAAAGATTCACGTTGGCGCATAGCATCGGAAAGAGCTATCCGAAGTTCCCGAGGTCGCCACCTTTCGATGATGCGACAGAAAGGGCCTTGCGGCGATATCCTGCCGTCACCGTCGCCCCGTACTCCTCAACGTTGGCGCCGTTGAAGAAAGCCCCCGCCCAAGGGTCCAATGACGGTCGGATCCACGAAAGCTAAACTCGGCCAGTGGCGGCATTGGGCGGTTTTGACATTCGGTCTGTGTGTATTCTGATATTTAGCCGGTCCGCCCATTCGTTTGGATATGAAGCCCCGCTGATGTCCATTTGTTGGACCGGCCCACCCTGATTATATAGCCAGTATACGCCCCCCGAAAGGTTTTTCTGCCCTCACCGAGCTGTTACTTCTGTCACCATCCGTCAACTCAATAATGGCCCAAGTTGCGAATCTAGCTCTTGATCGGGGCGATCCCCGGTTGCATGAGAAGGAGCGTGAAGCCAAAGATGGATATGTCTCGGAACAGGTGTCCGGTGTCGCGGTTCGCCCACAGCACCGCAAGCTGCATGATCGTACCGTGACGTTTGAAGAGTACCACTACTATGCTCAACAGACCCGTGCCGAGGAAGACTTGCTCACAGAAAAGGAAACCGGAGTTCTGTCGATCATCTTCCCGTCCAAAAACGACAAGGGTGTCAAACTGGAAACCGAGAATGTGACCCGGGATGCCTCGACTATGAACACCAGCAGCGTGGAGAACCGAAGGCTTATCACCGACGAGGAGTGGATCAACGCATCTCGCGCCCTTCGCACTGCTAGCCGAGGCGCGATCTTCTATCTCATCACGACTGATATCTTGGGCCCCTTTGGCTTGCCTTATGCGTTCGCATCTATGGGTTGGGGGTAAGTGTGACTTTGCCAATTCCTAAATCCGTCAATTGAAGCTAATCGGGATTTCAGCCCTGGCATTGCCTTGTACACCGTCTTTGCCGGTCTTGCGGGCTATTCCGGATATCTCTTGTGGGAGACATTCCTCGGGTTGGATTCTTACCAGTTCCCACTTCGCAGTTACGGAGACATGGGCTTTCGTTTATACGGACGCTGGTTGCAGCACCTATTCAACATCCTGCAAAGCATTCAGCTTGTGCTCAATGTCGGCCTGATTATCATTTCCAACGGAGAAGCCTTGTCCCAGGCCGCCCAGTTCAAGCTCTGCTTCATTATCTGCTGTCTCATCTGGGCCCTCGTGGGATTAGTCCTTGGTCAAGTCCGCACCTTGCAGAAGTTTGGATGGCTGGCCAATGCTGCGGTCTGGTTCAACTTGATGTGCATGTTCATCACCATGGGTGGTGCTGCCCACACCCCTCCCAACTACGCCGGTGCATCCCAGTCAGCTGGCCACAACATCGGTGATGGCTCGTCCGTTAAGCAACTGCCGGACGGTTCTTATCCACCTGTCATGACCTCGGGCGGTATCCCCGACCCTTCTGACTTCGCCGCTACTGTCAGTGGTGCCATGCAAGCTGTCTTCGCCTACGGTGGTGCCATGGTCTTCCCAGAGTTCATGGCGGAGATGAAGCGTCCTAAGGACTTCCTGACTGGCATGTGGGCAGCTCAAACCTTCATCTACATCTGCTATATGTTCTACGGTCTGTTCATGTACGGGTACCAGGGACAGTATTCCATTAACCCGACATATCTTGGCATAAGTAAATACAGCATTCAGACTGCTGGTAATGTCTTCGCCATGCTAAGTGCAGTCATTGCCGCTGGTTTGTACGGCAATATCGGTCTCAAAGGTAAGAGCGGAGAACCAAGTATATTATTCCTTCGATTGGCCTAACTTTTCTCTAGTCCTCTATAACAACCTTTTCGTCGGGCTGTTCGGCGCTCCTCCTCTAACCAACAAGGCCGGCAAATGGCTGTGGGCACTCCTGATCCCGATCTACTGGGGCATTGCCTTTGTATTGGGTGCCGGTATCCCCAACTTCTCCGGTTTGACATCTGTGGTTGCCGCCTTCTGTATTCTACACTTCACCTACACATTCCCGCCCTTGCTTGCCACTCTCTTCTGGATCCGCCAAGCGGCCTTGGACGATGGGGAAGGTTTTGACCCTGTGAGTGGCACCACTGTGCGACAAGACCGCGGTATTAAGAGACTTGCTCGTGGATTTGCTGCTCTGGGACCGAAAAGGATGGCTCTCAGTGTTTTTAACATTTTCTACTTCTTGGGCGCATTGGCCTTGGCCGGTCTTGGCGCCTATTCTGCTATCACCATCCTGAGTGCCTCTTTTGCGGAGAGTGTGACCACTTCATTTGTGTGCCAGAGCCCATTGGAGGGTTAAGTGGTGAGGTTTTAGTATATTCGGTCTTTTTATTGTATGATTTTTGACTTTTGAATTCCATAAAATCAATTATTTACGTCGAGGAAGGCCATTATCCAACACAATAGCGTATGCCCTTCTATTCAGGTCTCAAAATCTATGAGTACGAAATTGGCACGCTGTGCTAGCCGATAAGGCACGAATATTAGCACGAGATTGCAGGTGGGGCTATCCATAGGGCTATTACATTTCTGTTTTGGGAGATAGCCGTGTTGTACTTGTAGCGTGTGTCCACTTTTGCCGATTACCACCTTTGTTTTAATGTGGTGGGCTAGACAGCTAAGCGAACGTTAGCTTGGTCTGAGCATTGACCAGAACACCAACCCACTGTAGCAAGAAGGGGGCGGTCCCACTTCCCGGTGAACCCCGAAGCCGGATAACAGTAGCTCCGAAATGGCCTATTTGGGAAATTGCTACTCAAACCTGACCTGGACTCATTTTTTACTTTTCTAGCGCTCACTAGTTTTATTGACATTTTGTTTTCTTGAAGTTTGCTTTGTCTCTTCCAACTTCAAAATCCCTCACAAGAATTACCTAGTCTTCACCCCCTTTCTCCCTCCTAATTCACAATCTCTGGCCTCGCCGCTCCCTCGTCCCTTTTTGGCTAGCGCAGAATTTCAGCCTTCCAATGCTTTAGGCCTCTGTCATGCTATTAGATCTAGTTACAGAGAATAGAAAGGCTTAACCAACGTCTTAGGTGTCAGGTGTACGAAAGAGTCCGCCTAGTCATTAGATTTATAGCCCAAATATGTCACTGAACATAGCTGAGGGCGGGTTTTCTTATGATTACCAGAGCCAGCCAGCACCGGCTTTGAATGTGCCCCTTTTACTGATCCTGACTGGGGCATTAGTTGGGCTCGTGCTTGTATGTCATCCTTCGACGAGAATAAAGATTGTGCCCATGCTAGATGACGAGGCTAATTATTTACAGGCCGTCTATAGCCACGCGGTTGTCTTCGCAACACTGACTGCGACTCTAAGACCCAGTACCGAGGTACAATTACAACTCTCGAGACGGCATTTTCGAGGTCTTCCAATCTACATTTTACATCGGCTGGTCAAGATTTTTCTTATATCCAGGTTCCCGACGAAGGGGTCCAGTCTACTGAAATGCGCGCTTCTGAATATACTAGCCGAGTTACTACTTTCAAATCTGAAAGTGGCTAATGTACACGCCATTCTTACTCAACAAGACCTTCCGTACTACCGACGCATTCTTAGCTGGTCAACGTGGTCTAAGACATTCCCTGCGATGTTGCTGCATAGCATAGCCACAAGTCTATGCTTTTATCTCCCTGTCTACTTTATTCAGTTGGCAGGTTCTTTGGGTGGAGAACTAGAGGTCTCGGAAAACATGCAATTAGTCTGTGTCCTTGCCCTCATTCTGATCCTCTACTTTGGGGCAGTTGTTCCCACGTATGCTATTTATATTCGAGTTGCTGCGTCTACACAAGGGAATGGATCTATGAACGTCAAGAGCGCCTGGCAACGTTTCCCGAGGTCAGCTCGGGTGCAGTTCTTCTAGTTACTTGCAGAAGTTCTTGTGATGGAAACAGGCGTCTCTATAATTATCTTTTTGTTTGTGCTCGCGCACTTTCATCCTGAGCTGCATGATGATGTTTTGCAGTTCTTTGTCAAATATTTTGGATAGTCGAGAAATGTGGGGTGGGTTGCATCTTCTGATAACCCACCATACATCGCCGAATCATCAAGCGTGGTGTGTAGGAAACCTTGATTCTGATTCTAGCTTTCAAGCGAATGGAAAGTCCCGGCTTTGGTAATCCGATCTGCTGTCGCACTTGGCCTCAACATGAAAGAGAGTGCCTGGGGCTATCAAAATATCGAGGGGTTGGAGCTTACTGTGATTTCTTTTTTCCATAATGTGGGTTTTCGAGGCCAGAAAAGGCTGGAATTAGCCCCCGTGTCATTCCTACACACGATCACCAGCCCTTGCAAGGCTCACCTCAGCTGCCCAGGAGTGTCCGCTCTCAGGCACTCGGGTAACGAATGACAATCGCAGTAGATAACAGAAGCAATAGATATAAAGGAGCATGTTGGGTACCACGGTTAGATCTCTACGATGTCACTGGAGCCTTGTTTTGGATGCCAAACGAGTGTAGGTGAAATCTGCGCCTAACAGTAATGAAAGAAGAGTTGTGTCAGACTGCTAATATCGAAGGGCTCCATTAGTTTCTACAAGAAATTACGGCACCATGAGAATAACTGCTCTGCAACTACCAGTGAATACGATACAACCCCACAGGGATTCACAAGGGAAGAGCCAAACTCAGATTGTCGTATCTCGAGTTAGGGTTCGGGAATCAAGTCGCAAGAATATGGAATTAAAACAGATTTCGAGATTACTGCTCCATGGTTTGAGCCAGCCCTTTCCAAATAATACAGCGATCCCTCTGGCTCGCTGGAACGGATTCCATACCCGTGGCGTTAAGCTGGAATCTGAGTCTCTGGCCACCACCAGCACTCCAAGGCTTCCACTCAGGCGCCGCGGGATTCTTAAAGGTATTGGGATCCAGTGACAATATGAAACTAATCCAGTAATCCATGACAATCGGGACCATGGGTTTGTTGTAGGTCACATAGGAGCAGTTGTTACACGACCCTGCATTCCCTGGACCGAAGATCGCCGCTTTCTCAGCCACGTGCGGCACACCCAGACCAGCGGCCTCATTCTGGGCATCCCAAACATTATAGCGGTAGTTCCAAACTTTGAGCGGCGATAGGTGTTTCGCAAATGAGGAGGCTATCTCGATCCCGGGGCAAGTGAAGGTTGATTCGCCATATGCCTCCTCGGCTGCTCCGAAATACTTGGCATGAAGGGGGAACTGTTTGTCAGGGGGGTAAGTGCGGTTGATGACCTGAAGATCGGCCAATGTCAACCGAGGATAGTTTGCTTGTATGAAATTCAAGAACCCAGACGATGTGCTGACATTAGGAGCGAATCCAGTCCCTTCGTCGTTGTCGTCGCCGACAATAACGGGCACTCTTGCTACCCTCCCTTGTTCGAACATGGTATATAGATCAGCGGGGGAGAATGTTCCATCGATAACAGGCAAGAAGTACCACAGTGGTATTTCCGCCGTTCTGGGAAAGCTCAAAATTACGTCTGCAGCTTGAAGTGTCGCGGTATCCTTGGATCTGAGGCAAGCGAGGGCGTCTGCTTCTTGACCACACTGGGCATTTTCCACAAAGCGAGTGAACTGTGACTCGGACTCGGCAACCGTGCGATGCGTGGGAAGGAAAGGTGATTCTGCTATGGCGCCGACAAATAGCCCTTCGCTCTTTCCACCGTACGCAGTCAAATGGTAAGCAATTGACCCACCACCAGCAGAGTCACCATGGATTACGACGTGTTCTGGATCCCCACCGAACTGGATGGGCATATCAGCAGGCGAGTGGATGTACAGCGAGAGAGGAATATACCAAGTGAATGTATTTCTGAACCCAATGCAGAGCCTTCTGCTGATCAAGGAGCCCGGCGTTCAGATCGCCGTCCTTGCGGATTTCTTCACTGGCTAAGAATCCAAAAGCACCGACGCGATAGTTGATTTGAATAAAAACCATGCTGTGGTTTGACCTTGCGATGACTTCCGAACCATTAAAGTTCTGATCCGAATTTGCGGCGTAGCCACCGCCCTGGATGAAAAACCAGACTCGTAGCTTGCTATCGGGATGGGCATTGCTCGGTGTAAAAATATCAAGAAAGAGGCAGTCTTCGCTGACACTGCTGCTAATCTGTTCCGATGTTCCCAAACAAGTCGCTCCGAACTTAAAGCAGAGTTGATATGTCAGATATTTCCGGCAGATGGGAGCCCCTAGTGACCTGTTGGATGCGTGTGCAACTTACTGCTTGAGCCTTTTGAACTCCATGTTCGTGAAGTGGATCTTCCGGTGCCCTGAACCTCAGCTTTCCTACAGGGGGAGCGGCATATCGCATTCCGAGAAACTGATTGACTCCCGTTCCTAAAGCCGTCCCTTCATATTTGGCGTATCCGAGATCTACTTGAGGAAAGTTGCTTGACTGATGACTCTCAAGGGGTCTCCCTTCAATGAATTGTGCGAGGTTTAGAGCCCCGAGGCAAGCAAGGTGTCGGAATTTCATGACTGTAGAATCGGACGTATATGCAACCAAGTGACTAAAAGAGAATTTCAAGTTCTTTTCAAGTGACTTTGTCGTGTTCTATTATCCTGTCGATCGTATCCTGTCATGATGAGGGGTAAGATCCTTTACTAGACCTACATGCAGCGGGCGTTCGGGGTTTTGCCTATCGAATATGCGGGGTTGACGCATTAGCCCTATGCACAAACAAGTTTCCACCAAGGAATTTCGTGGTGATGTATTCAAGGGCTGGCACCGGTCTTTTGCCAAAAAGGGCTCATCCGCTGGGCCGAAATTTTAGCGGCTTTCGAGTATCAATGCCACAATCAACGCAAGATAGTTGGAGCAAGGAAAACAGATTTCTGAGCCACGAAAAACGAAATACTTATAGCAAAAATGGGAAGATGAATACAGAAGGCGGCTCTCCTTGAATAATCGAGGATACATGGGATTGTAGATAAAATTTTTATAATTTGCGTACAAAATGCTTGCAATAATATATTGACTGTATGTACCAGAAGCTAAAACAGTTGGGAGATCATACTAGTGCCGCTGGAGCCTGGCAACAGCTTTCCATACAGTAACAGACAAAAGCCATCGATCCATCAAGGCGTGTGCGTAGATCTACAGTCTTTACACTCGTTCTGCGGTGCTCGCTCAACAAGAAAGGAAAAAGCAGTCAGGACGAGAAATTGACCACGCAGGTCCCCTTTGCAATATGTGGTATTAAGTTGTTGACATTTTTGAATTGACTAGGCCCACCTCACCACACACTCCTCGACAATTCAATAAGCCAGACTAGACTCCGTAGATACACGTTTTCTAGTGACGCCAGCAGCTAGCCACCAAGTGCTCGTAGTCGCAGACGCTGGTGCTTTCCTGGAAAGCGGTGCCGGGGCCGCATGTCTTGTGCACCGGCGCTCCGCCAGCGGGGCACTCGTAGAATTTGTGGCAGTCCCAAGGGTCAGCCCAAATGCCGGCGCCCATAGCGGCCTCGGAGGTCGGGGCGGCGGTAGCCGAGTTGAAAAGCACGAAGGCCATAACGGCGGTAATCGAGTGATAGCTGAACTGCATGTTTTCGGCTATAGATTGGTTAACCAGGGTGATAATCAATTATTGAAACGTGTTTCAAGTATACCTGACTTGTTTTCAGAGAACGAAGAAAATTAAAGATAGATTTTCAAGAGAATGACTGGAGTCAAAGGATTGGAAGTGCGAATGGCTAGCGGTGGTTAGAAAAATCTCATCGATGGAGCCGGTCTCTGGCTTCTTAAATAAGTGGATTTTGCGTAGAATGTTGTCTTTTGGTAGTCAGAACCTTGAGGATTGTTCCCTCGAATTCTTTGTTTCTCAAAGGATCCAATGTTATTCAACCCTGGTGTTGTTACATGTACTCAGAATGGCCAAAAGGCGCTGTGTGAATACTTCACGCGGTTGAGGTCTTTGCGTAGCATATTTGCTCGGTTTGCTTGGCAGAAAAATTCAAACGTAAGGGGACGATACACCTTGTGGCTGTTTACACTCTCCGATAGAGCACCTGTCATGCGGTCCGTAACTCTGATAGATACCATCGATTGGTCGGATGTTTTGACCGTGTCATTTCATAATAAAAGTCAGTGTTATATGCAATTTCGAACGTTGAATGCAACGCTCAATTTTGTGGATGCTTTGGCTTAACGGGAATGTAATATTTGAGCGTTCCTAATAATGTATGGGAAATATTTCTACCCCGGCGTAGGGTTGAAATTCTAACCCTACCCGACGCATTCAAGGGGGGCCGGAAGTTTTTGCCGAGTGACCGACTGCAATCTGCCACATTCCAATCCGCCAACAGTAAACAATAATGCTGATTACAAAGGACATGGGAGACTAAAAAGGAAAACAGTCGGAAGTGGTCGTTATGTGTTGAAAGCAAGACCCAAAAGGCTAAGAAAAGACATGTTCCCGTGTACGGGCATTCATGGTGGCAGGAAAACGTGACACGACAGCTCACCGATGATCGGTATAGCTTATAGTAGAGCCTTTAGTAACGAGTAGTACATAGTATCTGCCCAATGACTAAGAAATAATTGAACTGCCCCTATGATGACCGCCTCCAATTTACCTACCAGGCATAACCCTATTCTGGAGGCTGTAACATACACTGCATTCAAATGTTTGTCATTTTACCAGATCTTTTAATAGACGTTGGCAATGCCTTCTTGTGGATTCCGTCTAGATATATTTCCAAAGGGTTGGTTTAGTATACGCGGAAACGAAAATGCCTTGAGCCGAATAGCCGGACTCCTGAATAGAATGCCACGGTACGGAGTAGACAACGCGTACTGGTAAGTCGGTCAGCCGGTGCTATGCTTAGGCTCCAGTAAATAATTGGTGAAAGTATCCTCAATACGTCGGCTGCTCGATCGATCGGTGAATCGGGGAAATAGCCAGCACCAAGGAGTATTGTGAAGATCATAACCACTCTAGGAAATCAGGACTGAGCTCCCTTGCAGATCTTGATGGAATCCACCCCGAAGCCTCGATCGTGATAAAGTATGCCAGAAGGGAGTAAACTTTCAAAGTAAGGTTAAATGCGGGAAAGTAGGGTCCTGTCTAATCACTGTAGTGCCTGTGGACGACTTTCCACATGTGACAAATCTTGTATAGACGGGTGCTACAGTCTTTTCACTCCATGATGTCGCATTGGACATAGCGAACGGCACATGATGTACCTCCCGCCATCGCTAACAGCGCAAAGAATGAACGCACTTAAATGCTTACGATCAATAGCTTATCGGTGTAGCGTTCACGTTGATCTCTCACGTCAGTGCGCTCGATCGATATAAATGCATTCCCGTGTTTTTCACCAAAGCCGACTAATTCGACCAAGAGTCGTGACTTCCTCCAAAGCGATGCTCGTATTACTACTCAGTACTCGCAAAATGAGACATATCAATCATCTTCGGGTGGAACGCTCATCTGTTCACTTATTACGTGACCTATCAGGATGGACTTGATCGCGTCGCGATGTCGATCTGATGCGTAAGGTGTCCGGCACCTCCTTTCCTTGCCTTCGTTGCTTTCCCCGGGCTCTATACCCTATGCTTCTTCGATAGCCCAGATAGACTGCAGCCTTCAGGTGGATTCCAGACAAACTGAACTTTAGAACACGGGAGTCTCTGCAGTTCTTCCTCTTGGGCTGGTAAATCCCGACTTCGAATTCGCAACTGATACGATATTTCAGAACCCTTTTCCACAACGAATAGTCTCTCTTTTGGTAGGCATTCTCTGGTACAGCGGTAGATTCTACCCCATTGAAAGGCCGCAACTTGGTCGAGCGTGTAGATTGTTTCCTAAACGGGAACGGACTTTTCGATTGGAAAATGCCCGATCGCCTTCGCATCCAAAAAACATTACCAGAGCCCCTCATAGATCACCATTTTCTGTCATTTTCTGTTGACTCGGTCATTCAATTAACAAGCTTAGTGCCAGAAACATGTCCATGACGTTGTAGTAGTTAAGGTGGGGATGATGCGCAATATATAAATCGAGCGGTCCCGGGAAGACGGTATCTCGACATACGTTAGTCCTTCATTTTCCAATTGAACTAGCCAAAATGAATCTCAAGGATATACTATCATCACTCCTCCTACTTCCAGTTCTTGCTACGGCAATAAAGGGAGACAGCTCCTCCAAGGTGCCTCGCATAACAAAGCAATCCACGGAGGGCGACCGTCACTATGTGGCACCATACTTCCCTCTTCTAGGATTTGAGCAATATGCGGGGAATCCAATTCTTTCACCCAATCCAAAGCATAATTGGGAGTCTACCTATCTTTACAACCCGACCGCAATCGTCATTGACGACATGGTGATGATGCTCTACCGCGCCCAGAACAAGACCAAAACATCGTCTATCGGCCTCGCATGGTCCAATAACGGAGTCAATTTTACCCGCTATGACAAGCCGGTGTTGGCGCCCACAGAACCATATGAGACGCCCGGTGGCTGCGAAGATCCTCGGGTGGTTCGCGTGAACGGCACGTTCTACATGACCTACACCGGCTACGACAACACCACAGCGCGTCTCTGCCTCGCAACATCAACCGACATGGTCCATTGGACGAAACACGGCCCCATCCTACCAAACGTCACCGACGTAGAATACGACTGGCAGAACCCACTAAACACGTACAAACCACGCGCAGGGTGGAGCAAATCGGGATCCATCCTGAACGAACCCCAGCCCGACGGGACCTACCGCATGCTTTTCGGTGACTCATTCCTCTACCAAGTAAACTCCACCGACCTAATCCACTGGAACTACGACCAATACGTCCTTCCGTACGCAGCCCACCTCAATCCCTGGGAACAGGCAATCATGGAATCAGGACCCCCGGCGATCAAAACCAGGGACGGCAAATGGCTGCAGGTTTACAATGGCGTGGCGACGGGCCTGGGGGGTTTTACCCCGAGTCAATATAGCACTGGACAAATGCTCATTGACCCCGTGCGCTTCCCACACGGACCCCCGGTGGCTCGGCTGGAGACTCCACTGTTGCAGCCGACCAGCGTGCACGAAATTACGGGACAAGTGGATCATGTTGTATTCACCGAGGGGTTGGTGCAGTTTCATGGAAAGTGGTTTATGTATTTCGGTCAGGGGGATGAGTTTCTTGGGGTTGCTACTGCGCCGGTGCAGCCTTGAGTGGGGAAAGGTTATTGGGTTAGTGAATAGTTTGATGCTTTCAAGTGTTTGGAATCTGATTTCGAGGTATTAAATTATACGGAGGTGTCTCCATGGTCCAAGGCAGTCGAGAAAAAAGTAAGGGGTATATTGGCGAGTCGATTCAAGCAAACGGCTGGTAATGTTGCGGTAGAAACTGGTCATCCAGATATGATAGACCGCCGCAGTCAAATTGAGCGAATGCATCATTTTCGCTAAAGTAATCCCAATCATCCTCCAAAAGCCCCATGATCGTATCCATGTCAGGTTGTGAATTCGTAGGAGCCGGGAATTGGGGGATTGTAGAGGAAGCATTGGTGACTGCAAGAAACAGTCGTTCAAGAAAGGCCTTTGTCTTGGGCCCAACGGGGCTCAGTTGCGTCATGTCCTCACAGGCCGAGATTCCGATTTGGACTTGATTGCACCAGCTTTGGTATTCGCAGTGATCGGTAGACTCCACCAGCAGAGCCATCAAAGGTATCAAGCATGCTTGGAACAAGAACCATACCGCATTCCAGCAGCAAATCTTGGTTGGGCGCCATTCGGCTTGAATGCTGAATATGGAATCTGCCGCAATGTCCCGGCATTTCGAAACAATGATTTGGTCGGTTGTAGAGAGAGAGTCAAGTGGCGCCCGCCTGATGACCGTGTCGAGAAGGATTGGACGATGTAAAAGGAATCGAGTGTTCTGGTATCTCCATTTGAGAACCAGGCGAGCATCTTGTAGATCGGGTGCGCTGGGGGAGTCAGACCGCAGGAACGGTGGTAAATTTTGGAACCAAGAAACGAGCACTTCATCGAAGGACTGTAGTTCATCAAACCCGAGGATGGGATTTACGATGAGTCGATCTTCAATGCGGTTGATAATTCTGCATAGATGGATGTTGTGGATCAAAGGGGCGTGGATCGTTGGTTCTGTCGGTGGAACTTCGCCACGCTAAAAAGAAAAGATCACAATTCTGTCATTCCGCTTTGAAATTAACACAATCGGAGAAAGGACCGTACCTGCTCATCCAGTACGTTTTTCGGAGTGTCGATCACTGTACCAAGTGCGGCGGAGGGCCTTCCGAGTGTCATAGAACCCCACGTGTCAAGAACGTAAATAGTCCACCAATTCCTTCGCTTGACTTCTTCCTGAAGACTGACTCGTCCTTGATGATCTTCGGATCCTTTGAGATGCAGTCCGAGGCCACTCGCAATGCGATAGCAAGCACCAATAATAGCAGATGCCATATTCGGTTGATTCCGGAAATGTAAGTATTGCCCACCCATGAGCACCAGCGCTTGCAATGTTTCTAGTCGTCCACTACCGAAGCTATCCAGTGAGAGGTATTGCTTGGCATGGTGATAGTATTGAAGGTCTTCGGTTGAGTCTCCCGTAGACGAGGTGACGCTTCCTAAGGCGAGGACCATATTGAGAAGAGCAAGCCAGGATCGATCGTGGCTGCCCCGACTTGTCAAATATTTGTTGCGAAAGCTGGGCTCGTGAATGATCGGAGCAAATACATGGATCCCGGCAAAATATGCATCGATCAGTCGTTGCTCTTCGCGATACGAAGATACCCGGCTTGGGGTCGATGATGGGATGACGGGCGGCTGGTCGGGCAATTCATTCACTGAAGGCTTCTTGGGTATTACGGGCTTTTCATCCGTGAACGGGGCTGGCAATACAATATCGAGTGCCCTGACCGCAGCTGCAACGGATGATATTCCGACAAAGGAAGACTTTCGCTCCAGCGATAATGAAAGCGCATTCACGTCGTCCTCCACTGCGTGGCGGGTCTCTGGCGAGGTCTCATCCCACTCAAAGATGGTCGAATCCTGGCATTGAAGCTTATAGAGACGTTCGTTTGCTTCCAAGTCCGGAACTGATCGTGGCTTGTTCGGGGTTGTCATGTCAGGAGACGTAGCGGATGAGCTTTGGTGGCTTGTCTCGGGAGAATAGTCGGCTTCCATCCTAGCTCGTTCCAGTAGAGCTGCCCGAGAAAGACCTCTCAGGGACTCAATCGGACTATGTGGAAACAACATCTTGACCAGTGCCTCAGAGTCATCTTTGGTGGCACTATTTGTTAATGTCTTTTGGCTTCTGGATTCCCCATCGTTGTCAGTCGAGATGTCACCTTCACCAGAGACAGGCAGTGCTCACTTTCTGCCCCGTCGGCGGGCTTCAGGGAAAACACATTCGGCATTGCAAGCCAGACATCCGGTGCACGGTTGCGTTCCAATACACTTTGTCTTTCGCCTACGGCATTCCACACAGGCTCTCGCAGCAATAGCTCGTCGACGCTCGGGGGCGTCCTTTGTTGACTGTTGATGATTAATTCCAACAAAGGTATTGAACATTCTGTGGAGGCTCAAGCAGAGAAAATTCACAATTGACTTGCTTCGAAACCGTTCCGTTCCCATATAACTGACAATATGGACAATCCGGGGCCCCGCATGCAATACCCAGCAGCGAATGAAACGAGATTCTCCAAACGACGGTGGATAGACGGTGGGCGTCGTGCATTGACCACAGACCTCTTAGAGCCTTAGATCCCTAGATCCCGGTCCGCGCGCCGAATTTCGATTGGTCAATCCCATGTGGTTCAGCGCGAGGCATATTCTTAGTATTTTGCAGAATGAAGGATCCTGGGGTCCTCGATGCAACCCTCGCTGATGTGGGCGTTAATGGCGCGGGATTTGAGTGAGGCGTGAAGTCAGATATGTATCGCAGTTCCTGGATTTTGAGTTAGCGTGCAGGACCGTGCGCGCGGAGCACACCTAGTTCCATGCTAGACTCATTTCTACGCAGGTCTGGATACCGGCTTTCGAGGTGAGAAAAGTACGAAGGGTTTCTACGGGTTGAACTGGGCTGCTAATGGTAAAATGGTCTCTGTGTGGCTTAGTCTGCCTCATGAGGTCCCACCGATCGGCATAAGATGTTGGGTGAACGGATCGCTTGGACTGTGATTTCCCCGCTACTTTTATATTAAGCCGGGGTTTACGGCAATAACGGGACAAGCCGCCCCGACGCTATTTGCTGGTCTGACGTGCTAATAGGACCATTCGAAGGGTCTTTACCGAAACCATTGGTGAAAGTCGTAGCCGAACACCTGTCTCCGCATTTCCGAAGGTTGATTGGAATAAGCATGCGATCATTTGTCTCAAGGCTTGCCGAATTTGAACGTCCGGTGAGAATGCCGAGCGTTTTATAGTTCAGAAGGCGTTTAGCGACAACGGCTTTGTTACTAGAAATGCTCGGGAATGCACCCAACCCCGATATGCTCGGGGGCTTCTACCCCGATGGCAACAGACAATTGGTGGCACTTAAGCTTCAATCCATATTGTAGCTGATCCTGACTCCATGGCGAACGGCTTTGTTTCCAAGGATTGCCCACTGGCTCAGGAAAAATCTGTTGCGGCGTGCTTGGTCCACTTTTGGATGGCCACGAAGACAAAGAGTCATAGTCCGATCACCCTAGAGCAAGGGACAGGCTTATATACAATATCCGGAAGTTTTCGTTTTCTCACGACTCTATGAACAAGAAGCGGGTATTTGTCGATCATACCCGTTCCAATCCCAATATTGGTCCTGAGGCTAGTTTGTTGCTTGGTCCTCCGCGCATGTGCATATGAAAATGTTTCAATCTATGTCGCAGGTGGCGAAACCCCCTTGTAATGAGAGCTAATATATCGTGGTCCCACAGGTCTTCACGGCTTGGTGAACTTGAATTACGGCGGGGTCCGAGAGCGAAGCCGATACCCGAGCCCCCTGGCCATTTCAGTGCCGGTTTCAGAAATCTGGGGGTATCGGAGAATTTGATCAAAACTACCCAAAGAAGAATATGCGGGCATGGCATAAGTAGTAGGGACTGGCAACCCACAAAGTATTCACAAAAAGCGACCAAAAGCTTCAATTCCGTTTCTGCGTATCCAGTTGACTTTTCCACCATGCTCGTTGCTTCTCTGATTACTCTTCTGGCCCATATGGCCATCGCTGCGCCAGGCGCGAAGAAACGTGGCGCGAGCAACCCCACCGTCAAGGGAACGCCCCAAGTCATTGGTCTTCTGGCCGATCCGACCCTAAACCGTGATTCCTGTGGCTCTTCTCTCTTCGGAGGCCGAGCACTGTGGGTCTGTCGAGACTCCCAGCACTACGACTCCAACGGGATTCCCAACTTGCCGCTATTCACCAGCTCCGCCTCATGGACGGATCTTATCTCTGGAGGTGGCAGCCAGCTGACTATGTATGGTGACAACAACGATGACTCGTTTTATCCCCTCGTGCCTGGCAACTGTAATGACAACCAGGCCGGCACCTGCTCTGATGGCACTCGGTACCCGCTGTGGGCCAATGCTCCCCCACTCGTGATGAGTTCGGATGGTACCAGTACCACGGGTTATACCTGGATCAGTAACTCGCATATCTCCGGTCTGACCGACCTCGTTGAGAATCCATCGGTAACACTATACAAAGTTACGTACACCTCCGGAGCCGACGGTCTCCCCGCCGCTGAGATCATCAACTCGGCATTCTGGGCAGAGGGTGATATTCCCTATGGCACCTACGGCGGTGTGGTGCACGATGGCACTGTCTACCTCTGGGGCCAGGGAGCCAACAGGGATGTCAATCTGGCGCGTGTGCCTGTTGCCGGTGTCGAGGATAAGTCACAGTACGAGTACTACGTGAACGGCGGCTGGTCCAGCTCCCAACCAGCACTCGGCGACACTGCCGCCACCATTGACAATGCCAGTGCAGGCGGTCAGGGCACGTACTATTATTCCAACCCCTGGCAGTCCTATGTCTGGATCGGCCAACCGAGTGACTCGGTCTCGGCAGATTTCTATATCACCACCGCCTCCGCACCGGAGGGCCCTTGGATCGAGCCTTTCAAGTTCTATTCCGGTGTCAACGGCAACTACTCCCTCGGTGCTTATACTCTCCAGGCTAACCCAGATCTTTCACCTGCGGACAGCAATGAAATCTACCTGACATACACCAAGACCGACGCTGTCGGAGATAACGTTGCGCTGTATACTACTCCTCTGATCCTCGTTGAGTGGGATGACTAAATGCCAAGCACAATCTGATTTGAAGTGAATATTATGGGCTCGGAAAAACCTGACTATCGGTGTTTACTTGTTTGGCTTAACTTGGTACATGGCGAGGCTTGGCCACAAGGTTGTGTTGGGGTGCATCCCGGATCCGAGCCCGGATCCGGCTGGATGTATATGCTTAAGACTCAAGTATATAAGAACGAGTGTTGGCTACTCTATTTGTAAATTATCTCTCCGTGTCTCCATTCTCCATTCTGATTATCTCCGATAGAGTCCTGGTTTATTGCCAACAAATTGTCGGAATGCACGCTCTGGTCATTGGAGGCAGTGGCCGTACCGGAAAGCTCGTCCTTGACGAGCTACTTCAAAGAGGTGCGGTTATCTCGCTACACAGCTAGAGACAATTTATTAACAGTTGACAGAGCACCAGGTCACTGCCCTTGTCCGGAATCCTGCAGCGATGGAACCACGAAATGGGTTGAATATCGTCGAAGGTTAGCTTCTCATCTTCCTCGTCGTTCAAACCAAAACATAACTCACTCTCGATAAGGAACCCCAACAAATCTAGCCGATATCCGAGAAGCCTTTCGTTCTCGTACACCAGATGTGGTGGTCGTGACCCTCAACGCTCGCAGGGCAAGTGACAGCCCATTTGCCGTACCTATATCCCCTCCACGGTTGATGGCCGATTGCAACGCCAACGTGGTAGCCGTGATGAAGGAGTTTGGGGTAACAAAGATCGTTATTTTACAAGCTCTCGGGGTTGGTGCTTCATGGCCTAACATGTCATTCGTGATCCGTCTGCTGATGAGCAAATCCAATATGAGCTATCAGTATGATGATCACAATCACACGGAAAGGGAGGTTCGGGACAGTGGTGTCACCTATGTCATGGTACGCCCTGCTCGGTTGGTGGAGACTGATGTGATGGCGGTGCGAGAATGGCCCCACGATGGTAAGGGGATTCCGCTGATGGCCACTACTAGCCGGAAGAGCGTAGCTGGCTTTTTGGTGGATGCGGCGACCGAGAAGTCATGGGATAATAATGCGCCTGTTATCTCGAACTGAGTTGGAGATAATAGGGCATGTCACAACTGTCACTAATAACGCACTGCACTTGCCATGGCACGAGAGTTAATAGCAGCTATTGGAAATTTAATGCACTGTGTCATTTGATTATGGTTTCTTGAAGAGCAAATACGTAACTGGTGGTTGGATATTTGCAAGATAAATCTACCAAAGTGTAGATCGAAAGGCACTATCACGCGGAATTCTAATGCTTCCTCGACCTCTATACCTTCAACTTATCGATTTCGCTGCACACGGCATCAACGACTCCCTGGGTATTCGACGTGCCACCCAAATCAGGCGTCAACACGCCCGCAGCGCAAACCCTCTCGACACAACCCATAAGCTTGTCCGAGGCCTCTTTCTCCCCAATCCAGGTTAACATCTCAGCCGCCGACCAGAAGGTAGCAACGGGATTCGCCACGCCCTTGCCGATGATATCAAACGCACTACCATGAACGGGCTCAAACAGGGACGGATTCTTACGCGTCGGGTCCAAATTCGCGGAAGGTGCCACGCCAATTGAACCGGCCAGCGCAGCTGCAAGATCCGACAAGATGTCCATGTGCAGGTTCGTACCGACAATGGTATCAATCGACTGCGGCTTGCTCACCATGCGCACCGTCATCGCATCCACGAGCATTTTATCCCACGTCACGTCGGGGAAGTCCTTCGCGACCGACGCCGCGACTTCATCCCAAAGGACCAGCCCGTTGCGCATGGAGTTACTCTTCGTTACCACTGTGAGAAGCTTCCGAGGTCGAGACTGGGCCGTCTCAAACGCGAATCGCATGATCCGCTCGATACCCACGCGCGTGAAAATGGCGACTTCAGTCGCGGCTTCCCATGGTTGACCGACGTGTGAACGTCCTCCTTGGCCGGCGTATTCGCCTTCGGAGTTCTCGCGGACGAGCATCCAGTCGATTCCCTCGGTGGCGGTGTTGAGAGGGCATTTTGTGCCCGGGAATGTCCGCACCGGCCTAACGTTGGCGTAGAGTTGAAGCGGGCCTCTGATGGCGAGGAGGAGACCCCACAATGAGATATGATCCGGCACATCTTAAGAGTGTTAGGTATCGTCGAAGCGTAATTATATTATTCATGGATGGAAACGTACCTGGAGCGCCGACTGCCCCGAAGAGTCCTGCATCGAACTTGCGCAATGTGTCAAGGCAGTCGTCCGAGACATACTTGCCGTGTTCCCTGTAGTATGCCGTTCCCCATGGGATATGGGTAAAGTCAATATCGAATGTTCCCAGTGTTTTGGCGAGCTTTTCCACCACTTGAATGGTGGCGCTGACCACTTCGGGGCCGATACCGTCGCCCGGAATGGATGCAATGCGATACGAGTGTACCATTTTGATAGGAATCAAAGTTCAACCCAAAAAGATGTATTGGGACGTCTAAAGGAGAAGAAAGTACCTGTCTTTAATAATTGTTACATCTCGCGTATCCCAAAGTCGTTTTAACTCTGGCAGATGGTTCACCCGCGGTCGGCAGAACTTTCAGGCGATATCCTCTCCCGCCTTCTCTCTCTTCAACATCTTCAATCAACTCACCACCGAAGAACGAGACGCAAAATGACCAGGATGAAGGACAATAAGCCCACTAGGATTACCACTGCATGCAACGCCTGTCGTTCGCGCAAGCAGAAGGTGAGTTTCTATCCTACGAGCGTGCTGATCACATACTAACCAGACCCGAATTTAGTGCAGTGGCAAGAAGTAAGGAACTTCCGGTCTGATATAATGCGATTTATTTGGGCTAACTAAGTTTAGACCCGTTTGCCAGCAATGTTATGAATACAATCGGCCGTGTGACTGGCCCCAACAGTTAAGGAGGTAGGTAAGATATCTGTGCATGAAGGAACTCGCTAATACAGCTACTAGGGGCCCCGCAAAGGGATACGTGGAAGCATTGGAGCATCGACTACAAGTGACAGAGGGTGTTCTTCTGAAACTGCTGTCCCAAGTCTCTGATCCCGAGCTGTCCCATATATTGCCCGAAGACTCGCTCAACAGCGATACCGGAACGGGCTACGCACCACTGGCAAGACTCGAGAAGAAAGGTGTGGAGGAGTGGTCCCAATTCCCTCTTGATTCAGCAGAAAACGTCCGGAAGTGGCAGCGAGCCTGTACAGGTCAAGGAGGCAACGGATTCGGCAGTCCAACCGTTGAGTCTGAAGATTCCTCCACGGTTCATGGGGGAGCGAAACGGAATAGGCTGGAGAGTTACGAGCAAGAACAGCCCTCTTCGCCAATTTCCTTTCAACAAACCCCACGACAATTTTTATCTGGACCTGGTCACCTAGCGAGCTTTGAAGGAATAGGGTCAGAAACACCGGGCCAGTCTGATCGAGGAGAACGTGGGTCCTACGACCAAGATGTCAATGCAATGCAGACCCGCAGCTCTTGGGATGGAGCACCGTCTATCAGCTTCCAACAACAGTTTCTTTGGTAAAAGGAAACAAATCATGATTAAGGTTGGTCCACATCGGTCGGGGGAAGAGCTGTGCAAGGTCGGAATAACCCCGGGAGCCGCCCCGCATCTCGATCGCCTGCTTCCCCGCAACCATTTTTACATGACAAGCCCTATCATGAAACTAGCCCAAATGGTCTGGTTACAAGTGCCCTGGCCCCACGGCGGGGGAGGGGCTCTTAACTCCGTGCTGCTGGGATATGCGATTTAATTTCGTCAACCGACCGGCTATGTTCTCAAGCATCGACTCTGCACTGTACTATGGCAATCAAAAAGGTATCAAAATTGACTCTTCAACATTACACCACTGACAATCGTCGCAGGTAATCGTCGTAGGAGCTGGCCCATCAGGCCTAATTCTCGGCCTCCTACTCGCAAAACAAGGCATTGAAGTCGAGCTTCTCGACGCTGGCGCAGAGCTAGATGACCAACCCCGCGCAGCACACTACGCCTCTCCAGCAGCCTACGAGCTAGAACGAGCCGGCGTTCTCGACGATGTCAAGGCGAGAGGCATAATGCCCAAGGGATTTGCCTGGCGAAAGATGGACACTACCTTCATTGCGGGAATGAACCTCGACGTGCTGCCTGACGACTACCCGTACAAAATGCAGGTTCTCCCCCTTGATCGCCTCGGGCAACTCTTGTACGAACACATCCAACGCCAGCCTACCGCGCGCGTGAAGTGGTCTCATCGGGTTGTTAAGATTGGTCAGGATGAAGGGAAGGCGTGGGTTGATATCGAGACGCCAAATGGCACGGTGCGATCCGAAGGTGACTATGTGATTGGCTGTGACGGGGCGAGCAGCACCGTACGGCGAGAACTATTCGGTCCCGAATACCCCGGTGAGACGTTGAATGCGCAGATTATCGCGACGAACGTGAGATGCCCTACTCTTCTTTTGGAGAACGCTGCTGATGATTACTAGGTGTACTACGACTTCGAGCGCTACGACTACTGGGATAGCAACTTTATCGTCCATCCTACAAACTGGTACATGGCGGCGCGTATCACCACGGACGGGCTTTACCGTGTATCTTATGGTGATATTCCCGGCCTCACCAAGGAGGAATACATTGCCCGTCAGCCTCAGCGCTGGGAAGAGATCTTGCCCGGGAACCCGAAGCCGGACCAATACAAGATTGTCAACTTGAATCCGTATAAGCTGCAGCAACGGTGTGCACCGAGCTTCCGGGTTGGAAGAATTGCGCTTGCGGCAGATGCGGCTCATCTTTGCAATCCATTGTGAGTATAGCCGTAGTTTCCATTCCCTTGGAATTGCCTGAATAAAGACTGACAAATTGATTGCAGTGGCGGTCTCGGACTTACAGGCGGCATCGTCGACGTGGGCAACCTCTTCGACGCTCTGATGGGTATCCACAAGGGACTGGCAGATGACGGTATCCTGGAAAAATACGCTGAAGTTCGCAAGCGCATGTGGGAGGAGGTCATCGATCCCATGTCTCGCGAGAACTTCCGACGGCTACATGATCAGGATCCGGAGAAAGCGCGGGAGAATGACGACTTTTTCCAAGCGCTGATCAAATCGGAGACGGATGGGGAGCTTGCGAAGGAGTTTGCTCTGGTGAGTACTACTGGTACCGAATTTTGAATACACAGTGAGATACTGATGCTTGCGATAGGGGTTGAATGTGCTGCAACATGATATGACACAGTATTATACCAAGGGTGCATAGTCACCCTGAGCCATTGAATGTATGAACTAGGTGGACATATTGAGAAGTAGATATTATAAACATGCAAATGCTCCCATATAGTCACGGTCTCGGGTATTGCCATTGGACATCGATACTTGTCACCCTTGTCCAACTCACGCACCGGTGCTTCTCCACCGCTCGTGCTCTCTTCCCAGCAGATTGTGCCTCACCACGCATGCCGTGTCAAAGACCATTCACATGTTCCACGTAAACGACTCATCATCAAATGAGAACAAATCCGTCTCGAAATTGTTGAACTCAGTCGCGAGTAACGACGGTTGTGACAGGTCAGGCATCTGGGAAGTAGGAGGGAATTGTGACTGGCTGCCAGATGGGATGATAGACTCGTTGGACTGAATCTGTTGACATGTCAGCAAAGTCATACATACTGAGGCACGGTTACGAATTGATACCAATTGAGCAAAGTCCGCCAGCCGGAGTCCAATTGTTTGCTCCGCGGCCGAGGTAAGCAGATGTTGTCGACAGGCGGACAGAGCCTTCCGCGCTCCTTGGGAGATGTTTCGAACTCTGTGTTCAGCTGTGCCGCGGGCACGTACTGAGTGGAGAACAACTGCCAGGAGGAGTATATCTTTCATGTTGCTAGTTTTCTCGCCGATACGACGCGTCAGCGTGGCGAGCGTGTGCTCAACAACACGGATCAGACTTGCTCTGGTGTGTGTCTCATAGTGGGAAGGAGTCTCTGATGACACGTCGTTAGACGGAGAGTGGATGGTTGAACGTTGATTGGAGAATCTCATGTGTTCGCAAATGCTGAGAGCAGACAAGAGGATGTCATTTTGAAAGAGTATGCCGAACACGTTCCAGTACGTGTTCAAATTGGAGACGTCCAGATCGGAGATGTTGGGGTCAAAGTAATCTTGATAAGATAGGATTGCCAATGAGGAGTCAAGGCATACGCGCTGGACTTCGTAGGACGAAGTGTCGTCGCGATTAGTGGGTGCATTGGTGATGACGGGCCGGTAAAGACAGAGAAGAGGACGCCGGAGGTAAACACCAAGGACGATGCGTTGTAAAACAAGTGAGGGATCATGGCTCCCCAATTCAGTTTCTAATCTCAGATGATGTGAGACACTGAGTAAACAGTCCTCGAGTTCGCGTCCCTGCTTGACGCGCTCCTCAAGGTTATCACGCGCGTTTGTGTTTTGTGCCATATTCATGGCTCTGATCCGCTGAGACAGGCAAGTAGCCAAGATTACCAAAGCGGAGGAATCGGTTTCTTCATCCAAGGGCTTGCGTAATGGCAGGTTAGGCGTGGACTCGTCAAAGTCTTCATCATTGAGATTGTGGGGAGTCAGCGGGGCAAAGTCAAGATTTGGGGTCATGACAGGCATGCCCGATGCGATGGATGCTTGGAGATCCATCTCAACGATGGTTATCCACAGCCTGCGTCGGATTTCCGCCTGGAAGAATGACAGATTCGTGGATTGGGACAGATTGACGTGAAGACCCATCGTCATGGCAGATCGGACAAGTGCACCGCTAGCTTTCCACTGTTCCTCGGCTGACACGAGGCGCAGTTGACAAGAGAGAAGGTGGATTGCTTGTATCTGAAGTGAGCACAACTCGACTGTTTGCTTCCGCGGGAGGAGTTTCAGCCACTCTGAGATGAGACCAGATGCATCTTGCATCAAATACTCCCATGATGATGAATATTCGGGTAAAGATGGTGGTGTTTCGAAAGCAACCGCCACAGTCAATATTGAGGTTAGGAGGGCAACAAAGGTAGACCTTGAAGAGGAGGAGGAGGAGGAGTGCTGAATTTCTTTGTTATCCCAAAAGTCGTTGTATTGGCGTAGAAGTGAAGGGATGTGGAGGATTCTGAGAGTTTTCTCGAAGTTCGTGGTGTAAACCTCTAGCAGTTGGTCACAAACAGGTTTTGGAGGAAGAGAATTCAGCAAGTGCTGCATCTCAATGAATTTGTCTTCACCAGAGACTGACCTCGGCGAATCCATCACCAGTTGAGACTTGGACTGGAGAAATTGGACTTCTTTGGCCAACCCCACGAGAGCCGAGTCATTGGAACATTGGTTAATGAATGTTTTCGCATCGGCGAACTGAAGACGCGTCAGTAACCGAAGTCTATGGAAAGAGAAGTAGAGAAAGGTGTAGAAAGAGAAGACATACCTGGTTGAGTAGCGTGATTCTGCTGTTCTGCCCGTGGTAGCGCGAACGAGATCCCTTGACCACGAGAGTCCCGAGGAAGTGAGAAGGTGACTGAGTTCTATCAGTCTGTGGCCTGCTTTATCGATCAGCTTGGGTGAACCGATCAGAGAAGTCATTTCCTACCATGAACTCTGAACGGGGGCATCTCTGATCGGGCCCCAGTTCCCGTGGGGCCCCGCGAGGAGCTCCTCGAGCTTGATCACTCGCATCTGCAGATCTTCGACGATGCCGACACCCGCTGTCACCGGAATGGTGCGCTGGTCATGACCGCCCTCTGCCAATTGGACTCGTTTCGGCGGGGATTGTGACTCGGCTCCGGGTGGTTGGTTGTAGGTGCAGTCGGCGCGGCAGCCCGACTTGACACAGTTCTGACACGGCGTGACCCGGTCACACTTTAGTTTCTTTTCTCTGCATCGGAGGCAGGAGACAATAGGCCGAGGCCGTTTACGTGCCTGCGGGGTCTGCATTGCAGCGTTTGCATTCATGTCAGCAATGTTGAAGATGAGATTGCCCAGGATCGCAGACGGCCCAAAAGCGCCCCCAAAATGGGCGATCCCCGTTTCTTCACATAAGCACCGCTATGCCAAGTTCACTCTATTCTCAGGAAGTGGAGCAGATTATCTATGGCTGCAGATAGGCTCCAACTCCAACGCTCAGAATCATTTAGCGCCTTGCGAATTTATCTAGGACGCTCTTTTCCTTGGTAGATTATCTTTCTCGTCACCTTACGATATCTGCTCTTGAAAATGTCCACATAGATCACATATCTACTGTTCAAAGACCATAACCTACAATCACATGATATAATTCGTGCATTCATTCCAAGGCTTCTTCTAGAAGCTGGGATATTGCTGTCCGACAATATCAAACAGCGAGTTGAAATCCGCCCCTTGAAGCAAATCAACCATATTCAAGTCGAAGCCCGAACCAGCAAACTGACCCAAGTCCGCATTCTGGAAGTTCAGCTCCGAAGACTGCGTTGCATTATCAGCCAGTAACGACTCCTCGTTGAAGTTGTTTGGGTTGAACGGTCCCAGGGACGCTGCATCGAGGCCTGGTCGTGACTCATGGAGATGTGAGTCTTCAAGGGATGCATCGGCTTGCCTCTGTTGGTCTTCGGCAATCTGGTTGGATCGTCCTTGTGGACTATCATTTTGAGCATTCATAAAATCTTCGCGGCGCATTTCAATGAAGTCCATCGAGTGTGTTTCCCCCGGGTGCCGCACAGTATAAGCATGAGAGTTCGGACCGTTGGGATGGCGCTCCATATGTTTTATTTTTGCAGATAACAAGGACAGCGCCATATGGCAATGTTCGGCAGTCTGCCACTGACGGGACATCTGCCTCAGAAACGCTGAGCACGCGTCGATTTCCCTGTCGACAGTTAATGACCGCTCCATCCTGTGAGCAGTGGCCTCGAGTCCTAACTTACTGTAGACCCTTTGTTAATACATATTGCTTGAGCTGACAAGCAAAAGCCAAGACCAAGCCTGACATCCAAGCTGCCGACACGAAGCCTGGCCAGAACAGAGCTTGGCGGCTATCACTTTGCAGTTTCAATGCCGCAAGGATTGATCTTGCCGCGCCAATGCAGGTCTGTAGCCCGGAGCAAAACTCCGCAGTTGAAGGGTCCAATGATAAGGAAGGACGATGGATAATCAAGATAAGATGCTGGTAGAGAACGTTGAAGAATGGACCAAAGTCAAACGGGCTATCGGAATCTGAAGCCGCCACGCGTTTGCCGACTTCGGGCGACATCCCTTGAAGTTCAAGAGGAAGACTATTCCACCACTTGTGAACATCCGTCACTAAAAAGAGCACAGAGCTGCGGCGCACCGAGCGAACCAAGATAGACTTGTGCAAAAGTTCCAGTGCCCGGCCGGTAAGTGTGCCGGAATCAACGTAGCTGGCAAGCACAATCTCCTTTCTGCGGTGAGCCGCCCCTGAATCTCCCGGCGATTGTTCATCAGATTTATCATTTTCACCAGGTACCGAGCATGTCGATGAGACACTCGACTGCAAACCCCTCAAGCGCCGTGGAGAATGCATTTCCGGCGCAGCAGGCAAACACACATCGATATCAGAATCCTGTATACCAAGGGGCAGTCCCAATGCCTGACTCAAATACCGATCAATAGCATATGCACACCAGAAAATGCGCTTTCGCAGCTGCCGATCATGCGACGAGAGCTGCGCATACCGGAATGGACATCGATGCAGACCAGCATGCATCATGGATCGCAGAACGCATCCGCCAAAGGTAGATGCAAGACGTAAAGACATTGTCGCAACGAGATATACCTGGGCGGCTAATAGAGCTTGTAGTGAAGCGATGTCATGCCGTGAGGCCAGGCTTCCGAGTAAAGAAGTCACACAGCCGGGCGATTGAATCCGAGAGGTGGGTGGAAGCTCCAGATCTGGACGAAGAAGACTTCCTAGGTTGAAGATGCATTGCAGTATTACCGTCCAACATGTATTCCGGCGATCTGGATGGTTTTCGGTGATAGAAGTGTCTTCGCCGGAGCTGGAATATAACTTCTCCATGGCGTGCAGGAAAGTGGGACCATGCAAGAACGGGAAGAGAGGATGCCAAACTTTGAAGTACATCATCATGAGCACTTTCGAGAGCTCCAGAGGTGGTGCATTGCCCATCAAAGCGGCGATTTCTGGATCGTACTTCCATGGTGCTGGGGACTCTCCGGCGGTGGGTGAGGCCAAGTCTGGCTTGGAAGACGCCGTGCGCAGTCGCTTCCGTGGCGAGTCTTCTGCGCCCACGAGGGTGTCTTCTGCATTTGGAAAGTCTGTCTCCGGTGATCCTGATGCATCTAACCCAGCGGAAAATGCACGCTTGACGGTATTGATGAAGTACACGCCACTGGAGCTGCCAACGAACTGGCTATCCTCGTTTGAATGCGCTGTCAAAGAACCAACCTCGGAAGTTGCAGGATTATACTCTGGCGGATTCATGATTTAGTTCACATTGCTTGGCAATGTAGATATTCCAAGCAACGAAATGTGCTAGAGGTCTTGCTCATGGACGAAAATCGACAGCCATCGTGCTTAGTCATCGGTCTATCCCGCACATCTTTTAAGTTACTTCTACAACGAACGTAAGGTGAGACTTGAAGGATTAAAATAAGCAATTCAGGCTCGTGACCATCCCATTAACTTGGACCATCTGCGCTCTCGAAGCCGAGCACATTCAACGGGAACGGCACGCGAGACCTTCCGCGAGGAGGCCATAACTCTTCTATGTTACACTCGTAGTGGATGAAAGGGGAGAGATACGAGAGGGGAAAGGTAGAGACAAAAGATTGGGGGACAGGAAGAGAAAGACGTCACAAATCCCTCCCGGCAAATAATAGAGAAAGGAAGGTAGACCATAAGAAACCCACAGCCAGCGCCCAAAGAGAAGAACTTTTACCGACCCGGAGGCACAGTGCCGTCCCCCATTGCAAGCTTGGGCATTTGTCCCTCTTCGAGAATCCAGGGGTAAGGAGACGAGAAAAAAGTCCAGTGTACTAGAAGCGGGAAGAAATTGAAAATAATGTCGTGCCGCGTTCACTAAGCACCAAAAAATAGGTGACACTAACACAAGAACTTTTCAAACCGAGGGATATCGAGATTGGAGGGAAGAGGGGAACACCGAGAAAGGGTCAACAGGTAGTAGAGAAAAAGAAAAGGAAAAAGGAAATGGTCATCAAAAAACGTGCGTTCCAAGATTTCCGAGCGGGGGCAGAAAAGCGCAATCCGAGCATTCCAGTTCACGACTGTCTGCACGGAGCTTGACAGCACAAGTCATTTAAGACTTGTTCTCCTCCGAAGAAGCCTCCTTGGCGGCCTCCTCGGGCTTGGCCTCGCCAGCCGCCTCACCCTCGGTACCCTTGTTCTTCATATACTCGTCATAAACGCTGAGGGCCTCATCGACCTTGGCGCGCAGGGCCTCCTCATCATCAAGCCTGGAAGAATAAAGTTAGCATCGTGGTTCTCAATGGGATCGAAAGACAGAAGGGGAACTTACAGGCCAAGCAGCTCAGAGTTGTCCATCTCCAGAAGCATACCAGTGATCTTGCCAGCAAGCTCGGGCTGCTGAGCCTGGATCTTGGGGTAGAGCGCCTCGCCGAGCATCTGCTTCTGCTGGGCAGGGGGAGCGGTGGCGAGAGCCGGGTTGCTAGAGGCAGGCTCGGCTTGGCCGGGCTGGCCGGCGGGGGCCTGACCACGGCCCTGACCGCGGCCCATCTGAGGACCACCACGACCGTAGCCGGGACCACCACGCATACCCTGGCCCATAGGCATACCAGGGACCTGACCACGGCCACCGGCACCACGGCCGAAGGAGGGGACCTGCATGGGGTAGCCCATACCGTTAGGCATACCGGGGCCCTGCATGCCCATGGGCATACCCTGGAAGTTGGGAGGCATCTGCTGGTTGGGAGCCATGCCGCGACCACCCTGCTGACCAGGGAAGGGACCGGGGAACTGACCGGGGCGTCCACCGGGCATGCCGGGCATGACCATACCACCCTGGGGAGGGAAGGCCATACCGCGCTGGCCACCGGGGATGAAGCCCTGCTGGCCGGGGCCGTAGAAGACGGCGGGCTGCATGTAAGGCTGGGGCATACCGGCGGCGGCGGCGGCCTGCTGCTGACGGATGGTGTTGCGGGCCTGGATGCTGGCCTCGAGCTGGCTGCGGCGGACATCCTTGCGCTGAGCCAGAGCGACGTAGAGGGGCTTGCCGTTGACCATGCGCTGGTTCATTTCGGTCACGGCCTTGGAGGCCTCATCGGGGCTGCTGAAGCAGACGAAGCCGAAGCCCTTGCTCTTGCCAAGACCCTTCTTGTCAGACTTCTCGCCCTCCTGCTCCTCATCCTCCTCCTCCTTCTTCTCCTCCTCGGGCTTCTCCTCGGGCTTCTCGGCCTTCTCGCCCTCCTCCTTGGACTCGGTCTCCTTGTTCTCCTTATCCTTCTCCTCACCCTCGGGGGTGGGGCTGCGCTCACTCACGGAGTCACGCATGACCTTAGCGGAGGTGATGGTGCCGTAGGGGGTGAAGAGGTCACGGAGCTTCTCGTCATCAACGTCGTCCGTCAGGTTCTTGACGTAGAGGTTGACACCCTGGTACTTGGAGGCCTTCTCCATACGAGCAGCCTCGTACTGCTTGCGCAGCTCCTCCTCACGCTCGTGCTTCTTCTGAGCGCGGCCGACATAGAGCTTCTGGCCCTTGATGTCCTTGTCGTTCATCTCCTCCACGGCGGCCTGCGCGCTCTCGTGGGTGGAGTAGTTGACGAAACCGAAGCCACGGCTCTTGCCCTCCTGGTCGTGGCTGAGAGTGGCAGAGGTGATCTCACCGAACTTCTCGAACATGACGCGGAACTCATCGTCGGAGATCTCCAGCTCGAGGTTCTTGACGTAGATGTTGGTGTAGTTGGCCTTCATCTCCTCGAACTTGCTCTGGCGGTCCTTCTTGGAGATGTGGTGGCCGACGAAGACCTTCTTGTCGTTAAGAAGCATGCCATTAACGTGCTTGATAGCCTGGTTGGCGGCCTCAGCGGTCTCGTAGTGGACGAAACCGTAACCCTTGGAGTTGCCGAACTCATCCTGGGCAACCTTGCAGGAGAGAATGTTACCGAAGGCAGCAAAGGTGTCGTGCAGAGCCTTGTTGTCGATGGCATTGTCAAGGTTCTTGATGAAGACGTTGCCCTGGCCAGTCTTGCGCAAAGCGGGGTCACGCTGGGACCACATGATACGGCAGGGTTTGCCCTTGATCAGGGTGTAGTTCAGGTCCTCGAGGGCGCGCTCACCGTCGGCGGTGTTGTTGTAGTTGACATAGGCATAGCCGAGAGAGCGGCGCGTCACGGCGTCACGGCAGACACGGATGGAAGCAACCTGGCCGATGGACGAGAAGAGCTCGTACAGCATGGCCTCGGTCACGGAGGGGTCCAGCTCGCCGACATAGAGGGAAGCTGAGTGGGGCTGGTTGTTGGCAGCAGCGCCCTCGCCGGAGGTCTCGGGGGCGGCAGCGGGGGCCGGGGAACCGTTGGCCTCGGGGGAACCGTTGGCGACGGCCTCAGCGGCCGGGGGGTTGGTGGCGGTTTCAGCAGACATTTTGGATAGCTGTCGTTACTGAGAATTGTTTAGCAAAGACCGGCCCTTGATTTCTGTGGAGGGGGGAAAAGAGGTTTGAGGAGTGGACTGCAAGGTAGAGCATGCCCTCTCTTCGGTAACAATGAGAGATGGACCACAGTGACTGAGGGCGAGGGGTAGACAATCACAAAGGGGAATATTATGATCCACGACCGAGTCGACGAAACAAAGGGCTTTGAGGAAATTGCACGGCAATGACCCAGGAGCAGGCCGGAGTGACGAGGATCTCAAGCAGACGAGGAGCGAGGCAATGCGAGGGGAAATCGGAGACGCGACCAACCTGGAACGTGGAAAGAGGCGGTTGAAGGAAAATCTTCCACACACCGCACAATGGAGGGGATTGGGAGATAAGATAAATGGGTTTTTTTGCAGGGGGTTTTTCGTGTTTTTTTGAGGGTTTTTTTTAGGCTTTCGAGAAAGATTCGAAAGGAAAAAAAGAGTTCCCTTGGAAAGAGAGAGGGGTGAATAGACGAGGGATGAAGAAGGAAAAAAAAGTTGACCCGCGAGACGCCGCCTCGAAAACTCAGAGAGATGTGAGTGGTGCACTAGACCTGTTTAGTCGAGTAATGGTGCCGCTTTAGCCCTCGTCTTGATTAGGTCAGCTATGGTGCCGCTTTAAGGGCTTCGCGGCAGTCACGAGATTCAACCTTATTTTCATCTTTGAAAATAGGTGACGATAGAAACCAGCACACTTTGAGAGAAGTATAAAACCTTGGAAGACATGAGCAGCGATGTGGATGTTGCATCGCTGTGACTAGTGGGATGGTGGACAATAGTCGCTTAGGTATACGCCACTACGATTGTTCGCCCTCGGCCCAATGAGCAGCTCCTGATTTGCTCGATGCCGATGCTATATATACACGAACCATCTAGTATTAACGGTAGGCCTACATACACAAAGAAAATAAGAGGCGAAGTGAGATCAAGGAGGTGAAAAATGAGGCGATGAGGCGACACCCTTAGCTCAGATCAAACCCAGCTCCTGAGCTAACTGCGTACAGCAGCTTGCTCCGCAGGACCTCCGCACTAGAGTATCGCGGCAGCTTCAGTAGATTGACGCAAGTACTCGTACTCGGTAGTCGCTCTTGGTCATCGCTCGAGTCCCGGATGCTGAATCGTGGGTTAAGATGGCTGAACCCAAGTAATGGGGCCCGAGGCGTCGAGGTCACGAAGCGGATGACCTTCTGGCGTTCCTCGTTGTTCATATCGTGCATCACACGCCAAAACAGCTGCACCGTCGGGTGTTCCTGATTGTCGTCGCCAACGGTGTATACGCCGCCGTACTGTGTATTCCGCCGGAGATCTTCCACGTCGATATCTGCGTTCTCTCCACTCACCAAAGTCTGCAACTCAGCCTGATTAAACATGGATAACCACGCGGGCTGAATCATTTGTCCGAGGCCTTGCAGGAAAGCGTTGGTTTGGTATTGCGGCTGCAGCTGTAGACGGTATCGGGCAATATAGGAAATGTACACCAGTCGGTTCTGGTTGGTGACCGGAATCGACGAGCCCCCGGGTCTCAGTTCTTTCGTTACCGTCCGGTGCCTGGAGCCAGGCATGGAAATGGTATCGGTCACAGTGAAGTCAAGAGAGAAGTCCTCAACATCTCCGGAATAATTCTTGAGTTGCAGCTAGATGGGCGCGGTTAGCGGTATTCATGGCAAAACTATACCGTTGCTACTCACAAGACCTTGGTATAGGCCAGCGTCCAGATCCTTCAAATCATTTAGGTTGGCCCGATAGGAGGACTCCTTCATGGCCGATCCCGTTCCTCCAGTCAGTGCCCATTTCAGCAGGAAGAAGGGTGCAAAGTTCACATCGACCAGGATCCCCTCGTAGAGACACTTCCCAATCACCCGTCCAAGGAATTCGTAACGACGCAGAAGATCGCGAACTCCCCCTTGCCAGTCAGGACTGGACTCGCTCACCCCATTCTCCCGCAGCTGTTCCTTGCACTGTTCAAGGGCTGTGGGGTTCGGGTAAAGTAAGTGCTGGTCATTCTCAACGAACATGCTGAAGTCACTGTCGGTCTTGAATGCTTCGGAGGTGACGCTAGTCAAAAACTCCTTGGTCACTCCACCACCATCGATGCCTGCCTCCATGGTCCCGAATCGGTCAATAAAACTGATCTGAATCGGTTCTTTGAGGCCATCACCCAGCTGGTAAAACTGAGAGAGGGCGTCGTCAAAGACATGTTCCCGGCGGATCTCGGCTTGATGCCGCGCAAGGACGGCCTGTGCAGCAGGATGACCATCAATCATCTGTCCCATCGCAGCTTGGGCAACAGATGCGCGCCAAAGGTCGGGGTCAACAAACCCACGTCGGCGCCGGTGTTGATCATGGAAGATAAATTCGCGAAAGATTTGTACTCGGGTGGTGAATGGAATGAAGAACGGCATGTTTCGCAGGATTTCGAGTCTCGGTGCAATGGCCGCTAGGATCCTTCCACGAGCAACTCGCTGCTGTTGGCGACGCATGGCCTCGATCCTGATGGTCTGCTGCGCATGCCCAGCGCCAGCCAGCCCGAGAGGCATGTTTGTTCCTTCTTCTTCTTCTTCTTCAATAAGATCGGCTTCTTCATTGTCCTCGGCCCGAGCTTGAAACTCGTGTCTCTTTTCTTCTTCCCCAACGACAGAGGGTATGAATCCTTCCATGTCAAATCGGCTGGTCATGAGCCAGTGATCTCGAGGCAGGAATTTCCGTCGTGAACTATAAGACATTGTTAGAAAATGCAATGCTAGCGGCTGCTTCCACATTTCAACTTACTCTCGTTCATGCAGCATCCGAAGCAGTCCAGTAACAAGTCCTTTGAAGTATTCGAGTGGAATTCCCGTCACCCCAGGGAGATTATTAGACTGGTTTTTGGTTTCCAAATCCTTGGTGCTGGGAAGTGGCTCTGAAGATGCATTGGTCGTGCTGCTGAAGTAGCTACTGAGGCTTACTGCCGCTGGTCGAAGCGCAGGCTCACTCAAATCGACCGCATTCCAGTAGAGGGTGAAAGCAAGATTCTTGAGGAAGACTGTCATATCCTGGACATCGCCTAATGGCAATGCACTCTCTCTCGTCCATGAAGTCTTAGTGTTTTCGGAAGATGCAAACGAGGAGGCGCTGGAAAAGAACTCATCATCATCTGTGACTTTCAATACAAAGGTGTAGAGCTCCAAGAAAAGGAGAATAGTTGTCCATTCCTGGTCTCTTTGGTCTTGGGGCACGTCGACGGGCTCGTTTGCCTGCTCTGGCAGTTGCAACAGGGGGAGGACCTTGGTCGAGTCACTGCTGATAATGTGAAAGACTCGGCTAGACCTGGATGCTTGCCAGAAATATTTGATCGCGGGTAGGCCAGACGCTTGTTCCCCTGAAGGTGCGGATCCGAGGTACAGCCACATTCGGATATCATCACCACGCCGGGGGAAGATTCGGAGCAAGTTCAAGGCATATGTAGCAAGAACTTTTGCCTCTTTGGAAGCATCAGAGTCGCTGGTTGTCAAATTCGCCTGAGGGATGCGGGATGTTCGAATTCGAGAAAAAAGCCCAGTGATACTGCTCTGGTTAACGAGACCAGTTACCTGATCCTTGATAAATGGAGGCAACGCGTAGGCGGCCCTCGGCTCATCCAGGTCGCTCGTTTCGTCTGCATCCAAACCTCGCATCAGGTGAGTGGCTGTTGAGTTCAGCAAGTCTGATACCACCGTCACAAACTCCAATTCCGGGGCACGGTGATTGGCTTGGCTGCCAAGAGCATATCGTTGAAAGAAAATCAGGTAGGAAAGAAGCCAAGCGCGAGACTGTGCATCATCTAATATGCCCTTGGTGTTCGAGGCAAGACGACCTGACACCGCTAAAGCCAGCATCCTGTAGTTGATCTCACTAGCCAGTCCATCCAGCGCGCCCAAATGTGTCTCAAGACTCGGGATTGTGAGGTACGAAGTAGCAAAGGACTCGTAGGCTGCCATTGTTTCCGAGGTGATTGGATGTAAAAGTGCAAGAACACCTTCGGTGATATTGGCCGGGCTGATCCCCTGGTCTCGTCGACTTGCATCTTCGTCAAAGTCTGGTAGACGCAAAGTTGAGAGGGTCGTTGTCAGGTGTGCCATAGCACGATAGTACGTATCCGCGATAGTGGCCATCTGTTTCGGAATTAAACCGGTCAAGAAGACCACCGCTCGGAGGAGAGGCTCGACTGCACGGAAAGGAACAATGGGCTTCGATGCTGAGCTAAGGACGCTTAAAATAGTTTTGCTCAGCCGTTTGAGCAGCGTCGTCCATTCGCCCTCGGTTGCGACAGTGGGCAGACTTCGGAAGGTCTGCTCAAAAGCATCAACAAAGTATACGAGGCGGAGGACATCATCGTTTTTCCGTGCCGACACAAACTGTACCAGCAACCGGAGCTGGGAGAAGCACTGGTCTGCCGTTGCATAGGGTGCAGGACGCCGTGATGACAACGTCCAGCCCTCGCCAGCCTCTATGCCGGAGGTGACCTCCATAGCATCCGTCAGATTCCGTTCTATTGTATCCCATTCTGAGCGCCATATCCCATATGTTGACTTCCTGCTAATGTAGCCCCGCCAGACTCTTTGGACAACACGGGCCGCACTCTGCTTCTCCCTATCTCGCTCTCTCTGGGCTCGCTCCTGACGCGCAATTGCGACAGCGAGCTGTGGATTCGATGCATGCGGGGTTTGCCGGCCGGGTGAGAATGCGGCAAAGGGATCGTTGATGCGGCCGCTGAGGTTGACCTGCCGCGGGCGACGAGAGTTGCCGGTGAAAGTGTGATGCATCGTGACGCCCTCTCCGCCCTGGGGACTGGAGGGGATTCAAAAGGTATCGGTCTATACAAAAGCTGGTCGCTGGAGATGCAAGAAACAAAAGAGATGCAAGCCCATGTCGCACTTGGCCTTGAAAGCAAGTGTGAAGAGCTATGACATACGCCGACTCCGATAGAGCCCGGCATGGCGAGCTTATCGGGCTTATGCACACGGGACACGCACTTTTGAAAGCGGTGTCAATTATTGCCACGCTATGCGAACGCACTCGGCAAAGATCTTGCGTAAGGTTATTACCACGGAGAAACAAAAGAACTGGAGAGATGCTAAATGTAGCTTTGGATATTATTCGAAATCGTCTTTTCTATATGCAAATGACAGAAGGTTGCATTTTCCATTCCAAATCTTCCTGAGCAGCCCGGTGCTGCAGCGTACAAATGGGGGTAATCCATAGGCGCTTCATGCTGATGGGTCTCGTATCGGCCCAATTTCAATCAAGTATGCTGTACATATAATACACGGAGGATGCGATCGTCCAGCGAGCGGTAGAATGGTGGAGCGGCAGATCGGGGTGGGGGGTAGCCATGGGGTGGACAGTAGGATGCTTGGAACTGTTCCCTAGAACGGTGGTCAGAGGATATGCAGAGAGAAAACGGTCTTCCGGGTGCACTCACACTGTGCCTATATGACTGCTCTCTAAGGATCAAGGCTCCTTAGCTTGTAAAAGTTTTCGGTTATTGGCCCTTTTTCAATTCCTCGTTTTGGCCGAGCAGCTCCTCATTTTCCTTGGCCAGAATCTCAGGGTGCTCCATCAACTCGCGCTGGTAGACTTCTTCGCCATTGCGCTCATGCCACAGGTCGACATAGTCCCTGCCCTTCATCTTGTCGATCACGGTGTATGTGCGCCCATTCCGCTCAATCTCCTTGTTGTACAGACTGCGCTTCGGCTCCGCGCGTTTGGTGACAAAGGGTGTAAGCTACATCGGTGTCAGTATTCTGCAGGTTGTCGATGTTCCAATGGACTAACCTTGAAGTCCTCAAGATCATCCGGAACGACGTAGGTGCGGACTTTCTTCCAGTCGATCACGTAGTTGCCCTTGTGGTCGAAGCGACCCATGGAGCCTGTCCGGTTACCCTTGTAGTAACCGCCATTGACCTGCTTGGTTGTCAAGCGCAGGCGCGCCATCATCGGGTTCGATGGCTTGAACATGTTGGCAATGAATTGACGTGAACGGGGAAAGAAGAGCGGGAGAGATCGCAGTCGAGGTTCAGGGCAAAAGTTCGGGTGGTCGGACCGCGCTAATCGCCGCGCCGAGAACTTTTTTTCTGCAAGCAAAAAAGTTGACCGACCGACACAACCCCTCCTCCACGCAACGATAGGGTCTTTTGAGTGCCCTCGTGGACGGAAATCTTTTCTATCTACTTGACCGATTGTACTTTTTCTTTCTGCAGATATGCCTCGCCAGCAGACTCAGCAGCGCGCCCCGAAAGACCGCTCGGCGCCGCAGAAATCGGCACCCAAGCACAAGAACAGACGAGGCCTCGATGCCCTCTCCATTGCAGAAAAGCAAATCCCAACAAAACTCGGCGTGCGTCGTAACCGCCTAGGATTCTACGACGACGGAACCAACTACAAAAAGCATTCGCGCCGTGATGAGGACGAAGACGAGGATGAAGAAGAGCGCCCAATCTACAAACGCCGCAGAACAGACGGTGATGACCTTGGAAGCCTTGACGGCGGAAGTGATAGTGATGGCCATGAGTGGAAGCTTGGACAAGTGGACAGCGACGACGACGAAGAGCTGGACAGCGACGAAGCTCTAGGAGAAAGTGACGAGGAGCGATTTGAAGGCTTCACATTCCGTGGAAGCTCAACGACAAAGTCCAAGCCGAAGCCGAAGAAAGCCGTCAAGCCAAAAAGGATCACCCTATCCGAGGATGAAGCCGAGTCTGAAGAAGACGAAGACGACGAAGAAGAAGACGACGATCTTGGAGAGGATGCTGTGGATCTTCTTACCGCTTGGGATATGAACACGAAGGAGGAAGAGGAGGACGCCAAAAAAGCGGCTGCGAAAGCTAAGAAGGCTGCTGCAGGCGATGATAGCGAAGAGGACTTGGGCTCTCAGGGTGACAGTGAAGAGGGAGACAGCGAAGATGAAGCCAGTGATGATGATTCTGATCTATCCATGTCAGACGACGATGTGGATGCTCGAGAGGATGGACTGGCCAAGCTGCAGGACTTCGTCAATTCAATGCAGACCAAGAACACTAAAAAGTCTGGCCAAAAGTCCCAAGAGCAGGGCAAGCCTTCAGAATACGGCCTGACATCCTCTCATAAACTGACTGTGGCCGATCTTTTGCCTTCGATCACGGATTCGCGCCTCAAGAGTTCTCTCAAGCACGTTGACGCTGCTCCTCAAACATCGAAATCGGGCATTCCGGGCAAGCTGGATGCTCCTCTCGCGAAGCGCCAGCAGGACAAGATCGAACGAGCTGCGGCCTATGATAAGAGCAAGGAAACTCTGGACCGCTGGCTCGATACCGTCAAGAATAACCGCCGCGCTGAGCATCTCGTCTTCCCTCTTCCGGATCCCGACAATGAACAGGTCCACCGCATGGATGTAGCCAAGCCAACTACAGACTTGGAAAGCACTATTCAAAACATCCTGCAGGAGAGTGGACTGGCCGAGACGAACGGCAAGTCTGCTGAAGAAGAGATTCAGGGCTTTGAAGAATTGCAGGCCCGCACACTCCCCATTGAAGAGATCCAGGCCCGGCGAGCAGAGCTGCGCAAGCGACGTGATCTGCTTTTCCGGGAAGAGGTGCGTGCCAAGCGCATCAAGAAGATCAAGAGCAAGTCCTTCCGCCGTGTTCACCGCAAGGAGCGCGAAAAGCTCGAGCAACAGGAGCGCCAGGCGCTTTTGGAAGCTGGAGTGGATTTGGATGAGCAGGAGCGCGATGAGAACGAGCGGAAGAGGGCCGAGGCTCGCATGAGCTCTAAACACCGCGAAAGCAAGTGGGCCAAGAGTCTGAAACAAACTGGTCGCACTGCCTGGGACGAAGATGCTCGCAACAATGCGAACGATTTGGCCTTGCGGGAAGAAGAGTTGCGGAAGCGGATTGAAGGCAAGAGTGTCTCTCGTGGAGATGACGACTACCTCGAGTCTTCTAGCTCCGAGTCAGAAGAGGAGGATCCCTGGGCCGAGGATGCCTCTGATAACGAGAAACGCAAGTTGCGGCAGAAGCTTGATGCTCTTGAAAAAGATGATATCGAGGACGGTGACAAGGGACCTCATTCCAATCTCTTCGCTATGAAGTTCATGCAAAACGCCGAAGCCGCCCGCAAGGAGGAGAACGATGCCGAACTCCGACGGATCAACCGGGAACTGCATGGCGAGGAATCCCAGTCTGAAGCCGAATCAGAGGTCGGCCGACGAAAGTTTGGCCAGTCAAAGAAGGCCGAGACCAAGTCTAAGGCTAAGCCCTTGCCGAAAAATGAATTAGAGGATGCAGTTGATTCAGATGCCGAGCCTGATTCAGACCAGGATGTCGACATCGTGGTCGACCGCCCTGGCAAGCAGAAGACGGGCCTCTCCGGTCCAAAGTCTGCCCCTCGATCCACCACCAAACCCGCTGCCAAGCAGGACGCTCCTGCGGAGCAAGAGAACCCCTGGCTGGTGCAGACAGAGCGCACCAACCGTCGACGGACCGGTGCAGATGCTTCGGAGACGATCGACATCTCGCTCAACGACCCTCAGCCTCAAGTCACTCAGGCCAGTCGCTCGTCCAAGGAGAGCAGAACAGCCAAGCCGACCAAACAGCGTGCTCATGAGAACGACAGCGACGATGAGGACAACGTGCCCGTCCTTCTGAAGAACCACGACCTGGTACAGCGAGCCTTCGCAGGTGACGATGTGGTGCAAGACTTCGAGCAAGAAAAGCTGGACACCATCGAAGACGAAGGCGACAAGATTGTGGACAACACGCTCGCAGGGTGGGGCAGCTGGACCGGTGACGGCGTCAGCAAGAAGCAGCAGAAGAAGCAAAAGCGCTTCCTGTCCAAGGTGGAAGGAGTGAAGCCGGAGCAGCGCAAGGACGCCAAGCTGTCTCGAGTGATCATCAACGAGAAGCGAGTCAAGAAGGTAAGATCTCTGTTTCGATTGACTTGGATGAAAACTAACTTATTCTCAACGCAGAACGCCAAGTACATGGCCAGTCAATTGCCTCACGAGTTCGAGAACAAGGCCCAGTACGAGCGGTCTCTGCGCATGCCTCTGGGTCCGGAGTGGTCTACGAAGGAAACCTTCCAGAGCGGCACCAAGCCTCGCGTTATGGTCAAGCAAGGCATTATCAAGCCGATGGAGAAGCCCATGTACTAAAAGCGTTACGCGGGCAAGTTGGAGATGTGTACATGCAGTTAGTTGTCTATACCTACCTTGGACGGAGATAGAGTATCTCCGCCATGAAAAATACCACTTGAGATTGTGATCTACTTCCGCTTGGAGAGAGGAGCAAGAGCATAGCAATTCCTGATTTCCTATCAAAGTTCTTCGGATAAATGCCATGGCAATCTAATATATACCCATCGCCGCAAAATAGCTACTAGAATAATTCCGTTGCATAAACAGGGAAGCACAATCCATAGCCAAAATATGAAAGAATACCATCGGTGCGGAGAGTAACCGAGTGCAAATGGAAAACCATGAACGCCTGAACACCTCAAAAGAAAGATAGCGTCAGGTCCTTCAAGGACCACCGCCAAGGCCGGCCGCGAACGCCATGTACCAGGTTCTCGTGGCACCGCCGTCGATAAAGCTGTAGTCGAAGTCATCCTGGGCGAAGAACTGCCAGGCGGCCTGAGGATCGATAAGGGCAAGGTTGGCATACAAGACACCCTTCCAGCCGCCTTCGACTTCGCTAGCAGGAGTTGAAGCGTTCGCAGCGAACATGGCCTGCCACTCCTGGCGCACGAACTCTTTCTGGCGGGTGTAGGGAGTATGAGGGAGAAGAGGCAGCATGTGGATTCTAATACACGTTAGCAAGTTGTTCCAATGGATGTTCCGATAAGGGTCATTGGGAAGGTTCACATACCCTTGGATGTATTCAAGGTTGTTGCCGAAGTAAGTAGTGTGATCGACCTTGTTCTCGAAGAGCTGTGAGAGTAAGTTTTGAGTGTCCAATGAAGCAGTGGGTCAGAGATACTTACAATGCCAGTAACCCGGTTGCTAAGGAAGTTCTCCGGTTGATTTTTGTTGTTGTCTTGCATGAGGAAGTAGCTATCGAGGGAACGGCGCAGGATGCCCAGCATCATGTTTCCTCGAGCCTCCATGCTAGCATCGCCGGTGGTCTGACCCCACATTTTGATAGCATAGGCGAACATAGTGTCCTCGGAAGTGGACTCTTGGTCCTTGCCATCGAAGGATTCAAAGAGACCCTTCGCCCATGAGTGGCCATTGTACCAGTCAAAGCCACGAGAAAAGGGGAAGTAAGCGTCATTTTCGATGGAGTTGCCAGCGTCACGGACCAGCATGTTCACATAGTCCTTGTTCTCAGCCAGCCAGTTCGGGTCGAGGGCACCGATGATGGCAGCTGCGTGGATAAAGTAGCCGTAGTGGAAGTGGTGATCGTTGTAGGCGGTGTTTCCAAAATCCTGGTTCAAGTCGCCATCGTAACCGGCAGTGGAGACAGCACCTTTCCAGACGGAGTCGTAGGCCAGCGGGTATTGCTGCTGGTTGTTCACAAATCGAGCAAAGGATTTTTTGAGATCCCGGAAGGCCTTGACGCCCATATCGACATTGTTACCGAGCTGGTTTACCGTATAAATCAGGGTAGCGAACTTGCTCAGCGCCTTACCGCTGTAGTACATGCTGTTCAGGTTGCTCTGGCCTTCAATGTCCTGCTTAAGTTCAGTGGGCGCCACCTTAAGAATGGCGTGCTGGACAGCTGGAGAGAGTGCGTGAACGCTGCCCTTGGTAGTCCACGGTTCAAAGCCCATATCGATGGGGAGGTTAGATTCGGTCATGGTCCAAGTCTCTCCAATCACGGCGGTTGCGTTACCCTTGACGGTACTTCGAAGGTGGATATCAGTCTTGCGGCTACCGGTGCTAGGATCGAACGACTCGAGATGGTGAGGCAAGGCAAACATGATAAGAGGAGAGCCATTGGCGTGAGATCCAGCCTTGGTCCAGGAGATGCTGTAAGTGCCGACATCACCAGTGACTGAGCCGTTTACTTGGCCGGCAACTGCATAGACACCAGCAGAGTTGTCGTAGAACTTCTCTCCGGACTTGCCAGCGGGATTCTTGGCAACCTGGATAGAACCGGTGAATCCATGGGGGCCACGCAGGCTGGTCTTTGAGACGAGCTTCATGTTTGGATCCTTGCCATTGTTGGGTGCGGCATACAGAACCCAGTGGGTATCGTCCTCGAGCGTAGCCACATACTTGAAGATACCCGGCTTGGGGGATCCAGCATTAACGACCTTGCGGAAGAAGACACCACTCTCGATGAGGGGCTGGAGGTCATTGTAGACACCAGTCACGTACCCCATGCCCTGAACAACAGGAAACCTGATCTCCTGGGCCGATCCACCAGATCGCTTCAGTACTGCATGGGCAGAAAATGCCTTGGGCTCATCCACGCTCATGGTGCTCGATTCATCCAGCTCGGTAGCAGACAGGATGATATGCTGCAATCCGACTGGGTTGATATAGTATTCGACTGGTTCGCCGGGGAGCTTCTTGTTTTTGGGGCCAAAGGCCAAAACGCGTTCCTCTAGGTGGGAAACAGACATGCCCCAGCTCTTGAGAGTCCCAGCGCCGCGAGACCAGGCCATAGAATAAGGCTGGGTGAAGCTAGCATTGGTTTGGGACCCAAGGAACAGTCCTGCGTAGAACTTGTTGGTTTCGATCGGATCCGTAGAATTGGCCTGGTTTGCGTGGTCAGCTAATTACGGAATCAAGGAAGAAATATTGCTTACATATTTGTTCTGAACTGGGTGGTCGTGGCGGACCTTGATGTTCGCCGGGGGAGCACTGGTAGCAACTGGCTTAAAAATGTCCTGGCCGTTCATGCTGTGCGGATGACTTGCGATGCCTGAGAACCCTGGGCTTGCTAGCGAAGTAGGGGTGTCCGTGGGAAGTTGTTCTGGCTTATTGTTAGCCTGCAAGATCTTTATTTGATACTACCATGTCTTGAGTATTTTTTCAAAGGAGACCTACCTCTCGCAGGACTAGTAGATGGTTCAACAGGACTAGTGGCTGTCTCAACAGGACTAGTGGTAGGTTCGACAGTAGTGGCAGGTTCCACTGGAGTGGTGACAGGTTCGACTGAACTAGTGGCAGGTTCGACTGGGGCGACTGGCTCCACAGGAGCATTGGCAGGTGATGTAGGGACCTCCGGTTCTTGGTTGACGCTTGGAGTCGCCGGTACTGCAGCTTCTTGTGCTGGTGGAGCTGGTGGAGCTGGTGGAGCTTGTACCGAATGCGCAGCTGGGGGACTCTCAGGCTGCTGAGCAGGAGCTGAATCGGAATCCCAGAAGTCGTCGAAACCGTCGAGATAGCTGTCGAGGTCAAACTCGGGGACCTCGACCGATGGGGATCCAAACTGCGGGAAAGGAGGCTGTGACGAATGGCCCTGGTTTTCCAATGCAGTACGGTAGATCTTTGTAACCAGTTAGTGTTTTGGCTCTTCACAGCTAATTCAGTATGCTAATACTTACCGGCTGCTCGGGAGAAATCGCTAGTCTCTCGTTATTGGGCGGATACTGAGTCTTAAATGCAGTACTCGGCTGTGTCGCAGACTGCTCCAAGATTTCTGCGGCAGCGCCTTCAGGCTTCGGCAGGCCGTGCACTGAATCTGCAGCAAGAAGCCATGTCAGCATGGCTGTTGCCATCCATTTCGACCCCATGGTGAAGGTGTAATCCCAAATGCCAAATAAATGACCAATTGGGCCGGACAAGATAGGGTAAACAGCAAGCCTATTCTATGCTTCAAGAGAGTCCAACGTGTACAATGGACCGGAAAGCACAGGGCAGCTGAGTTGTCGAAGGTCGAGACGTATACAACCAAACAAATGGAAAAAGAAAAGCCACACCGAGGGACAGGGACTTACAAGTATGCTATAAATTCCAGAAGGCTGATCAAAGCCTCACCTAGCTTGGGGCCTCAGTTCCAAATTGGAACAACACACGGGCCGGATTGTTGTGAATGGCCTGCAGGAAGAATTCCGGAACTGCAGATCCTCATGGGAATCAGCCGCGTCGAGCTTCGTGAAAGCAATGAATAGTCAGATCCCCGCGGGATGGCGTGTGGTTCAGCAATGTAGGGCGTCCGCGGCGATGTTCTGAGAGGTGCACGCTCCACCGTCGTCCCCACTACACCTGGAATGTTCCTGAGTAAACAGAGAGTCCTACGATCGGGCCCTTGCTTGGAATCGGGTTGTTTGATGATTGGCGAAGGAAGTGCAGAGGCCGGAAATATAGGGCAGTCGGTGTCCTTGATGCAATTGATTCAATTGCAGGCAACTGCGTCGCGGGTGGTGCCAAGGGTGTGGAGCTCCACGTCAACAGCGGTAAGTTTTCTAATCCTCTCCAGGGCTCAAGGTAGAGTTCGCAATGAATCGAAAAAGTCGACATCATCAGCAATCCCATGGATTCGGTGAAGCATGTCCTAATCAGCGGGCTGGTTCACCCAGCACCCGCACCACGGCCTCTCAGATGGTCACATTCCAGTGCTCGGTTGAGGCTGGCCTCGTTGCCGTACGCCTCGTCCGTCATCAGACACGGTACAGGTGACGACATCTCCGGCCATGTGAGCAGTGGCCGGGAGAAACGTGGATGGCGTCTATGTATAACTAGTTCTATGGGAGTGGACGTGCGCGATCTATCTCGCTACGCGTGCCCCGGTGGCGAGACACGATAAAATATTTGAGGGGAAAGTAGACTACGTATACTGATAATGCAGATAATTTCAGACGGTATTGTATCTCCGGGGTCGGCATTTATTAGTATTGACCTATGTAGTACAGTGCCGGAATATCGACGCTGGTAAAAAGGCTTGCGCGTGCAGATTCGTCCATAGAGGTCTTTCCAACCCATCCTTTTGAGCTCTAATGAAAGTAGCTATCTCCAGTGGAATAGCGATACGATGCTAAGCCTTATTTAAATAGTCCTGGAAAGAGCGAGATATATTTTGTTGATGTTCCGGGATTGTCCGGTTTGTGGTTTTTTGATAGCCGTGTGTATATATATAGTGGCTACCGGACCTGAGCAAACCTTGGACTCGGGAGTGAAACAACGCAAATCGACTCTGGCTTCCCAGAAACCCGTTTTTATTTTCATTTCCCTTCAAATTCCATATTGGCTCTATCCATTTATTGCTCTTGTACCTTGCCCAAAAAGTAACGGGAGGTACTTAGTGTACAGAAAATACATCAAGGCATAACCACATTCAGTTGATTCATTACTCCCCAGCAAGAGGAAGATCCAAATCTACCACCCAAGGCGCATTCCTCGGCTCATAGCCAACAGTACAAATACTGGCATTAACAAATAGTGTCTCCTCCCCAACCCTTAACGGCCGCTGACTTTGCGCACTAACGTCATAATATGCACCCCGTTTCTCAAGCATATCTTCCATATCACTCTGCACGGGCTCTTGCTTGATCCCGTTAGACGCAAACGCATTCCACTGGCCGCGGATAGCGCCCCATCCTTCGTGGATATGTCCAAATAGATATACCCGTGGTCGGGCCCGTTCAGCTGCGCGAAGGAGGTGCTTACATCCGACGTGAGTTTCGGGCGGGACAAGATCGAGAACGTGTTCAGGTGGGCCATGTGTGAGCATGATATCGACGGCCGGGAAGTCCGGGACAGGATTTTGCGGAGAAGGCTTATTGCTTCCGGGTAACGGAGAGTTGAATCGATCGGTGGAGCGTTTGTAGCCGAAGGCCCAGTTGCAGAACTCGGGTTGATACGGCGAGGCATAGACGGTTAGTTTGGCGCCGTTGGATAAGGTGAATGTGTGTGTGCCTTCCTCCAGGTATCTTATCCCCGCCGCGACTGCGGATTCGTTTGTGTAGAGGTCTTTTGCGAGCTGGCAATAGGCTTTGATGTCTTCGAGCGGGGGACTGTTGCTTGAGCGGATGCTCTGCATGAGGGGTTTTTCGTCATCCTCAAGATATGTGTCTTGGCCGCCTAGCCTTTCGGGTCGGTGGTGTCGGAAATAGCCAAAGCTTGTGAAGTGCTCTTCATCTAGTGTCAGGTCGTGGTTTCCGGCGATGACGAGTTTGAGCTCTGCGTCGGCAGCTTTGAGCATCTCCACTGTCTCCTTGTGCTCGATGTGGTAGCCGACCTTTGTGAGGTCGCCGGCGTGGATGAGGACATCGGCTTTGGGAAGAGGGTAGCGGTATGGGTTGTTGGTTTGTTGCGGGGGGTTCGGAGAGAAGGTGTGGGTGTCGGAGATCATGCAGATGCGGGTTTTGATCCCCGCCGGCGGAGACATGTTGAGGGTCTGTTACGGATAGACAGGTAATTGAGCAAGTACTTTAGCATCGGCGCGAGGGGATGTATATGATGAGTTGAACCTAGACCGGGGGTAGAGGGAGTGTTGAGGAAGTTGAAAGTTGAAAGCGGCCTACGGCGGAGAGAAGGGTCAACCCCGCGCCGAACAAAAAAACTACTACGCAAGACACACGAGACAAGTAACATAAACAGGAATCATTTCCTTGGAATTGACGGCTCAGAGCTCTACAGACATTCGCATCCGTGGATGCCCAGATCATGAAAGTTTTCTGGTAAACATAGCTGAAACTCCGATAACCACCCGTGCAACGACAACCCACGCGGCCTCCATACCGAATGGCTTTCCATTTTTGTTTTTCGTTTACTTGCGGATCGCCTTCTGGTAGAAAGCGAGCTCATCACCCTCGAGGATGTAGCCGTCGACACGGCCGGACTGACCGGGGCGGGAGGCCACAACGGCGAACAGACGGCCGGACTCGAACTGGCGCTCGATGGCACCCTCAACCTTGCCCTGGTCGGCGAAGCGGGCAGCCTGCTTCTTAACAACGGACTTGCTCTTCTTCTCCTCGGCGACCTCAGACTTGCCACCCTGGCGTCTGCGGCCGACGGGCTGGCCGTAGTGAGCCTCGTACCATTGACGGAAAGGAGCGGCGTCAATCTGGACGACGGCGGACTTGGTCAGGGTGTTTGTGCGGACCAGCTCGTTGTTGGAGGGGTGGAAGGAGACACCGATGACACGGGTCTTGCGGGAGATACCCTCGGAGCCCCACGAGAAGTTACCGGACTCGAGACGGAGGGCACGGAACTTCTGGTTACCACCACGGGTGCGGACCAAGTGGATGCGCTTGGTGCCGATACGGGTGTTGGAGGGCTGGCGACCCTTCTCGAAGGCTCTGTTGGAAAGGAATCACAGGTCAGAACATGTTCGCCAAAGGTAACGAGTTTATTTTCCATCCCAACGGCACACAATCTTCTCCCTTCGGAAAACAACTCCAGGACTCAATTGACGGGAACTCCGTACCTCTTCTTGCGGTAGAAAGCACGCTTGGCACCAGTGGCGCTGCGCTTGTGGCGCGAATCACGAGAGATACCCATATTTGCGGTTGATGGAGGGGTCTGGTATAGGCACAGAAAAATTAGAACTTGATCGGTCGGTATGATGCTCCTGCAGATTCCAAACACTTCTGAATCGTTCGAGCGAAAATGCGAGGCGTGATTCGGTTGCTGATGATGTTGACGATGTGTGTGAGGGTCGAAGACGAATGAAGCAATATTGAATTGAATATTCCCCCGAAGTAATTTTTTCGCACGAACGGCCTCGATTGTCGACTCAAACGAAGCAGAAAGGAAGGATGCAGGAAATATGGAGGTATGCGAGGGGAACTCACCTCTAGCCGTGCAGCCCTTCACCAAAAGCAGAACGGTTGTCGATGGGTGTCGTTGGAAGTTGCGGTCGTGGAGTCCGTTGAATTTCGCAGGGCGCACAGTGTCGCTCGCTTGTGCGGTTGCCCTAACTTGCACTAGTCCCAACGTGGTTTGGCGGGTAATGCTCTGGTCACATGACCGTACTGCTGATTCATCTTGTTTTCGCCACTTCGGGAAGGCACCCACTGGTGCTTCAGTAACTAGTTGCTCTTGTATGTACATGAGGTAGACTTGTATGTGCTCCCACTTTCCGACGGTTCGTCTACCTTGAAATCCTGGCCTCTACTGGTTCTTTCCGCCCTTCTTCGCTCTCTCCTCCTTGACGATCTGCCCGATCCGCTGGAACGTTCCGAATCCCTCAATGAAGCACGAACCCATCCAAGTGCACCACAGTCCCGACATGAAGGGCACACCGAGCGGCTTCAGTCGGAGGATAGCCAGCAGGGCGGACTCAAAAATGTGAATACCGACGACAGCCGGGAAAAGGAGTGGCTGGATATTGTAGACAAAGTGTGCAAAGTCGGGAACATACTTGTATCCCAGGTTCTCGTAGACAAACGAGCCCGGCAGTAGGTTGCTGCGACGGACGCAGCTGACATAGGTGAACAGACACAGGCCAAAGATGACGGTCTGTACACCTCGGGGTGCGCGGTACTCGGTGAGTGTGACGTCGGAGCGACCCAGTCGCTGCAGACTGTCGTTGTGCAAAGCGACCAAGCGGCCGCGAGCCTCGGAGAAGTCCTTCATCGGCGGGACCACGGGGACCACGTAACGGGTGCCCCGGGCACGCAGGATCAGGCTATCGAGACTGAGGTCCTCGAGTGAGGCACCATTGGCTTCACGGGCGGTGATATCGCAGAAAGCTTGCAGGTACAATTGGAGCGAGTCGCCGTGATCGGCGTTCATGTGTTTGATGATGAAGTCTTTGCCTGACATTGTTGCGATTGCGGTTGCGGAGAAGAGAGACAGGAGGGATAGTGGCGTAGTTTCTCGAGTTGAAATTCAATTCCAAGGTTGAGGGGTGCGATCTGGAGTGAGTAGAAAGTAGATTCATGGATCGGCGCCAAGCCCCGAACCTCGGCCCTCGACTCGTGGTTTCCCCAGCATACACATGTGCATGATCACGGTGATCGGGGCTGCACTCGGTCTGGAATGAAATGTATCTGGAATCTACGGGATTGGATCTTGCGGACTGTCTGTTGATATTCATGGATCACTCGATTGCTCGGGAACGGGGATATATACATTTAGTAGTACACCGGTGAGTCGATTCTTGCCACGCCGATCACGATTATACCGCGCCGCGGCTCCGAGATATCCAGAACAAAACAAGAAAGTTATTAAGCGACCAAGAGAAGAGAGAAGCGCTCTATAAAACGGACGCCGAGCGGAGGAACAAGCGGAACGACGGGGCAATTGGAAAAAACGGAAAGGAATCGATCGTGATCATCGTAGCCGTACGAGAGGCGAGATACTGCGATTGGAAACAATGCGAAGGGACTCGTTGATCAAGGGAAAAGAGAGCATTGGGGCTCACGCACTGCGGCCGAGATCAACTCCTAATTCCGGCATAAGCGGATGTGTAAGACAAGGAGGGAGGGTACAACTTACATGAGGGCAAGTGTCAGATCACCGTGGATGTGTGCCTTTAGCTCAATCTCAATTTCCAGATTCAACTCCAGCTTCAGCTTCATGCCCTCCTCGTCGTCGATGCTCTTCTTCTTCTCGTCGATCACGTTCATGCCGCCCGTCGGATCCATTTCATTGGAACGCTGCCCGCTGTAGGGCTGCATGGATTTGCCCTGAATCATGTCATCGTCGGAGTATTCATCATCGTATTCATCGGAATAGTAGTCATCGTCGTCGGAGTATTCCTCGAGTTCATCTTGTTTCTGGGGCTGTTGTCGCCGGCGCTGGAGCTGCTGGTTCTTGTTCTTGTTCTGAACGGGCTGGTCATCTTCCTCGTCGGTATAGTCATCGGCACTGTCGTAGTCTTCGTCGGAGTAGTCTGGCACCTGGAACTGCTTCTGCTTTTCCTGAGTCTTTTCGGCGGTCGCCATGATGAATGTGAATGTGAAGACCCTAGAACTAGGATTGTAAAGACGAGGCGATGATGTATATTGTCCGGGGACCGAGGGATCAAAAATGAAGGAAGAAAAGAAGGAAAGCGGTGATATGATATGACCCGATCCGATTTGAGTTCAGGAGAAACTACGCAGTTCCTATGACCGGCAAGACGATAGACGAGACTGTAATGACGTTGGGGGCGGTTGTGTTGCATCTCCACCCGGTTGCTTCGTCACATTGAATTTGCAGAACCACCACCGGCGTCATGCCATACCGTTGTCATACCCGACCCTACGATACCTGGATTACCCGTGGAGGCAGTTTCTATTCTCAGTAACGGGCTGGGTAACGGAGACCCAGTAACGTGTCAGTTTTGCCCGGCCGAATGACGGCTGGACCGTGGAAAACAGCGTACCTCGTGGCCCGAACCAGGCAACACAATGGCGTCTTTGTGGCAACTGTGGCTGATCCATGTATCAGAACTCGAGTAATTCAAGGATTCTTGAAAAAGGACGTCATCACCATCGCTTCGTGCCGTGGAAAGAGGTCTTACGTCTAATTAATATATAAAAGTGGATCTGGAGAAGACTGGTTGGGCGCCTGCCATGTTGTCAAAATCCTCCGCTTGGCGCTGATTGGCTTTGTGCAACCCCGTTGTATTGAATTTTTCCTTTCTCGACCACTTATCGTTGCTATGGGTCCCTCCAACGTCCCTTGTCCAGATTGCATCCGTATTTAGCGTGCCGATCGGCACGCCCGTTATCCTTCGTCGGCCGCCTGTGCGCTGCGCCATACGGAGGGGTTCCAGGTCTTGATCTTTGACATCGACCAACGTCATATCACTCCACAGGAAGATCTTCCTCCACCTGGCCATTGGACTCCGCGACCAGGGCCTCTCCTATGGGTGTACCATTGTAAATATTCCAGGCATCGGTACCTGATCTGAATCGCCGGTCAGACACAAATACCCGTCTGACGTCGGAGGCGGCCCTCCACAAGGCCATCAATGCAGGTTTTTTTGAGTTGATCCGTGGCTCCATGATATAAACGGCACAGGCGTAGGCGTGTCGTTATCCTGCATACATCATATACCGTACGGCGCAATTACATACGTTCTTCATAACACCCCCCGCTCCCTTCGCACCAGTGACGCTTTGTCCTTCATTACCATCTGATCACTTCATATTGCTCCTCGTCCCCCCTTCTCAACTTCTTCTTTTCCTTTCACCATGGCCGATCAGGAACCCTCTACCCCAAACCCGGAGTCAACTACCTCTACCCCCAACAAGCCGAAGCGTGCCCCTCCTAAGCTAGGCAAGAAGTCTCCTGCCAAGCAGCAAGAACAGACCCCGCCACCTTCAGAGCAAGGTCAGGAACAAAGCTCGGAAGAAAACCAGCAACCCGAAGGTGCTGAGAAGAAAGACCAAGACCCAGAAGAACAACAAGAAGAGCCGGAGACTCATAAGCAAGAGCCCGACTCCGGCAACGAGCAAGAGCCTGAGCAGAACGACGAACCTGAACCTGAGCCTGAGCCCCAACCTCAGCCTGAACGTCGCCGCAGACGCCCTCGCCGTCAACAAGAATCAGACGTCGAGTCTATCCCCCGCAACATGGACGGTGAACCACAGCAGCGCCAGCGCACCCGTCGCACACGCCGGCCCCAACAACAACAGGAGCAGGGTGACGGAGGCCCTCTCGGTGGTCTCGGCGGCGTAGACCAAGCCGGCCAGCTCGTGCAGAACACGGCGGGCAATGCCCTGAACGGAGTGACCGGGTCTGCAGGCAAGGCCGTCGGCGGAGTTCTGGGCGGAGGCGACAAAGAAGAGAAAGACGATGGCGGCCGCGACGAGCAGCTGCGACTGCGACTGGATCTGAATCTGGACATTGAGATCCAGCTCAAGGCTAAGATTCACGGTGACTTGACACTTGGATTGCTGTCAGTATTACCCTTTCTTGAATTCGTTATCTTCCCTTCCGATTCTTTTTCAAGACCCCTTCTCCCTTTTTCTAATGCGCAGTTCCGCTGACTGACCTATTAGTAATTAATTTGTCTGGCCTACAGTGGCTAGAAAGAGTTATGCCTATTTTATGATGTCTGCAATGCTCTGTCTTATTAGCTACGCGCGCTGGTTATTCGTTCGTATTTCCGACTCACGGTCACGGTCACGGTTATGCAAGATGCAGGAGCATGGCTTAGTTTCGTTTCGGTTGTTTGTGTTGTCTAGGCTGTTCATTTCCCTAGACCTGCTTCGGCTGCTCTGGTGTCTGGTCTGTGTGTCCTAATGACCATTTGAAATGTACAGTACTTTAGTCTTTCTGCATATAGCAGCTGGGGTTAGCGAACGACGTAATGAAGATTCAACGTGCTCTACTTTTCGACTCGTTATTGATTAGAAATGTATTTGCTAGTTTGTTTGTTTTACTTGGCCGACGAAAAGACTAGGTTCGGGCACACGGCGTTAGTGGCACATGTGCGACACCATCTATAGCCTGGGCCCCGAGATCTCCGTATCAAATAGAAACGTCTACATTCAGAAAGAAAATGACCAATGCAGTGTGACAGATTGTCCTATCCAGTCTAATCGTGCAACCAAGATGTCCACGTGAAGCAGCAGGCTGGAAGAACTGAATCAAATCAAAGGACGCTTACGAGGCGTATATGCCTTCTTTTCTAACCGAAATGAATGCGAGATCTCCCAATCGGCTCCTTTATTGATGAGTGCAGTATAAATTACAGTCCCGCGATGTACATCAGCCCATATCCGAGGGTGACAATCACCACAAAGGCCATGAGACTTGACGGAATACCACGAGTTAGGAAGTGGCGGACCTGGAGGTAACGTTGGCCAGTTGTTGGCACTTCGGTCATGATGGCGGCTAATTTGAAAGAGTTAGTATAAACGACCTCGATACTGATTGCGGATTGGAATAACTAACTCATGTTGGGGAATCCACTCGTGGGTAGCGCCATCGCAACCGAGCACATCAGTGCACTTGCCATTACCAATAGATTCGGGTGAGGGTTCTCCATGTTAACGCCGATTTGGCGAACCAGAGGCAAAATGATCAGAGCCGCAACGGTATGAGAAATGAAGGTGGCAATGACGAGGATCAAAGCCGAGAAAACGAGGAGCACACTGTAGAGACTGAGATTCTCGACATGGGCCGTGATCCCGTTGGCGATGGTGTGCAGCAAGCCGGAGGAAGTGACAGCCTTACCCAGACACAGACCACCTGCAGCGAGGATGATAATTGTCCAGAGGAAGTTGTTAAAGTCTTCCTTGTTGAGGATACCTGTGCCGAAAAACAGTACGAGAGGGATAATGGCGATGACACCCATGTCGCCGAACACATGCTCGAGCTGGTGACTGACACACCAGAGCGCAATGGTGGCAAGAGTGACTGCGCTGATGAAGTACTGAATTCCCGTGAAACGGTCCTTTACTGGACGCATAGGAATGACAGTGGTATTGCGGCCAGGCTTGAACGTCGCAAGCAGGAGCCCCCAGATCAAGAAGATTGAGATAATGCAAACGGGGAGCGAAACGAAGAACCACGTGCCCCAGCTGATGCTCGGGTACATGTTCTGCAGTGCAATGATATTTTGGGGCGACGCAATCGGAGACGCTGCACCACCAACATTGGCCGCCAACGCGATACCCAGCACGAGCGCCTTGGCGAAATCGGAATCCGGAGGAAGATTGCGCAGCAGAGGCTGGATGATCGAATAGCAGAGCACGGGCGAAGCGACGTTGCTGATCCACATACTCAAGAACATGCTCACGAACATGTTCGTCAGCAGCACGGCACTGGGCTTGGATCCGGCTTTGCTGAGCACGAGGATGGCCATCCGACGGGCAATATCGTACTTCGATAATGCTGCCGCAATTGTGAAACCACCGAGGAGAAGCATGATCACAGGAGTCCACATTGATGCAAACACCACGCTCGTTGCCTCCTTAGGACCCAATCGCTTATGCGGTTTATCTTCAGATCGCATAATGCCCAAGACGACGACCAAGAACGGGATCAAAAGTGAAGTCACAAATAGAGGAATAGCCTGCGAAATTGTCAGCAACTGTTAGAAGTAAGGACCTAAAAACTTACCTCGGTAGCCCAAAGAATGCTAACCAGCACTAGCATTGCCAAACAGTTCTGTTGCTCGGGCGTTTCCATAATTTGCAGCGAAAGAAGGGCACCGAACACGGAAATACTGAAGATCAAGGTGCCAAAGCTCAAACTACAAAGCCACAACGGGAAGTGCATCCGACCAACCGGAGTAGCGATCTCTTTCGTGCGAATCTCTTGCTTGTCACCCTGGCGCCGCGCGGTAGCAGGGTCCTCGTCGCCTCCCAGTAAAGTCTGACGAATACCGACGTTGGCAGCCTGAGCACGACGTTCAATCTCAATCATCTCGCGCCAGACCGTGTTGCGCTCCCAGACCACATGCTCACGCAGGTGTAGGCGCAATTCACGACTAGCCAAAGAGCGATTGCCCTTAGTGACGATGTCGGCATAAGCGCCCTGCACGTCGCTGATGTGACTATCCACAGCAGCCATCGTACTTTCGGTAAAAGGCATCGCCGGGTAAACGACCGAGTTCAAGTAGTCCCGACGCAGATTACGGAACAGGGTCTTGTCGTACTTCTTCAATGCCTTCGCAAAGCCGGTCTTGTTGAGTTCGATGAACGATCTCAGCTCGCAGAGAGAGACGTAAGCCTCAATGAGACGCTTTTTAAGTGACACTCCGGCATTATAGAGAATAAGGAAATCCTCATCGGTCAAATCGGTATCCTGGGGCCCTCGGCTACTAGCCGGGCCAAAGAAAGCCGAGTCTGCCATGTCCTCTGGGTGGACCTCTTCCGCCGTAGACTCTCCATCCGACTGCCTTCTCCTCATATGAGAGTTGGACACTTCCGGAGGTTGTTCCTCGTCGCTATCCCCATCGTCTTCACTACCGCCGCTGGACCGACGACGCTGATTGATTGCAAAATTTTGAAATCCGCCAGTAGATTCCCGGCGGGCATTCGAACTCAACGTCCTGGCTTTGACGATAGTCTCGCTGACTGGATCCATGTTGAAGCCGTCCGTTTCGGAGATATAAACCGAAGCCTCCCGAACCAAATCATCTGTAAGATTGGAGATTTCCTCCTGTTTCTGTTGATAGAAGGTACAGATCTTATCTAGTTCCACATCAAGGGCACGTTTGAAGACGTTATCGGGGTTGGCGACTTGATGCGCGCCAAGCAGCGGAGCGGACTCGACATCGCCGCCATTCTGTCCCTCAGTTCGGTTGTTGTGCTTCTCGAGAGTGTAAATTCTAGCCATCGAAACACAGAATTAGCCGACTGAACGAAACTGGAGTCCCATACCCAGCTCATGCATCTACCCAACTCTGTGCAATGTGACACCTGCGCCAATGTGCATGTCAAGATGCCCACGAGACAACAACCACAGTGCACCCCCAGAAAAGGAAAGTAGTTACTCCGGTCAAAACATCAGATGAAACAAGAAATTAACTCACAGTTTCTTGAGATTGCTGTACGCAATGTAGTTGGAGCTCCAATCCGGCACCGCATTGAACTGGATGCTGTGCGAGAACTTCATCTTGGCTACGGTCTCAGGGTCACGGTCAGCCAGAGGGCGACTCGCGTTTTGAGCGCGGCGTCGAAGGACCTCTGCCCAGAACCTAAGTCGAGTGAAGCGGGTGGCCCGTGGGCGCTGTTCCGACGGAGCCGCCTTCTCCTGCTCCGCTTCTTGTCCAGATTCAAGTCCCGCAAGCGACTGTGAGCTAGCAGCAGGTGAAAATGGACGATTGGGGTTTCCCGGTTGTCTAATGCGAGTCGACGCGGATTGGAGCGCGTTTGGGGCGGGCGCGTGGTTGGCAGTTTGGAAATCGGCGAGCTCGAAGGATCCGTGACTGAATGAAGAAGCCACCTTCGAGCTGGGGCCGGAGGGAGGTCGACCGGGGCGAACAACTGTTCAACAGGAGAGGGAGGTCCGGTGGAAGAAATGAGGAGGTTGTGCGGGGCGCCCAGGCAGATCAAGCGATGGTCAGCTGGGCCCAGATTGCGTGGGTTGCACTAATGGTCAGGCTGAAAATGATCGTGCGCGGTTGACCGGTCACCCGATTCTTGATTTGGCGCTGCGTCTTATTCTCCGAGACAGGTGGGCCGCGAGGGCATATATGGTAGCAATGGCAAGCTCCTGGGTTTCTCGCGATGACTACAGGAACCGATATTGCCCGATCAGGAATGATTGGGGTTACGCTGAGGTAAGCGTACAACGGTCCTATTAGCGACGCGCGATATAAAATGGTGTACATCTATAACCTTTAGATTCTACTAGCATCATTTCAGCGTTGTCGCTCAGCCATGGTGGAAAACACAGATAATGTTAAGAGACGTAAAATTGTTTAAATGGTAAATGAACTTGATATACTACATGTACAGATGCTGAAGAGTGCTTAGAGACCATGAACGAGAACCCCTCAACCCAAAAAGATAATGAAACACCAGAAGGTATAAGATCATCGGCGACGAGGCGCAAGACCCAGGTTCGCACGGCCAGAAATACCCATCTTGTGCTGCCCGTCTCGGCGGTCCCACACACCACTTCGGCCCTCCGCAACCGCAACCAACTCATTTGCAACACGATGGGCCAGCTGCGCATCTCGTCGCTTCTCCGAAGCGTCGATGATCCACTTGATAGCCGCACGGCGGCGCTGGCGCAGGTTCAACGGGTGAGGGACTTGCACGGCAGTACCACCACCGGCAATACCCTTTTGCTGACGAATGCGGAAAAGAGGAGCCACCGAGTCAACGATCAGTGTCAGGTAGAGGACAGGATCGAGAGGCAGCTGAGGGGCGGGAGGTCCGCCAATGAGAGGGCGGCGGGGGTTGGGGTTGGGAGCGGAAGAGGTGCGAAGGTGGTCCAGAATGATAGACATGTTCTAAACATATGTGTATTAGTCCAGGTATTCAGACGCAAGAAAGTTGCGGGGTAGGACGAGAGTGGCATACGTTCTGTGCCCGGGCCAGCTTTCCGTCTTGCATCAACATCTTGGTGAACTGCTCCTGCAGCGAGTCGTAGCGCTTCCGGAAGCTCATGGTCTTGGTAGGGACCTCTGGCGCATCAAACTTCAGGCCTGGGTTCCGCTCGATAGCCTGCGAGTTCACCTGCTCGATCATATCGGCAAGAAACGCAGCAGACGCATCGTGATCAAGAGAACTCTCCACGTCGGGCTGGCGACTGCGGGCGGAGGTTGAGAAGGAACGGGAGCCACCGGACTTCTTGAACTGCTCCTGCATGACCTTGGGCATGTGCTTCATCGCCTTCTCGTCGCGCTGGAGAATCTGCTCGCCAAAGACAATTTGTTAATGACAATCCGATACAATAACAGCGAGGAATGCCGTAGCACTACTCACCTCCTCAACCGGAGTTCCTTGTTCCAATTCCGGGCTTGACGGCTGGCCGTCACAGCTCTTCTCCTTGTTCATAATTCGGTCGATCTCGGCTGCCTCTTCGCTGACATGCGGCAGTTGGTCCTGGGTCGGAAACACCTGCTCATCTGGATTGGGTTCCTTCTTGGACGAATTCCATCTTTTTTGGGCAGATATCGATTGCTCGGCACGGAATCGAAGAGGGAGAGCGATACTGCGTGGCGCAACAGAGGGAATAGTGGGCTGGCGGAGGGCCAAAACAGCCTTGTTTGCTGAGAAAAGGTTCAACCGGGGCGGCATTTTGTGAATAGTAACCCCTGCGACAATGTTACTGGGGTATAATTGGGATTGGATGTTGGCGGAGACTCGTCGGGGTGCGGTCTGCAAGTTTTCGGGACGTGCTTAGTCATTATATCATCACCGCGCATGGGATCTAAAACAAGATAAAGCCACAATCCCCGTGAGAACTTTGATCTACAGCCTCTCAAATTACTTCCCACATTGGTTGGTGTCATGGTATCCTATTCCAAGTCATTGTGATGACCATCAGCCATGTGGTCATGATTGATCAGTGGGAGATCTCGGAAGAGCTTCCTAAGGTCGAATTCTGACGTACCGCACCGCCGAAGTAAATCTGTGGCCATGAAATTGCACTTCCTATGACGACTCGCCCGAAGCTCTCCAACTGGCTTCCACCATGCTCTCTGATCTTCCCTCAGAAATCATTCTCCATATTGCATCACATCTTCCGACTGCCAGCTCATTGACACATTTGGCGCAATCCTGCCATCGATTATATAAAATTGTCTCCGCCGAAGAAGCGGCATTTTTTCGAGCATTCGTGCAGAATAAATTCCCATCGACAAACACTCCACCGTTCTGGAAAGATGCAGCGTGTGCTCTCACATCTCGCTCGCGGGCCCTGGACAGACTGGGCATTATTGGCCGATTCGTCCTCCCGGCTGAGAACATAAGCCGGATCGGCTATCATGAAGAAACGCGACATGATAACCCCACTCTTGGATTCCGACCTCCCATTGATTCTTACGAGAGCTGGAATGGCGAGTCCTGGGCAGAAAGGAAGGAAGTCCTCGCCTGGGGCGCTGGTCATCAGCTGCTAATGCGCATCAGGCAGTCTGGAAACAGTCCACGGGAAAATTGGATCGTCTTCAATGACAAGCACCATGTCAGTAGTTATGACGATATCTGCGGCCTGCATCTTCTTGGGCCAGAATTTGGTAGCAAAAATGCCGATATCGAGCACCTGATCCTTGGTCGCATTCGCGGCGACATTATTCGCCTGGCTCTCTCCGCCAGTGACACGGCATATGAGAAAAGGCAGTATTTCATGACAAATGGGCTGAACCTCGATCGGACGGATCTAAGTGACGGCCCAGAGCCTATTCTCTCAGGTCATTTTGATAATGGGTCTATCGCATTGTACCATACAATTACCGATAGAGAGAAGGTTGAGCCGTTTGCGTGGATTGAACAATCGACATCGTCGCGAAGTCGATATTCAAAATTGCTGTCACCCTCACGGATTGCCGTGGCCACGGGGAGATTGCAGGACACCCTGTCAATTTCAAACGTCTCTCCAGAAGGCATTTCCCCCGTCCGACAGATAGGCGTGGATTCATTGGACATTGAAAATCAAGTCGGTAATCCAGCGCACAGTACTGTGTCTGCCATTGCACCTCTCAATTCCCATCGACTCGCCGGTGACCCAGGCAATGTATTCCTTTCAGCTTGGGGTGATCGAACCGTCAGGTAAGTTGTCAGAATTTTGCTCAAATTATACACATCTTCCAACACACCCTCTAACGCGCCTTTGCTATCAGACTTCACGATGTTCGCTCTCCGCATTCTTATGAAACAACCTACATCGACACCACGGACCCAAACCTCACATACTGTGTACACCCATTTGCCAATGACAGGTTTCTCGCCGGTTCTGGCGGCGACGCCCTAGTCAAAATATTTGACCTCCGCATGGACAAAACATACGACTACCTTGACACTCGAAGTCCACACACATCATCTCAAAGAGCCAGTGGCCCTCGCAAAAACTTCTCAATCTTCCTTTCCTCACCACCGCCACCACTGTTTCCACAGCAGATTTCCCGTAATCGCAGAAGAGGCCCATACCGTGGCCCGATTTACACCATGTCCACGCCGTCTGCATCTTCACAAACCGTGTACACTGGCATCGTGGATGGCGTTGTGCGTCTAGACTTTGCATCAATGGACGATTTAGTTGGGCCGGCAAAGGATTGGTACGATCGAAATCTTGATCTCAATCTTCCCTATAAGAACAAAACAAGCTTGTCCCCAGCGCCCGATCAGAACGGGGTGCTCAGGCTAGCCGGGTTTGAGCGCCCAGATCCAGACGATCTGACTACTACATCCAAGTTGAGAACGCAGAGTGAGGGGTTGAGTCTCAACGCCGAAGTCACTCTGAAGATGGATGATGATACGGGTTGGGATTGGCGATGGCAGCCACTTAGTGAACCCGGTGCTTGGAGACGGAGAGATGGCCAAGCACTTGGCGATTAGTATCCTACTTCTTTACACATCGCCGTTGTACATATACCCAGCCGGTAGAGCTAGAATTCTGACCCATTTGCGTCAAGTGAAAAATAAAAATATAAAAAAGATTTACAGAAGTGTAAACAGAGTCTCATAACTTTTGTGATATTCTAAAAGGTGAGCAAAATATTAACAAGCAAATCATGTAGTGCGCAAATTTATCCAGAGCTCCTTAAGCGCCATGCTGAGTAAAATGGGTGTAAAGCGTTCACGGTTGGATCAGCAGCCTTGGTGGTAAACGCAAAAGACTGGTTGCAAAAAGCGCTCCGAGTAAGGAGTAATGCAAGGCAATGAACCTCGATTGCGCCGAAATATAACCTCATTCTCAAATCGAGATGTCGGGAGGGAACCGTGTAGCCTTTGTATTGTTGAGCGATATGGAACGGGAGAGGAGCGGCAATTGAAGCCAATGATATTGTCCCATCATGTGAGACCCAAAGACTGATATTCTTTAGTCGTCGAACTTAAAGGACTTGCCGCCAGAGATATCAATGGGGCCACCGCGGTAGGAGCCGCGCTTCTTCTTGTTCTTTTCCTTGGTGAAGCCCTTGCCACGGGTGACCGACAGGTCAGCAAAAGCACGATCGGCGTAGGCATAGGAAATGTAGTCGTTACGGGGGCCATCGAAGGGCTCAGCGCTCAGGGCAGCCAGTGGAGTCGGGCGAGCACCGACGTGCTTCTTCTTGGCCGGGCCGTTTCCAGGGACGGGGCTGGCGCTGGAGGAAGTCTGAACATTCTCCACGGGCTTATTCACAGCCACGGGTGAAGCAGACAGAGTAGCACTGGTGTCAGAATCATTCCGGGCAACGGAAACGCCGCCGGTCTTCTCGTCATCCGAGCTGTTGGAGCTATCAGACGAAGACGAAGACGAAGAGCTGGCCGAGGAGGAGGGCGGGAGAGGAGTCTTCTTCGCTTCCTTCAGAGCCTTTGAATCGGCCTTCTTGGTAGATTCCTTCTCGGACTCGGAAGAATTGGAATCAGAGTCAGAGTCAGAGTCGGAGTCGGAGTCAGAGGAGTCGCTGGAGTCGCTGGAGTTGCTAGAGCTGCTAGAGCTGCTAGAGCTGGAAGAATCGGAAGAGTCGGAGTCAGACGAGTCAGACGAAGAGTCAGACTTAGTGCTGGAGACCTTGGCCTTCTTGGCCTTGGGAGCCTCGTCCTCAGAAGAGTCAGAGTCGGAGCTAGAGTCGGAAGATGACTCGCTGCTGGACTCAGCCTTGCGCTTCACACCGACCTGCTTCTTCACAGCGGGGGAGGGAATCGGAGCCGCCTCGTCCTCGCTCTCATCGTCGGCGTCGCTGTCGGAGCTGGAGCTAGACGAAGAGGAGGAGGAAGAAGAGGAGGAGGGAGAGGATGCGCGAGCAGCCTTGTTGTCTTTCTTGGGGGCATCCTCCATCTCAACGTCCGAGTCGCTGGCATCACTGTCCGAGCTAGAGCTGCTGTCGCTGTCGGAATCGCCGCTGTCACTGTCTGAGCTGGACGAGTCGGAAGAATCCTTTGCAGCAGACTTCTTCTCCCATGACTGGAAGATGTCCAGGAGAGACGGGACATTCTTCACTTCGGCCTGAGCCTGGCCGGCCTTCTTCAAGTCCTTTGCAAGGGAGGCGCTGGCACCGGCGAAACCATTGTCGAACAGGAAGGAAGATACGGCCGCAAGCAACTGAGGGGGAAGGGTGCTGGGATCGCCCTGTGAATCAAAGAGCCAGTTAATCACCTTTTTTGTTGATCATGCGGCGCAAAAAGAGGGATCTGTAGTTACCTTTTCAACCGAAGCGTTCTTCGTGTCAGCTGAGACCTTGGCCATGGTTGCAAACGAGAAGATTCCAGTATCTTAGGGATAAGAGGGACCAGGGACTGGAACAACGAGGCAAAATGGACCAACTGCTGCAAATTTGTCTATTTAGAAAAGGCCCTTCCAGGAACCGACAAAAAAAAAAAAAGGAAAAGTATATACCGGGCGGTGAAGAGAGTTGCGCGACGGTGATTGGCCTTTACAAACATGGACTAGCGTATCTCCCACCCAGTCACGTGATTGGGATCCTGTCATCTCAGGTATCAAGACAACCAATTATCCAGATGTAAACTGCGGAAGAGGTGCAGACGGACATCAAATTGGAGTCAAAGCTGTAGTCGAAGGCATGGGCCTGCACGAGTACCGTTCAATTCAAATGCACGGGTCATCCCTAGCTCGGAGAATAGCTGTGGCATGTAGCCGTAGCAGCCGGATCAACTCGATAACCCGCTCCCACGAGCTCTCCGCTCCGCCCACTGCCCGCAACCCCAAACAAAGTGATGAGCTAATTCAACGTCCATCCGGCATTGCATCAACCTCGCTCCCTCGTCGCTTCTGTGTTTCCTGCGATTGATCGCCGTGCCTGCCCTGTCTAACTACGTCAATTTGGACTTGGGCACGGTGCGCGCGGAACAACTTGCTATATCTGAACCCGACCCCCCGGCCATGTCCCCTTGATCTTGCGGATTTAATAAAGGACAGCGGTGTCACGCTATTTGGGCAGCGACGTGATAATGAGCGGCAGAGATCGTCCTCGTCCACCTCCGCCGAGCGACGCACGGCGTGGGGCCGACATGCGTAGCGGCGCAAGCGATGGCTCTATGTCCAGAGCGGAGAAGTTTGAGGACGAGAAGAAACGCATTATGCAGAGTTGCTACTCGAAAAAAGATGCCGATGGAACTCGTATGTGAAAAAAATTCCCTGCCCCTCGGTGTTCCCAAGGGACCATGCTCTCTCCCCTTCCTAGGAGAGGGCTCCATGTTCCCTGTGACGTTAGAGACTACGCCGCGTGGCTGCTATGCCACCGTGGCCCACTGTCTTGCGCCATGATTTTACGCAGCTTCCAACTCACTGATTCATTGCTGATGTCTTCGCAGTGGTTGAATCATATATCACCCATGTCCGGATCGTTGAGGATTCAGCACATCCATCCGCCCCTGCCCCGCCAGACTCACCACCCCAGAACAAGAAACCTCGTGTCATCATCGTTTCGGTTCGAAGGTCTGGCCGAGTACGAATGCACAAAGCCCGTGAAAACAATGACGGGTCGTTCTCCATCGGCAAAACTTGGATGCTTGACGATCTATCCGCAATCCAGTCCTACAACGCCTTTGTCCCGAAATCACCAATTGAGCAACAGCATAAGGAATGGGCAGGAAGTGTTGGGTTTGTTGTCACGGTGGGAAAGCCGTATTATTGGCATGCCCGGACGGTCAAGGAAAAGGAGTTCTTCATTGGCAGTCTAGTGAAGATCTTCAAGAAATACACTGGCGGCAAGGTTCCAGAACTCATTGGATTCGATGAGAGGGAGCGGCAATTGCTTGCCGCGTCTGGCTCTTTTGGACCTGTAGCGCTGCCAGGACGAGGCGCCGCTCTTGGCCCTCCACCGGAACCCCCAGCGTCTGCGCAGTCGACCTACAGCAGCCGCGAACCTAGCCGTGATGCATCGCGAGAAATCAGACGAAAGGCTTCTGAGGACCCGACGCTCCGAAGCCAGAAGAGTCGTGAGCAGTTGTCCCGCCCGTCTACGGCATCCAAGCCCGCTCCGCCTTCATTCGGCACGCCTCCTAATGCGACCCCAACTGTTCCTCTGCGGCCGGAGCCCAAGAGCAAAGAACCCAGTACTACGTTCCTCCACACCTCAGATGAAAGTGTTAATCTCACAGCCCAAGTCCCCGAACCAAAGTCATTGGGTCCTAAGCGCAGTACTGATGGACTGCGGCCTACCACCCCCGGTTCAATGACGAGCGAAAATCGTGGTATTCCTTCGAGCCCTGGAAGCAGCATCGGACAAAAGTCACCATATCGCGAAGGTGTCGAGAGGGCAATTCCCTTGGACCAGACACCTCGTCCTTCTCAGGACAAGACTGCTTCGGACGCTATATCTCCATCGGCAACGACGGATACTCCCATCCCGATTCCCCCACGGGAACCAGATGCGCCTTCATCGCCGATTTCGGTTGAACCCGGAGTCGCAGCTGCCGTTGTGGCAGCCGAAGAGCCACCGAAACCAACCGTGGAAGAATCGAAAACACAACCACCAGCTATTCCTCCGGAGCCAACAGAGGAAGAGTATGATGCACACCGGCCTGGACTCGGCCCGATGATTAAGAAAAAGACGTCTGCCAAGGATGTTGCAGGTGCTTTTCGAAAGGCGGCCAATGCTTACGGCGCATTCAAGCCGCGGCCTGGTGGAGCTGGAGAGAGACTCCTTGCAGCGGCAAAGAAACAGCAGGCAGAAGAAGCTGGATCGGATGGAATTACCGGCGTCTTTCCTGCTCCGTCTCTCACACGATCTGGCAACGAGCCTCCGAAGAGCCCTGTGGATGATGTACTCTCTAAAGACTTCCCTCAAGGGTCCTCCACGGCTGCACCGCTTCCCGCAGAACCTGGCACTCCAACGGTCGAAATTACTCAACCCGCAGTCGAAGAGACCCCCTTATCTCCGGTTCTTCCCAAAGAAGAATCCAAAGATTCTTTGACAGACATCGTCAAGATAAAGGATCGTTCAAGAACGCCTTCTCCGGCAGCCCAGGCCCGTAACAGAAGACGCCGCGAAGACCATACGATCAAATACTGCCAAGCCCTTGGAATCGATCTCGGTGTCCTCGATGGGCGCGGCATTGAATTTGACGATATCCTCTCTGACCTGGGATGGAATGGACGATTGGGTGATGAACAGAAGATTGAAGACCTGGAAGCCGACATTCGTCGTGAGATTGGCCGCGTTGAAGCGACTAGCTGGCTCGGCAATCTCGAACAACAGGAAGGGAAGGTGGAGCAACTGGCAGTGCTCATTGACAAGACAATCGAAGAGTGCGAAGAACTAGAAGGCCTGCTGACACTGTACTCCCACGAATTGAATGTAAGTGACAAAGGTCCGAAATGCGCAAGGTTGCCCATGCTCACCACAGTACGACAGACTCTTAACGAAGATGTGGCATACATCGAAACGCAATCTCAAGGTTTGCAAGTGCAAACTGCAAACCAGAAACTCCTGCAGACTGAGCTCCAGAATCTCCTGAAGACGTTGTCAATCTCCAACAATGAGATGCGTCCTCTTAAGGAAGCTTCTCTGAGCAACCCCAATGCTCTAAGAGATACCGAGGCCGCCCTGTCGACGCTATATAAGGCGATGCTTATGATCGATGCTGATATTGGGCAGAATAAGAAGCGCCAGGCCGATGCTAGTGTGGGAGTTTACGCCAACACCGATTTTGGCCAAATGCGTGCCATCAAGGAAAAGAAAGAAGAGTACCGCTCTGCTGCCCTGGTATTTTTACAGAGGGTTAAGCAACACATGGGACTGGCTTTTAAGATGGCAGAACAGAAGCGCGCTGATGCGATGGCATCGGCGCCTAGAGATCCAATGAACCTGGACAGCTCTGCAAGGCAACAATTCCGCGGTGAGGTCTGGATGTACAACCCCCTAATGCTATTTGCCCGAGAGGTGAGCATGTCCGAATGGCACAGCCTCGTCAACCTCTACGAACAACAGTCCAAGCCATCTTACCAGAATGATTTCCGGGATAATAGCGCGGCTTGGAAGAAGACCGCCAAGAAGCCTACTGGAGATGAGCAGGAGCTTCTCTTTACACACCAGGAGAAGGAGAAAGAGGGCGAAGGCATTACCATGGCGGCCCGCAAACTCACCGTTCGACGAGGCAAGACCGTTCGCGCTGCAACTGGCCTTCGGTTGGCTTCCAGTGAAAAGAAGCAGGGCAAGGTTGAGCCATGTGAGGCTTTCGCTGGAAACCTGCGTGAGACGTTGAACATGGTTAGTGAAGAGCAAAACTTCGTGGTGGAATTCTTCCACCTCAACTCTCTTGCCACTGCCGACTTCTCAGACTTGGTGGCCTCTGCCACTCCCGATGCCCGCACGTGCCCAAACTTTTCCACGCAACAGTCCCATGATCCTGACCGACAAATGGCGAAGAGAGTTGAGCAGATCATGGACGAAGTCTTTTCTTTCTGGCCGAATGATCTGCAGAGCAGTGTGGACTGGGCGCTGCAGGCCGATCCCATGCAAGGAATCGGAATTCTCTTCGCTTTGGAGTCCGCCATGACCGACCTTGACGATACTAACCAGGAGTTCATCATCCACACCCTACAGAAAGTCCACTCTCGCCTTATGGGGCTGTTCAATCGATTCGTCGATGAACAGATCCGGGGCATTGAAGACACCAAAGTCAAGATCAACAAGAGAAAGGGTGTTATTTCCTTTATGCGGGTCTTCCCCCACTTCTCTACGGCCGTCGAGAACATGCTCTCGCACCCCTCTGGCGAGTTTTGCGACATTCGCATCGGTGTGAACGAGGCATACGACCGTATTAACCGGGCCATGTGGGAGTCGCTCAAGTTCATCGCCAAGGAAGCACCCGGTCAACCCCCTGGCGTGACTGCCAGTGCGGGCGACCCCGAAGACAAGGAAGTGCTGAACTACCACATTCTGCTGATCGAGAACATGAATCACTATACCGAGGAGGTTGACGTACACAACCTCCCAGTGCTCCAGCGGTGGATGGACCGAGCACGCCAGGACTTCAACGAGCACATGAAACTTTATCTCGATGCAGTGATCCATCGACCTTTGGGTAAGCTGCTGGATTTTGTCCAGTCCATCGAAACCCTACAGGCAAACGGCAATGCAGCCGACATTGCAACGCGCGCCAGCCACTCACGCATGGTCGCAAAGAAGGTTCTCTCTTCGTATGACTCGAAGGAAGTCAAACGCGGCGTCGAGATGCTCAAGAAGCGTGTGGAGAAGCACTTCGGTGACGCCGATGACCCTGGACTCAGTCGCAGCCTGGTGATCAAGGTCATCCGGGAGTGCGAGATCCGCTATGAACAGGCCTATGACCGCACCCGGCGCATCATCGACACCGTGTACGACGGTCAATTGGATCTGGAATGGCGCAAGGAAGACGCCCTGGCAATGTTCCGGAAATGAGCGCATTGTTTTTCTTTTTCTTTTTTTTGTTGTTCTACCATGCGTAGGATTATGGAGCATTGGGTCATCAGCTGGGCGCATTGGGTTCAACCGAGGCGGTTCATGTCACATACAAAGCCCTCGAATATAAGCAATTCAGTCGCGATGAGAGTTTCATAGTAGTTCCATTCCATATCCCGGGTAATACCTTAAGTAGTAGTATCTAGAGCGGCGGAGTTTTAAAGTGGGAAACAATTGTTTGTTATAGTAAACCCTTGTCCTTTAACGTTTCCAGCTTTTTCCCACCCAATACCTCTCTGAACGCCTCTTTAGACAACTCGCAGTGATTATTCCTTTCCAAATGTCGATTATCGTGTTCTCACGATATGCCCCGTCCGGAGGGCAATGATTGGCGTACGGGGGATCCGGGGGCCCACCTGTTCGAGGCTATCGCATTTCTCCAATTTCACGGTTCAGGGGCACGCTCTGGTCTGTGCTTCCTGGCCGATGCGATTGCAATTCTGGTGAATTTGAGCCGTGACCGTATGTATGTGCTGGAGAATCATAGACGAGGAATCATGGAGCTCAAAATACGCATTCCTGCATATCTAGACGTTTAAATGTAACGTGTGGGCTTCTGCGATCGAGTACGCAGCTCCCGCGATCTCGGGCTACGCTTCATCTTAACGGCAGTTGAAAAAAAAGGGATCGAGGCACTGTTCAAATCTCGCCTGTAGCATCGTTCGGTCGCGATCCAGCTCTAGCAGTAGCTATCCTCTTCAGCTGAAACCTGCATCGGTGGAGTGCCAATTGGGCTGTTTCCAAGGTTTGTACGGTGTGTGGGGAGAAACTAAAGATCGGTGATTTTCGTTCTTTGATCTTCTCTCCTCCAATTCTCCTCCGCTCGCTTGTCTCCGAATTCCCTGTTCTTTTAGTATTTCTACCTTTCTAATACTTTTCGACGGTGAGTCCTCTTTTCACCCCCTCTCTGCCTTCCCCACTGTTGTCGTCAAGGGGGGTCAGGACGAGTCTCCACAACGCGAAACGTTTCGTTCGTAAGGGGAACACGGATAGCCAGTGCGACACTCTCGTCCATTTGGAAGGACACGACGACTGCTGGATATGAACAGATATCTTGCGCCTGCGTTGCACGTTTCCTCGGAGGACCCTTGGCCCCCAAGAGCCGTTGCACAACTTTCCCAATTGTCCAGCGCCTCCTAACCATGATCACGATTTTCTAGATCTTTTCCTACCTGTCGCATACCAAAACCGCAATCGCATTGCTCTCCTTTCTTCAACCCAGATCCGACAACTCGGAACATTGACCGCATGTCGTGTTCGTTTGAGTCCACGAACATTCTTCGACGTGAATCCCTGCCTCCCTTGCCTTGAATTCTTGCGATCGGAACGTCAACCACATTTTGCGGGGTGGACTTGACATATTTTAAGCTTATTTCCTGGGTTCCCTGTTCGCGCTTTGCGAACAGAGCTCGCCGCTGCCATGCCCTGGAGGCCTCTGCCTCGAATTGCCTTTGCGGTAGCCATTTACCCGTTCAACCCCTCGTCCCCGGCAGACCTACCCCTCGAACTCGGCGATGAATTATACATTATAGAACAAGGCGGCTCCGATGGAGAATGGTGCCGTGGCTATCTCGTTGCGCCGCCGTCTCTGTTGGCGGGCTTGACGAGTACTAAGGGTCAAACTCTGGAGGCCCGCGTTTTCTCCGGCATTTTCCCGCGGAACTGCGTTGAGATTCGAGAAGTGCTGGGCGACGGCGATGGCTACAGGGCGATGCTCAATGGCGACCGGAAGAGTTTAGACCGATTGACCTTGCCAGGCTTCGATGTAGACTCTGTGTCCCGAAGCAGCGTGGCCTACTCGATGGGAGAGTCAACCACCGTCGGCGAGGTGTCGGACGTGGTGGTCGCAAAGAAAGGAAAGCCAGCGCAGATTTTGATCAATAAGAATGATGAATCAGACCTGGCGAGTCCGCGATCTGTGCATACATACCGGACGGGGTCGATCCCCCACACACCGATGTCGTTCACTCCTCGCGATCCGGATGCGCCTAAACCTGCCGCGCCTGTGCCCATGTTGAAAATCGGAGACGAGACCCCGACTTCTCTTACGGAACCTCTGGTGGACGAAATCGCCTCGTGCCTCCGCGAATGGCACTCTACCAACCTACACGAACTGCTTCTTGCTCGGCAATATGATGCATTGGAGGAGATGTCTACACTTATTCAAGAATTGGATTTTTCGCGACGCCAATTGCTTCACAATGTGTTGACCGGGAAAGAGAAGGAAACGCTGCGCGATGCGACGGTCTGGAAACTCGTTCGAGCCAACAAAATGCTCAGTGGAGATATCATTGTGCGCGACCCTGAACAAAGAGGCCGATTGTTGACAGGCGAAGACTCCGCGGTTCAATTGGCCAAGTTGCAATCTGAAATGAGTATGCTTGATGACCGCCCCACGACCACTTCCGACACCACGGCATTGAATCACCTTCTGCTGGAAATCAATGCTGTATCTGGGAACGTCCCAGGTCCAGTGACTCTTGGAATGCAGCTGTACTCTCGATCCGACTCTGGTACATTCAGCCCGCTATCTGAGACATACAGCTTGGACATTCCGTCTCCCGACAAGTTTATCAGTTTGACTCAAAGCAACAAGTTGAAAACCTTGTTCACCGAGCTTGCTGCGACTGATATCGGTGATGGCAGTGCGAATGGACGACAACTTTATCTGGTTGCTTTTGTTCGGGTAGCGGAAACTCGGTCTGCAGCCGAGCCAACCCCATCGAGGTCTTCAATGTCGAGGGAAGGCCCGATTACTACAAGGACAGCCAACGCAGGGGGTGTACAGCCTTCAGTCAAGGGAAGCCTGAGAACACGGCGCAGCATGATGTGGTCCCCCAAGGCACGGGGTAGTCCGACCCTCGACCAGCCAGCCAAGTCTCCAGCTCAAGCGGCCCCTCGGTCATCAAGCAGCTCGTCCAACGCTCAGGAGGCGCCCACTCCTCAATCGGCGCCCAAGAAAGAGTCCTCGGCCATTCGCACCGTTGGTGTTGGCATCTTGGAGGTGTCGCCGATTCTCCGACAAGATAAGGACACTGAGCAGGTGATTAACATCTGGTCGGCTCCACGAGAGGGCGAAGAAGGCGAGCGTTATGCCGAGGGCTTCGACAAGTTACTTCACGTCTTACTGCCAAGCCCCGACGGCCGGTATGTACGATCTGCCTCGGCCGGGCGTTTACATCTCCACCTGCATCCATTCACCAGCATCGACCCCGAAAACCTTGTTCGGCAAAACCCCACGATTCTGCACGACGTGGTGCAGACAAGGCGCATTGGGTTCTCAAAGGCACCAGCGAAGCCGAGATCTGACATCTATGTTACGCTCTCGCAAGCCGTGCTCCCTACCGATGCGCTGCTTTCTCACCCGTTCGCTGGCCAGATTCCTCTCCAGACGAATACTGGTCTGCGCAACCTCCAACTAACATTGGAGGTTCGCGATGCATCTGGAACACGCGTGGACAAATGTGTCTTCCCGACCTCCGCCCCGACCTCCGCCACAGCGTGGCGTACGACAATTGCCGATCGTGGCTCTCCTTGGAACCAGACAATCCGTCTGAATATTCCTACAGACCGGATACCTGGATCGCATATTATTATGAGCGTTGCGGATGCGCCAGAGTTCCCCTTCGCTCTCGCGTGGATGCCTCTTTGGGACCAGCAAGCATTCATTCGAGATGGCCAGCACTCCTTACTGCTCTATGCATATGACAAACAGACCTCTAGCATTGAGAATGGGAAGGGTGCTTACTTGAGTCTTCCATGGAGTGCACTTGGCAAGAATGAATCTGCCAAGGATGAAGCCGTCACCGGCCCTCTAGCTACTTTGCGCCTCGAGACCCATCTGTGCAGTACTGAATACTCGCAGGATCAGGTCATCTTGAGTCTTCTACACTGGAAGGAGCGCCCGGTTGACGAGGTTCTCGGCACCTTAAAGCGTCTGCTTTTCGTCCCAGAAATCGAGATCGTCAAGCAACTTCGCGGAGTGTTCGACGCGCTATTCGGAATTCTCGTGGAGAATGCCGGTAATGAAGAATATGAAGATCTGATATTCAACAACCTGGTCACCGTCCTGGGGATCGTTCACGACCGAAGATTCAACCTAGGCCCCTTGGTCGACCACTACGCCGATGAGCAATTTAACTTCCCATTCGTCACCCCGTGCCTTATTCGCAGCTATTTGCGCCTTTTGAGCGCAGCTACCGAGCTCCATCAGTCTCGTAATCTCCGCGCCGCCTTCAAAGTGGGACGTCACTTGCTCAAATTCATCATCAAAGCCCGCGAGCAGCAAAAGGCGAAGGAGGAAGGTATTGGAATCACTACTGTGCAGTCAACTTTCAATCGAGACTTGCATACGATTTTCAAGTCCTTGGAAACGTTGATGAAAAACACCTCCCCGAGTCTGGTGGGAAGCAAGACCTTGATCGTGCAGCACTTTCACTCATGGCTCCCTGAGCTGTCCAAGGTCCTCGGCCGGGACGAAATGATTATGATTGCCTTGAGTTTCATGGATTCATGCAAGGACGTGACGGGAATGTTGGTGCTCTACAAGCTCGTGCTCATCCAGAACTACACCCAGTTCGAGATATTTGCTTCTGGCGAAGAAAGAAAGACCTTGATTTCTAGCTGTATCGGGTGGCTGGCGCCTTACTGGGGCTCGGTCGGAAGTGTCTCGGACCAGTACCGGGACCAGGTCCGGCTGAACAGTGCAATCGTTGCTCAATTGCTCACTCAGCCGGATCCTCAACTATATGAGTTCATGCCGAGCATCGTCGCCTCTTACTGTGCTATCGCAACCGAGGGCGTGGATGAGACAGAATATTTGTCTTTGCTCTTCAGCAAGTCCTTCCCCTTCCAGGTCAAGACCTCCACGATCCCGCAGACGTTCGATGAGTCGTTGTTGGAGTTGTCTGCTATTATGGCTGCCCTGGCTAAGATCACGACACCCAAGATGCCCGCTTTGAAAGACTTGGAGCTCGCGACTTTCGTCGCTCAAGCATTTGAAGCTCACAACTCCATCATGGACTGTGAGGCGTATCCTGAAAACTGGTTCAGCATTCATGTGTACAACCATCGGGCGGCCATCAAGAGTCTTGAGCATCTTGCACTGCTCCTGATCGAAAAATTCCTCCCGAACCCCGATGATGCTGATACTTTCGACACCAAGCTTTGGGAATCTTTCTTCACGACGCTGCTAAAGGTCATTTCCAGTGACGCTCTCGCGCTTGAGACTTTCCCTGAGCAAAAACGTCGGGCTGTCTGGAAGATTGCCGGCGACGTTCGCGAGCAAGGTGCGGACCTGCTTCACTCCACTTGGGAAGCGATCGGCTGGGATACCTCAGATGAGGAGCACCAACGGTTTGGGTTGAAGAAGTTGGGCGGTTATCAGGTTCAGTACGTTCCGAACCTGGTTCCCCCGATTATTGGCCTTTGCCTGAGCGTGCATGAAGGCTTACGCCACGTTGCCGTTCACATTCTCCGAACAATGATCCTGAGCGAGTGGGATCTCAACCAAGACATTTCAATCATTGAGACAGAGATCATCTCCAGCCTTGATTCTCTCTTCAAGTCCAAGCAGATGAGCGAGAATGTCAGCCAGAAGATCTTCGTTGGGGAGCTGCTGGACCTGTTTGAGGGTGATGCGGAATCTGACGAAGACCTGTTCAATGCTATGAAGGGTCTCATCGCGACTGTTGATGAGCTTCTGGACCTGCTCGTGGCCTCCCAGAGCAGCTCATCCATTCAGAGTCTCCACGCTCTGAAGCTTATGGAGTACATGAAAGACATGGGCCGGGAAGACATCTTTATTCGTTATGTCCATGAACTGGCAGATGCGCAAATTGCTGCTGGAAACTTCACCGAGGCTGGTCTTGCCCTCCAGTTCCACGCCGACCTCTACGACTGGGACCTCAACAAACCTGTATCGGAGATCATGACGCCGCCTTTCCCTGCTCAGAGCGCATTCGAGCGGAAAGAAGCTCTGTACTTCTCCATAATCCAGCACTTTGAGAACGCGATGGCCTGGGCTCCTGCGCTCGCTTGCTATAAGGAACTTGCCGCCCACTATGAATCTACAACTATGGACTTTGCGAAGCTCTCTCGGGCTCAGAGCTCTATGGCTCGGATTTACGACTTCGTCGCCAAGGGTGAGAAGCAGTTCCCCCGGTACTTCCGTGTCGTCTACAAAGGTCTCGGATTCCCGCCCAGTCTGCGCGACAAGGAGTTTATCTTCGAGGGCTCTCCGACAGAGCGCATGGCCTCGTTTGTGGATCGCATGCAGCGAGAACACCCCGCTGCACAGATCATGTCGTCTGGTGAGATCTCCGACTACGAGGGCCAATTCCTCCAGATCAGCGGAGTCACTGCCCACCGCGATGTTTCTCATCCCGTCTTCCAGCGCTCCAAGGTGCCATACTCTGTTCGTGAGCATCTTTTGGTCTCGGATCCGTCTCGTTTCTCAGCGACCTCTCGGAGGCATACCAGTAGCTCGGACGTGCGTGAGCAATATGTTGAGAAGCTCATCTTCACCGTCGCGGAGCCATTCCCGAACATCCTTCGCCGCAGTGAGATTGTTTCTGTCCAGGAGGTTGCTCTCTCTCCCCTTCAAACGGCCATTGAGCGAACGTGGCGCAAGACACAGGAGCTGCAGCTCCTGGAACGTCGGGCAGCATCGGGTGAGGACAACGGCTTGTCGAACTTGACCGAGGCTCTGGAACAATTGCTTGAGATGCGTGGATCATCCTCCAACTGTGTTGCTTTGTACCGTGTGTTCCTTGGCGGAGCCCAGGGCACGAGGAACAAGCTTGAAGAGACTGAAGACGAGGATGCTGATGATCAGGAGGACGAGGAGCCAGAGGAGCCAGAGACGACGGATCCGATGGAGAGTGCTCTAGCCGTTGCTCTCATCGACCATGCCTTGGCGATCAAGCACGGGCTGTCCCTGTACCAGCGTCCTGCCCAACAAGCCACTCAGGCAGAGCTGCTGCGCCGCTTTGAAAATGTCTTCCAGCCTGAACTGGCATCCCTCATGACATCCCCGCCGGAGCATCAGAGCCCGACACCGACCCAGCCCCGCCAATCTTTCACCTCGGAGTCGCGTCGAAACCAGGCTGTGCATCGCTCCATCAGCCCCGAGCAAGAGCTTATCCGAGCATCTCGGGGTAATACCCACACCCATAAGCGCTCAGAAAGGCAGTCGGTCAGCCACCGCATTAGCATCATCAACCCTTTCAAGCGATCCCACGGCCCGTCGAACTCCATCTTCACCATCCAGCAGTCGGACAGCCAAGACAAGAATACTGGCGAGCGCGAGGAAACGGATGACGATGCAGCCACCATCCACAGTCGAGCGACCAGCCATTCCCGGGGTGGTAAGAGTGACAAGCGGCGCAGCTGGTTCGGCGCCCAAGCCAAGCATGGCTCCTCCCCGTCCACCGGCGACGAGACCATGAAGAGACGACCTTCCCGCAGTGCATCACGGGATACGGCCGCTCAATCCCATGACGGTCGCAGTCGCGCAGGTTCCCAGCATCGTGGTCCCGCTGCCAGCGGTGCCGTAGGCAGTCCCTCTGAGCGGCCGGCGCCCGCTTCGAGCGGCGGCTGGTCCACCCTCCCTCCCACACGAGACTATCCTCGTCCGGTGACGCGTGAAAGCACGCACGGAAGCCGGGAAGTGCCCTCAACGAGCGGTACGAACGGTACGAACGGTGGCTCTTCTCATCCGACGGCGACTGCCAACTACAACAATACTAACGGGGTGCGCGACTCGGTGTTCCGACGATTCAGTCTCCTCAAGGGGGTCGGCCGCAAGAGCAGCCGGATGGATTTCAAAGCTAACGGCGCGCTGCTGGAGGAGTAAACCATTCCTTTCTACATTGACCTTTTTATCCTCTGACCATTGACCCTTCTTCCTTCCTTTCTACCTCTTCTTGATGTGACTTGCCCATTTACCTGATGTATTTCCTCCTTTTTTTTCCCTTCTGTTCTGGGGATATCGGTGTTATGAGATCGATACCATGTGCTATATTTCCTATTTCCTATTTCCACATAGCTGTTATTCTATATCGAATCAAATCCGACCGGGGAAGCTAAGAGCTACAACGGGAAGTGCCGAGCTTCGTAGCGATGCAAGGACTGTGGCAGTGCAAGTCTTGGCTCCGCCGAGAGTTTGAGACGCGCGAATGAACGGCGGGGACGTGGACCACCAAAGCAAGTTGCTGCACGCAAATCACTCGAAACGGGGCCAAGGAAGCCACGTCCACCCTGTCGAGGCTGTGCCGCCCCCCGGTCCTCGAGCGGTCCTCGCATTGCATCACGATCTTCCCCTCGTTCCCTTCGACCATGGTTCGTGTGGCTGGAATTCCCCGCCGATTTCCCTTTGCAAATTTCCCTGGAAGCTTGGCTTTCGCTTGTAGGAGATGTGTACGTAGAAAGCTCGTTCCCTCCCCTTTCCCTTTTCAATGTTGCACCGCGCTTCCCACTAACCCGCCGCCTAGCTTCCGTCAACTTTCGTTCGCAGTTCCGAAGCTACAGCTTCGGCCCCGGAAGAAGAATGAGCGGCAATGGAACCGTTGACTCCGGCGAGCGAACGGCTTTGCTAAGTGAATCTCGCTCCTTCCAAGGTCTCTCCCCTCATCCGCAGACCGAGCATGGAGACCATCATCACCATCCCAAAGACAATCGTGTCTGGGTGCAGTGGCCTGTGCATGTCGTGCGTCTGGCCTGGTTGACGCTGGTCCGGGACTACGTCAATGTACTTCTGATCTTTGTGCCGTTGGGTATCATCGCGGGTGCCCTTCACTGGGACTCGACCGCGGTCTTCGTGTTGAACTTCTTCGCCATTATCCCGCTTGCTTCGATGCTGAGCTTCGCTACCGAGGAACTGGCCGCTACTATGGGTCAGGCCCTCGGCGGTCTGATGAACGCGACGTTTGGAAATGCGGTGGAGCTGATTGTAAGGTCTTCGTGAAAGACACGCGGAATTCATCGCTGACGATTGTGATCAATAGGTCAGCATCATCGCGCTCAAGGATAACCAGATCCGCGTGGTCCAGGCCAGTATGCTGGGCAGTATCCTCTCCAACATTCTCCTGGTTCTGGGCTGCTGCTTCTTCGTCGGCGGCCTCCGATTCTCCGAGCAGACCTTCAACAGCACCGTGGCATCCACCATGTCCTCGTTGATGGCGGTCGCATCTGCATCCCTGATCATCCCCGCCACCCTCTACGCCGCCCTCTCCCAGTCCAAGCAGAACGCCCAAGCCAACATCCTCGTCCTGTCGCACGGTACAGCCATCATCCTGCTCGTGCTGTACGTCATGTACCTTTACTTCCAGCTGCGCTCGCACGCACAACTGTTCGAGGAGAGCCATGGTAGCGATACCGAAAACGCAAGTGGTGCGGAGGAGGAAGAGGAAGAGCGCCTCCTCAGCCCGTGGGCCGCCACTGTGGCATTGATCGTCGTCACCGTTCTGGTGGCCATTTGTGCCGATTACCTGGTCGGCAGCATTGACAGTATTGTCCAGAAGACCGGCATGAGCAAGACGTTCATCGGTCTGGTGCTGATCCCGATCGTCGGCAACGCCGCAGAGCATGTCACGGCCGTCGTGGTGGCCTACAAGGATAAAATGGACCTTGCGATCGGAGTTGCGATCGGTAGCAGCTTGCAGATCGCCCTTTTCGTCACTCCCTTCCTGGTTATCCTGGGCTGGATCATGGGTGTCGAGATGACCCTGCACTTCCAGACTTTCGAGACCGTCGCGTTCTTTATTTCGGGACTGGTCGTCACCCTGCTGATCCAGGATGGCAAGTCGAACTATCTCGAGGGTGGCATGTGTCTTGGAATGTACGTTCTGCCCCGTCTCATCCACTTTCTCCGATCTCTGTCTAATCTCTTCTTAGGTACTTGATTCTCGCTCTTGCATTCTACGTCTACCCCGACGATGCCGGTGATGGCGTCGGGGTCCTCAGCAAGCTCCTCAATTGATTTGAGGTCTACGAATAGCCGTGTTGGTTCGAGCGAATACCCCTTTCGCCCGGCTTCCTGCCAGCGGATGTCGCGTGCATGGGCTCATCAATGTTGCAATAGCCAGCTGGCCTGTCTGCTTGTGTCCTTGTTTGACTGGACGCACATATTTCTTCTAGTGTCAAAAATACATGCGTGTATAGTTTCTATGTTATTATCGCACAGATTCCCAATGCCACTTCCCACTATCTTTAATTGTGTCACCGTTCCGCTTATCGCGTACTCGTATCGGCGCGGGGAAAGTAATCGGCAGCAACCTGGTTGGACAGCCCCAAGAGCCCCAGCGTCTCCTGCACGCCGTCTCCTCGACTTACCGATTTGGATCTTCTCCAACCGGCCGAACCTCCCCAAGTGGGGACCTGCCACCCAATTACCTAAACCGAAGTAAACCGTGGAAACCGAACGGAAGAATATAACTAAGTGTGGTCCCGCCAGCACCCAGAATGCGAATTCCCTCAAAAACGACATGGCTCTCTCGATCACGACTCTAGCCGTCGCGGCCCTCGTGGGCCTAGTTCTATACAAAGGCATCATTTACCCGGCATTTATCTCACCGCTGGCCAAGATCCCCAATGCCCACTGGAGTGTCCCCGTCTCTCCGGCCTGGATGCTCTGGAGACGGTTCCGCATGCAAAATAATCGCACCATTCAGGCTGCGCATGAGCGTCTCGGTCCGCTGGTTAGACTTGGACCGGGGGAGATCTCGATTAATTGTGTGGATGAGGGGATCAAGACGGTTTATACCGGCGGGTTCGAGAAGCATGAGTGGTACCCAAGAGTTTTTGGATCTCTCGGGTAAGTTTGATGTTTTGTGAATTTGAAAAATGCCTTGAAGGCTATCTTGGGACTTTAGATGCTGATTGTATCGTAGAACCGTGAGCATGTTCACCATGGTTGGGACCAAGCCTCACTCCATCCGGAAAAGGATGTTATCCAATATCTATTCCAAGTCCACTCTGCAGACGTCACCTCATCTGCGATTGGTCTCTAATGCAGTCATATTTGATCGCCTGCTGCCCATTATTCAAGAAGCTGTCAAGTCAGACAAGCCTCTCGATGTGCATAACCTGGACATGGGTCTCACGATGGATTTCGTCTCATGCTACCTTTTCGGTCTGAATAATGGTACAAATCATCTCCAGGACCATGACTTCCGCAAGAAGTGGCTCCATATGTATCTGTGCCGAAAACCATTCGAATTCTATCATCAGGAGACCCCAAAGTTACAAGGCTGGCTTAGCTGTGTGGGACTCCGAGTGATCCCCAAATACTGCGACGACGCGAATGAAGTACTTGATGCGTGGGTTTTGGATCTGTGTGGCAAGGCTGCGAATAGCCTGGACTCGACGGACCCGGCAGTGGAGCCTATTGTCTACAAGCAGTTGAAACAAAGTCTCGACAAACAGTCCATGAAAGATACCGGATCTAAACAAGACCACAAGCAGCAGCAGATTGACATTGCCTGCGAAATGTACGATCAGCTTACCGCGGGCTTTGAAACAAGTGCTGTTGGTCTTACGTACTTGTTCTGGGAGCTATCCAAGAACCCAGAGTGGCAGGAGAAGCTTCGCGAGGAATTAATGACCCTCGACCCTCCGATCAAGTTCCCCAAGTCGGCAGACCTACCCCCGGCTAAGTCGATTGATAATCTGCCCGTGTTGGAGGCTATTGTCACGGAGACCTTGCGCCTTCATGCGCCAATCCCGGGTATCCAGCCCCGAGTCACTCCCTCTCCGTCTTGTTCATTGGCCGGATACGATAACATCCCCGCCGGCACGCGAGTCAACGCGCAGGCCTATTCACTGCACCGAAACCCGGACGTATTCCCCGACCCGGAGAGCTGGCAGCCGAGCCGCTGGCTCAAGGAAGAGAACTCGCAGGCCGAGCTCGAAGAACGACGCCGCTGGTTCTGGGCCTTTGGGAGTGGAGGGCGAATGTGCGTGGGTAGTAATCTGGCCTTGCAAGGTATGTTTCATCCAATCTCCAAGTATGGTCCAGTGCTGATCGAATCCAGAGTCCAAACTCGTTGCGGCTGCGGTTTATACCAACTTCCGCACCACCATCGTCAACGACGAGGGTATCGAAGCCATCGATGCATACACCGTGCATCCCAAGGCGGAGAAACTAATACTGCAATTCCACGCAGTCTAGACGAGAGGGCACACGGAAAATGTCAAGATAGTGATACAATCAATTCTTTTCAAAGGCAACGATGCCGCGTAGGTATATACTGTACAGATGCAAAGACAAACTCCCATATCCAACATGCACAACTCATCCGGTAGTTGACCGCGTAATCGAAATCTGCATGGCCTACTCAGTAGTACGTGGATATCCCAAAACTCCCATGGACCCGGATGCCGGGTAATGCGACTTAGCCCAGCACGCCGTCCTTCTTGCGCGGGCCCACGACCTTCGGGTACATTCTCATCAGGTGATAGTTGACGGTGTTCTTCTTCTTTTCTTGGGATTTCTATTTGCAAAGACGGGTTAGTTGGGTTGTCGGTTGGGCTTCGGGATGAGGACGGGTAAAACGAACCGGTGCATCCATGCACTTGCGCAATTGTGCCTCGAGGCCGGCGCAGCCTTCGACGCCGTATCCTTGCGATGCCCAGCAGTCTATGGACGCTCGTTAGCTACGGGTTCGAGTTCCTCTGAAGAGATTCACGTCCGGTAATGCCCGGGACTGCGATTGAATGGGTATAAAGTGGTGGGTATCGGGGTGGACGCACTCAGCATAGAAGACATGATAGTCACACAGGGGTTCTGCTCGTGCTGGTTGGGCCGGCGGACGCGAAGGTGGTTGATGGTGTTCAACCGCAGCGGGTTGAGCCGGGTCGAGACGCTGCCCTTGGGGGCCATTGTGAGCGAGGGGGATAGTCGAAGAACGACGAGGGTATCGGTACAACAAAAATTGAGATGCCGCGGGCTCCGTCGACAGCAGTGGGGGTTTGGCGCCTTCGAGACGGAGATGCGCAAAATCCCTGGAAGTTTGCTCCGCGGAGGTGGATGACTAAGCGATCCGGTTTAGCTTCGAGATCTGGTTGCTTGCCACTTACAAGCTCCTGTTCTTTTCGCGTTATGTGTTTTTGATATTTTAAATCCTGCTATTGATCCCTGTGGCTTAGAAGAACCGGCGATGAATAGCACTCAGCTCTGGCGCTCACAGTTTCGCTGTGTGGCTCTCCGTCCCTCGATACCTACGGCAACTCCCGTATCACGACGGTTTTCGGCGGCTTGTCAACGGCGACAGAATGCAAATTCTTCTTCTACGAAGACGGACGAAGATGCAGAGGTCGATACAATGCAAGAAGAAAAGGAGGAGGGCGCCATGGCACGCCGTCTGTCACAAATGACCGAGGATGCGATGCTGGAGGGTGGACGCTCAACGCAACGCAACATGGAGGCCGCGGGGTTTTCTGAAGACCTGAAGAAACAACTCGAGGAGCGAGTCAAAGCAGCTTCATTCAAGAGCGAATATGCTGCTGAACACTCTATCCTCGACATGCCGGTACGGCTTGCCTCTATCTGGAGCTATTATGCAGCTGCTAACCCGTCTACAGGCTAGTGCGGGCCAAGGAACACGCGAGACAGCCGCAGCTCCTGCATGGACAGGAACGGAAGCTCTACAAGACTCGGCTCTTCGCATGCTCGACGACGCCAGCAAACCTATGCGCACTCCATACAAGATACCCCAACCAGTGAACCTCAAACCCGCCCCGAAACCCAAACGCTCCCCCGGTCAGCGACTAGCCGACGCAAAAGACCGCACATCTACGTACACGTTAAGTCAAGCGCCGGGCTTTTCCGAAGAAGAACGGGAAGCAATGCGCCGCGAGATGAGAGAGAAGTTGACACCCGGAGCGAACTCGATGCCCATGTCGATACAAGGACTCTCATCCCTCGCGAACGAAAGAATAGAAGACGCAATTGCTCGCGGGCAGTTCCAAAAGATCAAGCGTGGAAAGGGCATCAACACAGAAACAGATTACAATGCTAATAGCGCATATATCGACACGACAGAATACTTTATGAATAAGATCATCCAGAAGCAGGAGATTGTTCCGCCGTGGATCGAGAAGCAGCAGGAACTTGCTTCGGAGATAAATCGGTTCCGACAGCGTATTCGCGCTGAGTGGAGGAGACATGCGGCGATGTTGATTGCCAGCCAAGGCGGGTCCCTGGATGAGCAGATGAAGAGGGCGAGAGGGTATGCCGCTGCTGAAGCACGGCTGGCGGAGAAAGCCAAGATGGAAGCTTCGTTCCGGAATAGCGATGCTTCAGTTAGCGAGATTGATACCGACGGCCGCATAGTGACCAAGGTAGAGTCACCGGAATCTGCACTCGAGTCCGATGGAGAGAAAAATGCCGCGAAGGATATCCCGCATCTTCCTCCACTACGAGACGCGGCTTATCTTGGAATCGAGCGCTCTTACCATGAGTTGGCCGTGAAGCACATCAACAAAATTGCCCGGTCCTACAATCTCCAGGCGCCCCGCTCGGCCCAAAAACCATATATCAACCTCGACCGCGAGTTGAACTCGTGTTTCGCAGAGGTCGCACCACAGTTGGCTGAAGAGATTCGCCGCCGGGCGACTGAGCGGGCCCGTCCATCGGTATCTGTCGGCGGGCCGTCGTCGAGTATGTTTGGATCAATCGACACGGCGAAGAACGTGCGTGTATACGAGGAGGATAAGGAGAAGTCGTACGGTCTCAAGGAGATGTGGCGGGACATGTTCTCCAAGGATGGGCAGAAATAGGCTGTTTTGACCTCTTCGGGATGGCTGTAGATACGAGAATTGGTTGGATGGAAACCCCATGGCATTGTCGGAAATATTAAAACTGCATAAACTTGATGACCTTCATGATCAATGCCCATCTCTTGGATGTAGTCAGTAACCCTCAATATCCGTCTCGTTCTGATAAAAATAAAGCCTCTTCATTCATGACATCCATCACATCCGGAACTATCCTGTAGGATGGGGTCGAAACATCGGCAGCCCATCGGGAGAATGGAAGTGTGCGCACTTGTCACATTGGTGGCAGGCCATAGTCACTGGGAGTGGGAGTTGGAGTTCCTCGGGTGAGAGAATTGTGGAATTGAGGGGAGCGAAAGCTGTGTCATTGGGGGTTTCTTGCTCATCCGCTGTCCGTAGCTGTCGCTGTACCGCAAGAGTCCATCTCAAGTACATATAGAGGAATATCGAGATTGGAACTGAAATACCGGGGATCATTGCAATGATGCCCTTAAAATGCGCAACAAAGAAGAGATTGGCGCTGATTCCTTCGATGCCACGGATCATAAAAGCCATTCCCACTGCAGCGATAAGGACTGCACAAGCCAGCTTCGGAAAGATTAAGGTCATTCGCTTCAGGAAGTAGCTTTCCAGTTGGTAGGGAGTATACTTCGAGGAGATGACCTGCATGCGATCTTGCCGCACCCTGAGTAGGAACTTCCAAGTCTTGTACAAATTCGCGAAAGCGTCACAGCATACCATACCAGCGATGAGGACTGCCAGAATACCGATGATGTATGCAGTTATTTGGTTCAGCTTTCCCAAATAGCTGAAGAGACCCGTGCCAGAGTAATGGAACTCCCAGGGAAGCGCAGGACAGTGGCATGCTGCGCCGTTGCTCGAAATGTTCCCGTCGCTGATTGTGCCGAGTTCACGCTTCAACGGGATAACGAACTGATGCCATGGAATCTTCGGCCAGCTGCCAGCAGGCCAGCCTGCTTGCTCAAGATCCGAGTCACCGAACGGAAGGCGGGAGATGAGCTCGACGTCGCCAAGCCAGATCTCGTTGATGGCGTTTCCTGGTTGGTAGAAGTTTTCGGATTTGACCCCGTGCACGACAGAGACTTTGTGACCCATTAAAGAGAAAAACAGATTGATGATGGATATGCAGATGATGTGATGATGGAGGATAAGAGATGGCGAGGAAAGAAGAGATACATCATGAGGCGAAAGAGAGTAGAGTGAAGTAGGAAAGTACAAGAGGGAAGGAGCGACTCAACTGAGAAATCAAGACAATAAACATGACAATTCAACACCATACATCTCCAAACATGTCTATCTCGAATTTGAAGATGTATAGAGTGCACGGTGCCAAGGGCGGGCATATCCACCTACGATCTCCACGACGTGAGTGGCCCGCGATCCGTGACGATCGTGCATGCGGGCGCTTAACGGCAACCAACGACAGGTCGAGAAGGCCTCACCTTTCACACGCCGTCCTGCTCTTCACCTCGTCACACCCGGTAGCTCCAATGCTCTTATATGCATCCCCTCCCCCTGCCGCCCCGTCACTTGGGAACACGATGTGCCCTGCCCTCGAGATTCGTCTACTCCAACCCTTCGACATGTCGATCGGCAGTGATTGAGTAGTTTCTCCTGCACATAAATCCGTTTCTCTCCCTACTTGAACCCAGTCACAGGTGTCGGCCATGAATCCTGCCCCGCTCGCCTTTACTTTTACTCCTTTCTTTTCTATCTTCTCCCTCTTGCTTGTGTATACATTTCCGGTTTCCGCTTCGAGCGGGTCGCATATTGAACGCTCTGAAAGTGTCCATGTCCGCCCTCCGCTGAACAGAGCACTGTTTGCAATCCAGATTGGCAGTATTGTTGGTGCCTACGTCGTCTTCGTTGCCGTTCTTCTCGGCCTTCTTCTGTTGGTCGGACGACGGCTGCGTCAAACAGTTCAGTCTTCCAATTACTCGTTGCAGATGCAGATGCTGAAACCTGTCAAACCGACACTTGATATGGACCCAAGTCCGATCTCGCCCATTTCGCAGAACCTTCCTAGTCCCAGTAGGTCGAGTGGTTTCACCTCGTGGGGTACTCTCAATCGAGGAGGCAGGCCTTCTCAGACTTCCTTTAACGGAAGCATGGTGACCGTCGACGAGTCCGTGGTCGCTACAGACCGCCAGCGGGCCCAGGATGAAATGGAGATGCTCTATGCAGCGGTAATGGAGCACGACGCTCAAAAGGCTGCCGGTGTCGATGTCTCCGCGAGGGAGTCGGATTCCCAAAGTCAATCCCCGGATAGTCAATACACCAACCCATTCACCGACCGCCATGCCTCGCAAATCCAGGAGTATCCTCCCACAGCTTCATTGAAGTCCCCGTTGAAGTCTCCCAAACCTTCTCGTCTGTCGAAGTTGTTTAGCTCCAATTCTCGATCGAATCCGGATGCAGGCAAGCTGCGGTCTCCGCGACTTATTCGAAAGCAACAGATTTCGATTTCGTCTCCTCTTGCTTCTCCAGAAATCCGCTCACCCCATCCCTATGTCCCTGAACAGCCACCTCTATCACCACGGATCTATAATCCCGGCCCGCCTCCTTCGGTGCCCCGCCCAGGACCGGCGGTTGGCCAAATTATGCCTCCTCCGGGACGTGCACGCGTGCCCGCCCCGTTGAACCTGTCTCCTGCCACCCAGGCATCGTCTAACTTGCCGTTCCGTGATGCATACCCCCTGCGTAGCGCTCCAGCAACCAAGACCACCATCCTAGAGCGACCCGTTAAGAACTCACACGGGCCTGTGACAGGCATGCCCACGCCGTACAGTGCGTACATGCCTTTTACTCCGGTGACACCGTTTACGCCCGGTCGAACGGTAACGAAGCGTCAGCGGAGACGCGAAGAAAAGGAAAATGGCCTTCGAGTCTTGAATGAAGACGATCTAGTCAAAGATGATAATGACATGTGGGGCTGATTACTTGAGGATGGGATATACGGCGCCAAGGGGTGTTTTCTTTTGGAGTTGAGTCACAACAACTAAATACCTTGGATATATGGATTTCTTGTCATCTATCTTCTATTCATTTCGCATAAGATGTTGCACATCTATTTATTGGCCTTTTTCAAATGCTGCGTCCCGTTAATAATTGCCTCCGCATAATCCGAACGACTTCCCTCTCTCTCAAGGGTCAAAAGAGCCTGGATAGTACACCCGCGAGGCGACGAGATACTCTCCCGAAGGACAGCGGGGTGAATCCCAGACTCTAACGCAGCAGACAACCCCCGAAGACCATGCAAGACCATCTCCATCGCATCGGGTCTCTTGAGTCCCTCCGCCACACACCCATCCAGAATCCCCTCAATAGGAACCGTCATAGCAGCCAATGCCGCACCCACAAGCACTGAACCAAGATCCATTAAGTTCTGCGGCAGATACTTGATCGCACCAACCTGGTTGAACATCCACTCCACGACCTCGGTCATATGCGCGGGTACCTCCTGCTCCGGAGTCTCGATAATAGTCATCGACTGGCGGAACTGTGCGCCCATATTCGGAATGACTTTCATAATCACCGGCTCTGCGAGTTCACCTTCGCTTCCCTCGCGGACTATCCGCGCCAGGTTTTGCGGCGTTTGCCCCGCCAATAGACTAATCACCAGCTTCCCCGCCAGTGCCTCGCGCACACCTTTCGCGCTGAGAACATCCTCCGCCATGAAGGGCTTGAATCCTAATACGACAATATCTGCCTCCTGCATAATGTGCACCGGCACATCCTGTGACGAAGTCACCCGGACGTACGATTCCTGGTCTGCGGGGAAAGAAGCTTTCAGGCGCTCGGCCGAGGCAGCGCTTTTCGTGCATGCGACGAAGTTGGAAACGGGCCGCGATTGTGTCGAATTGCTAGAGAAAGCTGCGTCGAGGACGCCGTGGAGGATTGCGCCGCCCATGTTTCCTTGGATATGTGAGTCAATTGGCTTGCGTTGCGGGGTTGGGACATTTACCGCATCCGATGAATGCGACGCTGCGTTCCGAGGCCATTTCGAAACTTCGGATAGGTTGTTAAACGGAAATTGGATTTGGTTGAAAATGGATTGGACGAGTGGTGAATTGCGGATCTTGGGGCTCTTAAACACATCGGGGCGGGGATCCGAGCTTCGGTTGATGGAGCCGAAGGATCTTTTTGGGTCATATGTTGCCAAGTTGGTCTTGATAGGGACCTTGGATGACGAGAAGCTCGAATGCAAGTAGATTATGCCCAACTAAATATGTTCGATGCATTAATTCCGTCGTAGTTTTGTAAAGATCGGCTTCGGATCTCCGAGCTGATGATGTTCCCCGCGTTTGATAAGGTAGTAAGAGATCGATCATAGGAACAGCAACGCCAACTACGGTCTGAAGAGGAACAGACTTCTGAAGAGGAAAACAGACCGTAATTGAATAGAATCTCTCTCCTAGTACGCTTAAACTCCATTTTCGTATGTTGTCTTAACTTCTCATCCGGATAAGCCCATCAACAGGCAGTTTTGCCAACGCCTGCTGAGAGTCAGGAACCCCAGGTTCTTTCGCAACTCTGACGAGATGCGCCCGTAAGAGGCGGCGACTGTTGGGGGGAGATCAGTATCCCTGCGATTAGCTGCTTTCTTGCAACCGATCAATCGATACTTTAATACCCAGCTTGTTGAACGGGATTCGGGATACTCGAGATCTTGCCGTTTTTGTGCTGAGCCGGAGATAACGCGGCGTTAAGTGGAACGGTGATTCACCAAGGTCTTGTTCGAGCTAGCTTGATTCCGCTAAAGGTAAATGCCGGAAAGTATATCATTCACTGGTATAGCTTATGCTGGCCCGATGAATGCTAAAGAGAAAGTAGACTTCCTATCCGAGCTTTACGAGAGGGTTCTGCCAGAAACGATAACATCCTGCTTGGAACAAATTGACATTGGAATGCCTCTGTACAAGATACGATGTCGCTCGGTCACGTTTTCCTTTAATTACTCGATCTGGATTCGGATCTTGGTGCTAGAACAGCCACCATCGATCGGAAACCCGCAGCATCGATAATCTGACGTAACTGCTTGGCTGGCGTCACTCACTTTCAGCACAGCTGACATGCGCATGTTTCCGGGTGTTCGCGTCTACCAGTGCCGAGAACTGTAATCCATGCGCGTAAGTTCTCACATGTGGCACGATTCACGAGCGGTCATATGTCGTTATTGAGCCGTGGAACCGTTGATTGATCACTGTCGCCATCTCGGGCTTTCCCACGCCATATAAGCCCGAGCAGGCAACTTAATAAATGAAAAGTAGCGACCTGTGACTTACAAGGCAATCTGCTGAAACAAATCACCAACTCCTAAATGTCAACCCAAACCGCCCTTCTCGTTACAGAAATCGGGAAGCCGCTGATCAAGGCTTCCCGCCCCATCCCAGAACCAAAGGAAGGGGAAGTACTCGTCAAGGTCACGATTGCAGGCCTGAATCCGCACGACACGAAGTCTCGTAACTACGGGCTCTTCATAAAGGATGCTCTACCAGCCGTCTTGGCCGCAGATGTCGCCGGCATCGTGACGCGCGTGGGTCCCAATGTTACCCAATTCAAGGAAGGGGACCATATCTTCGGACAGGCTACGCCGCCCGATTCAAACACCGAAGGTCTTCAAGAATATGCCATTCTCGACACCAGATTCTCAGCCAAGGTTCCTTCGGGCTTCTCCGCTGCTGAGATGACTTCTCTGCCCTGCAACTATGTGACCGCCGCAGTCGCATTGTTTGATCCTTCCGCCTTGGCCATGCCAGCGCCGTGGGATCCAGCCGCGAGTAGCTTTGATTATAAGTCCACATCTCTTCTGATTGTCGGAGGTGGCTCGAACACGGGCAAATTCGCCATTCAGCTTGCTGCGTTGGCGGGCATTGGAAACATAATCGTCGTCGCTGGGCTAAAGGGCGCGGCGGATGCGAAAGCCCTGGGAGCAACTCATGTTGTCGACAGAACAAAGACGCCGACTGAAATTGCCGCAGAGGTGCGAGGTATAACTGGGGACGACTTGATTTACGCACTTGACACCATTAATCCACCTGAAAGCCAGATTATTGGCGTCGAAGCTCTGTCGAATTCCAAAACTGGCAAGCTCGCTCGATTAGTGCCCACGGGACCGATCCTTGAAACGAAGCTTTCCTCGAAGAAACCTGCTGGGTTTGAGACTCTGGATGTGTATGGTGGATCGGCAGTCCAACTGAAGACCTCGATTCCCCTGTGGGAAACGGTCACTGACTTGCTTGAAGAAGGAAAGATCAAGCCTCTCAAATACCAGGTAATCACGGGGTTGGATGTGGATGCGGTTAATAAGATACTGGATGGGTATTTGAATGGGACTTTGAGTGGTCAGTGGCAGGTTCATTTTTGAGAAGAGCAAGGATTTGAGAGATGGACTCGGTCTTCTTATGGTTAGTACAAATCACGTACTCTATAGTCTGAGCAAGAAAAAAATCACCATTCCGTTTATTATCTAATACGAAACACCATTAGGCTAGCCGGTAATGGATCGCATCTTTATCTAATGACTGGTCCACATTTGTAGCCCAGACGAGCCGCCTCTTATTATTTCAACCGAGTTAAACACGGTCCGAGCTAGAATATTTGTAGTAACCAAGCCCACATTATACCACCGTGTAGTAATGGAAAGAAACAATGATAAACGACCTTGAACAAGTTCAATTTTTGTCGAGCAAAAATGTTGCCCAAGCAGGCCAAACGAAGGGTCTAGAGATGCTCCAGCTCACTTTTGTAGTTCATTCTTTCCTAAATTCTCGGTTCTACAAGACGACTCCCAAACTGACTGATACGGCATTTCGACCACTCCTCGCCTAAATGAGTGGCTACCTCAGAAAATAACCCCTCTCGCCTATCTCCTGTCCCGCCCTGGCGTGTAGATCGGCCCTGCGGGAGACAGTTTCATTGGCACCGAGGGCCCCACAGGGCCGTTTCGTTAATGCAGAAGGAAACATTAGTCGTCCAAACGTCGATAACAATGGATCCGTTGGCTGTCGTGCGGCAGTATAAAGGGCGGGGCACTTTGCTCCTCTACAGCCTTGCTGCCTTCACGAGTACGTGTCATTTTCGCAGCGAGGCCGCGGCGACCTTTCAACACGAGCTCACTCAATATTCGATGCCCCAGCATTATTATGGTTGACTCACACACAGACCAGGGCTATCAGCTGGGCGTGGACGTCGGCGGTACATTCACTGATGTTTACGTCCTCACCCCACATGGGAAGACCATTCGAGCCAAAGTCCCGACCACCATCCCGGATCAAAGCATTGGGATTCGGAACGGTATCGCAAAAGCCCGAAAGATACTGTATGACGAGACGGGCTGGTCAGATGCTTTCCAATTTATCCACCATGGCACAACCACCGCGACCAATGCCGTCCTGGAAGGAAAGGGCGCCCGTACGGCGCTCGTCGTGACCGCAGGGCACAAGGACATCCTGGCGCTGCGTCGCTCACAAATCCCAGGTGGCTTGGGGGCTTGGCTTCATTGGACACCACCGGAGCCCATTGTTCCTCTCGAGCGAGTCGTTCAGTGCAAAGAACGCATGTCGGTCCACGGCGAGCAGGTCACTCCAGTAGATATCGATGATCTGCGGAATGGGCTGCGTGAACTGGCAAAACAGAAACCAGAAGCGGTTGCCGTTTCACTGTTGAATTCGCACAGTAACCACGATCATGAACGAGTGGTCAGTCAAGTCGTGCGCGAAGAGCTTGGCTCAGATATCGCCATCATTTGCTCGGCAGATGTTCTGCGTGAAGTGGGTGAGTATGAGCGGACGGTGACAACTTGCACCAATACGCTCGTAAAGCCTATCGTCCAGACGTATCTCCGGAATTTATCTGAAAACCTTGCCGCAGAGAGTGAGACCATCCGGGTTCTGAAGAGTGACGGTGGCTTAACTAGCCTGAATCTTGCCTCTGAGCTGCCAGTCAACATCTTGATGTCGGGACCTGCCGGGGGTGTTAAGGGAGTGGCAGACGTTGTTGCTCGAAGCACTCCGTATAAGAATCTCATTACCCTGGATATGGGTGGAACATCCACAGACTGTGCGCTGATCTACAATGGTCAGCCCCAGCTGCGACGAGAGACTGTGGTTGGGAATCTGTCAGTTCGCTCTCCGGCCGTGGATATCAAGACAGTTGGTGCAGGAGGCGGTTCCATCACCACGTACATGGAGTTGACGGAGACTCTGCGGGTTGGACCCGAGAGCGCTGGTGCACTTCCAGGGCCGGCGTGTTATGGGAAGGGGGGACGCCAGGCGACAGTGACCGATGCAAACTTGGTCCTGGGTTATCTGCCCAAGACACTCCTTGGAGGTGATTTTGCACTGGATGTGAATGCATCCATCTCCGCTGTGGAGGAGATAGCATCCCAAATGAGGCTCCCTGTCACCCAGACGGCCGAAGATATCATCACCATCATCAACGAGACCATGTATGGAGCTCTGCGTCTTGTTTCCGTGGAACAAGGATACGATCCTCGCGAGTTTGCCCTTGTGGCCTTTGGAGGGGCCGGCCCTTTACATGCCAACGCGGTGGGACAGCTTCTTGGAGCGTGGCCGGTCATTATCCCTCCCTCGCCTGGTATTCTCTGTGCGCAAGGTGACGTGACCACCAAACTTCGCCACGAGCAGTCATCTACCTTCATTCATTTGGTTCCTGAGACCACTGCTAGTGAAGTCCGTGCGCAATATGAAGCGCTCGAGGTGCAGTGCCGAGAGACTCTGCAGAAATCATCTGGCGAAAATTGGCCGGTCACCTGGAAGGCAGCCTACGAGGCAGATCTTCGGTACAGAGGACAAGCTCTCACGATTACGGTTGATCTGACGGCCGATGACTTGGCCGCAGATACAGCTGGATGGCATGATGTCCTCCGACGAAAGTTTGATCAACAGCACGAACAACTGTTTACTTACTGTTTGCCCGACTTTGACCTCGAGCTAATGCGTCTCGGCGTGGTGCTTGAAGATGCTTCACCAGTCACTGATATTCCGCGAGTGGCCAAAGCGACAACCATTGAGCCACCTGTGGAAGCCAAAATTGGAGAGCAGAATATCACTGTTCAAGGCAAAGAGCAACTCGCCACTCTGTGGGATCGCGAGAAGATCAGCACTGAGGGCACACAAGTTATGGGCCCATGCATCATTTCCGAGATGGATAGCAACACTCTCATTTTACCCGGCTACTATGGCGAGATCGATGGCGTTGGAAACATCTTGATCAACCCGCAGACCCGGGAAGCAACTGCTGTCACTACTCATACGGCTGAATCAGCCAACAAGCTGGTCAAATCCAGTCCTTTAATCCCTACCTTGATATCTGCTACTCTTGGCTCCATCCGAGGTGAGATGGACCAAATGATGCTGCGTTGCAGCATGTCGCCGGCAATTCGGGAACAACAGGACGAATTCAACGTCATTACCGACGCCAAAGGAAAGATGTTGGTTGGACAGTTCGGCAGCTTCATCACCGAGTTCCTCAAAGTATGGACGGGCACCATTGAGGAGGGCGATGTGTTTATCACCAACGATACCTACCAGGTAGAGGGGGCCATCAGCCATCTCAACGACGTAATCGTCTTTCTACCCATCTTCCACGAGCATCGTCTTATTGGATATGCTTCTCAATTTGGACATTTGACCGACGTTGGCGGTATCGTTCCAGGTAGTATGTCGATCAATGCCACCTCTGTGTTTGACGACGGTGTCCAGATTCCTTGCATCAAGCTGTACGCAAAGGGAGCCATGAACTCGGACCTGGTGGAGCTTCTCTGCCGTAACTCCCGGCAGCCGGCATGGTATCGCTCTGATCTGACTGCGATTGTAGCTGCTTGCTCCATGGCTGCGACCAGAGTGCGCGAGCTGGTCAACCGGTTCGGTCAAGAAGTGTACCTGGCTTCTTGTGACGAGCTGCTCTACCGAAACCGCACCGGTCTAGCGAAGATCGTCGAGAGGCAATTCGATAACAAGGAGAGCAAATTTACAGACTTTGTGGATGACGATGGCCATGGAGTAGGCCCTTGGGCACTCAGTTGCTCCATGAAGAAGGTGGATGGCAATCGCCTGAAATTTGATTGGAGTGGTACATCTCCACAGAGTCAACACAGCATCAACTTCTACTTGTCAGAGACCATGTTCAAGATGTTCATCGGGTACTATCTCATTGCGGCGGCAGCCCCCGGCACAGTCATTAATGATGGATTCCATGATCTGATTGATGTGCATATCCCCGAGGGAACCGTTCTCAAGCCTGTTCGCCCTGCGCCGATCTCATGTCGCACACATCTTCTCGGGCGCACCTTGGATATCGTGCAGGCTCTGATCGGTCAGAAGGATGACGCATACCAAGCAGCAGCTGGATTCAGCGACTCGCCGCACTTTTTCTACTCCGGGTTCAAGCCCAACGGAGAGTGGTATCAGCTTTACCAAATTGGCTTCGGAGGTGTTCCTGCGCGTCAAGCAGGTGATGGCCCCGATTGTCACTGTCTCTTCCCCGCCATCAAATCCATTCCGACCGAAAGTATAGAACTCAATTACCCACTACGCATCGAGGCCAATGAAAGTGTTGCTGACAGTGGCGGACCTGGATATTACCGTGGGGGCAACGCACAACGCACACTCTACAGATTCCTGGCCCGAGGAGAATTCAGCATCCATGACGACCGCTGGTTCACCAAGCCGTGGGGACTAAAGGGAGGCAAACCGGGCCAGCGATCTCGAAAGGCGCTCTATCGATACTCCACATCTAAGGAAGCCCCACCAACAGAGATTCTACCTTCCAAGTGTGACCATGTCTGCGTGGAACCTGGTGACCTGTTAGAGTGGGTGACATGGGGTGGTGGTGGTCTGGGCGATCCGTTGAGACGTCCGGCCGAGAAGGTTGCCCTCGAAGTTCACCGCAAGCTCGTCACGATGGCCGGAGCCCGTGCTGGATACGGGGTCGTCGTCAGCGAGGACTTCACAGTGAACCAGGCCGAGACCGAGAAACTGAGGGCGGAGATGCGTCTTGAGCGCAATTCGCTTGAAGAGCTTTCCATTTACGATAGGGGTGGTAGTATTGAAAGGTTGCGGGAGACATGTCTTGGTGAGACTGGATTGACAGCTCCTCGACCTCAGTGGGAAACAGACCCATATGGTCCACATGTAAGGTTGGAGTACGTGAAGGAATGGTATGCAAAGATGAAGGTCAGCAAAAGGTGGGAGGTCCAGTAGCGTACATAGGATGAGAGATATGCCATTTCCTTGAGACATTTAGGGGCCGCTTATGCGCAGAATCGAGAAAGTACAAAGACCCAAAAGCGGTTTAGTCGAAGCCCTACGGGATCCGCCTCAGGCCAGCGATCAACAGTGTTCCGCATCGGGCAACGCCGAAAGCGGCAACGATCGCAGCGCCTCGCGGGGATCGCAGCAACCGGGCGCTGTCAAACGACACAACTTTCTCTTGTAACAACTGGACATGTGGATTCGGGAACTGAATTCCTGAACACCTGCAACGCCTGAGCAGCCCTGGGGCCTGTCACTTTGTCCCCTCTAGAACAAACGCTTTTGCTGATCGCCCCGCTCCCCGCCCTAAAACTCACGGCTGTCGTCATCTTCGGGCATTTCACGTCGCACCCGAGTTGAATTAAACTGGAGCGTCCCACGGAGTACGTGCTCCGGGCTTCCTTGGCCATATTCTCCCTTGGCATTGCTGCGCAGTTTCAGCCCATGACCCTCTAGTGGATTCGCTTCTCTTCCGTTTGTTTCCCTTATCTTGGTATCTCGGTGACTGTGCCGCCGGTGGCGTGTGAACACTGTTGACAAAGGTCTCAGACGAAAACCTTCTCTCCTTCGTCATCCCTCCTCCCTCATTCAGCCATCGAACCCCCTCCGAGCCGTCCACATGCCTCTTACGATTCTCTCCGGGTCGCAGCTCCGCACTCTACTACACTCCCTCAACCGTGACGAGATCGTCAGTCTCCAACGGAACCTCGCCGAGGCCTTGCGAGAATACTCGACCGGAACTCAAGAACAAGGCTGTTCGGCAACCTATCAGCCGCAGCGAACAGCCATCACCCGCCAGAATGGCTGCACCACCCTTTTCATGCCCGCCACCACGGGCCAGACCCTCGGTATCAAGATGATTTCGCTGCAGGATGGAGCGGCGGCCGGGTGTGCGGTGGAACGCAGTGCCCTTGACAGAACCGATAGCGAGTCTTCATCAAAACGATCGCGGAATTCTTCTGTTCGTGACTCGGTGGTCTCGATTTCTTCGGAAATGAGTGACCTGTCCGTGGGGTCCTCACAGGAAGATAGCAATTCTACAACCACGGGAACTAGCGGAACGGGAGACAGCACCGATGACTCGACTCTCCTCTCGGGATGTGTCAATCAGCTGTCAGTCACCAGCCCGAGCGTATCGAATACTCTCGGAGCTTGGCCGGGGGTGGGCACGCGGGATACCTCGCCGAAGGGAAGTGTCACACTTTTAGATGGCCAAAGTCTACCGTTCGGGCTCATCAATGCTCACGAGCTGACAGCCTTCCGCACGGCGCTGGCTTCGCTGATGATCTTCAACAAGCGCAAGAAGGTCCGCACGCTTTTGGTGTTCGGTGCCGGCACTCAGGCTTACTGGCACATTCGCTTGGCGCTGACCCTGCGTGGCGAAGAGATTCGACGGGTGTACATTGTCAATCGGTCCTTTGACCGTGCCGCGAAACTTCTACGGGATATCTACCAGGCCGAGAACTCAGAGTGGCGTCGGGATGTCAAATTCTCCGCGATGAGTACCGACTTTGGCGAGTACAATCGGATTTTGAAGGAGCATGTCCGCAAGGCAGATGTCATTTTCTGCTGCACTCCCTCCATCGAACCTCTGTTCCCGGCCGAGTTTCTGACCTCCCGTGAAGGTCGTCAGAAGGGCCGGTTGATCAGTGCAGTCGGCTCCTACAAATCACACATGTCCGAGGTACATCCCGAAATTCTCCGAGACGAGGTCAATGTTTCAACATCCCACCGTCACTTCCATAAGCACACGCGACGAAGCGGAGTTGTGGTGGTCGACAGTCTGGACGCCGCCATGAAGGAAGCGGGCGAGATCATCCAAGCCGGAATTAAACCCAAGCAGGTGGTCGAATTGGGCGAGCTGATGATGGTCCGTCACGCCAGTCACAATTTGAGCGAGGAAGAAGCAGCGGAGGAGGAGAAGAGCCTCCGCGAGTGGGTGGAGCGAGGAAACGTTATCTACAAGAGCGTCGGACTGGGCCTGATGGATCTGGTCACCGGCGGAGATCTGGTGCGCTTGGCGCGCGATCGCAACTTGGGAACCACCGTGGAAGACTTTTAGTTTGCATGTTGCACATGTATCGCTTCATGGCCTATTTTGTAGTATACCCTGTGTTATATCTTCTTTACATCAACGCGCCTTTGCCGAGACCCCACTGATCATCCCTCGTTTGCCTTGAATTTCCCGTCCAAAAAAAAGTCAAACGTAGTTTCGGCCCACTTGCCCTTCAAATTTTGCACAATTATACTCATATCCAATTAGAAATGGAGGTTGTAGGGCCGCTCATAAAGTGGTGCAGAGTGTATGTATGGCGCGTGGCATGATATGGGAGCCTGCGTCATAGCTAACATCATACGTTGAGGTAGTTACCGCACCTCGGAGCAGCTCTTTAAAAAGGGATGCCACTCCCGAGGGCCTTTCTCATTTACACTTGGCAAAGTGTCAATCGCGGTAGGATCTTCATCCACTCCTTGGATTCAACCCTATAAGTTTCCCTGTCGAGCAGGCCATTGGCGCATCGTCTCCCTGGTCCCCCCCGCATCGGTGAGGGGCAGCAACACGAGCTTTTCCGTTTATCTGTATTTTCAGTGAACGGTCGTCCCTTTGACATCAGGAGCAGAAGTTGCACTCAACACCATGCGAAACTCCACCTGTTACCTCCCCAATGGACTCACGTTCACCGTGTCGCCTGTCTTTGGCGGGGTCACGTTCAAGTCCAACGACGCGAGCTCTCACAACACCACCCTCCCACCGGGTTGGACGATTATCATCCACAGCGAAAAACCTGGCGGGAAATCACCCGAAGAACGAGGCAGGACTGGCTCTGAGACTGGACTCCCCGCCGCCAGCGATGACGACAAAAACTTCACTCGCTTTACCACCCCTACCTTGAACCGCGATTGCCTCTACATCTCCTACATCGTGAACCCACCGTCCACTGAATTCAAGCCCGTCACCTCGCCGACCCGCCAGATCGCGATGATGCTCTGGGCCACCATGTATTGGTACTTCCACGAACCGGAACCGGACCTGCACCTGGATACTGCGGCATCGAGCGCAACTCCGCTGGCAGGGAAGCCGAAGGGAGATTGGCGCGTGAATATCAAGCGGGAGGGCATTTTCAAGGGCCGGAACCTGCTACAGAAGCTCGAGCGCATGGGTCTGATTGCCACCGAGGACTCCTCTGTAGGACTCCAGCCGGTCGAGACACGCGGCTCGAGCAGCTGGTCCAACATGTTCGTGAGTCGCCGAAGCTTCTGGCAGCTCGATCCGCGCCTTTTCCTGTTCACTCTCGCGCCTCGCGCTCCATTGTCTCCCTCCTTGACCCCTCACCAGTCTCGGCATGCTTCTCCGGCGCGGGATGCCCTGCCCCGCGCCGTCTTGCCGCCAACGGAAGCTGTCTTCCACACGGCGAATGTTCCCACCTTCAACTCCAATGGTCCCTTTACTTCGGCAAGCCACTTGCCTACGTACTATCCGCCGGCGCCTGCTCAGTATACATTCACCGATGGAGTACGCCATCCGATTCGGTCGAAGCCGCCTCACCAGGGTGAAGTCTTTTACGTGCGCCATATCCCGAGTGTGGACCAGTATCTTTCATTCCGCGTCCCTTTCCTTCCAATGAACAAGACCACACCGGCTCAGGGGACCGGCAGCGATAGTCGGCCGTCAACCCCGAAGACCGTGAGCTGCTCAGTTACGAGCATTGAACAGCACCTTTCCCAGAATGTCTCGCCCGACCTTGATACTCTGCATCGATGGATGAACGACCCTCGAGTTGAAGAAATGTGGCAGGTTGGCGGAGACCGGTCTGTACAAGAGAAATTTCTACTAGAGAACTTGACTAGTCGGCACAGTTTCCCCGTGATCGGGTGCTGGGACGGCAAACCGTTCGGATACTTTGAGATCTACTGGGTGAAGGAAGACCGTCTAGGGCGGTTATTGGACCACGTGGACAACTACGATCGCGGCATTCACCTGCTAGTCGGTGAACAAGAGTTCCGTGGCGCGCACCGGGTTAAGGTTTGGCTGAGTGCCTTGGTGCATCACTGCTTCTTGGAGGATATGAGAACCGAGGCGGTTTATCTGGAACCCCGGGTGGATAATACCAAGTAAGTGTGACGAGCATTCCCGTGACACTCGTGTACTAACTGCTCTTCAGGATCATCGGTTACCTCCAGGAGGTGGGCTTCTTCAAAGAAGGCGAGGTGAGCTTCCCGCACAAGCGCTCCGCCGTAATGAAGATCAAGCGCGAGTTCTGGGAGGCTCCGGCTCTATAGAGCACCCATCAGTCAATAATATACATGACGAATCACGAACAGCCTGCAGGTTCTTGCTCCGTTCTACTTAGTAAACTTCAACCCCCATAGCCCGGTCTTGAATGGGCGATCATTATCTTCGGTGTTAATCGTGGATGGCTGGTGAGACAGTAAATTGACTCCGGGTTGATCTACGGCGTAGTTCAGCAATAGAGCATAATTTCTCAGCTGTAATATTAGTCTATTAGTTTCCGCGCCCTAAAGCTCTAGAACCAAGCTAAATAACCCCCGAGGCACTTGCGGGGTCTTCCCCGCGTCCGGGGTCGGTGATTCTCGGTCCTCCCGATCCATAAACAACCGGTATACTCTTCATCCCATCCCTCGTTCCAAACAATCTTGGAAGCCAATCTTCAACCTACTCCAAAATGGCAACCCCAACCATCTTAACAAACATCACCCGCCGCACAACGGGCACAATAGCCCACGTCACAATATCCCGTCCCGCCAAACTAAACGCCCTAAACACACTCCTCCTCACCACTCTCCCTTCGACCCTAAAATCCATAGCTTCCGCAAATGCAGACCTCCTCGCCGTGGTCCTGACGGGCGCAGGGCCCAAAGCATTCATAGGCGGCGCCGACATTGCCGAAATGGCAGCTCTAAACTCCCCGTCTTCGGCGCGTAGCTTCATTTCCAAGGTCTCCGCTGCTTGTAGCAGTGTGCGCGATTGTCCGGTCCCTGTTATCGGGCGGGTTAATGGATATGCCCTCGGTGCCGGATTAGAACTCGCGGCGTCATGCGATTTCAGGGTTGCAAGTAGGAATGCGGTTTTCGGGATGCCCGAGGTTTGTTCTTCTATTCCCGTCTGTGTCTTTTCATATTGGCTTTTTTCGGTTCTAACGAATGGAGGTCCGAGTCGGCATTCCTAGCGTCGTTGAGGCGGCGCTCCTTCCTGGGTTGATTGGATGGGGTCGGACGAGGCAGCTTCTCATGCTGGGCGAGAATATCGGTGCTGACGAGGCGCTGAGATGGGGTCTTGTGGAGAATGTCGTCGAGGCTGGGGAGCTGGATGAAGCTGTCGAGGCGTGGTTGCGTCAGTTGGATATGAATGGGCCGTTGGCGGTGCGCAGGCAAAAGGCTTTGATTCGGTCCTGGGAGAACGTTTCGCTGGACCAGGCGATTCAGGCGGGTGTGGCTGCTTTTGGAGAATCGTTTGATGCAGGTGCGCATGGGGAATTGACGGAGCCGGCAAAGATGATGGGTGCCTTTTTCCAGGGGAAGGGTAAGAGTCCTTGATATCGGAGCAAGAAGGGTATCTGGCCGTGTCATGGATGGATCACTTCACCGAATTTTTGATTCAACCGGCAATATGTCATGCATTAAGAATTATTCAACCTTTTGATAACCTACGACATCAAACATCCACCATCCCGGTCCCCATTGTCGACGCCAACGGAATGTAACATACACACTTTCCGAATTCAAGTACTATACACCCTCCGTTCTATACCGTCCAATCATGATAAGCCACCTACAGCTTGAACTTGAGCAAGTTGGAAATCATCTCACGTCCCGTAATACGCGAGGTCGCCCAGAGAGTAGGGAAGTCCAGGGTGGACGAGAAGGTATCGGCGTAGCCGAAGAAGAGCATGGGAGGGATCCAGCCACGGGCGTACTCGAGCGCGAAGCACGAGGAGTCCATCTTGTACTGCTTGACCTCGCCGCGGCGCAGGTGGTGCACCGTGCCGGCGGGGTAGGTCTCTGCTTCGTAGGAGCCCGGCACGTAGGCGAGCTGGGTGCCGTGCAGGATGTTGAAGTAGTCGTCCGCGGTGTGACGGCCGGTGTGGCCCTCGGTTCCGACGGCGGTGCCGAAGATGATCAGGTACTCGGTGATACCTAGATTGTCAGTCAATTGGGGAGTCAAGGGGGAGAGCGATAGAACATACTGGCATGGATGATGTACATTGCGCCCATCGCACCACCGGCATTGTTGAACACCCACTCCTGCTCGAGGTTCAGGTGCTCAGTGCCGACCGTGGTCTCAAGCTCGGAGACGATGAAGTTGACGACGGAGTGAGTGTCATCGCCATGGGCCTTGATGGCGCGCTGCGACAGCTCGTGCAGGTGGTCCGGGTTGAAGATGTAGAATTGGTCCAGACGCGCGTCGAGGAAGCTGTAGACGGCGGAGAAAAGGGCCAGGAACACGGCGATGATACTGAGGTTGCGGAATGAGAAGCAGCGGCAGCCCGAGGGCTTGTTGCCGGTGGAGGACTTGGAAGGCATTTTGAGGGTGGTGGTTGAAGGAAACACAAAATGAATTTATCGCCCCTGGCAAAACCCCGGAGTTCCACTTGTGGGGCTGCGATGAACTTCCCTCGACTTCACGGATGTTGGAATGAAACGAGCTGATAATGAAATAGACTGGAATGAAATGGAATGGAATGAATAGGACTGTTCTTCTTATCTTATGCCGGTCTCTGCATTTTAAATCTACAATCTCGTCCCGAGTGAAGCTGCGACGAGCTTCGGTGTCCGCGGAAAATCTGCAGCCCACACGCCATGTCGGATCTCCCCAATCCGAATCACGGCCGTAGTGATTGGCCAATGCCTGACTAATGTCTGGGTTCGTAGAACCTCAGAAGGTGATTCTATGTTCTTAGGCATCCATTGCTGACGTCCATTGGATTATGTATTTGAAAGTTTCCTGGACCCTTGATCTCCCGGAGTCCGAGGCATCTGCCGACCGAGAGCCGATCGCCATGAACGGGAGCGAACCAAACAGTAGTGAACCCTTTTTGAACTATTTCTCTTACAGTATACCCATAGACGATCCGTCGAGGCGTATAATGAGCTGTTTAAAATATTACGTTGTCTCTAAACAATTAAAATAATTGAAAAATGGGGCGAAATTGAAATTGAAAGGCCCTTCGTTCTGGGTAAGAAGAAATATATACTGCGAGGCAGCCCGCGTACATATGGGACAGCTAGCATCCTTCTCCTTCTTCCGAGTTGTTTTTTCAAACCTATTTCACATTACCGCAAGGGCAAAAAAAAAGGAACCCTGAAACGTTTGACAGACGCAGTATGTCGTCTTGATTCCTGGTGGAAACCCCGAGTTCGGTTGTGTTTTCGACCCAGGCCGCTCAGATGCCCGAGTGCACGCTGATCATCACCACTTTCAAAGAGGCGCTCCCTCCGAGCTTATGCGAAGTGTCAAATTATACTCTGAACCCTCGCATATAACCCAAAATCTGGGGTCAACCTCCTGCAAAAACAGGTTGCGGGGTGCGTAGGTGAAGAGTGCCAGGATGATTGCCCTATCAATGCGGCCGAGGCTTCAGGTATTCCCAGCATTGGTGGAATTCATCGAAGCCAGTTAAAGTCTAACAGCCAAAAGGCTTTCGATAATGTGCCGTATATTGCATATGACATCAAATCTCATTGACATTTCCGGACAAACCCACCCCTTTCGAGGTTCCATGAAGGGGTTCAAAATCTGACACCATGACAGTATAGCCCCTGAGCACCTAGACAAACCGAAAGGATTCGAATCTACGTATTCTAATCGAATCCCTGAACAATCTCGGCATGGTGTCCAAAAAGAGATTACCGTTTCGATCCAGAGGCTCCGCTCTGCGGGCCGACGCCATGGTGTTTACACCCGGAGATCTTCCGCAAACTGCAAGCAGCTCCGGAGTGAAAATACTACCATGGATAAAACTCCAGTCGTGGAAAATTCATTGCAGAGTTTAAGACATTGATCCCAGGGCGATCATTTCCTCGGTGCCGGGCTAGTTCATGGATAGGTTGACCGATTAATTGACCCGCGCAGTCCTCTTGAGGCGAATGTCCGGTGGAGTCCCGCCGATGAAGATGAGATAGGACAGCTCCGTACTCTATACGGAACAAGCATCCACACTCGTCGTTGGGACGACCTGATGGGCAGGTCTATATAAAATCTTCCAGAAGCCGTAGCACTATCACTAGGATCCGATCATAATCAACAGATCTTCTGGATTTTTTTCTTTCCCTACTGCTGGCCAGTCAATTGATTCACCCCCAGACCATCACCATGAAATCCTTCATCGCTCCCCTGTCGCTCCTTTCCCTCGGCCTCGCCAACTTCGGCAACGCCGCCACCATCCCGACCGATGGCCTCACTCGTCGTGCCGACTTCTGCGACCAGTGGGGATCTACCACTGCCGGCAGCTACATCCTCTACAATAACCTCTGGGGCCAGAACTCCGACGCCTCCGGCACCCAATGCACCGGATTGACGTCCCTGAGCGGTAGCAACATCGCTTGGCACACCTCGTGGTCCTGGTCCGGCTCCGCCAGCCAGGTGAAGAGCTTCGCCAACGTTGCTCTGCAGTTCACGGCCAAGACCCTGAGCAGCATCAGCAGCATCAAGTCCACCTGGCAGTGGAGGTAAGAATATCCTCCACTAAATGCTCCCAAATTTTCTGACCCGTGAACAGCTACTCCAACACCGACGTCGTGGCCGACGTCTCGTACGACATGTTCCTGAGCTCCAGCGCGTCCGGCTCGGAGGAGTACGAGATCATGGTCTGGCTCGCGGCCCTGGGCGGCGCAGGCCCCATTTCTTCGACCGGATCCCCCATCGCCACCACCAACATCAACGGCGTCACCTGGAAGCTGTACTCCGGCAAGAACGGCGCCATGACTGTATATAGCTTCGTGGCCGAGTCCACCACCACGAGCTTCTCCGGCGACATGAAGGAGTTCTTCAACTACCTCACTGAAAACCAAGGCGTCAGCACTAGCCTTTACCTGGTCGCTGTGCAGGCTGGCACTGAGCCTTTCACTGGAAAAGCCGAGCTGACTGTCTCCGACTACTCTGTCGCTGTCGTTTAAGAGATGGATCACGGGATCGAGAGGCGGATGGGAATTTGTTTCGAGTGCATAGTTGGACACGAAAATAACCGGAATCAATTTCGTGACAGCGACAAAGAAGTCCGAGATGAAGGTAGTCCAATGTGTAGAGCATCGTAGCAGGTTCTGTTTGATCAAGTAGAATCCATTTGGCTGGTTGTTTCAGCCCCGCGACACCGGTCGGGCCACCGTCTTCGCTAACCGCTGGACTTGACGTGAAACAGAACACCATGTCACCCTGAAACCGAAGCCCGTTTCAAGAGCGCTGTCGTTCGTTGCCGGTGGAACCATTGGCCTATGCTGGCAACGGCCGGAACTTTTCTAGTCGTTCCGGCCGACCCAGCCAGCGAAAGTCGAGCGAGACGCCCGTCGCCTCAAAGAGAGTTAGTGTATGGTGCATCAAAGAGAATCTTCAGAAAATCAAATCATTGAAATGGCTTTTCGTGGTCGCGATGTAGGTACGGCATGGTCGCATTGTAGCGCGGATGGGACCTTCAAAACGCGCCAGAATCGAGCGCGTAAGTTCTACCAATAACGAGCCTGTTCTATCAATAGATCGGATTGACGTTGACTTCTTGAAGAAGCGCCCGCCCCAAAGAACATGAACGGCAAGCGCTCGGCCGGCGGAGGCCTGTAGGCGCTGGGCAAGGCGCTTATATAGATGTAGCGGACGTCGCAGCCGAAGATAGCCCAGCGGTTGCTTTTTTTTTAGAAGCAAATGCAGGTCGGCGCAGGTCGGAACATTGTACAATGTGTAGTACAATACGTGCATCTGAATAAAATGAAAGTGGACAGGGAAAAGGTGGCGGGAGTCGATACATCCACTGCCCAGACTATCCCCCCGCCCCTTCTCTCTCTGTTCAGGAGGGGTAGTGAGTTTGACCTTGGATAATAGATCCCCCTCATGCGAGGTGGACAGACTATTCGAACCCCCCTTCTGACATGTCGGATCGCGCAGTCATCAGGCATGTTCGAACACGCGTGTGTGTGACGGCGGTCATTCGGCATGGAGGCAGGGATCTCGCAACCCGCACAGACGAATCTGTCAGGTCGACCCGTCATTATTATTGGGGCATCCCCCCATAGCGGGCGCCAAATTGAAACGCGACTTGCCACATTGTTGGAGGCTTTCTCCGGCCATAGACTTGGGGACATTTCAGCTGAATCGCAAATCACGTCGGTCCCATTTTCCCTATCCGGGCCCTGGATTCATTCTCGAATCTCCTGTTTCGCGCCCTGGATAGGGCGCGTTCTAGGGCTCAGGGAGGGTGAAGCTATTTTCATCAACGGGATGGAATCCTGGCCTGATTATCCCCGCGTCTCGCACAGGAGACTTGAGACGGTCGCGGGTTTCATCGACAGTCCATAGAAGATCGGTAGGAGGCTGTCTCCAATTCTGGCACAGGCACAGCGGCCGGGGTCTCCACCGGGTGGGTCTAGCGTTGATCTCCTCGCAGCAGCAGTGGAGCCGGGGTCCATTCCGGCGCACTTTGTGATCGCCCCGTTCCCTTCAGCGCTTGTGGAAGAGACGCTTTCTATTATTGGGATGACTTCAAGATCGCGGTCATTCGAAATGTAATTCCGACGATGTCTACATCACGATCGCAGGCGTAGAGCGTGCTATCTGGAGGCGGGTGAATCTAGGGATGAAGAGCACGGACGGGTTTGATAGACAGCAAATAGTACATACCCCATGGTGCAGGAGTCTTTGACTTTTTTCTGCATTTCGCCTCGAACGGTGTACACGCTCCACTGCATTCCATGCTCGAGCAAATCAAGTTCCCCCCTCCTTTGGCCCAGGCTCCGCGCGCGAAAAGGTTCGAGCATCTCAGATCCAACTATGCAGGCTCGCTCGCGCTCCTCCGCGACCCCCCTAGCCCCGGCCTGGCTGTCCAGGGCTTCTGACTGGACCATGTGAACCTTGCAGCTCCTGGCTGCCCCCCTCCAGCCGCCCTCTGAATGGCGCATACCGGAGCTATATCTATCCAAGTATTCCCACGCTCAGATTCTTCACGGGAATCATCCGCATGCCCATCGTCGTCACCCATCATTTCCTTTCCTTTTAATACCGTCTTTCTGCTTTCCACCGGTCGCTCCCTCCAAGAGATTCACATTCAATAATTACTCCACGGTTCCAGTTCCATCGATTTATTGCCTTAGTACTGTGGGCGTGTCTCTCGGTTGAAATTCTCCGCTTCGGCAGGTCTCACTCTTCTGGAGAAAGCCAGTTAGGGCTATCGGTCGATAACGGGTTGACACGACAACCTCAACTATCCTTACAGCAACATTCTTTTTCCACCAACTACTTGACATCGTCCATTCGTCCTGCCGGTTCAGGAATTTGACGTGCTCTTTCATTTTCATCTTCATTGTCTTCGTGCTTTGTTCTTTGTTTCAACCTCGTCGTCCATACCCCCGAACAACGCAACAAAGCAAGCGCCTTTATAATTGTTCAACTGTCCTGAGCTTTCGAGATTGAGCTTGACGTTATCATCTGCTTTTAGTCCTCGTCTTGGACCATTCCGGCAGCTACTCTATACCCAGCTACTCTATACCCTAGACCCTATACCCTATACACTATACACTATACCTCCGTGGTTACCATGAACACAACCGGCACAGTCGACATGAATCTCCAAGCATTGAACCGAGCAGCGCTCGACTCCTTCGTTACCCAGCGAGTCTCGCGGGAGATGGTGACGTACCTGGCCCAGCAGGCATCGCAGGTCATCCGATGCGAGGCCCATGTGACCAACACCGTCAATCATGGTCAACCCACACCACCCTCCACTCCCCCCATGGACCCGGCCGACCAGATGCCCCCCTTGCCATCCATCGAAGCTTTCATCGCCTCCCTGGTCGCCCGCTCCCAGGTCCAGGTGCCTACCCTCATGAGCTCCCTCGTGTACCTAGGCCGTCTGCGTGCCCGTCTTCCTCCGGTCGCCAAGGGTATGCGTTGCACTGTCCACCGGATCTTCCTCGCCGCGCTCATTCTCGCCGCGAAGAATCTGAATGACTCCAGCCCTAAGAACAAGCACTGGGCCCGGTATACCGTGGTGAAGGGATACGAAGGTTTCGGCTTCTCGCTGCCGGAGGTGAACTTGATGGAGCGCCAGTTGCTCTTCCTGCTGGACTGGGAGACTCGTGTGACCGAGGAAGATCTCTTCACTTACCTGGAACCATTCCTGGCTCCTGTTCGTCAGCGTCTGCAAGCCCAGGAACGCCAGCGCATGGCCGAGGAGGAGGAACTTAAGCGCAAGCAACAACATCGTGAATGGTTAGTCTCAACTCTATTATTCGTTTTATTCTGGTATTTCTCAAATACTAATTGATCAACAGGCGTCGACTTCATTACTCCGCAGATCTGTTGGCCGGCCGCCTTCGTCGTCAGAAACTTGACGCTCGTGGTGACAACCGGAGGGCAGTGGACAACTCCCTCCGTCGTCTTCCCAGCCACGTCTCCTGTCCTTCCATTAACACAACCAACTCTCCCCAGTCCATCGCCGAGCACGATCGCTACAACCCATATCCCCGCACTCGATCATCCCCTCATCGAGCGGGCCGCTCCATCTCGCCTCCATCCATCCGCGATGTCCCCGGTCTATCCCACGCAGAGACCTTCAACTCGCTGTGCTCTCGCTCATCCAGCACTGCCCCCAGTTCCCGTGGCACCCCTGCCAGCATCAGCACATGTTCGTCCCATGGAAATGACGACGTGATGCTCACCGACCCGAGCTCCAGTCCCTCTGTCTCGTCATTGACATACAGCTATGTCAACGTCGGCCCCATGGATTCCAAGCAAGCCTTTGAGCCCGTCCGTCAGCCTTCCAAGAAGATGAAAGTCGCCGGCCACACTCACAGCGGCGGTTTTGTGGCCCGGTTCCTCGCTTCGGCAACTGGCTCCTACATGGGAAGCCGTATCGGTCGTCCCCACGCGTAAATCGAGCCGGTCTCGACCACTTCGTGACCGTTCCGCCCCATTGATATCATTCCTCCTCCCCCTTTATTTACTTCCGTTCACCCGACTACCCATTTATTCCCCGCTTCTTGGCCAAAAGCATTTTAACCGTTGATACGCATCTTCTGTGACAATACCCTTCGTTTACGTTGCCGCCCGTTTCTTCATCATTTGATGCCTGCCATGTCCACAATATAGACATGTTTCATATTCTCACACTCATTACCACTGCATTTGTACTCGGCGGCATCGGCGTTTTGATGGTCTTTGGTGTTTCTATTTCTGGCTGGTTCTTGGACTCAGGTTGGGATGGGATGCTCTCTAGACGTTTGATGTATCTTACGGATGTATTTATCCCTTATTCCATAGTCCCGGCGTTGGACGTACTGATAATGATACTTGGTAAATGTGAATTCTGAATTCTTTCGCTCGTTCCCTGCTTCAAATTTCCACAATGCTCAATAGTCTGCATTTCTTGTCGATCGTCTCCGCCACCCGCATGTACGGCAATTGCTTCATGCCAATGAGATCCTTGGCATGAAGCATACGATTCGGTTGACCAAGCTGCTCAAACCGAACTTCGGTTTCAAAATACGCAACCTGACACGGTATGCCAATGCCATTGAAGAGACCACCTCTCGTTCCAAGCGACCTCCGGGGTGCGTCCCGCCCACATATTCAGAAGCGTCGTGGAATGCAGGGCGCACGCCATAACCCACCGGCATAGCAAAGTAATTGTAAACGAGTGAAATAAACGACCTGGAAGCTCCATTTATGGTTAGCTAACAAGCCTGCCATCACAAATACCTAAGATAGAATGAATGCCCAATAGAATCCCATTGCGATGGACATAATGAATGAGGTGGCTTGGGAGATGCTTTCGATCCAGAGACACGGCATATTACGGTCATTTTTTTTCCTGTTGACATCCTTGTACGGGTAAGTGGTCTGTCCGCCTGCCTAATTCGACAACCATGAAGGGATGAAAAGGTGTTTTAGAAAGACGTAAAGACGTTTTCAAAGAAATTCTTCGAACGGAGATAGAATGAATGAGAGAATTAGTTGTTCAGATCCAGCAATATTGTTTCGTGGTAAAAGGTGGTTGGAGTCGAGGCAGAACGTGGCCCACCAATAAACCGTCAGGCTTGGGTCGAAGTGGGGCAGCCCGATCATCCCGATCAAATTTGCCGAACAAACAATCTAATGATTTAGCGTGATCTACTATTGACTAGCTTCGGAACTAGGTTGACATGACTCAAAAGTGAAGCGTATGCGAGTCATCATTGGTAGTTAAACAAAGAGTTGGATTTCTAAGCAAACCCGTTTGACGGAGGAGCCAACTCCGGACGGAGGTGCTGCCTAGCAAGCCCTTCTATAAAACCACTCTCCGTCTCTCTCTGTCTCTCTCTTCTTTCTTCACCATCCATTTGCCTTTTATCGTCATTTCAATCTACATATCCATCAACTGCGATGTTGGGACCCTCTGGTTGCTGTGTTTTCGTGAATCACGAATGGCAGCATATGCCTCAGGTCGCCCTGAAAGCGCACGCGAATGTCTTGTCTTCCGCTTCACGAACCACTCTCACTCAGACATTCACGAACCCATTAAATTATGCCCTCCCGGAAGTCAACTACATTTTCCCTCTTTACGATGGCGTCAGTGTCGTCGATTTCCAGTGTCGTGTTGGCAACCGCCTCTACAGCAAAGTGAAATCGAAGGAACAGGCCAATGCCGACTACAACGAGGCAATGAGAAATGACCAGACGGCAGCTATAATGGAGCACACAACCGAGGAGAACGACGTGTTTACGATTCGAATCGGTAATGTGCATGCCAAAGAGATAATCACCGTCGACATCACCTTCATCGGTGAGCTCAAGCAAGATGCTCAAACCGATGGAATTCGCTACACACTGCCAAATGCTATTGCACCACGCTATGCGAGTGCCAACAGTATCTTCCATGGCCATTATTCATCCCCGCCCTTCAGTTCTAGTTTTCCTGCAAAGTCTCAAGGAATTTCTATTACAGTTGATGTGCAAATGGGGAAAAACTTCATCATCCGGGAGCTACAGTCCCCAAGTCACTCGATCAGAACCTTCCTTGGTCGGACTTCTTCCACCCAGGGCAGCTCTTCATTTGAGCCATCTCAAGCATCTGTCACGCTCACTCTCACCAAGGACAACCAGCCCTTGCTGGAACGCGACTTTGTCCTGCTTGTTAAAGCGGATGGACTTGATAACCCCAGTGCGCTGCTGGAGTCACATCCAACTATCCCTGGGCAACGCGCGTTGATGGCTACGCTTGTCCCAAAGTTCAACCTTCCCCCCGCCCATCCTGAAATTGTCTTCGTGATTGACAGAAGTGGCAGCATGCGTGACAAAATAACTACTCTGCAGTCCGCTCTGAAGATATTCTTGAAATCCCTGCCGCTTGGAGTCTGCTTTAATATTTGCTCATTTGGGAAACATCATTCGTTTCTGTGGCCAACTAGCAAAGTCTACGACCAGTCAAGCTTGGAACAGGCCTTGCTATACGTCGGTCATGTCTACGCTGATATGGGTGGCACAAACATGCAACCAGCGGTCGAGGCTGTTGTAAACAACCGCCTCAAGAACAAGGACCTGGAAGTTCTTCTGCTCACTGACGGAGCGATCCACAATCAACAGCCTCTGTTCGGCTTTGTCCGCGATGCCGCCGCCGATAACACGGCACGCTTCTTCTCCCTCGGTCTCGGCGATGCCGCTTCCCACTCCCTCATCGAAGGGATTGCTAGATCCGGTAATGGGATCTCACAGTCGGTTCTGGAACATGAAGAACTTGATAGAAAGGTGGTAAGGATGCTGAAGGGAGCTCTGACGCCTCACATCTACGACTACAAGCTTCAGGTGGAGTATGATACCATGGTTGGTGACGGCTTCGAAGTTGTGGAGGACGTTGATTACCCCAGCCAAGACTCTGAGACCGAGATTGGGGACAAAGTTCCCGTCAAGCAAGCCTCACAGGAACCTATCTCTCTGTTTGATTATAACTACAAGGAATCTGACGCAGAACTGGGAGCCACTTGGACCGCAGATGATAAGAATCTTCCCGAGCTAACAGCTCCCAAGGTTATTCAGGCTCCGTACAAAATTCCCCCTCTTTACCCTTTCATCCGCAGTACGGTCTACCTTCTCCTTGATCCCCAGTCCACTTATCGTATCCCCCAATCACTCATGTTCACCGGCACCTCCAAACAGGGCCCGTTGCAGCTACGCATTCCCATCAGTGACCTCGGTGAGGGCGAAACCATCCATCAGCTTGCATCGCGCAAGGCCATGATCGAACTCGAGGAACTACATGGCTGGCTGGAGAAGACCGAGGATTCCAATGGTAACCCATTCACTCAACTTCACTTTGATACAAAGCAGCAACTTGCCACCCGTGAATGTCAGGCCCTGGGAATAAAATACCAGGTCACTGGCAAGCATTGTTCTTTCATTGCTCTGGAAGAAGACAGCTCTGCACCTGGCAAGGATCAAGAGAAGGAACAGCCGAGGGAAAATAAAGCCCAGACAATTTCTCGAGAAGGCGCAGCCCCTGTGTCTTCTCGCTTTGTGTCTGCCTCGGGTGCAGGAGATGGGGGTATTCGTTACTCTACTGTACCTTCACAACAGATGTATGCAGGACACAGGGGAGGGTTCGGAGGGCTTTTCGGGAGCCGGACCCAACCCATTTCTTCACCATTTGGTAGTTCTCGCGGGTCTACGCTTAGCTCCCAACCAGGAATATTCGGCAGTCAAACATCCACATCGCCTGGTCCTTTTGCCTGCCCTGCTGTAGCTGGTGCACCTAGCACCAGTTCCCTTTTCGGGTCCGCCTCAACTGGCGGCTTTGGAGCTTCTACGGCCCAGCAAGGACCACCGTTTGGAAGTGCGCAGAATACTCAATTCCGCACAGGATCAGCTTGCTTTGGACAACCTGCCACTCTGCCCTCTCTTGAATCTGTCTCAACTGGTGAGTTTAAAGCTTTGAAGGCCCAGCAAGGAACACCGTTTGGAAGTGCGCAGAATACTCAATTCCGCGCAGGATCAACTTGCTTTGGCCAACCTGCTACCTTGTCCCCTCATGAATCTGTCTCAACTGGTGGGTTTGGAGCTTTTACGGCCCGGCAAGAAACACTGTTTGGAAGTGGGAGGAATACTCAATTCCCCTCAAGACCAACTTGCCTTGGACAATCTACTACCGAGTTCCCCTTGGCTCAGACTGCACCACCTCCGTTTAGTGGCCAATCTGAAGTCCACTCACTGGTTGCTCTGCAATCTTTCAAAGGAAACTGGGAGCTTAACCAGGAACTATGTACTCTGCTGGGCTGTGACCTGAACAAGGTGTACAACAGCTTCCTTGAACTCACCAAGACAACTAACATCACCGCTAATCTTAGCAATGCTTTTGCTACCATAATGGCAATGGGATTGCTTGCTAACAAGCATGCTGATTTAAGAAGCGTCTGGGAGCTTGTTTATGGTAAGGCTGAAGCTTGGCTGAACGACATTGTGCCAGGACTTGGTATCGCTGGTGCAATTATTGATGCAAAAAGGGCTCAGATAATGTCACTGGACTTTCTTAAATAATCCACATAAGGAAGATACAAAATATACAAAAGGACAGAAAGAAAAAAAATGGAAGAAAACTTGGGGGACCTTGAATGAGCTGCATTTGCAGAATCGCCAACTTGCCTTATTACACTAAATCAACCTATCATTTCAAAATCCACAAAATAATGAATCCAGAATGTAGTTATGTAGATCAAACCTGCAATATTATGATAAACCCAACCCATCATATATCGGCATGTAATATTCAATACATAGCAACTATGCAATTCTCTCTGCTGATTTCTTTCTGTTGAATACCGGGTCGGATTCCAGCAGTACTTATACCCATTTATTCCGTCCATCCCTGATACGTCTTTGCCCCATCATCAGGCAGCTGGAACCAAGAAGCCTTCTCCTTTAGGAAGATATGAGATGTAGGCGGCGGGACCTGCACACTTCCGTCATCGTCCAGTGTTCCCACGGCGACTCCCAAGCTCGAAGGCTCGCTGTCATAGGACATCATCACGGTCGAGCCGCAGCGAGGACAAAAGAACCGTGACGCAGCCTCACTAGAACGCCATTCAGTGGGCTTGATGTTCCAATTGACTGCATCTTTCGGGAAGTGGATAAAGGCCAGGTAGGGTGCACCTGATTGCTTGCGGCATTCGACGCAGTGACAGTTGACCAGCCTGCTTGGCTGGACAGAGGCCGTGTAGCGGATGTGGCGGCAGGCACAGCTTCCAGATGGCATTTTGGGCGCTGTAAGTCTTTTGTGCTAGGTAATGAGGGCCAGATCGGTGGTACTTTTCTATCAGATGATTGTAGGTAGATGGGCCGGGCTGGGATTACCATGACTACAGATCAGCCCGCGTAGAACTGACCTTCGGTCTCCAGGGCCCGACGGAGGACGGAAATACTATATTCCGTATACGCACAGCCGGAGGCCATGGCGCCCGTTCGGACGGGCACCATACGGACGGGAGCCATACATAAGCACATAGCAGTCACTAAACCGAATGATCAGGTCGGTTGGGGCCGCAAATGCGGGAGATCCCGAAGGAACGGACGCCCACGGACAGAACGGGCCCGCGGAGGCCGTGGGCCTCAACGACCGAAGACTCCGATCGCCAGACTAGAAGTGGGGTGGACCAATCAAAAATGCGGGGAAGTGGAGAATTCGCGAAGTTGAGTGCAAGAAGTATGAATCGGGTTTATCAGAGTCTAGATATCTTGGTATAACTCCGTTGTTATGACTGGTTAGGCTTTTCTAGACGGTAGCTCGCCTCGTTAGTGGAAATTTCCAAGGTTCAAACCTCAACGATAGCCATCCATTAGCCGATCGCTTGTTTTGTTTGTCCCCCACTTCACTCAATAAATGGAACCGACTTCGAGGAGATCCCGCGATTGTTTGCCTATAAGTAGGACTAAAAGACCCCTGCTTTGACGGGGGTTTCAAAACGAAACAGACACCGAGCCATCACTGGGACCAAATATGCATTCTGCAGCATTAATCCTGGGCGTCATATGCCTGACTGAGGCTCAAGAGGTGTACACCACCGTTGGGGGATTCTTAGACAACCAATCCCGTACTCCCTCTTACTCTTTTCGTCACTTCTCTTACACTCTCACTGGCACGGTTCGGTAGGTTCAGAGCGAATAACACAACGTAACACATTGCTGACAGATGATTCTAGTTCGGCAGTCTCTATCCCGTCCCCGACGACGACTGCAGTCTATGGACCGAAACATGAGGATGCAATTGAGCTCTTAAGCACGTCACTATCGACGACTACTTACGGTAGCTGGCTCCCCGGCCAGTCGACTGTTAACGCTACAGATACTGCTGATCCCTATGGACAAGCTGCCTGGTCCTCCCTTTGGCTTAATGCAAATATTCCAAATTACACGACAACTGGGATATTTTCCACTACGGTCGACCCGACTCCGGTTCCCTCAAGCGACCTTATTTCACCACCGAAAGAGAACATATGGCCGAGCGTACCTTATGACTTCCCGGATGACTTCTTTTTCGGGGTAGCTGGCTCGGCTGGTCAAATTGAAGGCGCCATTGCACTTGATGGTCGCGGACCAAGTCAATTGGAAGTCGTCTTTGCACCTCAAGAGGCACAAGATCACGTCACAAACGAGAATTACTTCCTCTACAAACAAGACATCGAACGGGTTGCTGCAATGGGAATCAAGTACTATAGTTTCTCAATCTCCTGGTCTCGAATCATGCCATTCGCTTTCCCTGGTTCGCCCATCAACAAACAAGGCTTGGATCATTACGATGATCTCATCAATTTCATCCTGGAAAAGGGCATGGTGCCTGTTGCGACCATGCTTCACTTCGACACCCCGCTGCCTCTAATCCTGGACAAGAATGGCTCCGTTGCTGTACCAATCGACCACTTCGATGATATGGGCTTTTGGCATGAGCAATTTATTGAATCTTTCGTGAATTACGCCAAAATTCTGCTTGTTCATTTTGCAGACCGCATTCCATATTGGGTGACAGTCAATGAATTAATGACGACAACTTTCAATTTCACCGGTTTTGACAACGTTATCAAGGCCCATGCTCAGATCTATCACTTCTACCACGAGCAGTTAAACGCGACCGGTCAAATGGGATTCAAGATAAATGCAAATATAGGGGTTCCGAAGGATCCTGCAAGCGAGAGCGATGTCGCCGCCGCCGATCGCTATAACGAGCTCCAGATGGGCACTTTTGGCTTCCCTCTAGGCCCGGGCGAACAGTACCCAACTGCCACCCTGACTCTACCCGGCGCACGCAATTTGTCAAGTGACGAGCTTGCCTATATTGGAAATACCCTTGACTTCCTTGGCATCGATACCTATACTGCTTCGATTGTCACAGCTCCTCCCGGGGGAATTCAGAAATGTTTAGATGAAGGGGAGCACAATGAATACTTCCCAAAATGTTGGATTGAATCCGAGGTTGATTCAAATGGCTGGAATATAGGCTACCGCGGGGAAACCTACGTTTATGCCACTCCACAATACATACGCACTTTCATCTCTTACGCATGGAATAACTTCAAGAAACCATTGGTGATCGGCGAGGTCGGGTACAATGTCTTTGGGGAGTCCCAGAGAGACATTCGTGATCAACGCTTTGATTCACCTCGGAGTCTGTTTTACGTTTCATACCTTTCCGAGATGCTGAGGGCAATCTACGAAGACGGCTGCCATATTCTAGGAGCTTTTGCCTGGTCTTTTGTGGATAATTGGGAAATGGGATCCTTCGAGCCCCGATTCGGTCTGCAATCTGTAAACCGCTCTACACAGGAACGGTTTTATAAAAAGAGCTTTTTTGATTTGGTTGACTTTGTTGGTTCAAAGAAGGGACTGGGGTACTAACTATCTAACAGTCGACTTTGGCCCGTTTTGGAGTGATTGTCTTGCAAGAAAACAAATCCTAATGACACCTTGGAGTCTTTTCAACAAGGTCGCCAAGTGTATATATTCAAGCAGCTAATTTATTCATGTTGTTTGTACGTCATCTTGCCGGATGTGGGGTTGCGGGGAACCTCCTAACCCCTCCTAAAGCCAAAGCCTTTTCTTTCTCTATAGATCGGCACATTCTGGCCACCCACTATGAAAACCTTACAACAATTAATTAAATGAAAGCGGGTCTCCCGCTTCCCCTCCTTTTCCGTGGTTATTGATAGCCGGCAAGGAAACGTTTGTGCTTCGTAGGAATCCCTGAAAGACACCGTTAGAGCTCGAAAAATAGATAGACCACCAGGTCTTCATCTATTTCATGAGATTGCACGAGCCTAAAGTTCTTGTCTTACGAATACTGCAGTAGTACCTTGGTATCGAATCAACCCCTTCAGCAGTAAAAAAGGACATGGTGGAAGACCCACGCCACCGAACCTCGTATTGTATCAAGCCACGCCAAGGCCCATACGGAAACCAGAGTCGAGAAGACTCCCAATACGAGTCAACGGATGATCCCCAGCCAGAGGCCGTGTCTGAAATAGGCCATCTGTGGATTAAATGAGCAAGATCGATGATATGAGCCTGGGGGCTGTAGAAACTGATGAGTTCAATTCATGAGATGATGCTATTGACAGCATATTCTGCCCACCGAGACCAACATGAATTGGGGAGGCGGTGGCTGACATTCCCAGCCACCCGACATCGGCCTTTCAACAAGTGTACAGCACGTAACCGTGCGCTTTCTCCATGGTACAGAGTCTATTTGCCGAGTTCATTAATGATTGTTCACTCGAACACCTTTGTAAAAGGTACGCTGCGCTTGAAATTTATCTCTTGATCTCCGCGAGGTACACCTTAACAAAAGAATATCAACATCATACATTGATAGGTTTCGGGAATCTGGGATTACCTAAACGGGCCATGGAGTCTTCCAACCAAGCTGGAAATCGTCTATCAGTCTCCCTGTCTTCAAATTTGCAGGCTTGTCACACAAATAACAACGAAGAAAGATTTGAACATACGCACAGTCAGCCGCCACTTAGCTGTGTGGAGTGTAGCCGGCGCAAGATCAAATGTGACAAGCAAGTCCCTTGCCAGCCATGCATCCAAAGGAGAAGAGGCCACCTTTGTCGACGGCGGCGACGGACAGGACATGTGCGGCGAGTTGCTGAAACTGGATCAGTTACTCCGATCGACTCCGCGCTGGAGAGCCAACTGTCCAGTATACGCAGTCGTTTAAGCCACCTCGAATCTGTCACGGGAGTGAAAGACTCGCTGGCTCGCGAGCCTCAAAATGTAGCGCCCAATGAGCCTATGATACAACAAAACGATTTGGTCAGTGCTTTGGAAGATGCAGCTTTAGGGACTGGGGAGATCCGTCGCTGGAAAGGAGTTCCCCATTTGACCCTTCAACCTCATGCGGCTGATGTTACTTCACCGTGGTTCTCTCCATTACCATTTGAGACCTGTCTAGCATATCTTCCTTCGCGGAGTGAATCCTATGCCCTTATCACCGCCTTCTGCGCACATTTGAACTGGATGTGTGGATGCGTCCATAGCCCAACCCTCCATCAAATTCACGATGCCTTTTGGGCCTCTCACGAGGAGGGGAGGCCACAAGACGGAATGTTTTTATCCTTACTCTTTGCCGTTTGGAGCGACGCTGCATTTCTTCTTGATGACCAACAAATTGAGTCTTCGGGTCTTGATTCTGGGTCACTCCGATTACGTGCTCCAAAATGGTTTGACTGTGGCTTCGGTACTTTTTTTCGCTGTTGGGGGTTTACCCGTCCATCCCTCGTCTCGTGTCAAGCTATGATTACTTTGAGCTACTCGTTTCACATGTCTGGCAATACTAAACTCCACAACGCAATGTTTGAGATCAATGTTGGCATGGCGCGATCTGTCAACCTTCACCTTTTGGGAAGCGAACATGTTGGTTCACCACAGGATGTCATTCAGCGAGAAATCGGCCGTCGAATCTGGTGGAGCCTCGTTGAGGTAGAATGGTACTTCTTACCTTACCATAGGTATACTTGTGAGTTAGAGTCCTCCGCTCAGCAGGTCGAAGGTTGTCTTAACTGATGAGAATTTCATACAGTGGTAGCGTCAAACTCATTTAACACCGCCCTCCCTGACCTGACCGATAGCGGCATGTATGCTTCATCAGAGGGGAATGAGCCTCACGATCTAACTTACCTGCTTGCCATTTGTCGATCCGCGACGATTCTGAACAACCTTTACGGACCTCTTCGACCGGATCAAGTTCCTTCTTACCAAAATGTGCTGTCTGCATCTGCAGAGCTTGATCAGATTGTGGGATCTTGCGCTATAGATGCTCATCGCCTGACTCAGTCATCTGTGTCTTCTGTGGCAAGTCACGTTCATATGCGTCGATTTCTTTCCATGACATTAGCTTACAGAAGCTATCTCATCCATCGCCCCTATTTTGTGCAGTCACTCAACAATGTCGCTTACCTTTCGTCGTATCGTGCCTGTCTGGATGCTGCAGAGAAGATCCTCTATCTTGCGGACGAGGGCCTGCCTGCGCCGTTCTACCGTTTGTGGAACGTTACAATTTGGGTTGTTGCCGCTGGTATAGTTCTTTCTCTCGTTCTTTTGAAAGCTGCAGGTGACGGAAAACGGCCACTGGATATCTCAGCCAAACGTGAACGCCTATCAAAGCTCGTCGAGCTTCTGGAAAATTTTGGTGACAGATCAGGTATTGGATCACGCGGCGAAAAGCTTCTCAAATATCTCAGTTCTTTGGAACAAGGGATCTCTTCAAATGGTTCCACCTTCTCAAGCATCACACGCGATGACATCTTGAAGCTCATTCGACCAAACAGCCAGGAGCACGAAGCCGTGACCCCGACATTTTTACCGAATGATAGTATTTTTGGGAGCGCCAAAACTCCTGGTAACTACGAGGAAATCTCCCAAAGCACTCAAACACAATCCGAGGAAGCGAGAGAATTCAGTGGTTCTCGGTCAGCAGTGCCCGAGCAGGAAGGCCTTCTTGCCGAGACTTTTGATGATGCGGGATTTCTGTCTTTTTTTTCCGCAGATGATACATCCAATCTGCCCGGGTTCAACATGAATTACACAGAGACTGCTTTCTCCGCGGAGCAGAACCAGCTCCTTAACTTTTTTTCGGATTTCTTCCCAGGGCTCAATTTGTAGTACATGGCGGCCACGAAGAATATTCACGGGAAGCTGAGCTACGATCATTCAAAGCCACCCAGAACTAAAGTATCTGTCAGCGATGCCAACTCTTCTATTTGCACAAAGTTGGTCTTTGCAACATCTAAACTTAACCAAATAATCGACAAAACTGGACGCCTTGGAAATCTTCAAGAGCCCTTTTCACACTCAAATAGCCTCCAAATGCTCTTCATCAGGCCCGGAAGCTTTCTTTGCTTCGGACACGGACTTATTCCGATGAACCAACTCATCTTCGATCTCAATGTATCGCTCGGGCCGCGCAAGGGATACACCTTCATGGTTGTTGTGAATGAAAATTGAATGGTTGTCACGGAAGAACAGATCAAGATCCTCCAACTTTCGGTTTGCTGTCTCGGGATAGAAGAAGTAGATAGTCGGGACGAAGACCAGATTTAGTATGGTCCAAATGATATAGAACCTCCAGCGCAGGTTCTGAATTCCGATAGGTGTAATTTCAACAACCAGGAAGTTGATAGCCCAGTTCGTTGCTGTTCCCAATGCCGCACCTTTAGTTCGCGTGCTGAGCGAGTTAAGCTCCACGGGCAAGAGCCACGGAATGCCTTGGAAACCCATTCCAAAGAATATATAGTAGACGAAAAAGAAGGTGATCGAGGCAGAGGCCACCTCTTTCGCGTAAGGATATCCTTCCTTCTCGTTAAAGCGCAGGAGAACAGTTATGAGAAGATAACAGAGGCCCTGGCCCAAAGCGCAAATCATGAAGAGCTTTCTTCGACCCCAGCGGTCAATGTTTGCAACTCCGATCGTGCCTGCAATGAGGTAAGATACGGAATTGCAGGCCGCTAGCAGGCGAGCCAGCGTCTCGGATAGACCGACAGACTGCATCAGGACGGTGGGAAGGTAATAACTGGTCCTTGTCAGTGTATATAACAATGAGTGTCTTTTCTGAAGGTCAAATTTACCTAGTCACATTGATTCCGGCGGCCTGTTGCATGAACTGTGCACCGGCACCTAGGACCATGCGACGAATGGCACAAGTGCCGCCCTCTTTGGTCTTGCCGCGTAACAGTTCCCCCCAGGAGAGAGCATGATGGCGCTCATACTGGACGGCAGCCACGATTTCCGTGTACTGGGTGACAACATATGGTTCATTAATGTCCATATCCTCCAAATCAGCAATGATAACTTGGGCTTCATCGGACCGGTCATGGGCGATAAGCCATCGGGGTGACTCTGGCAACCAGGGGACGGTTCCGAAGAGAACGAATATGAAGATGAACTGGAATGCCAACGGGAACCGCCAGGCAACGGGCCCTTGGAGGAATGAGAAAGCAAAGGTTATCCAATTGGAGAGCGAGAACCCGGCAATGTTGAGGGTCAATTCGATCACAATAAGGCGGCCTCTCCATTTCGCTTGGCTTGTTTCTCCTTGCCATACGGGAGCGGTGGAGGTGTTGAGACCGTTCCCCAGGCCAGCAACGATGCGACCCACGATCATTTGGGGGACGCTGTATGCGGTGATTTGGAGGAGTGCACCGATGGACATGATGGTCGTCCCGTAGATAACGGATAGCTTCCGCCCCCATTTCTCACCCCAAATCATGGCAATTATGGCACCAAAGAGACAACCAACATCGTAGATAGCGGTGACAGTTCCGAGGAGGGTGGCGTTGTCGTTTAGTCCGAGCGTGTCGAGGAAGTCTTTCGTTACAACGACGCCGCCTGGCGGGTTAGTATCGAGTATTAAAATAGATGATAGGACGGAAAGTACCAAAAACGCCCTGGTCATAACCAAAGAGCATCATATCGGTAGCACAGGCGACGGTGACCCAAAAGGTCAACCATCCGCCGCGCAAACCGAAGTAAGGCTGGCTGGGCTTGAGGTTGCCAAACATAACGAAGGACGATGATGGGAGACAAAATCAAAAGGTCATGTCTCCAGGGATTCTTGCATTCTTGTCATTTAAATGATCCCGAGAGGACTCCATTGCCACTGCAGGATACCGATTCCCAAAGGCGAAATCTCGGGGGTATAGTTCTTGAGATAGTCAAGGGTTATTTCCCCGTAGGTCATGGCTTTGCTTCCTGGGGTACTCCACACATCTCCAGATCCACAGCGAAAGGGGGTTCTCCGCGTGATAGGAGGACGGGAACAAAATAAGGTTGGAAGGAAGTGTTGTGGTGGCAAATCATTTCCCCCCTAGGGACGGGAATGATGGTACCAGGATAATGTCCTGAAGCTAAAGCAATGTGGATGACGGAAGGGACCAGGGACCGGGCTGTCTTTTCCAGACACCATTCGTCAACCTGGCGACACTCCTCCACTCCCTGTCCGCGGCCCAACGTTGAAACAAGCACGAATCTCGTTTCGCCAGGGAATGAACATCGGCGATACCAAGGCTTGTCCATGGAATTTGGAACCGCCTTACGTCACAGCGTAGAAGACTGGTAGCGTCATTGGTAGACGAAGAACCTCACAGTGGATACGGAGAATCACCGAGCAATTAAACCAACCATCTTCCGCGACCCTTCCGAGAAGACTGTGATCTGCATCAATCGGCCCGCTTGGGCACGCTTCCATCCCCATACTTCCCGAAAGTCGCTCACCGAGATGCCGTGCTCCAGAGCAGGCCCCGGAACACGTGATGGTGATCTCGGGCACCTAAACCTTCCCGGTCTACCGTGCTCCGGCCCGGTTGATTGACTGAGAGAATTATATTGCAACAACTCTTGGCTGAAACTAGTCACCCCATGGGACAAAAATACCTCACGCAATATGACGACATGTGTATCGTAGTGTTAGTCCAAAATGAACTTAGACATCAGACTTGATTCTCGAGCGATTTTTGCGTTTCTCGCTAGACGCCTCTATATAGCGCTGAGCCTACCAAACAGCTGAGCCGTTGGGTACCTTATAGCCGAGAAATTAGGTATTCTCAATTGTCTCAAGCTGGGATAGTTACGTTAACTATTTACGTTATTGCTTTTTGGCCTGAGGCGTTTAGTATAGTACAGGTGCCCCGCGGACGACCCACAGTGTATACCACACCACGGGCATGCGTAAAGATGCAAATACTTCAATTCCCTGCTATATCGCTATCATCTTCATCGCTAGCCAGGATGGTCGACTCTAAACAAACTCCATCCGTCCCCTTCAATCATAATGAAGCCGATGTCATCGAGAAGAACATGCTCGATGAAGGCTCCCGGACATAGGGCCTCGTCATTTACAGATGCACTTACAATAGCGACTCTTAGCGGAAGGAGTTCACTAATATCAAGCAATAATAACTGTAATAACCGCTGAAGGGCTAACGTGGGATTCTAAAAAAAAAAAAAAAAAAAACCAATGGCAATCCTCCTAGCCGCCCGATCGATGCTAGGTTAGCGCTAAGTGATGGGCAACGATAGGCTGAGGCTGTATGCATTATAATATTATTAGAATCAACCCTGGTCCTCGGATGCAGTGGTAGCCTGGCTCGAAAAATCGTTTTAAGTATGCTCGTTTCTCTTTTTGTCATTGATTTGGCTTTGGTGGTCGTAAATCTAATTTTCAAACTATGCTGAATGATGGCTGCAAATACAACGAGCTACCTCGGCTGGGTGGACGAGCCCGACGGACGAGAAGCATGGGCCATCCTCTCATCCTGCAATTGGACTATCATTCTCTGCTTATGGCCATCATTTATTGTAGAAGTAATGGGGGTTCTTGACGCACATCGAACGTTCCTCTGTGGATGAAAGGCCAACGCGGATGGACTATCTCAAAATAACGATCAATCCACTGCTTTCTCTTCTCCCAACAATATAAATGTGACTTTTCGGGGTTGGGGGATAACGGAGATGGCGTCGATGATCGAAGTAATTGCTCTGCTGCAATACTGGTGTGGTCTTGGAAAGAACATTGAACGTTGCAACGAACACACTCCTCGCATGGCACGCCGCCTTCGCACGGAGACTTACCTGTAAGGCAATCCACAAAAGCGTTGCGCGCGCGTTTTGGAGGTTCTCTTATTTTGTGCTGCCTCTGAATATGACGCCGAAGGGAATTCAACGTTTTAGCGTTAGAGGTGATGTTGTAAGGTGAGTGCAGGCACATGGATACCTTCGTCAAAATTCACCACCACAGCGGGAACAGACAAGAACCTGTTGCTTGGTGTGTTTTGATATTTCGTGGCGGTTCAGATGCTCCTTGCGCTGGTATCTGGTATCGAGAAATCGACACTTAAACGCGTCGTACGATAGGGCTCAGGCGACTCTGAGGGCACTCGATCTCGATGCCAAGCCTTTCGATCGGTAAAACTTGCCCTGCCAACCTGCAGGAATGGTCTAGAAAAGCGATGAATAATGAGATTCGCTGAGTTTTGTGTGGGTAGCCGGGCAGTAAAAAGACATTTTGAGGGAAAACCACCCTCCGGCATCCCACACCTGCTACTGATAGTCTGGGCAAGCTTTGAGGCATTTTGCATACGGGAAAATGTGCAGAGCAGTTAATAAGGAAGCAGAACGCCATAATAGAACGGAATCCCTATCGCCGTACAAGCTAGTCAAGGATATTGGGACCGGTACAATCATTTGTCGTCATATTTTCTTGAGTGGGATGCCGGCGGGAGGCCGGTAGATTTCCCCACAGTCAAACGTCTGCGAATCATGACTCTCGAACTTCTACATCCTTTATTAATTATTTTTAGCATTATTAATAGATAATTCAAGGCAAAATCAGGGTATAAGTATCTTGCACAGCCTCGAATATTTGGCCCATAGCTCAGCGTGGACTACATCTCTTATACCTCAAAACCATGACTCCTTCCATCCTGATCGTCGGCGCCACCGGCAACACCGGCCGAGCTGTCGCTCGGACGCTGCCAAAGTTGCTTCAGTCAAACAAGACGCTGAATGGGAACCGTATCATTGCTCTCACTCGCTCTTCGAGCAGTCCAGTGGCACTCGAGCTTGCCAAATTACCTGGAGTTGAAGTGATCGAGCAGAACTGGGTTGAGATCACCGCCGACTGGCTCCGTGAGCATGAAGTTGCTAGAGCCTTTATTGCATCCCACATTGCGCCCAACCAATTTGCCGAAGAGTCGACCTTCTATTTCAATGCCCTCAGCGCCGGCGTCAAGTATGTTGTGCGGATCTCGACTACGGCTGCGAATGTGCGCCCGGATTGCCCTGCCTACTATGCGCGCCAACATTGGGCCATCGAGGCTCTCCTCGGCTCACCCGAATTCAACAACTTGCAATGGACATCTCTTCAGCCGAACGTCTTCTCGCAGCTTATCATCTCCCCTGCTGCGGAATTCATCAAAAAGTACCGCGAGACTGGAGAGCAGGATACCCTTCGTCTGATGCTGTCAAAGGATTCACCAGTCGGGATCATCGACCCTGACGAGGTTGGTGTTATTGCAGCCCATCTTTTGGCCCAAGATGACACTTCGGTGCACAACAAGGCGAAGTACATTTTAAACGGACCTGAGGACATAACTGGAAAGCAGATTGTCGACATGATTGAGCAACACATCGGTGCGCCCGTCAAAGACGTTAGTTACAAAGACGTTTCTTTCATCGACATGCTGTGTGAGTACCAGTATGCGGCAACGAAGCAATCAAAGAACGTTATCTACTCAATCAAGCGTGCCCCCGAGACAGCGTGGGAAGGGAAATGCTCGACTTCTACAACAAGCAAAGAGATTTTGGAGCTCGCTGCTCCAAAACGAACACCTGCTGATGTTTTGGAGACATTACTCGAGGAGTAAGGGAATCATTAATTGGAAAAGCAAGTGGTTCTAAGGGGTCAACCAATTATTTCACTGGAAATGTAGCAAACACATGAATGTTGAGTCTATTAGTCATAAGACGGTCCTTTTGAGAAGATTATTCTTGAGAATTGTGTCTTATCTCAGCCTACCTACCAAGACGACCAACTCGTGTCAGTAGTATTCTTGGATTTCAGAAATTCTCAAGAGAAGGCTATCAAATAGTTTGAATTCGCAATACGGTCGTCAATGTAGTCGGTATCCTCCCATAAGTCATCTTCAAAGTACGAAATCGGTATTGGATCTCGTCCTTCAATCTCGATATGGGCTGCTTGAATGGTTGCAGGCTGATTGCTGCATCGGGGTATGTGATTCTCAGTATCTTGAGGAATGGCTCTGAGACTGCGTTATCGGTTTTCTTCTGTGCAATGTAGAGTAGTTCAGACTTTAGGCGCCGTTCTATGTGCGGCACAAAGGGTGATAGTTGATTCCCAGGTTGCATAAAGGAAATTATGCACTTTATGGTTGTTTGAGTCTCACTGTCTTGACATCGTATATAAAACTTTACCTTAACCTTCCAAAACTGCAGTTACCGTCATTGCGGTCACAACGGCAGACCCGAAAGTTACTGGGTATCTGCCTCGAGGAGCCCGCCGTCCTGCCATCTAGGTGGATCCGAAAGGAGTACTCTCACCCCAGCCCTCGAGACCATTCTGAGTAGTTATGCGGACAAAGGTTTCGTCAAAGCTGCGGCAGTGAAGAATGATGTTGAGAACCCGGCAAATCTCAGCTAGCTCGCGATAGTGGTATAACCCATTCGGTTGCCCAGCCGTGCAGCCGAGGATACTGCACTACATATCTTGCCTGATGGATAGTTATCAAGCGGGACTTTGGTGAAATGGATGAATACGTTTGGGTTTCCCGAAGTCATCGATTAGTACCTCGCTAAGCGACTCATTGGGCACAAGAAAAAGAGCCTTCAACTAGGGATAGGTTCGAAACTCGCCCTTCATTTTGCATTGTCGGATCTGTGACTAAGCGGATTTCAATGATAGTTAGCAAAGAGAGCATTCGTGACGGGCATCCAGCTGCGCTCGGCTGGAACCCGATTCGCGAAAGGGAAGTAACAATTCCGATCGGGGTCCTTCCCGCACTAGTGACGTCACGGTCGAGGATCAATCACAGCATTATCGAACATTGCCCACGAGAATTTGCGGGTATAAATCGAAAAGGTGAATCTGTGTCTTTCATAATTATCGACTAACGAAGCTCTCCGATAAGGCAATAGCATGCAAAGCCAAGAAGTAATCCAACGTCGTGCCTTTCGGCGGACTGATGACTTTACACTCGGCATGCCCAAATTGAAACTTGTGCAGGAAGCTCTGCCACCCCTCGCACCGACGGCTGTCTTGATCAAGGTTCATGCTGTAGCTCTCAACTACCGCGATGCAAATATTGCAAATGGAGGAAACCCGTGGCCGGTGGTGCCAAATGGAATTTTGTGCAACGACGCAGCAGGCGAGGTTATTGCCGTTGGCGACAATGTGAAGGCCGTGGCAGTTGGCGATAGGGCTGGACCTATCACCGATACGGAAAACATTTCTGGGCGCGAGGTGAAGCGGTCGTGGCTAGCAGCAGATGAAGACGGAGTTATGGCCGATCATATCATTTTTGACGAAAAGGTTCTCTGTAAACTCCCAGACTATCTTGATTGGGTTGAGGCTGCTATCATTCCTTGCGCCGGTGTAACTGCCTGGTCGGCATTGAAAGGTATGAGTATTGGCCAGACCGTGTTGATTCAAGGTATGTATACCTTGTATTGAGATACGAATTATCACCCAGAACGATCACTTATACGTAGCTAGGCACTGGTGGTGTGAGCCTTTTCGCAATCAAACTTGCAAAGGCTGCAGGGCTTCGCATAATTTTGACCTCTTCGAGCGACGCGAAGCTTCAGCAAATGAAAGATAAATATTCAAAAGTCTTGACCATCAACTACTCCCGGACACCTGACTGGGATCAGGAGGTCATGAAGCTTACCGGAGGCGTGGGTGTTGATATTGTTGTGGAAAATGGCGGAACAGGGTCCTTGGTCAAGAGTCTCAAGTGCACTCGCCGTGGTGGCGTGGTCAGTCAAGTCGGGTATCTTTCGAAGCAGGACCCTAACGACCTTCGGGGGTTGGTCCCAACCATTATTGACCGGAGGGTCAACCTCAGGGGCATCAACGCTGGCTCGAAATACGATATGGAAGACTTCTGCACTGCCCTATCAGCGTCTCAAATCCCTCTCAATGATCTCATTGACAAGATCTTCCCATTTGAGCAAGCCGAGGAAGCTGTCGAGTATGTCTGGCAGGGTAAACAGGTTGGCAAGAACGTGCTTCGTGTTTAGTCGGGGTTGTTTGTTGAGTACCTACTGTACAAACAATCTCAACCCTTGTCAAAGTAAATAGTAATACAAGATTCGATTTGACTGTAGAGCTATACCATTCGAGCTGCCATTAGAGAAATGGATGGTCGCATATAAACTATAGGTGCTAGGCTTTGAACTAACTATTCTTGTTGAAGTTCACCTTGCAATCTTGGTAACTGATGTGTGAAAAGCATGACGCAAACCAATTTAATAATGCCCGGTGACATGGATTCTTCACTATATAATTTCGAAATCAATAGTTCCTCATCCTTCGAATGTACAGGACCAATGGCCGGCTTCCTCCATTAGGACAGCCTCCAGGAAACTTCCAGGCATAATCACCTGTCCCACTTTGAACTCGATATAATAATCCGCCAGTCGGTTCACCTAGCCATGCAACAGCCGACAGGGGGTCGCATGCGCTTTCCTGCCCAGGGACTCTGCCGACTAACTAATAAGCAGAGAGAAGCGGATTGAGCGATCCATTCCGATCACATGATTATTTTGGCTACATTCCGCTAATCACGGAAACCGGCACCCGCTCGGATACATATCCCGACTTGGCCGGGTTCTCTTAACGATCTTACCTCAGCTATTTATACAATAGTGGCGTTGGTCCACAGAGGCAAGCTTATCATCAGATACACTGCGCGCATTTAGCCGAAACAAACGCGAAACCAATAACAACAATGGCTGTTGAAGTGAGACAGTACCATCTTCTTCCTACGGAGCGCATCCCCAACTCGCCCAGACCACTACTTCACTACAAAAACGTTCTGAGTAGGAGGCCTAATACCCCCCACTGCGACGCAACCGAGGTTTGGGATGTATTTACCAATAATGAATGGAATGTGCAGTGGATATTCCGCTACGGTGACACACAATTATCTCATTACCATTCCAAAGCGCACGAGTGTATGGCTGTTCTCTCCGGTACTGCTAGCATCCGATTCGGCGTCGCCGATACCTCGCCAGACCTGGAAGAGAACACATATGGCTTCGCTTGGGAGGAGGGCGGTGTCCTACTAGAGGCAGAAGTCGGAGACGTCTTCATAATCCCAGCCGGCGTGGCACACAAGACGCACGATACCAAGCCTAAAGCCGATTTCGCCCTCTTATCACCGGGAAGTGGACATGGCATCGAGGCTGACGACCCGAGAAAAGCATTATCCGAGATCAAGTTGGATGGCTTTACGATGATGGGAGCTTACAATGGAGGCGAATGGGATTTTATAGCCGCCGGAGGCGATTTTGAGAAAGTATGGGCTGTTCCGAAACCTAAGTACGATCCTATTTTCAGGAGCTCAGATCAAGGGCTTTGCAAGAGATGGCCTGGAAGTAACGTTGTGACCAAGGCTCGTCCCTGAGTCCGTCTCTACTGGAGAGAGAAAAAATTGCGTACCTGTCTGCTCTATGGGTGTCAGAAATCTTTGTATATTTTCTTGCCATTAGAACATTTATTGCGCAAATTGCGATGAGAGGGGGCTCTAGTGCGGAGTTTACGGCTCTGGAAATGAGATATCCCAAATGAAACGACTTACATGTAGTGGAATTTGGTTGTGCTATTTTGGGGAGCTTGTAGAACCAGTCGGGAAAAGTGCTACTCGAGGATATAAACTCATAGAATGCCCTCTCGAGGATCTCACAGTATTCTGAAAGACCCGATCTTGCAGAGTATTTATTTGATGATAGCCTCGCTAGCCGAATGTACAATAGGCTTCCTTTTCTCTTTGGGCTTGATTGTTTAATAAGCAACTGAGCTGTAGCCGCGTAGATATACCGTTATCGGGTTGCGAGGCACGCATCAATTACCGACAACGATCGCATCAACTGGTAGGTGTCGGAAGCACACAATGTTAAGTTTTCCTGTTCGAAAGTTTGCCACTTACAATTTTGGCGCCATCCGGCAATTATTTGATTGCGTGTAATACTTCGCAAACCTCCTTAAATTATATTTAATCTCTAGCTTTATAAAGACCTATTATTAGAGGATAGCACGGAGAGAATATATATACAATTGATGAATATAAGTTAGCTATCTCCGCCAAGTAACACATAAAAGAACATCGTCCCCATGTTCACCTAGTAAGACAAGACCAAATCCATCAATTTTTGGAAGTTGGGAGTACCCAGTCCAGTAACTGGATCCCAGCCCTCGGTAGCATTCCAGTACGCACCAGGAATAACCAAGGCTCCAGGAACCTCCTTATTGCTCTGAGGATCAATTCCACCACATCCGTAGGAGCTGCCACCAGTGATATCGTTCAGTGCCTTGTATCCGCGCGAATACAGGAAAGGGTTCAGGAAGCCGAGGGTAGGCTTGCCGGCGCGCAGACGAGCATCGTTAAGTAGACCAACGATACCGGCGAAGGTGGGAGCGGCAGCGGATGTACCTCCAGAACCGGCCTTCTTGCCACCGTAGATCACTTCGTGACTGCAGTTTGTTAGTATAGTGTGATTTTATCCATTTAGTTATGTACTTACTCCGGGTACAAGCTGTGGGCGGAGACATCGGGGAATCCACGGCCCTCAAAGTCGGCATACTGCGAGTAGTATTCCTTGGTTTCGGCGCTGACGTGGCCCATATATTTCTCAATGGCGGACTCCTGGTACCAGGCGCGCGGGAAGTAGTAAGAGAAGCCACCGGATGACGCATTCCAGGCAACTTCGGGGCTTATGGCCGCGGTTCCTCCAACGGCGGTGACGTAGGGGCAGGTAGCCGGGAAAATGGGGTTGAATTGGGGAGTCACGCCATCACTAGCTTGGCAGGCAGAGCCGACACCTGTTTGAAGTCAGACGGTACAATCCGATAGTAGGTTGGAGATTGAGGTTTTACCTTCGTCGCCGGAGGAGTGGATAATGGTCAGACCGCGGAGGGTGTTCAAGCCGATCAGGTCGCAGACAAGCTTGGCGTACTTCTCAGGGACCGTCTGTTGCAGTGTTAGTTATTGTCCGAAGCACCAGGAGCAAGAGGTATTACCTGTTCATCATCACCATAAGAGTTGGAGATGACTTGAGGCAGCTCGGAGTTGGTCTTTGAGAGCAGGTACTCATAGTAGATCAGATACGGCTCGTTCTCGTCATCGGCGGCAGTGGGCTCATCCGCATCGGGGATGAACGGGCTATGTATAGTCAGCAGGTAGCCAAGAGGACCTTAGGGACAAGTGGGTTCATACGCAACTCCTCCGGTGATGAATTCATGGACGGGAAGAGGGTGGGAAACAGCGACGATCAGCTGGACATCCAGGTTTGCCTCGCTAACATCTGCCACCGGAGCCGATTGGTCGTTGACACCGCCGTTGAGGAGCTTGACAGTGAAGCTCTGGCTAGGAATGTCGAAAAGGGCTTCATATTTTGCCAGGTCCGAGTAGGAAGCGGACTGGTTGAGGAAGCTTCCGAAGCCAATACGACTGCCAGCCTCGGGCTTTGGAGTATAGTCACCGACATTGTACATTTCCTTCAGGCACGAAGGGGTAACGGATGTCGAGCATGCGGGTGAGACCGAGGCAGAGGAAGCTTTGCGAGCCTCCTTCCGGGACAGCGAGGGTGCAGGAGCAGCACCGCGGGTCTTACCGAAGTAGACAGTTGGCGAGATCACGTCGATGTAATCTGTCAGGCTATCGGGAATGGAGTACTCGGTGGTACGGAGCTTCGTTGAGCCACCGTTCCGATAGTAGGCAAATTCCGTGTCAAGCAGTTTGTTGACTGTCTCCACGCTACCGGTGAACTTGAGAAGAGCTCCTTCACGAGCGACGTTGGAGATGCCGGCACTCTTCAACCATTCCAAGACAGGAGCGTCGTCAACGACGGGGAATTCCGAGTCGATGTCGCTCTTCTCCAGCCATTGGCCGTACTCGGCCTGGCCGGGGGTTGATAGCTTGGTCAACTTGCTCTCCAGCTGATCCAGATTCTGACGGCTCAAGGCAATGGAAAGTGCCATTGTCGAGTCGGCAGAGGGCTTATCAACAAGGGACCAGGCACTAGGAGCCCCTCCGGTCATCTTTTCCCAGACGGCGCCCAGGGCAGGGGCAGCCAGGGTGCAGAGCAACCCAGTGTAGATGGAGGTGTGCATCTTGACTGGTTCACGGCTTCTGTGCTTTCAGATGGAAGCTCTGAATATCCCAGAGGGAGGTAGGGATCGGCAGTCTTATTTATATGCGTTGCCCTCGCAATTGAGCATTGCACTAGGGGGTCAATGGGAATCATAATGCCTAATCATGCTACCAACCCCACCAGCCTCCGCAAGCGCTATTCCCAAGCTTGCCCAGCGCACGGAGTCCGGCAATTCAGGGGGACTAGCGACATGGCGGGGGTTACATCCTCCGCGGAGGCTGTTATCAGCGGGGGTGTTGCCTTGACGCGCATCGTGAGTGTTTGTGGGGATATGATTTCCGAGGCGCGCAACCTGTCAACAGTGAAAAGAATGTCTAGAACGTGGAGTCTGTTCTTTGCAACAACTTCCATCCCTATCTCCATCGCCCACCTTGATTGACATTCGCTCAACATTGGGATCGAACCGGAGATAACGATCGCCGTGCTCGCGTAGGTCTAATCGCGGAGCTCCGCCGGGGTCACGCGAAGCTTGTCCTTTCCAAGCTTCTGCCCGGCCAAGCGGCTTCCAAGGCTATTGGCGTCCTCGATGTGCCAATCGGACTGCAGCGTAACGACAGGGTACAATCTCATTAATAAGCTCAATCAACAACGCACTTGTCTTAGAGATACGAGTGCAATGTTGCGTCGGGACCGTTGTTGATGTGGGTCTCCGGGTCTCCCGTACCCGATGCTTCCACGCCCCTGTAAATACCTTCTTTCTTGCTGGGATTATTTGCCCCGGGACGTGAAGTTCAGAAGTATGAAAAGACTTAGCATTTGCTATTTTTCCATTGAAGCTGATCGTGCTCCAGTTTCTGCACCTGAAGCCAGACATCGTGACTTTGAGATCTTAGCCCGCAGGCCAAGCGGTGCTGCCTAGCGATCCGAAATGCCTCGACACGCCACTCAATCTAATCAGACGCCCATTCAATCTCAAAATCAAATGCCGCAACAACTGAGGAACCGGCTATCCCACACCCATGATCGAGATATTCTTCCTAACGTAGGACCTTGATTCATATCCGAAGTATTCTTCCGTCGGTGTGAACGTACGTGGCGGCGATAATCTACTTAGAGCCCTCAAATGGCAATCCATGAGCTTGACTTGCTCCTTGATTGATTCTGTCCACGTTTCCGGCTGGAATGTCCCGCCGTCGTCCCCAAAGACTGTCTTGTCGCGGTGCATCACGGCGGCGTTAATTCCGACGATAGTACCCTCCTCGAGAGGGGCTTCACATAAGAGTCCCTCCTCCAGGTACAACTCATTCCAGCGGAAAGGAGGCTCCAGGATGACTCCCATCGCCTCCTTCACGGCAGCTTGTCTATTTCCAGACAGATCCAGACAGATTGCAATTACAATTCCTGTATACGCAACCCATTCTCAAGACCAGCAGCCATACCCAACGCATCCTTTGATTTCTCCATGAATCTGAAACGGTCCTGGAATGTAACCTTATCAATCATGTCGAAAGCGTACCGTCGAAGCCAGGGGAGGCTCTGGCCTTCCGTGTTTTTCATGGCGCCAATGAGAATCTTTGCGGCTCGTCCGTGAATAACTCAAGGAATTTGATGGGAGACATAGAAAATTTATGGGCGAATAGGCGTCACTGAAAATCATCCCATGCGAAGGAAGGTCCCACCTCCAAGAATCTACGCTATGACATGGCTGATTTGCGGGATCTATCATGAGCGTGAAACGGGACGCGAATGGTCGGAACAGAAATCGACAGTGATATGATATTCGGTATCATCGTTGCAAGCGAGAAAGAAATTGCTCCGCATTATCACGCAGAACACGCTTCTTAGTTTCAGCCCCAAAATGACGCTCCAATCCATCATCCAACCTCTTCGCTAAAGATGCAGCCAGAGCTTTTGGGGTGAACGGATAGTCACTTCCATACAGCAGTCTCGACGAGTCAACGAGTCTGAGCATCCCGTGAATCTGGTCTGGGAATGGCAATCCCGCCAAGTCGATATAAAAGCGGCTATTGAGTAGCTCTTTCACATCATTACCGGCGAATGGGCTCCCATCTTTAACCAGGAAACTGGAGAATTCCGCAATTCGTTGCATTATCGGCGGGAAGGTCGCACCGCAGTGACAAACCAAGAACGTGATACCGGGGCATCTGCTCACTGTTCCAGATGTGAAGAGGCTTGCCAGCGATCGAGACGTGTCGAACATGAATTCCATCACTGGGCTGGGTACCGCTTCCATCGGCGTGACCTTTTCCACGGACCCAGTTTGTGGATTCCGGACATGGCAGGTGGTCGGATGGAAGAATACGATTGTTTTCCGCTCACTGAGCTTGTCAAAGACTCGACTGAAGCGAGGATCTCCCGGGTAGATTCCGTGAGAGTTCGTCAGGATTTGGAATCCCACGGCACCCAAGTGGTCAAGTGCATAGTCAATCTCAGCGAGAGACCCTTCCACGTCTGGGAGAGGAAGCGATGCGAAAAACATGAAGTGTTCCTTATTCTCAGCGCAAACGGTGGACATGTCTTCGTTTGCCCGGCGTGTGAGCGTCCGAGCCTCCTCGTCATTGCCGGGTGTCAAGTGTGTACCGGGCGATGACATGCTGAGAATGGACTTTGTGATGTTCAAATCCTTCATCATCTGGATATGCACCTTGGGATCCCACTCCTGAGAGCTACTATGAGCATATGATCATCAAATTCAAATCAATTGGCACTCACGGGTATCGCCGGCATCCCATCGGGGTGGCCTTTCCCCGCAAAATCATTCTGTAAACAGTACTCACGGTAAGCGGGTGGAACACAATGGGCATGCACATCGATTCTTTCCATTGTGAGTTGGCAGTCAAGTATTTGAGATGAGTAAAAATGCACAACGTTCTGAGTGTTTCTGCGCCCTTGAGATGTGGGCGTTTTATGGTCCCTTTGGGATCATACCCTTCATTCGCGGGACCGGCGGGACCTATCTTTCTCAGTCCGAGGGCCGACGGACCGGCGGGACTGGTGGGACAAATACTGCCTAATATATAATAATGTGACACATCGATTCTAAAACGATTCACCAGGATATGCAAGATCCATCGTCACACCGACTCTTGCCAAGGGTTACTTCACTCCTACCCTAACCCTTAAATTCTTCTATAACCGCGTTTTCTAAGGCCATTCTCAAGGATAGTAAAGCTCTCCGTTGATATCTATATAAAATCTGTCATCGGGATTTCTTTGGGCTCACTTATATACCCTCGCGCAGCTAACATGCGGGCCTGAACCAGCTTCAGCATGCGGTAAGTGTTGTCCAGTATTGGAGTCTTGACGCCGTTCTTCCTAGCCACACGCAAGGCATTTCCCAAAACAACCTCACTTTCAAGCGGATTTCCCTTATCCACATCAACCAACATGCTAGGGCGAAAAGATAGTTCAATCGGTGTCACATCAACCATTTCATCCACAATGCCCTCTCCAAGATCATACCCGTCCGACTTGGCGATGGCCGCCATTTCCGCCATTCCGGGTCTTATCAGACTATATTCGCCACCAAATCGCCTAATGGCCGCGTTGTCAAGCTGCGTGATCGCACACATGGGATTGAAGATGCCATTCCATAGTAATTTGCGCCAGCGGTAATGGAGAATATCACTCACTATCTCTGCTTCAACAACTTTACTGCCACTATAAACTGCGGCAAAGTCTTCTAGCCGCTGTCTCTCATACTGAGGATCTAATTGCGGGTTGTGGAATGATCCGACGTGGAATCGGTCGGGGTCATCGTGGATGATATGGCCATTGTGCTCATGAGCCCCAATGTAGCTCGCGCCGGAGAGAAGCGCGTTTGATGGGAACGCCTCGATGAAGGGCGGTTCGATGTAAATCCCATTTTGGATCAAGACGATAGTAGTGTGGCCGGGGGTCACACTCGGAGAGATGATTTCGGGGATATTGTTGATCTCCGGGATGTTTTTCATCGTGACCACCACGTAATCAAAAGGGGCCGCAGCATCAGCTGTAGGAACGGCATTGACGACTGTCTTTTATTAGATAAAGTCGGGAATACGTTAGATATGATGAATACCGCGGGTTGGCCTCCAAGCAGACAATCGTCCATGGTTGACAGATTCGATCTCAAAGCCGTCTTGCACGACTTTCTGGTAGTTCGACCGCAGAACAGCGGTGACGCATGCCATTTCGGATTTTTCCAGGGCCACGCAGGCCATTGTGCCTACCCCTCCTGCACCTACCACCAACACCTTGCGCTTCGGGGACATGGCCTCTGTCGACATGTTTGAATCCGATCTATTGATAGATTGTTGAAATGCAATGATTGTGATTCACGACTCCCCGCATCGAGCCCCACTGATCCCGATCAGGATTAGTGTTGTTCTCCTTGCACTGGACAGTTGCTGATTCGCCTCAACAACTTTTGAAAAGAAGGCCGCATTGGAATGTGATGGCAGAGAAACAGCAACTATTCTAAGAGATGCGGATGATAGCATTGCCGAGATAAGCACAAGGCTCCCTGGATGGCCCTGATGCGCAGCGGGTCTTTGGACCTTTGCGATCGTGAGGCTTCTAGATTACTTTGTGGACTAGGACTTCTGAAAGCTACTGAGAACTGACCATTGAAACCCTCGCGGTTTGACGAAAGGGAACATGTCGGGTTCACTATAGAGGAGCTTTGAATCCACGTGCTTGGCACATGTAGAATACAACGGCACTGAGTAATTGCCATCTCGGTTCCGTTGGGCCAGGAATTGAGTTCTCAGTACATAATATGACCCGCCGAGATGGACGATGTCCAGTTAGGGTCTATTGTCGAGACCTTCGACATTCTATGAACCTATGGGATGGATCATGGGACGGGTGATTGAAGATACAAAGAGATGGAAAGGCCTATACGCAACCTGTTCCAGTCGACGAATACGATCCAATGATATCACCTCCCTGATTGCCATTTGGGTAACGAGGATGATAAGGAGATCTATCGGCAATTTTCGCAGGAATAAGTCCCGGTGATCAGAGTTAAGAGGCAAACGTTAGCCTGGCGGATCGAAGTCCGCTAGTATTGAAGAAAATATCAGATGTGATGATTCTTATTGGCCATAGACCAAGTGAGGAATTGTTAAGCGGGGTTAGAGTTGCTCTTGGTCAATGTGAGGAACAAGGGCTCGATCCCCCGTCACCCACGCCAAGCCGGCCTGTTTTGACACATCTGATTCGCCGTGAGACTATCGACTTTCTATATTTCCCCACATTGGTGCTTACGACCCAAGATAACGGCCGCGGCCGCGAGCTTCTCCGCACGCTGGTGCGACTGCGGAGGGGGTGTAGGACTCTTAAGAGATGGCTGCGGTCTGGAGATCAAGTGCCTTCCTGAGCGGCTTCTCTGTCACTGATTGAATGCAGGTTTCTACTCGACCAGATATGGTGAGCTATCATGATGATGATGAAACATTCTGGGCACCGGGGACGGTCGCTCTAGAAGACCGTAAGTGCACTTGAATCCACCCGTTGTACTCAACTGATCGTCCCAGTTCACCGTACCAGCGATCAACTCGTTCTATTCCCTACTCCCACATCCGATCCCAATGATCCACTCAATTGGTCTACTGCTCGCAAGACCCTCAATTTCACCCTTGTGAGCTTCTTCGTTCTATGGACTTTTGTCCAGCTAGACATCGGCTTCACTGCATGGGGTCCTATGGAAACTCAACTGGGCTTCTCCGTGGATATTCTCAATGCAGGTGCCGCTGTCAACTATGGCGGTCTGGCCATTGGCTGCTTCTTTTTCATTCCACTAGTCCACAAATATGGCCGCCGGCCGATCTACATTTTCAGTTCTGCGTTGCAACTTGCTTCTTGTATTTGGCAGGCTGAAGTTCAGAGTGTTGGTGGTTTCATTACATCCAACATCATATCAGGATTGGGCGGTGCCATCAGTGAAATTGTCGTGCAGGTTACCATCGCAGACATGTTCTTCGTCCACCAGCACGCTACCATGAACGGGTGGTACGTTGTCTTCCAGTCTGCTGGGGCGTTCCTCGGGCCCGTCGCCTCGGGCTACATTGTGGACTCGCAAGGATGGCGGTGGATGTGGTGGTGGTGCGTGATCTTCTTTGGAATCACGCTACTCTGTGTTATATTCCTATTTGAGGAATCGAAATACGTGCCGGTCTGGACGGGTGAGAGCGTTCCACCACCGCAAGTGACTGCGACCGAGCCGGAGGACGGCAAGAACAAAACCCCAGGAAATGACAAGACAGCTGGTTCCGAAGCGGTCGCCAGTCGAGTCGCAACGAATGTTGAAATCCCGCCCAAGACATACTGGCAGCGTATGGCCTGGATCACTCCAACGAGCGAGTCTCTCTGGCCGCATTTCTACATACCAATCGTAACCCTCTTTACCTTCCCAGCAGTTGCCTACGCCGCTCTTACATATGGCTCGACTTTGGCCTGGTTTGCCATCATGACTTCGCTTCAGGCATCATATATGCTGGAGCCCCCATACAACTTCGATGCAATCGGCATCGGTCTCATGAACATCGCACCTTTTGTCGGAGCTGTTCTTGGCTTCCCCTGCGGTGGGTGGCTGAGCGATAAGTCCATTCTTTGGCTTTCTAGGAAGAATCGTGGTATTTACGAGCCGGAAATGCGACTTTGGCTTGCTCTTCCTTTGGCTGTGCTTGGCCCTGCGTCAATTTTGATGTTTGGTCTAGGGTTGGCTTTTGTACGTTTTGTCTCCGGGTTCATTCCTCTCACATTGGCTAACGTCTGGTAGGGTGTTCACTGGTCCCTTATTGCCGTTGGCTTTGGTGTCTACGGCTTCACGTTGGCTTCCCTCAGTGGTATCTCGTTATCCTATCTGATGGACTGCTATCAAGATGTAAGATGCCCCAATCCTTTTTTTTCACCGACGTTGAATGAGCTTGTCTAATATATAACTTAGGTTATTGGTGACGCCTTGGTCGGTGTCATTTTCATGCGGAACATCATCTCCCTCATTGTCCTCTTCGTCCTGACTCCCTGGGTCAATGGCATGGGCATGCAGAACCTCCACATTCTTTGCGCAGTTGTCGCGTTTTTGATTTATATGATTCCGGTCCCTCTTCTCAAGTGGGGGAAGAAGGCGCGGATTACCACAGCCGCGGCGTATAAGAAGATGGCAGCCACTCAGGTCAGCCATCGGACGATTTAATACTTTAACGAACATATTCAAGGCAAAAAATCAAGCTTCTATTGAGTCCCTAGGCTATGTACATAATCACTGATTTGAAACCAATAGAACTGGCATCCACGATCTCTCGCATTCCAAACGAGATTCACTGTATGTTTGAAGCGTAGTTGCGCCTGCCTGGAGAATGTAACGATGTCCTCACTCCTGTCTATGGCAGCCGATCGGTCATCAGCCCTATAAATCTCGAAGCATGCAACAAGGTATGCGAGAGATGTACACGGGAGAGACCTCTGGGAGAGCTGAAGGACCATTTCAAACTCGTCAATGATAGCCTTGGACAACAGGCATCCTTCTTTATCACGTTCCCCATAAGGATGGTATAAGCGGTGTATAATGAGTAGGGCCGCAAGTCGTAGGATCTTAGCCTGAGCCAGCATCCCGACAACCTCAGCATGTGTAAAACGTTCCAAAAAGTCAACCGGTATCGATGGCTGCCATTGATCGACTGCAGCGTGTACCGTCTCTAACATTCGGGCTATATCCGGCAACGCCATCTGAGAGTGTCGTATTGAGCTGCTTATCTCGCAAATGTCATAGAAATGAGCGAATATTGGAGCGCTCAGGCCAAGATAGCGATCGACTCTCTGCTCTTTTCCGCGAAGGTCAATCCTTATTGTTGGCGTATGTGATCGCAAAAGACATTCAAAAGTCTCTGCACTGATCACGCACATCAGGAGATCCACCGTTGATGAATCTAGTGCTGATAAATCTGCATTTTGCGCTTTGATAAGGCTCAAGATGTAATGAGAAATCAGATATGGCTTGCCATCCGCGACGTACATGGCAAAGGTGATCATTGAAACGCCCAATATAAGTGCGCTCGCCAAGTCTTCCTCGTTCGATATCTTGAAGGAGCGTAGAGCAGATACTACCAAGGCAGCGCGTTTGTGTCCAACTTCGACACTTGGTTTGGCATATTCGGGCAGTTGGTCGCCAAAGAGAACGGCAGCACATGCAACCGCAGCATCTCTTAACGCAGGCGTAGGCTGAATAAGATGCTGCACGAATGATGAATGGTGCAATTCGTGGAAAGTTGGGCCCACGAGAAATTTATCCATCGGCGATGGAGCCATGATGTCTTTCATTAAATTCAAGAAATGGCGTTCCCATTTGTCCAAGTCTGAGAACAAGGCGCTATTACTCGCCAATCTCCCGTTGTATGAGAGACTATGAGGGGACAGTGTACATTCTTCCGGTGAAGGCTGAGCGACCACGGATAAGTTTCTTGAGGTCGGAAGGGTATAAGGCACTTTTTTTGAAACTTTGGGTTTCCTGCCTGCCTTGGCGGGACACCGAGTAGTTTGACAGACTTGGCCCAGTCGAGAACACCTCTCACACACTTCGGACTGATCCGTCCGTCGGCATTTCTCTTTGACTGTATGGCATTGATCACAGGCGCGTTTAGGACCCGTGGTGGGCATCATGGGATGTTTTCAGTTATCGGACGACGTTCCGTTCGTCGTAGGCTGCGAGGTCACGGTATATCGTCTCAGGCGCTTAAAGGTTCATCCACCAGGCATCATCATTCTTTCTCGGAAATGGCCTAGTCATGAGGATTCCTTATCTTCTTTCAGGCGAACAGCTTGAAAGAGAAAGCCGAAACTCGGAGAGGGCTGATAACTCGGCTGGACCTGACTGTTACGGAATAGACAACAAATAAGATTTTGCGGGGAAACGCTGGCAGATAAGAAAATAAGGGAGTGATTACAAAGTTAGCTCTCAAAATGTAGGGCTATGGTTCGCCAGCGGCCATCGCTTTGCCCATTAACTAGTAGAACGTAATTCGCTGCTTTGGTTGAATGGCTTTGCGGGATGCGGCAAGACAGTTCTCTGCTCAACTGCAATCAGGCATGCATTTTGTGAGATGAAGCAGAGCCATAGAGGATGGATCGCATTCTTCTAATTGTCTCTCAACGATAAGTCAAAGCAAGATGAGAACGGCATGCTACACGCATTGCTGTCACAGTTGTCGAGACGGCTCCGAGAAGGCGAAAAGGATCTAGAGCAACTACGTGCATTACACCACTCGCGTACTCTCCCGGTGCTTGACCTACTTTAGCACTTTCTCGGCCAATTTGGAGGTAGCTATGTATTACTCAATGCTCTACATGAGAGCCTTTGAGGCCATAAAAGGGAAGGTGTTTTAAGGACGATCTAGGTGAGTTTGGGAAACCATTGGCCCGCAATGAAAAGAATAGACCTGGTTGATCAGGTCAAGAAGGGCAACCATGACTTCATTTATGAACTCGGTGGCGCATGAGAAACCAAGTTATAGATTGCAGATCTGTATTGTCCAACCTCAAAATATATGAGCCGGTCGGACCCAGAGTTCTTCTCCGTATGTGTTTGGCCAATTGTATACTGTCTGCCAAGGTTGGAACCCTTTATCTCCCAGGGCATGTGAAAAATCAAAGCCACTTCGGAACTAAGTAACTGTATAGGTGAGATTTTAGGGGTGATAACTTGGACGCATTCTGAACTCGTGAGCGGCAAGATCGGTGTGCTTCCAAGATTGCGAGCAGGAGGCTGCATAAAGCGGTGGACACTCGACGTAGTCCTTCCTATCAAGCGAGAGTCCCACGGGGTAAATTTTCGCAATTTCAGAGGGAGCTCGGACAATTTCCTCATCCAGAACACGAACTTTCGACCGCCATTATAGGGTGGTCGTACCACCTTGCGCGAGCGGATGCGGTCGAGCCGACGGTCTAACGAGTCGATTCCGTCAATAAAATGCCGAAGGGGATGTTGCCACAATCAACGCCAATGTACGGAGACAATCAATACCTGTTCTGCGTATGCTGAATGCTGTAGGTGATTGCAGGGCGGTTCTTGAATGGTTCGCGGTGCTGGGGTGTT